>CM074737.1:129938429-130538429 GCA_037367245.1 Phrynocephalus guinanensis
CTTAAGATTGTTCCAGCCAACAAGTGTTTCTTCTTCCTTGCCTTTGATCCTGACAGATACAGGTATTCTGTTCAAGGTTAATTCAGTTTTCCATGCTTCCGAGGTTGGTAAAGTGAATACCCAACGTGCTTACGATATGGGGAGATGTTGTTTTCATAATTATGTTATAAACCACCCAGAGTGTGCTTTAAGCAATCTGGGACAGTATATAAACTGAAATAACAGCAACAAAAACTTCTTTCCCTATTTATTTCACCTTGGAGAGATGCTAATAGTAACTGGTACTTTCTAATTAGATGGTTGGGGTAGTCTGGCTTCCTGCCTTTCATGTGTTTTAGAAATTTTTCATTTTTATTTCTTGAATTAAAAAAAAGGATAATGTATATACAGTAAACCCCACGTATCGCAGGGGTTAGGGACCCGGCCCGCAATAAATGAAAATCCACAGTATGCAGATGCTGGATCAGGTCGGGACAGGGCAGGCTCTCTGGGGGCTGTTGTACTTACCCCAGGCCTGGCGCTGCCCCAAACGGGCCTGCAAGGGGCTTTCCAGTCCCCCCAGAGGCCCCAAAAGTGCTTTCTAGTGATCTGGAGGCCACTTCTGGTTTACCAGAAGTCACTTCCCGTTTGCGGGGAAGCACTTTTGGGGCCTCTGACGGGCCTGGGAAGGCCTTTCCTCCTTACCCCAGGGGGGCTTTTTTCATATACTGCAGACCCGCAATATACCGAGACCGCAGTATATGAACCGCGAAAGGGTGGGGGACAACTGTATTTCAAGCCCCTGCAAACTTAATTTCAAAGATACAGTACATTCCAATTGCCAGGATGGTAGAAATGTTTTCCCGTCCCCAAGTCTTCAGTATGGCAGTATTTCATATCCACACGGTGCCAGTCGGAGTCCAAAAAAAAACAAAAACAAAGGCCAACATGGAAAAAAGGGGGGAGGGAGGGCAAGTCGGCGGAGCCCCCCTCCTTGGAGAGATGCTATAGGAGTGCTGGGGGGAGGAAATTGAGACTTCAGCCTTGTTTCCACCCGATTAAGGTGGCAGTGCTCAGGCCATGAAGATTTGCAAAACGCCTACTTAGAGTAGAGCTACCTTAACAAGTTGGAAACAAGGATGTTTGTGACCTTCTTCCTCTCTATTTGTGCTGATTTCTTTCTATGGAAAGAAAAAAAAAGGCCAACATGGAAAAAAGGGGGGAGGGAGGGCAAGTCGGCGGAGCCTCGTGGCGCAGTGGTTAAATGCCTGTACTGCAGGTAAAACTGCTCACGACCTGGGTTCAATCCCTGGTAGCAGGCTCAAGGTTTACTCAGCCTTCCATCCTTCCAAGGTTGGTAAAATGAGTACCCAGCTTGGGGTGCGGGGGGGGGGGGAATGTGTAGCCTGCATTACTGTAATTAAAACTGTAAACCGCCCAGAGACTACTTGTAGTGGTATGGGGCAGTATATAAGCAGAACACTTTGCTTTGCTTTGATTGCCCCATGATCATTGTGTCTCCAGGGCCCCAGCAATGCCTCCTGCCCCAGATCACCACCCTGAGGTGCCACTGCTGGGATCCCTCTGCTGTGCCTCTTCCTCCTCCTCCTCCTCTTCCTCCTCCTCGTCCAGTGGCAGCGGCTGGAACGGCTCTCCTTCCTTCCTTGCTTCATTGCGTCTGGAAGGAGGTGGCAGTCCAGGCAAACTCAGGCCCCTCATCACCTTCTGGGCGGCCACTCAGGATGAGGAGCAGCAGCCACAGCAAGGGCAGCGAGGCTGGTGCCACTGCACGCAGATCCAGCCGTGTGCCTTGGCCATCACATCCTCACTGTGCCCTGGAGGGAAAGCTGCCTCCTCTCTTGGCCTGGCCCAGCCCGGTCCGACTTGGTGCGCTGCAAGTGAGAGAGGGAGGGAGGAAGCAAGGGCTGGGAAGGAGGGAGGGGAGGCAGGAAGGCATGCCCAAAGCCACCTGCACCCCGCTCACTGGCCGAGTCGAGCCAGGCTGCGGTGCTCTCTTGGCTCGCCAGCCCGCCCGTCACCAACCGGGGACAAATGCAGCCCCGCCAGCCTCCCAGGAAGCAGGCCCGGGGCCACCGTTGGCCTTCTCTTCCCTTCTCTTCTTTCTCCACCACCTCCTCCTCATTGGTCCCCTGTACTGGACTGTCTATTGTCCCTTATTACTGTAAGCCGCCTTGGGTCCTTTTTCCAAGGAGAAAGGCGGGGTGAAAATATTCTAAAATAAAACAAATAAATAAAGGATGACAATTTCCTTGCTGAGGGGCTTTCAGAAGGACAGCAAACCAGTAGTTTTGCGGCAGGACGACTTATGTGTAGCCTAGAAACAAAGAGACACATGAGAGATCAAGCAACGCCTTCCCCAAATCCATTTAAAGGGGCGTCAGAGAGGTGCAGCAGGGGATGATTTTTGCCAGAGCTTAGAATTCAGATCGGAGGGTTCAGATTAAAAGAGGGGAAGATTTTGACCGAAAATGAGAAGGGATTTCTGGGTGAAGATAAATCTTAGAGAAACAGGTGGAAGCCCATCAAGGAGGCAGGGGAAGGGATTCCCTACTTCTGCAAGGGGTACGGCTGGATGTCCTTTGAGTGTCCTTCCGGCACCTCCCATGGGCGGCAGGCTTTTGACCTTGGAACTTGCCAGCGTTAGACCTATGGCCGAAAGCACACTGCCAAGCCACCCTGACTTAGGTCACGCTTTGGCAGGAGGAAGGGCTCTTGAGGGCGTGGGGCCAGGAAGTGCCATCAGGAGGGGGAGGGGTAAACTTGCCTTTGGGGACATGGGAGGGATTTATTATTTATTTATTTATTTAAATACTTATATCCCGCTCCATCTTCACAACGGGAACTCTGGGCGGCTAACAGCGCAAGAAGCTAAAAAGCTAAAAAGGCTAAAAAGCTAAAAATAACAAGGCCACCAAGCAAGGGCAGCGGAAGGCAAGATGGCGGCAGACGGTAAGAGCAAAGAAAAGAAAGAGAAACTAACTAATGAGGACACCAAATGCTTCTTTGAAGAGGAAGGTCTTCAAAGCCCTCTTAAAGGCGGGCAGGGACTCCAGCAGGCGCAGCTCAGGAGGGAGATGGTTCCAGAGCGAGGGCCCCACCACAGAGAAGGCGCGGTTCCGCGTACGCATTTTCCGCGCCTCTCTGGGTGTGGCCACTCTCAAGGAGCGCGCCTGCGACGATCTCGTGGGTCTGGATCCGGATGCCCTCTGGGAGATGCGCTCCGCCAGGTATCCTGGTCCCAAGCCATGGAGGGCCTTGAAAACCAAGACCAGAACCTTGAACCTGATCCGGAAGACAACGGGAGCCAATGCAGGCGGACCAGGACTGGGGTGATGTGCTCGAATCTACGAGCACCCACCACCAGCCTGGCCGCCGCATTTTGCACCCGCTGTAACCTCCGGACCAGGGTCAAGGGCAACCCCACGTAGAGGGCATTGCAATAGTCGATCCTCGAGATCACCAGGGCCTGCACAACTGTCCTCAGGGAGGACTCGTCAAGGTACTGACGGATCTGGGCGATCCTGCGGAGATGGAAAAAAGCGGCCCTGGAGACGGCCATCACCTGGGCTTCCAGGGAGAGGGCCGAATCCAGGACCACGCCCAGATTCCTGGCCCTGTCTGTAGGCTGGAGGGGAAGTACCCCCCAGACTAGGGAGGGGGCCATTGTACCGAGACGAAGGCGCCCCGAAGAACACAACCTCCGTCTTCTCCGGATTAAGCTTGAGCCGGTTATCTCTGGTCCATTCCAGTACGGCCTCCAGACACAGATCGAGGGAGCGAACCGCCTCCTCTGCAGACGTAGAAAAGGAGATATAGAGCTGCGTGTCATCAGCGTACTGATGACAGCGAACTCCATATCTCCTGATGACCTCCCCCAGTGGCCTCATGTAAACATTGAACAGCACGGGGGAGATTGCCGACCCCTGGGGCACCCCACAAGGGAGAGTCCAAGGAGCCGACAAGACATCCCCCAGCTGTACCCTCTGAGTCCGGCCGCCAAGGAAGGAACGGAGCCAGGCCAAGGCCTGACCACCAATTCCCGCCTCAGCGAGCCGGGCCAGTAGGTTACCGTGGTCGACGGTATCAAAGGCTGCTGAGAGATCAAGGAGGACGAGCAGGGAGGAACTCCCCCTGTCGGCCTCCCTGAGGAGGTCATCCTGCAGAGCGACCAGGGCGGTCTCGGTTCCGCGAAGAGGCCTGAATCCAGACTGGAAGGGGTCCAGGATATGATTTAACTCCAGGTATGACTGGAGCCGGACAGCAGCCACCCCCTCGACAACCTTGCCCAGGAAGGGAACAATGGCGATCGGACGGAAGTTGGAAAGATCGTCCGTCGCCAAGCCAGGTTTCTTAAGAATGGGTTTTACCACGGTCTCCTTCAGGCGGGAAGGGAAACAACCCTCCCGAAAGGAGGCCGTGGCGATGGAAGAAAACCACTCTGGCATGTTCCCCTCGGCAGATTTTATAAGCCAAGCTGGGCAAGGGTCAAAGGGAGTGGCCGCCGGCCGGCAACGAGCCATAGCTCTGGAGGCCTCCGCTGAAGAGACCGGCCCGAACTCGTCCAGGAGGGGAGAACGGAGGGGTGAGGCACTGGAAGACCCAAAGGATGGACTAGAGCAGCTGGGGGGCAAGTCGGAACGGATGGCCTCAATTTTTGATCTAAAATGGGCTGCAAATTGCTCACTAGTGAAATCACTAGGAGGAGGCCGCAGCTGACTGGGATTGGAGAGGTCTCGAACCACCCGGAATAACTCCGCCTGGCGGCTCGAGGCCTCCCCAATTCTCAGGGAGGCATAAGATCTTCTAGCGTCCCTGATCGCGTGAAGATAGCGGCCAGTCAGCTGTTTAAGGGCAGCCCTATTCACTTCCGTCCGGTTCGCCCTCCATATGACCTCCAGTCTCCTACGTTCTTGCTTCATCGACCGCAGCTCCTCCGTGAACCACGGGGAGGAGCGGCCTCGACATCGTAGGAGACGCTTAGGGGCGATCCGGTCTATCGCCCCGGCAGCACCATTCCCACTTTTATTGTTCTGAGCACTCCAGGTTTTTATTTGTTCTGAGCACTCCAGCGAGAAAATCAGCCACCAAGTGCCGCGAGACCCATTTCCATGCTCAACTAGCATGTGCGTTTTCACACCGTTCTGCTTTCACCGTGATTGAAAATCCCAAACTAAGGGTCAGCAGGTGGCCTTGAATGGACGGGCAGGTTTTGAGGATACTGAACTGACCAGTAAGGAGAGGAGAGCAGGGAAAACGCTTTCTCCCAAGCACTTGAGCTTCCCTGGTGCTGTGCTCACACCATCGTGCTGCTGCCCAAACTCTGCTCCTGACCTGGGGAGCAATCCCCCAGGAGCCAGCTTAGGTTTCACTCAGCCTTCCGTCCTTCTGAAGTTGGTCAAATGAGTATCCAGCTACTGGGGGGGGGAGAGCAGAATGTGCTGCCTGCATAATTAAAACTGCCCAGAAAGTGCTTTATGAGCTATGGGGCAGTATATAAAGAGCCCACTTTGCTTTTTGGGTTGGCATGAGTTCCCGTAACTTTCCTGTAACGTTTTGTGGAGTACACGCAGGGCCGGTGCTAGGGTTTTTTTGTCCCCTAGGTGAGGGGCGGGGGGTGGGGCAGGTGGTGGGCGGGCAGGGCAGGGGCCAGGGGGCGGCAAGGGGGATAGGGTAGTGGCAGGTGGGGCGCCGGGGCGCCGGGGGCAGCGATGGGTGCGGGGGCGGCGGGTGACGGGCAGTGATAGGCGGACAGCGACGGGTGGCTGGCGGGCAGTGGGGGGGTTGACGGCGGTGGCCAGTGGCGGGGCAGCGGCGGGGGACAGCAGGCTGGCCAGTGCCCTCTCTCCATTTTGGCCCCCTAGGTAACTGCCTAGTTTGCCTTAATGGAAGCGCCGGCACTGACTTACACGTCCACTTCTTCAGACATATAGCAGTAGTTTCTATATGTCTGCTATTAGAGATGGGCACGACTTGAAAAAAAAATTTCGAGTTGTCATTAGTCGGGCCGGTTCCATTTCGGGTCGTTTCCGTTTTTGCAAAAATTCGCAAAAATTAGTTGGTTCGTTTTTTCGTTTTCATTAGTACTGGTTTTTTTGGGGGGGGAGCGGGCTCCTGGAGGCACCTCTGTGGGGTGGGTGCCTCCTCTGGCCCGCTATAAAGGGAAAGCGGGCTCCTGGAGGCACCCGTGGGTGCCTCCTATCCTCACCCACTAGGAAGGAGAAGCAGGCTCCAAGAGACCCCTCAACATGGGGGTCTCCCCTCCTCACCTGCTGCTGCTGCAAAATGCTATGCAATAGCCATATGGGTATTGCATAACAGAATG
Source organism: Phrynocephalus guinanensis (assembly GCA_037367245.1). Lineage (NCBI taxonomy): Eukaryota > Metazoa > Chordata > Lepidosauria > Squamata > Agamidae > Phrynocephalus > Phrynocephalus guinanensis. Next base: position 129,944,752 of record CM074737.1, read on the forward strand.
TGCAGACAGTGACTGTGAAGACTAGTGGATGGCACTGAACCCAGAGCCATAGTGAGATGCCTAACTAAGGCTCTCGCACCACCATGTCTCACATAGAAGGGAATTGTACTTGCGTGTAGTGCAATGCAAGTACATCTGGTTTAGGGTTAAGGTGGGTTAGGGTTAGGGCTAGGGTTAGGCTAGTGACGGGTAAGGTTACGGTAGGCTAGTGGGTTGCACCTCTGGGTGCCTCTCTGACCCACTAAGAAGACAGTCTGTGACGTATGGGTACGGAGTCAAGGGTTAGGGTTAGGGTTAGGGGGCTAGGGCAGAAACCACCCCTCCGGTAAGTGCCCTGCGCCCTTAGTCAAGCAGGCATTTTTCCGCCTGCTTTTTTGGCCCGGGAATGGGTGGGGGGAGAGTTTAAAAGTTTTTTCCTGTGCCGTCCGTGCCGCTTGCTTGCGCTTTAATTGCGGCGGCCGGCGGCCAGAGAGACTGGGCTTTTTGCTGGCTGGCTGCGAGCCTGCGGCGACTGGCGAGTCCCACCAGAGCAGCCCAGGACGGGGGATGGGGGGGAGGTCGGGGACCTCCAGAAACAACCCCTCTGGTAGGTGCCCTGAGGCACGGCAGGCATTTTTCCGCCTGCTTTTTGGCCGGTTTTTTTAACTTTTAAAAACTTTTTTTCTGTGCCGCGTGGCATCGCGCGATCGCGTGATGCAAGGAACGAGCACGACAAATCAGACCAAAATTGTTCGTTCGTCGGTTCGAGCTCGAAGTCTGGCGGAGCAATTCCCGTTACCGTTTCCGTAGAGTAACGGAAACGAGTAACGGAAACGGAAACGGGAATACCGCTAAGTCGTGCCCATCTCTATCTGCTATATGTCTGAAGAAGTGGATCTGAAGTCCATGAAACGTTACATCAAAATATGAAAGTTAGTCTTTAAGGTACCACATGTTTGTGTCTTTGTTTTGTTTTGTTTTGTTTTTGGCCTGAAATTCTTGAAAAGACTAACCCGGCTACCCTCTCCGTAACTTTCCTGGAAAGGCTTGGGACCTGTTGTTTTATCTGTGTTTTAAGTGTTTTAACTATTGGAAACCGCCCTGAGTTCCTGTTTGGAAAAAGGTTGCTGTATAGAAATACATCAAAACCAGGACGCCGACAAGAGATCATGAGACAGTCATGAGGTGGATGATAAAATCCCCCCAGGCTGGGTGGCTGGCAGGCAGGGTCTCGGTTTTACGTGATGCTCAGTTGCACGAAGGGAAGCGAAGCCGTCAGATAGGTCTGAAGCAACATCTTCCAGACAGCCCTTGCCTCCTCCTGCTGGTCCAGAGGCTTCTTGCTTCTCACGCTTCATCCTGTGCCTTTGCAAGGCAGTGTGTCTGGGAAGCCGCCACACACACACACACACCTGCTTGGGGTGGTCCTTTTGGGTGCAACATTGTTTGACCTCATGAAATTCAAAAGAGAACCAATACACATGCATCATTTTGCAAACCAAAAAGAGAAGGAATCCAGAGAACTAACAATCAAAACTTTAGGCCACTGGTGTCATGAGCCACAGACTCACACACACAGGTAAGTTCAGGCTTTTACTGGAAACTCAGAGCCAACCCCCTGTACAGCAAATCAGAAGTAAATCAGCATCCAGGAAACCTATAGCAAGGTCACGCCTATTCAGAGAGCAAAGCAGAGTCCCAGATAAACAGTCCAGAGGTCAAAGCCAGAATGCTAATGGTAGCTTATGCCAGATCCACTGAGAAAGTCCAGAGACGAGGTCCAGGGTCATGCCAAGCAGGAACAAGGATCAAGCAGGAAAGAAGTAGCAAGTTGTCCTATCAATGTGTTGCTCCCACAATTTGCCTCAGTCCTGAATGCTTAATTTATGTCTCCAGAGAGCAACATAACTTCCCAAGAAACTAACCCTGTCAAAACTCAGGACTTCCTAAATGTAGACCTTGGTGGCTCAGATAAAGCTTGTCTCTGCTTCTCCCGGTTGTAAGTCTTTGCTGCCTTCTACAAGCAGCCCTCTGTGGGGGTGGAGAATCCCCTGAAGATGCTGAGTCACTCTCCTGTGCAGCTGCTGAGTAACTGACAGCCCTGAAACCCCATCTGGGGCTTCTTCAGGCATTAACTTTTTAGTTTCTGGAACAGTTCTGGCAGGGGCCTGACAACTGGGAATTCCACTTCAACCTCCAGGCAGCAGTGAGATGCTGCAAGTGTCTGTTGAAACCTTCCAGGTAAGTCCATTCCGGCAAGTCTCCGTCTTTGGCTGAGGCTCCCTGGCCTCAAGTGTCCAACAGGTGAATTCCTAGCGGGGCCTTTTTTCCTCAGCCCAAGACCAGTAACCCACCACCAGGCCATCACAATCCATTCAGGTGGACTTCTAGGGTTCTAGGAGGAAAGTCTAGGCAGGACCTAGGGATGCTCCCTGCCCCTAAGATGTTAAGGTTTGGGCTTTCCTTCCCAGTTCAGGGCTAGCAGCTCCTTGCCAGGGCCCAATGGTCCCCTCCAATGTCCCAAAGTCCATACCCGAGACCGCAGGGCTGCAGAGGTCAGATTTGTGGTGGCCCAAGTGGCTCCCGTGGCCTCTGTGATGTTAATGTAGAGGTCCTTTCCCCTGGTTTGGGGCTAGCAGCCTACCGTCCGTCAGGGCTCCATAATCTCATCTCAAGTCCATGTCCGAGATTCCAGGGTTGCAGAGGTCAGGTCTGTGCAGGCCCCAATGAGCCTCAAGGCCCCATTGATCTTAAATTTGGGGACCATTCCCCCGATTCGTGGCTAGCAGTCTATTTATTTATTTTATTTATATATTGTTATGCCGCCCATCTTCCAAAGGAATTCCAGGCGGTTAACGGCATCAATGAAACAGTCAATCAGGAATAACAACAGTATAACAAAAAAGAAAATAAAAAATACTAATACAGGAATATATAGAATATGTAAAAGAGATTAACTGTACTAATACTAAAAACAAAAAAATATTTAAAAGATATTTGGCGAGGTGCCATTATAGAATTAAAAAAAATTTACAGAAAATTTAAAGGTTGCCAAAGGCCTCACGGAAAAGCCAGGTCTTCAAGGCTTTTTTAAAGGCAGGCAGGGACTGTGCAAGGCACTACTCACTCGGGAGAGAATTCCAAAGCGAAGGGCCAGCCACAGAGAAGGTTCGGTTGTGGGTTACCGTTTTCCTAGCCTCCCTGGGCGTGGCCACCCAGAGTGAGAGCCCCCGCGACATTCTAGTAGTTCGAGCCTCAGTAGATTAACAACAACAACAACAACAACAACAACAACAACAACTTTATTTTTATGCCGCTTTTCTCCCCAAAGGGACCCAAGGCAGCTTACAACAAATTCAAAAAAGCACAACAAAAGCAATGTAATGTAAAAACAACACAATACCTATAAAATACTATAAAAATACTATACAATATAATACAATGAGAAACAAGGTTAAAAACAATAGCTGCAGCAGAGTTTAAAAAGCTCCCCAGCCAATAAGACTAAAAAAGTAAGATGTTATAAAAATTTGTAAAGGCTGGAGGCTCAGAAGGCTTGCCTAAATAAGTAAGTCTTAAGGCCTCGCTGGAATATTTCAAGGGAGGAGGCAATTCTTAACTCAAAGGGGAGGGAGTTCCATAGTATCGGTGCCACTATTGGGAAGGCCCTATTTCTTGCCGCCGCCCCTCGCACTTCCTTGGGTGGTGGTACTCATAGAAGGGCCTTCTCTTGAAAGGAATATAAATTTCTGGGGGGTCAGTTGCCGGCGTGCTAGAGCTTTGCAGAATGCAATGAACAATCTGAGTCTTTGCAGACAGAAAAGAAGATTTATTGGTTGCAACCAAGGGAGCCCTCACTCAATGCAAGGCCGGGTGAGGAGTCCGACCCAGGAACGAAAGGAGATATATTTTATAAGGTTTTCCAGCACTCTTTTTCCCTCCGCCCATCCGAATTTACGTCACATACATTTGTTACATACATCAAACACTAATTGACATCTTTGGCCATTTATTTTGTATTTCTGACACCAATTAAATGTCTTGATTGCTGTGGTGTTTGAACTGACTTACACGGACTAGTACCCGTGATGCATGCCAGCTGCTGAGCTCTCGAAAAAGAGATAAGGTTTTCTTGGCTGACGTATATGCAATTAGCTGTGTAAAGCTTCAAAGCTACGAAAATAATTAGATTGCTGGCTCAGCCAAATTTTGCAACAGAAGTCCTCCCCTCTTAGCGGCCGGAAAGGCTTGACCAGAGTTTTAGGACCGGATATACATGGATACAATTGCTTATTAATATTTCTACTTCTAAATATATAATTGTGTGGCTCATATTGTGTAGGGTATCATTTGGGATATGCTGGGGGTTACTAAAATAGCTATATATGCGAGTTCCATACCCTTTACTCCTCCCTTGACGTGTTATGGAAATTTACGTCAGTAAATTCTCCAGAGGTTGCCCTCCCGTGGCTCCCGTGATAGACTTGTAAGGGACAAACAAACATATCAAAGGTGTATGTACAAAGGCGTGAATATTGCTTGATCTTCCCTTCTTACCATTCCCTTGGGGAGGGGTTGTCATCATGGCTCAGGGAGTGATTTTTCAGTGTTCCTGACGAGAGTGTAGGCAGTTCTGCCAGGAAAACTTTTCCAGCCCTCTTTTCTTTTCTCAAAGGGCTTATAGGCACAGTTAAAAAAATGAATAATCACAAAATGATTTGTGGCATCTCATGGTGAGGGACGCATTTGAACAGGTGAATGACAAAGAAATACCCCTTAATTCACTAGGGCACTTTCTATAGTGAAATGTTAAGTTACCAGATAAAGTTTTGCAATGTCTGGGATTTAAAAAGACCCTCTGGCCAGACCCGCAGACTGCAATGGATGGATGCGTTTCACGGACCATAGCATTTAAATGTCCCCTGTTGGAGAAATGCAACATGGTCGGCATAAGAATATTGTGATAGACTTGGATATCAAGATCCCTGTCCCAAAGTGATAACGAAACATGCTTTAAACAGCAGATTTGTTCAGTACCTTATTTCAGGACAATCATGAAACCCAAATAAATTTTCTTGCAGCAGCAGTGCAAATGTGAGATATCGTGCTTGTGTGTTTGGTAGTCAGGCTGAAAACCCTGAATTCTAACAAAGCACCACGCTTTAGGGTCATTTTGCAAATCAAACACTTATAAAAATATGGGCAAGGCTCCTTTGCCAGCCTTCTCCCTTTTGCTGTCAAATGGCTTTAGACCTTGAAATATGATTTTTCATACTGTCATTTTTCATAAAGATACACAAACATTAGTATCTGATTTCATAAAACAAAAATCATGACATGATTTCCACCTTATTCAAGTGTGTGGTGTGCATTGAAACTCAAATTATAGCAGGCTGTGCAGAATTACCCAGTTGTTCATGCATACAGGATAGCCCAGATGATAGACATTAGTTTTAGAAAAACCAATTTTTAGCCATAAACCATACTCAATAGTTATAGTCCCATGGTAGAGTCAAGGATGAGCTATTGAAATCAAGGCAGAGATGTCTCTGTAGCTGTCAGTTCACACACAAATTCAGCCCCGCAAATATGGGACAAAAATTAGTTCATCATTGTCTTTGGTGAAGTGAATAATGTAGACAGCTATTCTAGAAAGCCATTGTTTTGTGGTATAAAGTCTCGGAACACCCATGGGTGCCAAAATTTCTCTCATTCAATGTAAATTGCATAGAAAGGCAAGTAATAGAAAAACATTTTCAGTGGCAAAGCATGAGCATTATATGAATTATGAAAGGCACATTCAGAGAGGCACAAAAGTTTTACAATGACTATCAATAATAGGCAATAATATCATAAACAGTGACCCATAATTAACGTCCCTATGCAAGGCTTCAAAATAAGCGCTCACTTGTCGGATGCTAGGAGGCAGGTGTGTGTGTGTGGCGACACAAGTTCACAAGTTCTTGGTGGTCCAGCGCATGGTGAAGGTCTGAATTTGAACCCCACCAAGTTTCTGTCCCGACGAAAAGGGGTGAAATTGTGGGCGTGAAGTCTGTTGGCCGCAATCCAAAGCAAAAGTCAGTGGCCGCTAAGCTCCTTCCGTCTCCCCCCTCAGAGACAGACAGAGAAAAAAAGAAAAAAAAAGAAAGCATAGGTGCAGGGGGAATCAGCAGACAGCAGTGGGGCCCTCCGAAGTGCTAAATGCAAGGCGCCCCCAGGAACAGGTGTGATGACCACAGGTTAGGTGCAATTCGGCGTCCTCCGTCCAGGGTGAAGTCATCTAAGGCATGAGGCATCATACTGCAGTGGGCAGAAGGCGTCACCGGTCAGGCCTCTCTCCCTGTCGGTCGTGGGGTGTGGTTCACGCTGGGTGAAAAGGCTGGCATCACTGGATCCAGGGGCCCACATCGATCGAACTGGCGGAGCGAAGTCATCTTGAAGATGGCATCAAAGACATCAAAGGCATCAAAGGCTCCAGGAGGGATAGCGGAATGGAGGGCAGGAAGGTCCCCATGTTAGCATCTACGAACGGCGGCGTCAGCTTTCCAAACCCAACCGACTCCATGATCCAGAAATAAAGAACGGGTGGGCGTTTTTCCCAGAGCAAAAGCCCGTCCTCCAGGATGTACCTGGGTAAAAGAAGAACACACACGACCACAAACAGACAAACACAGAGCACAAACCCCCACAAAAGGGCCCCTCAGCTGTCCTTGTGCTGCAAGGCAGGGTGGTACAGTCTATCTGACAGTCTTAAAAAGGAAAAAATGTCGTAAAAGGCAGACTGGGGCTTTCCTCTTCGTAAAACCAGTACGTGAAGTAGGGGGGCCAAAGTCTATGATGAGGAAACGTCTGCACATCAGTAGTTATGCACAAGTTCAGCTGGCCCCAATGAGTGCTGGCAAGGTGAGTCTGCATGACCTCACAAGGTAGGTGCTCAGGTGTCCCCAATCAACCACAGATCCCATCCCCAAGTCAAAGTGCTCTCCTACACGGGGACAACAAAAAATGTAGCTGGCAGAATATCCAGGAAATGCAAAGTAGGCTCTTAGCATGAACCAAATTGTTGCAGAGGGGAGTTGGGGCTGGTATGCGGCATGATAAAGTCACGGCCGGCCGCACTGCAAAATAAAAGTCAGTGGCTGTTTTAAACCCACTCTCTCTCCCCATAAACAAACAGAGAAAAAAAAAAGAAAAAGAGACAGGAAGACAGGATTGTAATCTGTCACCCTGAGTTGAAAGTGAATCAGCAGGCTGCCTCGGGACCTTCCGAAGTGTCAAACGCACACTGTCATCTGGGGAAGGATGCCTCAGGACGGAAAGTGTTTCCTCCAGCGTCTTCCCGAGTGGAAAGAGACAGACAGACAGAAACAGACGAACAAACAAACACACACAAAAATGGCCAAGCAATCTGCAGATCATGGCCTTGTTCTCCAGGTGTGATAGTGCTACATGCAGTACACTGTGTGCAGATTTCAATGGCACAGTATAGCGCAGTCTATCTGAGAGTCTCGAGAAGGGGAAAAAATGTCGCAAAAAGCAAATGTCCTGCAGAATGGGGCATATCTCTTTGTGAAACAAGCATATGAATGGGGGGGGGTGGCCAAATGTTCGGAAAAATCGTTTGGCCATAGTACACAGCTGCACTTCAGTAGTTGTTCAGAAGTTCAGCTCGGCCATGGTCACGCTACTAGGCTCCCTGTGAAATTTGTAACAAATTAATAATGTGCAGTACAGAACCATTCTGTCATGTGCACAGAAAAAAAAAGGAAAAGAAAAAATTGTTAAGTCCATTTTGTTTTTTATTTGTTTAAAAAAAACCCCTCATTTTCCTCAGGGAAGCTCTTGAGACTAGGTGTGGGTTAAAAGCTGCAACAACATGCTATGCACATCTTAATGGCTAGGCGAGCCTTTTACCGCCTAGGGCAAAAAGAGAATTCTTTTATTCTCCTGTGTTGACTTAGTTATAAAGAGTCACTGAAATCGCAAGTCAATTCACTATCCCAGTAGCTTTTAAACTTATCTTCGAAAAGCCTAATTAAGAAAAGTGTGCAGTGTGTAGAACAAGCAAGGCTCGTCTTAAATTCTGGCGTTTAAGCCTGCTTGAAATGTAACGCTTTGGGATTGACTTGTACGTTACGTAACTCCAGGCTTGGGAGAAAAAAAAAAGGAAAAGTAGGCTGTTTTTCAGCATTCCTCAAATTCCTCTGGGAGGGGGAAAGGGAGTTGGTTTTCCAGCTTGCCCTGCAAAGGGGGGGGCACGGGCAGAAAAAGAAAGGAGGGGCTGTGGACTTTTAAATTCCCCCGCAGGCTGCATTATCCAGCCTGAGGCAAGCAGATACTCTCCTTTAATTACTCTTTAATGGATTAGGTGTGAAATACACTGAAACAATGGAGCAATCCACCATTCCTGTGGCTTTCGATCTTGTTGTCTGCTTAAGCCTAATTTGAGAAACGTTGCTTTTGTAATGGATAAGCCAAGCCACTTAAAAGAGCAGAGTTTGTTCCTGAAAATCTCCCTGTTTGAAATTAAATTGCCTTGTTTGTTCTCAAATGTTCTTAACTACTTTTGGAGAAGGAAAAAGGCATTGATTCTACTTTCTGTCGTGGCCAGCTGCCAGAAGGGGCTCAGCCCCTGATTCGATTTCCCTGCTTTTGATTATTAATAGTTCAGAAATAACGTCTCTACCTATCTCCTCATGTGGCGTATAGCAAACATTAGTTCTGTTTAAGGCTTCTATATCCAAGGAGTTGGGCATTGGCGTAACGGGATGGAAGCACCTCCTGAATGCTTGAATTAAGCAATGCAGAGGCATACAGACAGCTTGTTCCCTCTGTTTCTTCCTAGTCTCGGGTCCCTCCATATCCGTTCCCATCTCCGTCTTTCCGCTTCCTTCTGCTACACTTCCTCTTTTCATCTGTCTCTTCCTATACTCCTTCAGTCCACCATCTTGCCTTCCTTCCATCATCTTTCAGGTTTATAAAACCAGTTCAAAAGAATGGGGTGGACCTTTTTACCCTATAAGTCCTACCCAATTTTACTAAAAATGCATTACTCAGATACCCTATGATGTTTTCCTTGTAAAATGTCCCTTCAGCTGGTAAATTTTGTTGTGTGACCAACCAGTCACAAAATACATAGGATGTTGTTTATCCCTGAGTACTCAAAAGTACTCTTCTCACTGCCCATTCTTCCCCTGGTGTTATCAAAATTGCTGGCGGGGTCTTCTAGTTGGCAGAGTATTTAGTCTCTATATTAATTAACTAAGCACGTCCTTGTAAATTCACACGCCTCTTGCTAGCAGGTCATAATTAGTCTGTCCTCCTTGAGGGCCAGAATCTTAATTTGAGATGGTAAAGTCCTGCCTTGTCCTAGTTAGAGGGGTTCTTCTTAAAGCTTACTTTTGTTCCATTTAATACTAAAATCATTACTTCTGGTGGCAGAATTCCAATGTTACCACATCGCACATCAAAAGGGGGTGCATAAACTGCACTAATTTATCCCCATAGGTTTGTTTTAAAGGTCTAACTATGTGCCTATAAATTCTCCCACAACACCAAACGGAATCGCACTTAATTAATCACACCACACACACAACACGTGATACTGACGCGGCCTAAGTAGGTCGCCCTGGCTTAGAAATCGCGCGTCCACACTCAGGTCGCCAAGGGTTATGTCCTAGAGATCAACCCGGCTCATTCATACACATCAATCACTGATTCCGTTTGATTCACACAAATCATCCACAATATTTTTTCCCCAAATAACCTGCCTATGTCCTCTGCCTAGGGAGAAATCTTATTAACTATCTAAATTCAAACGGAGGTGGTGCTCCGTTGGTGATGGTGGGACAAAGATTGCCAGTTTTGCCGCCGCTTTAGACACAGAGAATGGCCATTTCTCTGCTGTTACGCAGGGTATAGAGGCACAGCCCCTTACCTTGAAAAACACACATACAAAATTCAAAAGTGGAATCATCATCCCACATACCCATACATTAATATATCTTTAAACTTTCCCCAGGACGGCGGAGCAGCACTCCCCTCCTGTTTCAATACTGGGGGCGAACGCTAGGGCTCTGGCTCTTTGCAAAATAACTGTTCCACCCTTAGAAGATTTCGGGGTTCCGTAACCCCTAATTTCTTCTGGTTCTCGGGATGCTAGGGACGCATTCGTCCCTTCTCGTCTCCTGCCCCCGGGGCCGACAATAAGAATTCGCAATCTTCTCCACTCCACAGAGCTGTTAGATTCGAACTCACGCCACCCCACAATCGGTTTTCTACCTTACCAGATTTCTTCTGCGCAGTCTTTCTCAGTTCTCCCCCTTTTCGGCCGGCTCCTGTTTTCTCTCAAGTACGGTAGCCCATTCAGTGCTGACAGAGTGATCCTCCTCACAAATTGGAGGGTCCGGACTAGGACCAGTCTGTAATCAGCACGAACTTCTTACCGTGACTTGAGTCAGACTCTGCAAGCCTCCTAGCAGCGGCAGTTTTCCCCGGCATCTCCACCAAATGAAAGGAATATAAATTTCTGGGGGGTCAGTTGCCGGCGTGCTAGAGCTTTGCAGAATGCAATGAACAATCTGAGTCTTTGCAGACAGAAAAGAAGATTTATTGGTTGCAACCAAGGGAGCCCTCACTCAATGCAAGGCCGGGTGAGGAGTCCGACCCAGGAACGAAAGGAGATATATTTTATAAGGTTTTCCAGCACTTTTTCCCTCCGCCCATCCGAATTTACGTCACATACATTTGTTACATACATCAAACACTAATTGACATCTTTGGCCATTTATTTTGTATTTCTGACACCAATTAAATGTCTTGATTGCTGTGGTGTTTGAACTGACTTACACGGACTAGTACCCGTGATGCATGCCAGCTGCTGAGCTCTTGAAAAAGAGATAAGGTTTTCTTGGCTGACGTATATGCAATTAGCTGTGTAAAGCTTCAAAGCTACGAAAATAATTAGATTGCTGGCTCAGCCAAATTTTGCAACAGAAGTCCTCCCCTCTTAGCGGCCGGAAAGGCTTGACCAGAGTTTTAGGACCGGATATACATGGATACAATTGCTTATTAATATTTCTACTTCTAAATATATAATTGTGTGGCTCATATTGTGTAGGGTATCATTTGGGATATGCTGGAGGTTACTAAAATAGCTATATATGCGAGTTCCATACCCTTCACTCTGATGACCGAAGGGAGCGGACCAGATTGTATGGAAGAAGGTGGTCTCTTAGATAACCTGGTCCTAAGCTGTATAGGGCTTTAAAGGTCATAACCAGCAACTTGAATAGGGCCCAGAAACGAATCTCTGGAAGATCCACTCTGCCAGTTATTTGTCATAATATGTTAGAATTGACAAAATGTATGTAATGTATATTTAACAGATTGAACAGAGAATTTGTAAAATGGAGTCAGTCAAAATGCAGTGTCATGATGTTAGCCACAAGTGTAAGGGATTAGAAATCACTAGAAGGTTAAAGTGATTTACCACAGGTGGAATAATTTAAAGTGATTTAGCACAGTTGCAAAGGACTGTGGGAGTTGTGGTACAAAACATCTGGAGGGCCGAAGTCTGGACATGCCTTACTAGGGTCATAACAGATAAACAATTTCTGGGTTTTACGCAGGAGACTAGTGCGGGATGTGTAGAAAGCTAGAGCCCTGCGTACATCCAACGTGAAATTCCTTTTTTGCAGGAGTAGAGGGATTCAGGAAGGAGGTTGGAAGAACAATAGGTTGTGCACAAAGTTCAGTAGCCCTTCTGGCCAAAGTGATGGCAACCTGAAAGACCGTCTAGAAGGTCAAGAAATGTAGGTCACAAGTAGCCAGTGGTTCAAAGGGTGGGTGTATTAAACATTGCAGAATTCAGGAGAGTGGACCACTGAGGGGAAATGGGTTTTCTAACAGGAAAAGTATTCTGAAGGGCCTTGTGAATTTTTTTCAGGGTAGGGTGACGAAAGAAGGATGCAGTTTGGGAGTCTTCTGGCTGGTGGGCTACTATAGCCAAAAGGTGTACCCATAAAGAAGACAAGGTACGTCCAGTACGTTTGAGATAAAGTAAGTACTGCAGGACAGCTGGCAATGGGGGTGGGGGGAATATGGTGAAAAAACATTCCTTGCAGCATGGGAAGCACACCTTTTCCACTTGTAGGTGCAACAGAGAGGATAGCATTAACTCTCTCTCTATCCTCCATGCCATTAAATGTAGGCGGGAGAGATTGGGATGGAGAATTTGACCTCCATTCTGGGAAAGTAGGTCTGGCCAACGAGATAGAGTTAGGTAGTCAGACGCCATGTTGAGCAAAGTCAAGAACCATGGTTGCCACGGCCACCAGGGCACTATCAAGATCATGTTGGCCCTGTCATGTCGAATCTTGGTCACCACATGTAGGACAAGTTGTATGGGAAGGAAGGCATAACGAAGACAGGTGGTCCACTGAAACATGAAGGTGTCCCCCGAGGAATTGTGGCCTTTCCCTGCCCACGAGCAGAACGTGGTGCATTTCTTGTTCTCTGGTGTGCCAAAGATGTCCAGTTCTGGGGCTCCCCAGTGGCGGACTATAGACTGGAAGACATCCTGGTGAAGTTCCCACTTGTGGAAGGTTGAAGTGGTCCTACTGAGGCGATCTGCAACATTCTCTTTTCCGGGGAAGAAGCAATGCCACATGCACCATTCCCAGAATTCAACAGTTAACAGCAGGAGACCTTGGGAGTGGGTTCCGCCCTGTTTGTTTATGTAGTGCATGGTGATCGTGTTGTTGGTGACCACCTGCACTTCCTGTCCAGATAAGAGGCGGAGATACGTCTTGAATGCCTTGATGACGGCTAAGAGTTCCAAGTGGTTGGTGTGGAGGTACTTCTCTGTCTAGGACAATGTCCCGTCTATGGTTAGATGGTTGCAGGCCACTCCCCAAGTTTGCATACTGGCATCTGTGGCTACCTGTACGGTAGGTCGAAATGGTCAGAAGGGGCTACCGGTAAGCAAACTGTGGCTGTGTAGCCACCACTGGAGTTGATGGGCAAGCTCCGGTGTGACACAAGGAGCTTGGATTATCCTGAATCCAGTCAAAGAAGATTAGGTACCAGGATTCTTTTAGCCACCGAAGTCGTGAATGCTATCAGTCCTAGCAGCCTTTGAACAACTTGGGCTGGTAAATTTTTGGTAAGGCTGAAACAGAGGGACGAGAGAAGCTCCTCAGGTGCCTGCCTTCCACCGGAATGCCAAGCTGGAGCCACCCTCCTCGGTGGGCCACCCAAGAAAATGTAACTTTTAGGACCAGCAACAACCCCAACCCCAACTCCAGCCCCCACCTCAAATTGTGAACTGCAGCCGTGCTGCAATTCAGGTGGGGGTGGGGGGTGGGGAGAGTCTTCCTCTTCTGGACTCCTTCGCACAGGAAAGGGAGCAGGACCTCAGGACCAGGACCAGGTCCTCTGTGTTTGTTTGTTTGTTTGTGTGTTTGTTTCAAGAAAAACTGTTGAACTCTGGATAATGTTTCTATCTGGTATGATATGCAAACACATTATGTCCCTCCCCCTCCCAAGAAAAATAACTCTAATAGGGAACAAAGGTCATATAAACAGAGATGTCTATCTGTGGTTGTGGCGGATACAGTTCTATTCTAGTTTATACTCTCTTTCTCGTGTGTGTGTGTGTGTGTGTGTGTGTGTGTGTGTGTGTGTGTGATCAAGTCAATTCCAACTTCCGGTGACCCTTTTCAGGGCTTTCTAGATAAAGAATCTAGATTTACCGTTTCCCTTCTTCCGAGGGGGCCCGGGGACTGCGCAGCTTGGTCAGGGCCACCCGGCCTCTCTCCAAGAGGCCCCAGCCGGCAATCTCTGGAGTGGGGTCTCAGGTAGCCCGCCAGGGTGTCCCCCCCTATTTATAGGGCCCCGCCCCATCAAACAATGGCACCTCCAGGTCTTTAGAGAAACCCACTGAAATTCTATGTACCACACCAAAGACCATCACAATTCTGTTTTTTTAAGAAACACATGGTTTATTTTAAATTCTTCATTGCTTTTTGGCTTTGGGTATGTGTGTGGGTGTGTGGGGATGTGTCTTTAAACAGGTGGAAGCAGTGAATGGAAGGCACTGAGGAAAGCCCCATTTCCAGATTCTCTGTGGGGTGACCATGGGGAGCGAAAGGGCTGGCAATCAGACTTGAACGGCTTGCCTGATTTGGCTGCCTGGTGAAAGGTTTTGTGGTTAGTGGTACCAATAATGTGACTGCCACGCGCCAGATAAAAGTTAAAACATTAAAGGTTTATTGAATAGCAATCAGAGTTAAAACAGAACACAGATTTACACACATGCACAGATTTAAAGCTCAGTAAATATAAATATAAATATATTTAGGGTCTCAGAATTTAGGTGATACTGACAGTGGTCAATTTTTAGTAAAACAAACAAACAGACAAACAAACAAACAAATAAACAACAACAACAACAACAATAATATTATTATTATTAATAATAATAATAATAAATATGTGGTCAGGCAGACTGGCAGCTGGACTAAAATGGAGGCTGGAAGGCAGATGGAGCGGATGGACGGGGTGGCAGACTGGCACCTGGAGCAGAGGGACGGGAGGCAGACTGGCACCTGGAGCAGAGGGATGGAAGGCAGACTGGCACCTGGAGCGGAGGGATGGAAGGCAGACTGGCACCTGGAGCGGATGGATGGAAGGCACACTGGCACCTGGAGCGGATGGATGGAAGGCAGACTGGCACCTGGAGCAGAATAGAGGCTGGTGGACTGAGTGGATGGATGGGAGGCAGACTGGCTTGGCAGCATGGCCTGATGTTGCTGGCCAGGTGGGAAGGCAGAGTGGCACCTGGACTGGAATGAAGGCTGGAAGGCAGACGGAGTGGGTGGGAGGCCTGATGTTCCGGGCCTGGTGAGCTGCCTGGTGGGCAGGCAGACATTCCTAGCCTGGAATTGAAGCTGGCTATCTCAGTAATTAGTGAGGGTCTGCCAGTCCTGTGGACCAGAGGTTTCTTCCCAGTCTTTGATGGTGCTGGTGGCAGCGCTGGGTGTTGGGGGTCCCCCTTGTTCCTCTCTCCGCCCCCCAGCTCACCTCTTCCTCCTTCTGTTCCATGGGGAGCACAGCTATGGTGGGAGCATTGCTTCCCGCGAGGTTGGGTGCGAGTGGCCTGGCATCGAACTCTGGTCGTGGTGCCATCATAGAAATGGAGTGGACTGGCCAGAGGCAAAGCTGCCAAAATCTGGTCAAATCCCTGTCAGGTCCCCGCGTGCCTGCCTCACAGGGAAATGCCGAGAGCGGAGCAGGGGAGCCACCACCGCCGCTGTCCCGGAGCCCCGGAGCCAGACCGAGCCCCGTAGCAGAAGCCGGACTTGGGTGCCATGGTGGGCTCTGCCTGCGGCTTCTGCTTCTGGGCTTGGTCTCTGGCTGTGGGGCTCACGGAGGCGTGCGGAGGAATGAAGTCTGCAGCTTCCTAGCGAACCAGGGAGCATCTCCCTATACCCAGGCTTCCTCTTTGGAAGGCTCCGTCTCAGCCTGGCTATGGCGAGATGTTGACTTGTGTGCAAGGAAGCTGCAGACTCAGGTCCCCCGTGTGACTCGCCAAGTTTCAAAAGCCACGAGTGGGCCAGGGGAGCTGCAACTGCCACTGTCCTGGAGTCCTGCAGCCAGACCGAGCCCAGGAGCAGAAGCCGGACATGGGTGCCATGGTGAACGCCATGGCAGGCGCCCAGGCTCTGCCTGCGGCTTCTGCTTCTGGGCTTGGCCTCTGGCTGTGGGGCTCATGGAGGTGTGCGGAGGAATGAAGTCTGCATCTTCCTAGCGCACCAGGCGGCATCTCGCTATGCCCAGGCTGCCTCTTTGGAAGGCTCCGTCTCAGCCTGGCTATGGCGAGATGCTGCCCTGTGTGCAAGGAAGATGCAGACTCAGGTCCCCCATGCGCCTCCCCAAGTTTCAAAAGCCACGAGTGGTCCAGAGGAGCCGCCACCGTCGCTGACCCGGAGCCCCGCAGCTAGACCGAGCCTAAGAGCAGAAGCCGGACTTGGGCGCTTTGGTGGGCACCCAGGCTCTGCCTGCGGCTTCTGCTTCTGGGCTGGGTCTCTGGCTGTGGGGTTCACGGAGGTGTGCGGACGAATGGAGCTTCCTAGCGCACCGGGCAGCATCTCCCTATACCCAGGCTGCCTCTTTGGAAGGCTCCGTCTCAGCCTGGCTATGGCGAGATGTTGACTTGTGTGCAAGGAAGCTGCAGACTCAGGTCCCCCGTGTGACTCTCTGAATTTGAAAAGCCACGAGTGGGCCAGAGGACACACCGCCATCACTGTCCCGGAGCCCCGCAGCCAGACCGAGCCCATTAGCAGAAGCTGGACTTGAGTGCCATGGTAGGCGCCCAGGCTCTGCCTGCAGCTTCTGCTTCTGGGCTTGGTCTCCAGGTGCGGGGCTCACGGAGGCGTGCGGAGGAATGAAGTCTGCATCTTCCTAGCGCACCGGATGGCATCTCGTTATACCCAGGATGCCTCTTTAGAAGGCTCTGTCTCAGCCTGGCTATGGCGAGATGCTGCCTTGTGCGCAAGGAAGATGCAGACTCAGGTCCCCCATGCGCCTCCCCAAGTTTCAAAAGCCATGAGTGGGCCAGAGGAGCCGCCACCATCGCTGACCCGGAGCCCCGCAGCTAGACCGAGCCCAAGAGCAGAACCAGCACTTGGGCGCTTTGGTGGGCACCCAGGCTCTGCCTGCGGCTTCTGCCTTTGCACTTGACCTCTGGCTGTGGGGCTCCGGGGCAGCGGGGGTGGCGGCTCCTCTGGCCCACTCATGGCTCTTCCCAGTAGGGGAGGCGTGCGGGGGACCTCGGCGCCTTTCCTCTGGCCAGCTCAGCTTCTATGAGGGCACCATGACCGGAGCGCAAATGGGCTTGGGGATTGCCCGCGCTGCTGCCTCCAACCGTCCTTCTCGATGCTGGGCCACTCGGATCCAAACCTAGTGGGAAGCGATGCTCCCGCCATGGCTGTGCTCCCGATGGAAGGGGAGGAGGGTGTGAGCTGTGGGGGGGGTGGTGGACAGAGGAAGGAGCCCCCCCCAGCACCCTGCCGCCTTAGGTGCCCAGATTGGTCAGGCTTGGCTGCTGGCGGGCTAGCACGTAGCTGCCTTGCCCGGTTTGGCTGGCTGGTCACCTGGCTGGCCAGCTTGCTCCCCTTGAGTTGCTCTGTCTCCATTCCTCTCTTCCAGATGTTGGGCCCAGGGCAACTCCACCTTACGCCAGTCACTGCCCCCCATGCTGCCAGCAATGGTCTGTATGGTGCCACATCCACTTCACCCTTCGCCTACTACTCCTCTGCCTCCTCCTCCTCCTCCGTCTCCTCCTCCTCCTCTAGGTCGTCTATAAGTATGTCATCTGCATGGAGAACAGAGAGAGACAGAGAGACTTTGTGAGAAGAGAGGAACCCCGACAGTTCCCCGCGACAGGGGCAGCATCCCCAGACCCTTCTCTCCCCAGCTTAGGTTTCTTAAGGGCACTACTGCCTACCTTTGCCAGCCAGCAGCCAGCGCAGCTCCATCGGCTGCTTCCCACACTCCCACAGTCTGTGGAGCTGCCGTCGAATCTTGGCCTCGGTCCCCTGCCCCTGTGGAGACGGAAACCAAAGCTCACCTTCAGAAGCCTCCCTCCGCCTCCCCACCTTCCTCCCCTTCCCCCCCCCCACAAAAAAGGCCAGCCTGAAACTCACGTCCATCCCCAGGACCTCTTTCCCCAACCCAAGGAAGGCGTAGAGCAGGAAGAGCGATGCGCACCCACCACCAGTTTGGCTGCCGCATTTTGTACCCGCTGCAGTCGCCGGAGGAGAGTCAAGGGTAACCCCATGTAGAGGGCGTTGCAATAGTCCAGCCTCGAGATCACCAGCGCCTGAACCACTGTTCTCAGGGAGTCGCCATCTAGGTACGGGCGGATCTGGGCAATCTGTCGAAGATGGTAGAATGCGGTCCGGGTCACGGCAGCCACCTGGGCATCCAGAGATAGCGCCGGATCCAGGACAATGCCCAGATTCCTAACCCTAGCTGGAGAGAAGCTCCCTCCAAGGTGGGGAGAGGGCCTCCATACCCAGATGGCGAACCCCCAAAGAACATCACCTCAGTCTTCTCGGGATTGAGCCTGAGCCTGTAGGCCCCGGTCCAAGCAATAACCGCCTCCAGGCACTGGTCGAGGGTCCGGACAGCTTCCACTGCAGAGGTGGAAAAGGAGAGATAGAGCTGCGTGTCATCAGCGTACTGGTGACAGCAGACTCCAAATCTCCGAATGACCCCAGCCAGCGGTCTTACATAGATGTTGAACAGCATAGGGGAGAGGGACGACCCCTGTGGAACCCCACAAGGGAGTATCCAAGGAGCCGACAACTGCCCCCCATGCTCTACCTGCTGGGGACGGCCCCCCAAGAAGGACCGGAACCTTCTGAGTACAGTGCCTTCGATCCCAATCTCGGAGAGTCGACCCAGCAGGATACCGTGGTCGACGGTATCAAAGGCCGCTGACAAGTCCAGAAGGACCAACAGGGTAGAACAGCCCCTGTCAGCCCCCCGGAGGAGGTCATCTTGCAGAGCGACCAACACTGTCTCAGTCCCCCGGCCCGGCCTGAACCCAGACTGGAATGGATGAAGGGCCCGTTCTCCCGCCAGATATATTTGAAGCCGGATCGCGGCCACCCTCTCAATTACCTTGCCCATAAAGGGGACGTTTGCAATCGGGCGGTAGCTGGCCAATTCACCCGATGCCATGCCTGTTTTTTTCAAGATGGGCTTTACCACAGTCTCCTTCAGGCGAGAGGGAAATATCCCTTCCCTGAAGGAGGCTGTGGCGATGATAGAAGCCCATTCAGGCATGCTCACACCAACGGCTTTCATAAGCCAGGATGGGCAAGGGTCAGAGGGGGACGACGCGGGCCGGCAATGGGCAATAGCCCTGGAGGCCTCAAGTGAGGAAACAGGCCCAAACTCAATCATGCGAGGAGACCGAGTGGGTGCAGCGCTAGGGGGTGCCGAGTGTAGACTAGAGCAACAGGAGTCGAATCCGGTCCGGATGGCCTCTACCTTGGATCTAAAGAAGGCTGCAAAAGTCTCACTACTGAAATCAGTAGGAGGAGGCCTTACCAGACCAGGATTAGTGAGGTCGCGAACCACGTGGAACAATTCTGCTTGGCGGTTCGAGGCCTCACTAATTCTCAGGGAGTAATAAGATGTTTTAGCCTCCCTGATTGCCCGACTATAGCACCTGGTCTGGGCAATAACTGCAGCCTTATTCATTGCTGTCCAGTTCCTCCTCCAGCTGCACTCCAGCCTCTTCCGTTCTTGCTTCATCGCTCGCAACTCCACGGTGTACCAGGGTGAAGAGCGAGCTCTGCAGCAGATGAGGCGCCTAGGGGTGATCTGGTCAACAGCCCGAGAGGTTTCATCAAACCAGTGATCTACCATGGTGTCGACCTGATCGTCAGCCAGGCCACCAGGAGGCTCCCCGAGGACTCCCGGAATTGATCAGGATCCAGAAGTCTCCGGGGACGGGCCCAAACAAAGGGCTGAGGGTCCCCGCGGGGAGAGGCAGCAATTGACACAAAGAAAGACAGCAGGTGATGGTCTGACCATGACACGGGAGTGGACACAATGTCCTGCACCCTCAGACAAGAAGCCTCTGAGGTGGAGGTAAACACCAAGTCCAGGGTGTGTCCAGATCTAGGAGTTGGGCATACAACATGCTGGGTCAGGCTCATGGAGGTTATGGACTGCATGAATTCCGAAGCTGCACCAGACAGTTCATCGTCGGTGTGCACATTGAGATCACCCACCACCAACAGGCGTGGGGATCTCAGGAGTGCAGCCGCAATGAACTTGGTGAGCTCCGGTAGGGATTGTGCTGGGTTGCGGGGAGCACGGTAACCGAGCACAATGCCAAACCTGTCCCGCTGCCCAACTAATAAATGAAGACATTCCAACCCTGGGATAACCAACTCAGAGGCCCTGCTGACATAAATAGAATCTCTGTATATAATGGCCGCCCCACCCCCCTTACGACCCTCCGACCTGCCAACACCCTGGACCTGAAACCCAGGGTGCACAGCTGGGCGAGCGAAGCTCCCCCCTCTGCACCCACCCAGGTCTCAGTAATACAGGCCAGGTCGGCCCCACCGTCGACAATGGTGTCATAAATGACGGGGATCTTATTATGGACCGACCTGGCATTCAGCAGGAGGCAGGACAGGTCGGAGGCGCTGGCGGGATGGCTCCGAGTCTCATGGCAGTGAGTTGGGGGGGTCAGAACGGGGGACAGGCCTGAGTTGCCTGGCCCGAGTTTTTCTTAACCGACTAACCCCCCAACTACTAGCGTACCGCCCACGGCTCGACACGACTGGTATGGTGGTCCCTGCCAACATAGTGACCAACAAAGGAAAGGGACAAAAAACAAAAACAAAAAACCCACTAACAATTACTACAGTACAGCTACAATACAAATGGGAGTATACAGCAAGCCAATATAAATCTGGCACTTAAAACAGACCAACAATACAATTAATGAAGTAATAGAAATAATAAAAAAATGAAGAAAAAAAGGAAAATAAAATAAAATAAAATAAAATACATAACATAGGGCACAATAACCAGGGCAGGTGGAGGAGGGACAGGAAGGGGGGGGAGATGAAGCCAATCAGATGGTAATGGCCAGAAACCTTTGGGGTCACTGACCTATTAACGCCCGGTCAGATGGTACAAAGAAAATCCCCATTGTCCATAGATATTTGGCAACAGGTCTCCGCAAACCAGTTGACAGCCAGCAACATGGGAGGGGGGTGGGGGGGAGCAGGGGGGAAAGCTCAGCACCCCGAACCCCCTCTGCAGTCCAGACAACAGCCAGCGACATGGGGGGGAGGGGAGCAGGATGAGAGAGTTCCGCATCCCAATCCCCTCAGCAATCCAGAAGACAGCCAACAACAAGAAGGGGAGGGTGGAGGTGGAGCAAGGTGGAAAAGGTCTACACCCCAATCCCCTCCGCAGTCCAGGAGACATCCAGCGGCGTGGGGAGAGGGTGGGGGGAACGAGATGGAAGAGTTCCACGCCCCAGCCCTCTCAGAATTCCAGGAGATAGCCAGCAACATGGGGAGTGGTGGTGGGGGGAGCAAGGTGGAAAAGCTCCACACCCCAGTCCCCTCCGCAGTCCAGGAGACATCCAGAGGCGTGGGGAGAGGGTGGGGGGAACAGGATGGAAAAGTTCCACACCCCAGCCCTCTCAGGACTCCAGAGATAGCCAGCGACATGGGGTGGTGTGGGGTGGGAGCAAGGTGGCAAAGCTCCACACCCCAGTCCCCTCTGCAGACCAGGAGACATCCGGCGGCGTGGGGAGAGGGTGGGGGGAACAGGATGGAAAGTTCCACACCCCAGCCCTCTCAGGAGTCCGGAGATAGCCAGCGACATGGGGGTGGGTGGGTGAGAGCAAGGTGGAAAAGCTCCACACCCCAGTCCCCTCCGCAGTCCAGGAGACATCCGGTGGCGTGGGGAGAGGGTGGTGGGAACAGGATGGAAAAATTCCGCGCCCCAGCCCTCCCAGGAGTCCGGAGATAGCCAGCAACATGGGGGTGGGTGGGTGGGAGCAAGGTGGAAAAGCTCCACACCCCAGTCCCCTCCGCAGTCCAGGAGACATCCGGAGGCGTGGGGAGAGGGTGGGGGGAACAGGATGGAAAGTTCCACACCCCAGCCCTCTCAGGAGTCCGGAGATAGCCAGCGACATGGGGGTGGGTGGGTGGGAGCAAGCTGCAAAAGCTCCACACCCCAGTCCCCTCTGCAGTCCAGGAGACATCCGGCGGCGTGGGGAGAGGGTGGGGGGAACAGGATGGAAAAGTTCCACGCCCCAGCCCTCTCAGGAGTCCGGAGATAGCCAGCGACATGGGGGTGGGTGGGTGGGAGCAAGGTGGAAAAGCTCCACACCCCAGTCCCCTCCGCAGTCCAGGAGACATCTGGCGGCGTGGGGAGAGGGTGGGGGGAACAGGATGGAAAAGTTCCGCGCCCCAGCCCTCTCTGGAGTCCAGCGATAGGCAGCGACATGGGGTGGGGTGGGGGGAGCAAGGTGGAAAAGCTCCACACCCCAGTCCCCTCCGCAGTCCAGGAGACATCCGGCGCCGTGGGGAGAGGGTGGGGGGAACAGGATGGAAAAGTTCCGCACCCCAGCCCTCTCAGGAGTCTAGCGATAGGCAGCGACATGGTGCAGTGGGGGGGGAGCAAGGTGGAAAAGCTCCACACCCCAGTCCCCTCCGCAGTCCAGGAGACATCCGGCGGCATGGGGAGAGCGTGGGGGGAACAGGATGGAAAAGTTCCGCACCCCAGCCCTCTCAGGAGTCCGGAGATAGCCAGCGACATGGGGGTGGGTGGGTGGGAGCAAGGTGGAAAAGGTCCACACCCCAGTCCCCTCCGCAGTCCAGGAGACATCCGGCGGCGTGGGGAGAGGGTGGGGGGAACAGGATGGAAACGTTCCACACCCCAGCCCTCTCAGGAGTCCAGCGATAGGCAGCGACATGGGGTGGGGTGGGGGGAGCAAGGTGGAAAAGCTCCACACCCCAGTCCCCTCCGCAGTCCAGGAGACATCCGGCGCCGTGGGGAGAGGGTGGGGGGAACAGGATGGAAAAGTTCCGCGCCCCAGCCCTCTCAGGAGTCCGGAGATAGCCAGCAACATGGTGCAGTGGGGGGGGAGCAAGGTGGAAAAGCTCCACACCCCAGTCCCCTCCGCAGTCCAGGAGACATCCGGCGCCGTGGGGAGAGGGTGGGGGGAACAGGATGGAAAAGTTCCGCACCCCAGCCCTCTCAGGAGTCCAGCGATAGGCAGCGACATGGGGTGGGGTGGGGGGAGCAAGGTGGAAAAGCTCCACACCCCAGTCCCCTCTGCAGTCTAGGAGACATCCGGCGCCGTGGGGAGACGATGGCTCTTAGAGGCAGGCGGTGAAGATGTGAGCCAGGTACATTCGCTGGGCCTGCTCATTCGGACCGTCCTGGAAGGAAGAGGAGAACCTGGCTAGGAGGGGTTCCTCTGGAGGAGAGCGGAAGTTTGGGAGAAGGCATTGTGTCCCCCCCTGCACCCCAGGCATGGAGGGGGGCTCCTCAGATGACCGTACCTGCTTAGCCTGCACTGGCTGTGACATGCTGCTGCTGAAAACCGCATCCTCATCCTCCGGGCAGATGTTTTTGCCTAGAGAGTCTCCACCCGATTGCACTGAGGCTGCCAAAGAATGCCTTGTTGTCAAAGACAATGTTGCTGAGGAGAGATCACAAGACCACTGTGAGTCTCAGGGGTGGTCCAGCTAGCCACCACCCCCTCACTCACCCCTCATTGCACCCAGGACCTACCTGGAGACACGCGCTCCCCTCCTGCAGCCGGAACCACGGCTGCAGGGGGGAGGACCTGGATGGTTTTGGTCACGCTCTCCACTATCGGGTGCACCCGGTTATCACAACAAGGCAGCCGCCAGTTCCGCCAGCCACAGCCACGGCCACGGCCAGCCTCCTGCTGACTGCTCTTATTAAAAAGCTTTCTCACTTTTGAGAACCTAGAAAGGAAAAGGAGAATGTGGTCAATCGGTGGGAGGGAAGAAAATATCTGGAAAGTCCCATTGATCTTTCACATCGTCAGCTTTCTTTCTCTTTAGAAAGGGATGCAGCTCACTTCCTCTGGAAGCTCCAGGATGTGGAAGAGAAACAGGGCTTTGTTACCCTGCTTGTGATGAAGGTGGGTAGAGGTTGGGAGGAATTTGAGAATTGTGACCACAAACCACCCCTGAGCCCCCAAAAGTCCACCACATGTAACTGGAGGCTTTCTTAGCAGAATCACAGTCAAACACCATCTCTAACTGATTAAGTAATTATTCAAAAGGGATCTCAAGTACTAATTTAAAGGTACCTAATATGCATCATCATCATCATCATCATCATCATCATCATCATCATCATCATCATCATCATCATCATCATCATCTCTCTCTCTATATATATATATCTCTCTATCTCACAACATCTATCACTGTATCTCTCTATCAGGAGGCCCAAGGCAGGTGACAATGTAAACATGAAAGAAATTAAACCATAAGTTAAAGGTGGAAAATACAACCTATTAATCTATATACTAATTAAAAGACTGTGGAATAATGAGTAGCAATCAAACCACATTAAACACAGGTCTGGCCCACTCCCATGTGGTCACTCGGTCACCATGCCCACGTGTCACAATGCAGGATGAGTCACAAAAAGGCCGGTGGGGGTAGGTAGAGGGATGGCAGCCCCTACTTCGCATGAATTTAGGTGCCCCAGCTAGTATCAGGGGCAGAAAGCCCCATGCCGAGAAAATCTATCTATCTATCTATCTAATCTATCTATCTATCTATCTATCTATCTATCTATCTATCTATCTATCTATCTATCTATCTATCTATCTATCTATCTATCTATCTATCTATCTATCATAAGCATGACTTACTTCCAGTACTAAAAGCTGTAAAGTGCAAAAGGTCAAAGCGCAATGATTCCCAGCCAGCCACAAGCAAAAGTGATCAGTTCACATAATAGAAGAGCTAATGACACTCATCAAGGATCATTGCTACCCCTGTTTGCATTGAAACTTCTTAATCTCTTCATCACAATACAGTGACTAACCCTTATTTTCCTGCCTAGGACAAATTTCCTCAACTTTAAAAACCCTGCCTAATCTCACTCACTTTATAACCCAGTGCAAAGAGAGAACTCTTAGTCCCCTGAACTCCTTGCCCTCTGAAGATGGCAGCCATAGAGTTCGGCGAAATGTCAGAAAGAAAAACTTCCAGAACACAGCCAAACAGCCCGAAAAACTCACAACATCTCTCTCTCTCTCTCTCTCTCTCTCTCTCTCTCTCTCTCTCTCTCTCTCTCTCTCTCTCTCTCTCTCTCTCTCTCTCTCTATCTATCTATCTATCTATCTATCTATCTATCTATCTATCTATCTATCTATCTATCTATCTATCTATCATCTGCTGCCTAGATGCCCTAAGCACATCCAATCTCGCTTGATTTCGGAAGCTAAGCAGGGTCGGCCCTGGTTAGTACTTGGATGGGCGACCACCAGGGAATAACAGGTGCTGTAGGCACCTGGAGTAGGAACTGGCAAGCCACTCCAGGATTCCTGCCAAGAAAACTCCATGGACATGGGGTCACGTAGAGTCGGTCACGACTGTAACGACACAACACACACACATATCTATCTATCTATCTATCTATCTATCTATCTATCTATCTATCTATCTATCTATCTATCTATCTATCTATCTATCAGGAGGCCCAAGGCAGGTGAAATTATTAAAATGAGAGAAATTAAACACATAATAAGTTAAATATGGTAAATTCAACCCATTAATCTATATACGAATCAAGACTGTGAAATAATGAGTAGCAATCAAGCCACATTAAAAACAGTATTGGAATTCAGGAGCCTCACATTTTCTCTCCTTCTACACCAGAAGATCAAGAGAAATGAGGGGTCTGGCCCCCTCCCATGTGGTCACTCGGTCACCATGCCCACGGGTCACAATGCAGGATGAGTCACAAAAATTCCGGTGGTGGTAGGGAGAGGGATGGCAGCCCCCCTACATGGCATGAATTTAGGTGCCCCAACTTGTGTCAGGGGCAGAAAGCCTCATGCCGAGAAGCATGGCATAAGTTTAAAAACAAAACCAAGTTTATAGCCCTCTTGAATCTATCTATCTATCTATCTATCTATCTATCTATCTATCTATCTATCTATCTATCTATCTATCTATCTATCTATCTATCTATCTATCTATCATAAGCATGACTTACTTCCAGTACTAAAAGCTGTAAAGTGCAAAAGGTCAAAGCGCAATGATTCCCAGCCAGCCACAAGCAAAAGTGATCAGTTCACATAATAGAAGAGCTAATGACACTCATCAAGGATCATTGCTACCCCTGTTTGCATTGAAACTTCTTAATCTCTTCATCACAATACAGTGACTAACCCTTATTTTCCTGCCTAGGACAAATTTCCTCAACTTTAAAAACCCTGCCTAATCTCACTCACTTTATAACCCAGTGCAAAGAGAGAACTCTTAGTCCCCTGAACTCCTTGCCCTCTGAAGATGGCAGCCATAGAGTTCGGCGAAATGTCAGAAAGAAAAACTTCCAGAACACAGCCAAACAGCCCGAAAAACTCACAACATCTCTCTCTCTCTCTCTCTCTCTCTCTCTCTCTCTCTCTCTCTCTCTATCTATCTATCTATCTATCTATCTATCTATCTATCTATCTATCTATCTATCTATCTATCTATCTATCTATCTATCTATCTATCTATCTATCATCTGCTGCCTAGATGCCCTAAGCACATCCAATCTCGCTTGATTTCGGAAGCTAAGCAGGGTCGGCCCTGGTTAGTACTTGGATGGGCGACCACCAGGGAATAACAGGTGCTGTAGGCGCCTCGAGTAGGAACTGGCAAGCCACTCCAGGATTCCTGCCAAGAAAACTCCATGGACATGGGGTCACGTAGAGTCGGTCACGACTGTAACGACACAACACACACACATATCTATCTATCTATCTATCTATCTATCTATCTATCTATCTATCTATCTATCTATCTATCTATCTATCTATCTATCTATCTATCTATCAGGAGGCCCAAGGCAGGTGAAATTATTAAAATGAGAGAAATTAAACACATAATAAGTTAAATATGGTAAATTCAACCCATTAATCTATATACGAATCAAGACTGTGAAATAATGAGTAGCAATCAAACCACATTAAAAACAGTATTGGAATTCAGGAGTCTCACATTTTCTCTCCTTCTACACCAGAAGATCAAGAGAAATGAGGGGTCTGGCCCCCTCCCATGTGGTCACTCGGTCACCATGCCCACGGGTCACAATGCAGGATGAGTCACAAAAATTCCGGTGGTGGTAGGGAGAGGGATGGCAGCCCCCCTACATGGCATGAATTTAGGTGCCCCAACTTGTGTCAGGGGCAGAAAGCCTCATGCCGAGAAGCATGGCATAAGTTTAAAAACAAAACCAAGTTTCTAGCCCTCTTGAATCTATCTATCTATCTATCTATCTATCTATCTATCTATCTATCTATCTATCTATCTATCTATCTATCTATCCAAAATGGCGACCACAATATTTATTTTTAAATCGTGGTCCAAAAACCCACCAAAGCACCACAGAAACATTTGAAAATTAGGTATTTTAAATGCCTGATTTTTTATAGTAGCAGCAGTGGGTTTTTCTTGCAATAAAACGTCTCCATTGATTTTATATTATTTTATTTTTATTTTTATTTTTTTACACCTGCGCATGCGTAATGATGGGCTGGCCATGGGATGGGACCATGCAAATATTTGGACCCATTCCACCAATCGCATGGCCAGGTTTTGACTGAGACTTCTGGGTGTGCCAGAGAGGGCATTAAACACCCACAAACCCTAACCCTAACCCTAACCCAACCCTAACCCATACGCCAGTACGCTGTCCTTCTTAGTGGGTCAGAGGCACCCAGAGGTGCAGCCCACTAACCCACCCTAACCTTAACCGTAACCCTAAGCCTAGCCCTTACCCTAGCCCCAACCCTAACCCAGATCCGTACGCAAGTACACTTTCCTTCTTAGTGGGTCCCAGGCACCCAGAGAGGTGCCTCCCACAGCCCACTATCCCCTATCCCATTCCCTAACCTGTAGGGCAGTACGCTACTATGCTTCCCTTCTTACTGAGTCAGAGGCACCCAGAGAGGTGCCTCTGCCACCCCACCCTAACATAATGTAATGTAAATGTATGGTACGCGGTGGCTCCGCGAAACGCTTCCCTTGCTTCCCTTCTTAGTGGGTCAGACGTCAGAGAGGCACCCAGAGAGGTGCCTCCCAGAACCCACTTACCCCAACCCCAACCCCAACACAAACGACAAACGGAAACGACAAATTTTTGAAAATTTCCTCGACAAACAGAAACGAGCCGAAACGGACCCGTCCCGACAATTGAAAACTCGAAACGTCATTTTTCCTGGTCGTGCCCATCTCTAGTTGCAACTGAGTCTGTCCTACTTAGGGCACAACATGAGAAGGCAAGGTTCTCTTGAAGGCATGGGACAACAACAACAACAACAACAACAACAACAACAACAACAACAACAGCAACAACAACAACAACAACAACAACACTGATCCGGAATGGGAGACCCAAGTTCACCGTGTTTGAATAAAGATCATGTGGTACTGGCCAGCTCGGACTCGTTCTCCACCCAGGGCTAGTGATATAGTCCTTGGCAAGTTAAGAGCTTTCTTCCCAACATCTCCTGCCTGCTTCTTTGGAGATGGAGAACCTGGGAGGATTGAACCCTGACTTTTTATTATGTTTCAGAGAGGGTAGCCGTGTGAGTCTTTTCAAGTATGTCAGGCAAAAGTCAAAGAAAAACAAAACAAAAGACAAACAACATGTCTTTAAGGTGCCACATTTTGTCTTTTCTTTTCTTTTCTTTTTATTTGATTTTTGCCTGAAATTTTTATGATGTGAAACCTAGACTCTATTCCTAGTCTATGGCCTTCTGGTAATCCTGATTTACCAGTACTGAACCTGGACACTTCTGGTGGAAAATAGTCTATTTATCTGAACATTTTAATTTGCTTTTAGTTTTACAGTATTTATTTATTTATTTATTTATTTTCAGATTTATATACTGCACCTTCTTCCCAAGCGAGAACTCAGGGCGGTTACCTTGGCGGTTACAGTGCTACCTTGGATAAAGGAATGAATTCGTTCCCAATGCACTTCTGTTAAGCAAATTTTCCTTTGTACAAATTTCTCATCGGAATGGATTGAAAACGGATTAATCCCTGATCACGATCCCTGTCTTGGAGCCAAATCAAACCCAGGGACGTCCTGGAGGCTGCCTTTCCGTTACAAACGGCCTGGAGATACCAGAACCCCAGGCTGCCAACAGTTGCCACGGCAACTGCCGGGCCCACAGCTGCTCTGAGACCCACAAGCGGCTCTTCTCCAGCTTCTGTGTCAATGGGACCCACGGCATCATGTCACCCTTGGCCAAGGAGAAGCTTCTGGCTCAGGTCAGCAAGGCTGAAGCCCTCTCCTGTCACGGGAAACACCTCAGCCATTGCCCGGCGTACAAGAAGACCAGAAAGTGTGATATCTCTGGGCCGGACCCAGAAACAGGGACACGGTTGAGCAGCCATTGTCAGAAACAGGCACCAAAGAAGGTGGAGGTGGTGGAGGGCGGCCCGTCTGATTCTTCTCAGTCTGCAAAGGGGAAAGAAGGACCCTTGAAGGTGCTCCTCAAAGACAACCATCATCCTCCCCAGAAAGCAGAGGATGGAAGCTCAAGTGGCCGCACGTCAATGGTCCCACCTGTCTTCAGTGGCTCTTCCTATGCATCCAGAAGTGATGTACCAAAACCTGGGAGCTGCCATCATCCCTGTGGACCAATGGAGTCCTCTCCTGCATTGTGGGATGCCCCGAGCTTGTCCTTGCCTCCCTATCTGGTATGATATGCAAACACATTATGTCCCTCCCCCCACTCCCCCCAAGAAAAATAACTCTAATAGGGAACAAAGATCATATAAACAGAGATGTCTATCTGTGGTTGTGGCGGATACAGTTCTATTCTAGTTTATACTCTCTTTCTCGTGTGTGTGTGTGTGTGTGTGTGTGTGTGTGTGTGTGTGTGTGTGTGTGTGTGTGTGTGTGTGTGTGTGTGTGCGTGTGTGTGTGCGTGTGTGATCAAGTCAATTCCAACTTCCGGTAACCGTTTTGGGGGCTTTCTAGATAAAGGATCTAGATTTACCATTTCCCTTCTTCCGAGGGGGCCCGGGGACTGCGCAGCTTGGTCTGGGCCACCCAGGCCGGTTCTTCTCCTGGCCTCTCTCCAAGAGGCCCCAGCCGGCAACCTCGGGGGGAGGGTCCTCAGGTAGCCCACAAGGGTGGGACCCCCCCCCCCGTTCATAGGCCCTCGCCCCATCAAACAATGGCACCTCCAGGTCTTTAGAGAAACCCACTGAAATTCTATGTACCACACCAAAGACCATCTGTTTTTTTAAAACACGTGGTTTATTTTAAATTCTTCATTGCTTTTTGGCTTTGGGTATGCGTGTGGGTGTTTGGGGAGGTGTCTTTAAACAGGTGGAAGCAGTGAATGGAAGGCACTGGGGAAAGTCCCATTTCCAGATTCTTGGTGGGTGACCATGGGGAGGGAGAGGGCTGGCAATCAGACTTGGATGGCTTGCCTGATTTGGCTGCCTGGTGAAAGGTTTTGCGGTTAGTGGTACCAATAATGTGACCGCCACGCGCCAGATAAAAGTTAAAACATTAAAGGTTTATTAGCAATCAGAGTTAAAACAGAACACAGATTTACACACACGCACAGATTTAAAGCTCTGTAAATATAAGTATAAAAAATATTTAGGGTCTCAGAATTTGGGTGATGCTGACAGTGGTCAATTCCCACTTCTCTTTTTAGTGAAATAAATAAATAAATAAATAAATAAATAAATAAATAAATAAATAAATAATAATAATAATAATAATAATAATAATAATAATAATAATAATAATAATAATAATAATAATAATAATAATAATAATAACTACTACAGGTCTTTTTCACGCCAGTGGCCGGAGAAGATTTCCGGGCAACTTTTGTAGCCACCTGGCATCTGGAGCGGATGGATGGGAGGCAGAATGGCACGTGGAGCGGATGGATGGAAGGCACACTGGCATCTGGAGCGGATGGATGGAAGGCACACTGGCACCTGGAGCGGATGGATGGGAGGCAGACTGGCACCTGGAGCGGATGGATGGAAGGCACACTGGCACCTGGAGCGGATGGATGGGAGGCAGACTGGCACCTGGAGCGGATGGATGGAAGGCAGACTGGCACCTGGAGCGGAATGGAGGCTGGAAGGCAGACGGAGCGGATGGATACGAGGCACACTGGCACCTGGAGCGGATGGATGGAAGGCACACTGGCATCTGGAGCGGATGGATGGGAGGCAGACTGGCACCTGGAGCGGATGGATGGAAGGCACACTGGCACCTGGAGCGGATGGATGGGAGGCACACTGGCACCTGGAGCGGATGGATGGGAGGCAGACTGGCACCTGGAGTGGATGGATGGAAGGCACACTGGCACCTGGAGCGGATGGATGGGAGGCAGACTGGCACCTGGAGCGGATGGATGGGAGGCACACTGGCACCTGGAGCGGATGGATGGGAGGCACACTGGCACCTGGAGCGGATGGATGGAAGGCACACTGGCACCTGGAGCGGATGGATGGAAGGCACACTGGCACCTGGAGCGGATGGATGGGAGGCAGACTGGCACCTGGAGCGGATGGATGGAAGGCAGACTGGCACCTGGAGCGGAATGGAGGCTGGAAGGCAGACGGAGCGGATGGATACGAGGCACACTGGCACCTGGAGCGGATGGATGGAAGGCACACTGGCACCTGGAGCGGATGGATGGGAGGCAGACTGGCACCTGGAGCGGATGGATGGAAGGCACACTGGCACCTGGAGCGGATGGATGGGAGGCAGACTGGCACCTGGAGCGGATGGATGGGAGGCAGACTGGCACCAGGAGCGGATGGATGGAAGGCACACTGGCACCTGGAGCGGATGGATGGGAGGCACACTGGCACCTGGAGCGGATGGATGGGAGGCAGACTGGCACCTGGAGTGGATGGATGGAAGGCACACTGGCACCTGGAGCGGAATGGAGGCTGGAAGGCAGACGGAGCGGATGGATGGTAGGCAGACTGGCACCTGGAGTGGAATGGAGGCTGGAAGGCAGACAGAGTGGATGGATGGGAGGCAGACTGGCTTGGCAGCATGGCCTGATGTTGCTGGCCAGGTGGGAAGGCCGAGTGGCACCTGGAAAGGATTGGAGGCTGAAAGGCTGACAGAGCGGGTGGACGGCCTGGTGTTCCGGGCCTGGTGGGCTGCCTGGTGGGCAGGCAGACATTCCTAGACTGGAATGGAAGATGGCTATCTCAATAATTAGTGAGGGTCTGCCAGTCCTGTGGACCAGGGGTTTCTTCCCTTTCTTCCCAGTCTTTGATGGTGCTGGTGACAGTGGTGGGTGCTGGGGGTCCCCCTTGTTCCTCTCTCCGCCCCCCAGCTCACCTCTTCCTCCTTCTGTTCCATGGGGAGCACAGCAATGGCGGGAGCATCGCTTCCCGCGAGGTTGGGTGCGAGTGGCTCAGCATCGAACTCTGGTCATGGTGCCATCATAGAAATGGAGTGGACTGGCCAGAGGCAAAGGCACCAAAGTCTGGTCAAATCCCTGTCAGGTCCCCGCGTGCCTCCCTGACCGGGAAATGCCAATTGTGGAGCAGGGGAGCCGCCACTGCTGATTTCCAGAGCCCTGCAGTCAGGCCGAGCCCAGGAGCAGAAGCCGGACTTGAGTGCCATGGTGGGCGCCCAGGCTTTGCCTGTGGCTTCTGCTTCTGGGCTTGGTCTCTGGCTGCGGGGCTCACAGGTGTGTGCGGAGGAATGAAGTCTGCAGCTTCCTAGTGCACCAGGCAGCATCCCGCTATACCCAGGCTGCCTCTTTGGAAGGCTCCGATTCGGCCTGGCTATGGCGAGATGCTGCCTTGTGTACAAGGAAGTTGTAGACTCAGGTCCCCCGTGCACCTCCCGGAATTTGAAAAGCCACGTGTGGGCAGAGGAGACATTGCTGCTGCTGTCCTGGAGTTCTGCAGCTAGACTGAGCCCAGGAGAAGAAGCCGGCCTTGGGCGCCATGGCAGGCACCCAGGCTCTGTCTGCGGCTTCTGCTTCTGGGCTTGGTCTCTGGCTGTGGAGCTCCGGGACAGAGGTGGCGGTGGCTCCTCTGCCCCACGCGTGGCTTTTCCCTTTCGGGGAGGTGTGTGGTGGACCTCGGTGCCTTTGCCTCTGGCCAGCTCAGCATCTATGAGGGCACCACGACCGGAGCCCAAATGGGCTTGGGGATTGCCCACGCTGCCGCCTCCAACCGTCCTTCTCGATGCTGGGCCACTCCGATCCATACCTAGCGGGAAGCGATGCTCCCGCCATGGCTGTGCTCCCGATGGAAAGGGAGGAGGGTGTGAGCTGTGTGTGTGTGTGTGTGTCGGGGGGTGGACGGAGGAAGGAGGGGGGCCCAGCACCCTGCCAATGCCACCAGCACCACCAAGGCCCTGGGAGGAAACCCCTGGCCCGCACCACTGGCAGCCCCTCACTGCCACAACCACCGGCTCCAGGCCAAAGCACCGGAACAAAACGGAAACTGGGACCCCAGAAGGAATCCTTTGAATTTTCCCCTCTCTTCTATGGGAAAATTTCATTTAACATGCGAGTCCTTTGGTTTACAATCCAGCTGCCAGTGCGGATGTTCATTAACCAAGTTACCATTATCTACTTATGTCCCCCTCATTAAATTTTGTCCCATATTTTTGTAAGAAATCCTCTGCCTTCTGCACTGAATTGATTCTCTATCTTCTTTGCCTGAGCTGAAAGATTAGTCCCTCAATAATTTCCCATTGATACTTCAATTTATTTTGCCCCAAAATTTTGGGATTAGGAGCGATAATCTTTTCTTAATTTTAAGGTTTTTGATGGGATATCTTTGAATATTTTTGCTTCTTTTCCTCCTGTTTCTAATTTCTTATTATAGCTTTCCTGGATCTTATCTACTTCCCACTGAAAATCTTTTTTATTTTCATTTTATATAATTTTGCCATTGCTGGGATTATCATTTTGTACAAGTCTTCCTGAAGCTCTTCTCCTACTTCTGGGATGCTTCTGATTTTCAAACATTTAGCTCTTTGTCTTAATTCTAATCTGATTGTTGGTTCTTTCCTTTCTTTCTGTTCTGCTCTTTCTTCTTTTACTACCTGATCCGATACATCCAGTATAGTACTGTATTTTTCATTTCTTCTAAGTCCAGTTTAATTTGGTTTTTGACCTCTTTAATTTCTTTTCTAGTTTCATCCATTTGTTCTAAAATTCAGCTTTCCATATTTTTAAATTCTAATAATCTTTCCTTTGGGTCTTAAGGTACTAGAAGTTTCTTCTGTTGTAAGTCTATAGACAATTTCCTTGCTTGAGGTAATATTGTCTTATGTTTTTCTCTCTGCATCTTGCTGTTTTTTCCCCAGGGTTAGGGTAAGGGTTATTCTACCCCCCCTCCCTTTTAGATAACCTTATTTCTTTACCCCTTAATTCCCTTTTAATTTTTGAGCAATCTAAGGTCACCCCCCTAGCGCCCATCAGCTGGCCTTCAGTGCTTTAAAAAAATCTCCACCCCCCCCCAGTGCCCATTCGGCGCTTTAAAATTTTATGTATTTATTTATTTATTTATTTATTTATTTATTTATTTATTTATTTCCTTGCACCGACCTGCTGGCCCTGGGGCTGTTCGGTGTTTTTATTTTTATTTTTATTCTCCTCCCCAGTGCCCATCAGCTGGCCTTCACTGCTTTTTTTAAAAAAATGTTGTTTTTCCTAGCGCCGACCAGCTGGCCCTTGGGCTGGTTGGCACTTTTTAAAAATTTATTTATTTGAGTATTGTGTTTCTTATCAAATGTCTTTGAAAATATTTATGTTTTTTACTTTTATCATACCATAAGAACGCATGCCTCCTGGCTTGTAATAAGTCACGTCATCCATTTGTTCATGGCTTCTGATGTTAGTATAAAAAGTAGAGGAGAGAGATGGCATCCCTGTCTTGTCCCTTTTTTAATTTCTACGCTTTGCGTCAGTCCTCCATTAACCTGAATCCTTGCCGTTTGATCTTTATATATTGCTGTTTTTGCTTTTTAAAAGCTGTCTCCAAAATCCATTATCTCTAGTTGTTTCGTCATGAAGTCCCACTCCAGACTGTCAAATGCTTTCTGAGCATGGCTTTTTTCAAGCTCCACCTGGCTTTTTTTCAAGCTCTCTCCCAAGGAGAGGCTATAGATATATTAAATTTTCACATTCACAACATGCCAGTTATGACTTCACTAGCATTGTGTGCCATCTAGCAAAGGGTCTGTCTTTTGTTTTACAAAAGAAGCCAGGCAGGGTGGCGGGTGACCTGGGTTGCCTGGGTGGGTCTTGCTTGGGTGCCGCCTGGTGTGACAGGCGGATGGGGTGGGGTGGGGTGGGGTGGGGTGGGGAGGGGAGGGTGGCAGCCCTTGGGTGCCTGGATTGGTCGGGTTCGGCTGCTGGCGGGCTGGCATGTAGACCAGCAGGCGGGCAGGCTGCCTTGCCCGGTTTGGCTGGCTGGTCACCTGGCTGGCCAGCTTGCCTCCCTTGAATTGTTTTGCCTCCCTTCCTCCCTTCCAGATGTTGGACCCAGGGCAACTCCACCTTACGCCAGTCACTGCCCCCCGATGCTGCCAGCAATGGTCCGTATGGTGCCACATCCACTGCACCCTTCTGCCTACTACTCCCCTGCCTCCTCCTCCTCCTCCTCCATCTCTTCCTCCTCCTCTAGGTCGTCGATCAGCACGTCATCTGCACGGAGGACAAACACACACAGAGAGAGACTGTGTGAGAAGAGAGGAACCCCGACTTTCCTCCCCGCCAGGGGCAGCATCCTAAGACCCTTCTCTCCCCAGCGCAGGCTTCTCAAGGGCACTACTGCCTACCTTTCCCAGCCAGCAGTCAGCGCAGCTCCATCGGCTGCTTCCCACACTCCTGGAGTCTGTGGAGGTGCCATTGAATCTTGGCCACGGTCCCCTGCGCCTGTGGAGATGGAAACCAAAGCTCACCTTCAGAAGCCTCCCTCCCCACCTCCTTGCTCCCCCCAAAAAAGGCCAGCCTGAAACTCACGTCCATCCCCAGGACCTCTTTCCCCAACCCAAGGAAGGCATAGAGCAGGAAGAGCGCGGGTTGGGACACGTGGGGATCTGGCTCCATCACCGCTTGCAGTGCTGTTCTCAGGAATGCCAGTCTTTGCTCTGGTGTAAATATGCCATCCAGTTTCTGGAAGGAAGGAAGGAAGGAAGGAAGGAAGGAAGGAAGGAAGGAAGGGGGAGAGAGTGAGGTTGTTTAAACTACACTTGGACTGCCGTGTTTCTCATCCTCAGGAAGACCCCCCCCCTGGCCAAGGGGCTGCTTCACATCCCTCCCTCCCCACCTCCCCCTTTGCCTATGACTCAGAAAGGGCAAACCCAAAGGCAGGGGAGACACCCCCCCCCCCGCACCTCCAGGCACCTGCCCGTCTCGGCAGAAAGAAAGGCAACCCCACAACCATCCCGGGCGGCCTCCCTACCTTGGCCATCCTCATGATGTTTAGTTAGGAGGCCATCTCCCAGTCCAATTGGGGCTCTCTAATCCAGAGGTCTGCCATCTCCCGGATGTCCATCTCTGTGGGGAGAGACACCAAGCCCCATCGTTTAGCCCCACAAAGCCTGGCTTGCCGGTCTGGAGATTTCCCACCCAGGGAACCCTGGGGTGGTGGCGGTGGTGGTGGTGGTCCTGGGGGAGGGCTCCCTGATGAAAGGGAAGGTGGAGGGGGCGCCTTGGAGGAAAGGCAGCCCTTCCCCCCCCTGCAGTCCTGCCATGGCCTCCCCACTCCACTCAGGTCCCTTCACATGCATTCTCTTCTTTTCCTCTGTTCCTGCCACGGTTGGATTGTGGCCCTCGCCTGCTCCTCCTACGACCCTCTCCCAACATCCACCCCACTGCCCGTCCAGATGACACCCCTTGGCCTGCCCTACCCCCTTCCTCCCCTTACCTGCCTCCCACCCCCAAGAAGACCTACCTTAGATGTTGGAGAGCCACCAGGGCACAGGGTAGGATGTTCCCTGGGGTGGGCTCTGCCACCACCTGCTCCAGGACTGACTAAAAGAGGGCAAGAGAGAGAGAGAGAGAGAGAGAGAGAGAGAGAGAGAGAGAGAGAGAGAGAGAGAGAGAGAGAGAGAGAGAGAGAGAGGTGGGTCAGTCCCACAAAGGTCAGCCACCACCCACCACGCTGTTGCCCATCCTCTGCTACCCCCTTGGCAAACACCCTGACACTCACCACCACTTCGGCCACAAGCTCAGCCTTCATTTGGGGAAGGTCCAGCTCATCCTCTCCCCTGACGATGGCTGTTAGAGGGAGGCGGTCAAGATGTGAGCCAGGTACATGCACTGGGCCTGCTCATTCGGACCGTCCTGGAAGGAAGAGGAGAACCTGGCTAGGAGGGTCTCTGCGGACATGCCCAGGGAGCAAGGTTGAAAAGCTCCACACCCCAGTCCCCTCCGCAGTCCAGGAGACATCTGGCGGGGTGGGGAGAGGGTGGGGGGAACAGGATGGAAACGTTCCGCGCCCCAGCCCTCTCAGGAGTCCGGAGATAGCCAGCGACATGGGGGTGGGGGGGAGCAAGGTGGAAAAGCTCCACACCCCAGTCCCCTCCGCAGTCCAGGAGACATCTGGCGGGGTGGGGAGAGGGTGGGGGGAACAGGATGGAAAAGTTCCGCGCCCCAGCCCTCTCAGGAGTCCGGAGATAGCCAGCGACATGGGGGTGGGGGGGAGCAAGGTGGAAAAGCTCCACACCCCAGTCCCCTCCGCAGTCCAGGAGACATCCGGCAGCGTGGGGAGACGATGGCTGTTAGAGGCAGGCGGTCAAGATGTGAGCCAGGTACATGCGCTGGGCCTGCTTATTCGGACCGTCCTGGAAGGAAGAGGAGAACCTGGCTAGGAGGGTCTCTGCGGACATGCCCAGGGAGCAAGGTTGAAAAGCTCCACACCCCAGTCCCCTCCGCAGTCCAGGAGACATCTGGTGGCGTGGGGAGAGGGTGGGGGGAACAGGATGGAAACGTTCTGCACCCCAGCCCTCTCAGGAGTCTAGCGATAGGCAGCGACATGGTGCAGTGGGGGGGGGAGCAAGGTGGAAACGCTCCACACCCCAGTCCCCTCCGCAGTCCAGGAGACATCCGGCGGGGTGGGGGGAACAGGATGGAAACGTTCCGCGCCCCAGCCCTCTCAGGAGTCCAGAGATAGCCAGCGACATGGGGGTGGGGGGGGAGCAAGGTGGAAAAGCTCCACACCCCAGTCCCCTCCGCAGTCCAGGAGACATCCGGCGGCGTGGGGAGACGATGGCTGTTAGAGGGAGGCGGTCAAGATGTGAGCCAGGTACATGCACTGGGCCTGCTCATTCGGACCGTCCTGGAAGGAAGAGGAGAACCTGGCTAGGAGGGGCTCTGCGGACATGCCCAGGGAGCAAGGTTGAAAAGCTCCACACCCCAGTCCCCTCCGCAGTCCAGGAGACATCTGGTGGCGTGGGGAGAGGGTGGGGGGAACAGGATGGAAACGTT
Organism: Phrynocephalus guinanensis; assembly: GCA_037367245.1. Lineage (NCBI taxonomy): Eukaryota > Metazoa > Chordata > Lepidosauria > Squamata > Agamidae > Phrynocephalus > Phrynocephalus guinanensis. Next base: position 129,983,021 of record CM074737.1, read on the forward strand.
CTGCACCCCAGCCCTCTCAGGAGTCTAGCGATAGGCAGCGACATGGTGCAGTGGGGGGGGGAGCAAGGTGGAAACGCTCCACACCCCAGTCCCCTCCGCAGTCCAGGAGACATCTGGCGGCGTGGGGAGACGATGGCTGTTAGAGGCAGGCGGTCAAGATGTGAGCCAGGTACATGCGCTGGGCCTGCTCATTCGGACCGTCTTGGAAGGAAGAGGAGAACCTGGCTAGGAGGGTCTCTGCGGACATGCCCAGGGAGCAAGGTTGAAAAGCTCCACACCCCAGTCCCCTCCGCAGTCCAGGAGACATCTGGCGGCGTGGGGAGAGGGTGGGGGGAACAGGATGGAAACGTTCCGCGCCCCAGCCCTCTCAGGAGTCCGGAGATAGCCAGCGACATGGGGGTGGGGGGTAGCAAGGTGGAAAAGCTCCACACCCCAGTCCCCTCTGCAGTCCAGGAGACATCCGGCAGCGTGGGGAGACGATGGCTGTTAGAGGCAGGCGGTCAAGATGTGAGCCAGGTACATGCGCTGGGCCTGCTCATTCGGACCGTCCTGGAAGGAAGAGGAGAACCTGGCTAGGAAGGTCTCTGCGGACATGCCCAGGGACGGATCCTGCACGGCTTCTGGAGGAGAGCGGAAGCTTGGGAGAAGGCATTGTGTTCCCCCCCCTGCACCCCAGGCATGGAGGGGGGCTCCCCAGATGACCGTACCTGCTTAGCCTGCACTGCCTGGGTCATGATGCTGCTCAAAACATCATCCTCATCTGCCAGGCAGATGTTTTTGCCTACAGAGTCTCCAACTGATTGCACTGCCAAAGAATGCCTTGTTGTTGCTGAGGAGAGATCACAAGGTCACCGTGAATCTCAGGGGTGGTCCAGCTAGCCACCACCCCCTCACTCACCCCTCATTGCACCCAGGACCTACCTGGAGACACGCGCTCCCCTCCTGCAGCCGGAACCACGGCTGCAGGGGGGAGGACCTGGACGGTTTTGGTCACGCTCTCCACTATCGGGTGCACCCGGTTGTTACAATAAGGCAGCCGCCAGTTCCACCAGCTGCGGCCACGGCCACGGCCATGGCCAGCTTCCTCTCCTGCCTGACCACTCTTATTAAAAAGCTTTCTCAGTTGTGAGAACCTAGAAAGGAAAAGGAGAAGGTGGCCAATCGGTGGGAGGGAAGAAAAGATCTGGAAAGTCCCATTGATCTTTCACATCCTCGGCCTTCCTTCTCCTTAGAAAGGGATCCAGCTTGCTTCCTCTGTGGTCATCAGGTAACTCCCCAAAAGGAATATAATGAGTGGGGTCTTCCACAGCTTGGTCCCCACGGATCCGCCATCCACCTTGACTTGGTCAAGCTAGATCTCTCTTCCGTCCTGCGAAAAGGGAACTCTGGAAAGCCTTGACCAGATCCCGTTGGGGCGGAATGGCATCAAGGCTGAAACTGGACCAAGTCAAGGGGGATGATGGGTCTGTGGAGGCCCAGCTGTAGAGGAACCTCCCCCCCCCAGACACTCTCATTAGATTCCTTGTGGCGTGGTGAGAAACAATGAGTGCAGCTTCAGCAAATTCCTGAGAAGTTTGGGGCTTCAGAACGGCTTTGCCATTGCAACTCTTTGGTGGGGAGACGAGGAGAGGACCAGAGACCGTTCAAAGGTAGAACACTTGTGCCCTTGCTTAATAGTCTTATGAATGCCTAGTCGTAATGTACCTGCAGTCAATGAACGGGAGGGAGCACGTGCGAAAGGGCTCTTGGAAGGAACCGTGCCGGAAAGAGTGGGAAGAATCTCAGAGCTGAGTCCTGCCAGCACCAAGGGGAGAAGGGACACTGCAGTCAAGCGGAAGGAGGGAAGAATGGATTCTCTAATCCGTGTGCCCTCTGGCCCTGTGGAATGGACACCCTTGTGGCAAAAGAAGAAGACAGTAATAAACAAGTAGTGCTGGGAGTCACGTGGGTGGTGTATTTGCTTTAGGATTTAGACGTGGGGACTATTTCCCACTGTGAGTTTCATGCTGACCCCAGAGGAAGCGAGCTGGATCCTTTTCTAAGAAGGAGGAAGCTCCAGGATGTGGAAAAGAAACAGGGCTTTGTTACCCTGTTGGTGATGAATGTGGGTAGAGGTTGGGAGGAATTTGAGAATTCTGGCCACAAACCACCCCTGAGCCCCCAAAAGCGCACCGCATGTAACTGGAGGCTTTGTTAACAGAATCACAGTCAAATACCATCTCTAACTGATTAACACATTATTAAAGAGCGATCACAAGTACTGATATAAGGTACCTAATATGCATCATCACCATCACCTCTTCATCATCATCATTATCATCTCTCTCTGTCTCTGTCTCTCTCTCTCTCTCTCTCTCTCTCTCTCACACACACACACACACACATCATCTCTCTCTATCAGGGGGCCCAAGGCAAGTGACAATGTAAACATGAAGGAAATTAAACACATAAAATTGCCAGTGGGGATGGCAGCCCGTACTTGGCATTAATTTAGGTGCCCCGGCTGGTATCAGGGGCAGAAAGCCTCATCCTGAGAAGCATGGCATCAGTTTAAAATCAAAACCAAGTTTCTAGCCCACTTGAATCTATCTATCTATCTATCTATCTATCTATCTATCTATCTATCTATCTATCTATCTATCTATCTATCTATCTATCTATCTATCTATCTGTATTCTCAAAGGCTTTCACAGCTGGGATCTGATAGTTGTGAGTTTTTCGGGCTCTTTGGCTGTTTTCTGGCAGTTTTTCTTTCTGACATTTCGCCATGTGTTGCATGAAGGTTTTGTCTGCAAAACAGTCTGCAGAATTATAGAATAATCATTCCTTTGCATATATTTGCTGTTTGCAATTATATCTCTTAGATCCAGAGTGCATTTCTATACCTAATGGATAGTGCAATCTTTGTAAGAGCAGCAAAAGAGTGGGGCCTTCATTGCCTCTTAGATAGCCTACAGTGCAACTGTTTGTAGTTTTCTCCCTTTGTAAAGATATCTGTGCAGTTTTGCTTAATTGAAACAAAAACTTAAATTTTTTCATGGTTCATAAATGTACCAAAAGTACGATTTTCTATGCAAACTAAATTGTGAATGAAATGTTTTATTATTGAAGCAGTAAAATCAGTTTCGTTTTGCTATTAAATATCTTTTATTTTTCTACTCTTACTGGGAACTGGATAATATTGGCTTATTCTAAGCTAGAATGCAACAGGTCTAAATAGTGTTGCACTACATTCATTCAAATCTTTCTCTTAAGATTGTTCCAGCCAACAAGTGTTTCTTCTTCCTTGCCTTTGATCCTGACAGATACAGGTATTCTGTTCAAGGTTAATTCAGTTTTCCATGCTTCCGAGGTTGGTAAAGTGAATACCCAACGTGCTTACGATATGGGGAGATGTTGTTTTCATAATTATGTTGTAAACCACCCAGAGTGTGCTTTAAGCAATCTGGAACAGTATATAAACTGAAAAACAGCAACAAAAACTTCTTTCCCTATTTATTTCACCTTGGAGAGATGCTAATAGTAACTGGTACTTTCTAATTAGATGGTTGGGGTAGTCTGGCTTCCTGCCTTTCATGTGTTTTAGAAATTTTTCATTTTTATTTCTTGAATTAAAAAAAAAGGATAATGTATATACAGTAAACCCCACGTATCGCAGGGGTTAGGGACCCGGCCCGCAATAAATGAATATCCACAGTATGCAGATGCTGGATCAGGTCGGGACAGGGCAGGCTCTCTGGGGACTGTTGTACTTACCCCAGGCCTGGCGCTGCCCCAAACGGGCCTGCAAGGGGCTTTCCAGTCCCCCCAGAGGCCCCCAAAGTGCTTTCTAGTGATCTGGAGGCCACTTCTGGTTTACCAGAAGTCACTTCCAGTTTGCGGTGAAGCACTTTTGGGGCCTCCGACGGGCCTGGGAAGGCCTTTCCTCCTTACCCCAGGGGTTTTTTTTTCATATACTGCGGACCCGCGATATACCGAGACCGCAGTATATGAACCGCGAAAGGGTGGGGGACAACTGTATTTCAAGCCCCTGCAAACTTAATTTCAAAGATACAGTACATTCCAATTGCCAGGATGGTAGAAATGTCTTCCCGTCCCCAAGTCTTCAGTATGGCAGTATTTCATATCCACACGGTGCCAGTCGGAGTCCAAAAACAAACAAAAACAAAGGCCAACATGGAAAAAAGGGGGGAGGGAGGGCAAGTCGGCGGAGCCCCCCTCCTTGGAGAGATGCTATAGGAGTGCTGGGGGGAGGAAATTGAGACTTCAGCCTTGTTTCCAGCCGATTAAGGTGGCAGTGCTCAGGCCATGAAGATTTGCAAAACGCCTACTTAGAGTAGAGCTACCTTAACAAGTTGGAAACAAGGATGTTTGTGACCTTCTTCCTCTCTATTTGTGCTGATTTCTTTCTATGGAAAGAAAAAAAAAGGCCAACATGGAAAAAAGGGGGGAGGGAGGGCAAGTCGGCGGAGCCTCGTGGCGCAGTGGTTAAATGCCTTTACTGCAGGTAAAACTGCTCACGACCTGGGTTCAATCCCTGGTAGCAGGCTCAAGGTTTACTCAGCCTTCCATCCTTCCAAGGTTGGTAAAATGAGTACCCAGCTTGGGGTGCGGGGGGGGATGTGTAGCCTGTATTACTGTAATTAAAACTGTAAACCGCCTAGAGACTACTTGTAGTGGTATGGGGCAGTATATAAGCAGAACACTTTGCTTTGCTTTGATTGCCCCATGATCATTGTGTCTCCAGGACCCCAGCAATGCCTCCTGCCCCAGATCACCACCCTGAGGTGCCACTGCTGGGATCCCTCTGCTGCGCCTCTCCCTCCCTCCTCCTCTTCCTCCTCCTCGTCCAGTGGCAGCGGCTGGAACGGCTCTCCTTCCTTCCTTGCTTCATTGCGTCTGGAAGGAGGTGGCACCCCAGGCAAACTCAGGCCCCTCATCACCTTCTGGGCGGCCACTCAGGATGAGGAGCAGCAGCCACAGCAAGGGCAGCGAGGCTGGTGCCACTGCACGCAGATCCAGCCGTGTGCCTTGGCCATCACATCCTCACTGTGCCCTGGAGGGAAAGCTGCCTCCTCTCTTGGCCTGGCCCAGCCCGGTGCGACTTGGTACGCTGCAAGGGAGCGCGGCCTCCGCCTGCCCCCTTCATTCCTCACAAGTACAATAGCAGAGGTGGCAGCCACACAAGGAAGGCAGGTGGGCAGGGGTGGAGGAGGAGCAGTGGCGGGGCCTCAGGGCCATGGAGGGAGTGGGAGACCTTGCCACAGCCCTCCTGTTTTAAATTGCCCTGCTTTGCTGCACCTGGTGCCCCAACCATCTGGGCGCTGGGTGAGGGGGGAGTGGGGGACCTTGCCATAGCCCTCCCACTTTGAATGCCCCACTAGCCAGCATGTTGATCATCTGGGCGGTAGTTGGGGGGAGCGACATAGCCCACTGCTATTTTGAAGCAGCTGCGGAGGCTGGCTTGCTTGCAAAGCAGGGAGTAAGTGTGTGTGTGTGTGTGTGGGGGGTTGCAATTGGTCCCAGGGGCCGGATTCAGGACCATGGGTGGCTGCATTCAGCCCCGGGGCCTTAGGTTGAGGACCCCTGTACTGGACTGTATATTGTCCCTTATTACTGTAAGCCGCCTTGGGTCCTTTTTCCAAGGAGAAAGGCGGGGTGAAAATATTCTAAAATAAAACAAATAAATAAAGGATGACAATTTCCTTGCTGAGGGGCTTTCAGAAGGACAGCAAACCAGTAATGTTGTGGCAGGACGACTTATGTGTAGCCTAGAAACAAAGAGACACATGAGAGATCAAGCAACGCCTTCCCCAAATCCATTTAAAGGGGCGTCAGAGAGGTGCAGCAGGGGATGATTTTTGCCAGAGCTTAGAATTCAGATCGGAGGGTTCAGATTAAAAGAGGGGAAGATTTTGACCGAAAATGAGAAGGGATTTCTGGGTGAAGATAAATCTTAGAGAAACAGGTGGAAGCCCATCAAGGAGGCAGGGGAAGGGATTCCCTACTTCTGCAAGGGGTCCGGCTGGATGACCTTTGAGTGTCCTTCCGGCACCTCCCATGGGCGGCAGGCTTTTGACCTTGGAACTTGCCAGCGTTAGACCTATGGCCGAAAGCACACTGCCAAGCCACCCTGACTTAGGTCACGCTTTGGCAGGAGGAAGGGCTCTTGAGGGCGTGGGGCCAGGAAGTGCCATCAGGAGGGGGGGTGAACTTGCCTTTGGGGACATGGGAGGGATCCCATTCCCACTTTTATTGTTCTGAGCACTCCAGGTTTTTATTTGTTCTGAGTACTCCAGCGAGAAAATCAGCCACCAAGTGCCGCGAGACCCATTTCCATGCTCAACTAGCGTGTGCGTTTTCACACCGTTCTGCTTTCACCATGATTGAAAATCCCAAACTAAGGGTCAGCAGGTGGCCTTGAATGGACGGGCAGGTTTGAGGAAACTGAACTGACCAGTAAGGAGAGGAGAGCAGGGAAAATGCTTTCTCCCAAGCACTTGAGCTTCCCTGGTGCTGTGCTCAAACCGTCGTGCTGCTGCCCAAACCCTGCTCCTGACCTGGGGAGCAATCCCCCAGGAGCCAGCTTAGGTTTCACTCAGCCTTCCGTCCTTCTGAAGTTGGTCAAATGAGTATCCAGCTACTGGGGGGGGAGCAGAATGTGCAGCCTGCATAATTAAAACTGCCCAGAAAGTGCTTTATGAGCTATGGGGCAGTATATAAAGAGCCCACTTTGCTTTTTGGGTTGGCATGAGTTCCCGTAACTTTCCTGTAACGTTTTGTGGACTACACGCAGGGCTGGTGCTAGGGTTTTTTTGCCCCCTAGGTGAGGGGCGGGGGGTGGGGCAGGTGGTGGGCGGGCGGGGCAGGGGGCAGGGGGCGGCAGGGGGGATAGGGTGGTGGCAGGTGGGGCGCCGGGGCGCCACGGGCAGCGATGGGTGCGGGGGGCGGCGGGCGGCGGGCGGCTGGCGACGGGCAGTGATGGGCGGACAGCGATGGGTGGCTGGCGGGCAGTGGGGGTTGACGGCGGTGGCCAGTGGCGGGGCGGCGGCGGGGGGCAGCAGGCTGGCCAGTGCTCTCTCTCCATTTTGGCCCCCTAGGCAACTGCCTAGTTCGCCTTAATGGAAGCGCCGGCCCTGACTTACACGTCCACTTTTTCAGACATATAGCAGTAGTTTCTATATGTCTGCTATATGTCTGAAGAAGTGGATCTGAAGTCCATGAAACGTTACATCAAAATATGAAAGTTAGTCTTTAAGGTACCACATGTTTGTGTCTTTTGTTTTGTTTTGTTTTGTTTTTGGCCTGAAATTCTTGAAAAGACTAACCCGGCTACCCTCTCCGTAACTTTCCTGGAAAGGCTTGGGACCTGTTGTTTTATCTGTGTTTTAACTGCTTTTATTGGAAACTGCCCTGAGTTCCTTTTTGGAAAAAGGTTGCTGTATAGAAATACATCAAAACCAGGACGCCGACAAGAGATCATGAGACAGTCATGAGGTGGATGATAAAATCCCCCCAGGCTGGGTGGCTGGCAGGCAGGGTCTCGGTTTTACGTGATGCTCAGTTGCACGAAGGGAAGCGAAGCCGTCAGATAGGCCTGAAGCAACATCTTCCAGACAGCCCTTGCCTCCTCCTGCTGGTCCAGAGGCTTCTCGCTTCTCACGCTTCATCCTGTGCCTTTGCCTTCTGGTACACGCCAGCGGCAAGGCAGTGTGTCTGGGAAGCCGCCACACACACACACACACCTGCTTGGGGTGGTCCTTTTGGGTGCAACATTGTTTGACCCCATGAAATTCAAAAGAGAACCAATACACATGCATCATTTTGCAAACCAAAAAGAGAAGGAATCCAGAGAACTAACAATCAAAACTTTAGGCCACTGGTGTCATGAGCCACAGACTCACACACACAGGTAAGTTCAGGCTTTTACTGGAAACTCAGAGCCAAACCCCTCTACTGCAAATCAGAAGTAAATCAGCATCCAGGAAACCTATATCAAGGTCACGCCTATTCAGAGAGCAAAGCAGAGTCCCAGATAAACAGTCCAGAGGTCAAAGCCAGAATGCTAATGGTAGCTTACGCCAGATCCACTGAGAAAGTCCAGAGCCAAGAGAGACGAGGTCCAGGGTCATGCCAAGCAGGAACAAGGATCAAGCAAGAAAGAAGTAGCAAGTTGTCCTATCAATGTGTTGCTCCCACATTTTGCCTCAGTCCTGAATGCTTAATTTATGTCTCCAGAGAGCAACATAACTTCCCCAGAAACTAACCCTGTCAAAACTCAGGACTTCCTAAATGTAGACCTTGGTGGCTCAGATAAAGCTTGTCTCTGCTTCTCCTGGTTGTAAGTCTTTGCTGCCTTCTACAAGCAGCCCTCTGTGGGGGTGGAGAATCCCCTGAAGATGCTGAGTCACTCTCCTGTGCAGCTGCTTGAGTAACTGACAGCCCTGAAACCCCATCTGGGGCTTCTTCAGGCATTAACTTTTTAGTTTCTGGAACAGTTCTGGCAGGGGCCTGACAACTGGGAATTCCACTTCAACCTCCAGGCAGCAGTGAGATGCTGCAAGTGTCTGTTGAAACCTTCCAGGTAAGTCCATTCCGGCAAGTCTCCGTCTTTGGCTGAGGCTCCCTGGCCTCAAGTGTCCAACAGGTGAATTCCTAGCGGGGGCTTTTTTCCTCAGCCCAAGACCAGTAACCCACCACCAGGCCATCACAATCCATTCAGGTGGACTTCTAGGGTTCTAGGAGGAAAGTCTAGGCAGGACCTAGGGAGGCTCCCTGCCCCTAAGATGTTAAGGTTTAGGCTTTCCTTCCCAGTTCAGGGCTAGCAGCTCCTTGCCAGGGCCCAATGGTCCCCTCCAGTGTCCCAAAGTCCATACCCGAGACCGCAGGGCTGCAGAGGTCAGATTTGTGGTGGCCCAAGTGGCTCCCGTGGCCTCTGTGATGTTAAGGTAGAGGTCCTTTCCCCTGGTTTGGGGCTAGCAGCCTACCGTCCGTCCGGGCTCCATAATCTCATCTCAAGTCCATGTCCGAGATTCCAGGGTTGCAGAGGTCAGGTCTGTGCAGGCCCCAATGAGCCTCAAGGCCCCATTGATCTTAAGTTTGGGGGCCATTCCCCCGATTCGTGGCTAGCAGTCTATTTATTTATTTTATTTATATATTGTTATGCCGCCCGTCTTCCAAAGGAATTCCAGGCGGTTAACGGCATCAATGAAACAGTCAATCAGGAATAACAACAGTATAACAAAAAAGAAAATAAAAAATACTAATACAGGAATACATAGAATATGTAAAAGAGATTAACTGTACTAATACTAAAAACAAAAAATATTTAAAAGATATTTGGCGAGGTGCCATAATAGAATTAAAAAAAAATTAAAGAAAATTTAAAGGTTGCCAAAGGCCTCACGGAAAAGCCAGGTCTTCAAGGCTTTTTTAAAGGCAGGCAGGGACTGTGCAAGGCACTACTCACTCGGGACAGAATTCCAAAGCGAAGGGCCAGCCACAGAGAAGGTTCGGTTGCGGGTTACCGTTTTCCAGCTTCCCTGGGCGTGGCCACCCAGAGTGAGAGCCCCCGCGACATTCTAGTAGTTCGAGCCTCAGTAGATTAACAACAACAACAAGAACAACAACAAGAACAACAACAACTTTATTTTTATGCCGCTTTTCTCCCCAAAGGGACCCAAGGCAGCTTACAACAAATTCAAAAAAGCACAACAAAAGCAATGTAATGTAAAAACAACACAATACCTATAAAATACTATAAAAATACTTGACAATATAATACAATAAGAAACAAGGTTAAAAACAATAGCTGCAGCAGAGTTTAAAAAGCTCCCCAGCCAATAAGACTAAAAAAGTAAGATGTTATAAAAATTTGTAAAGGCTGGAGGCTCAGAAGGCTTGCCTAAATAAGTAAGTCTTAAGGCCTCGCTGGAATATTTCAAGGGAGGAGGCAATTCTTAACTCAAAGGGGAGGGAGTTCCATAGTATGGGTGCCACGAGTGAGGAGGCCCTGTTTCTTGCCGCCGCCCCTCGCACTTCCTTGGGTGGTGGTACTCGTAGAAGGGCCTTCTCTGATGGCCGAAGGGAGCGGACCAGATTATATGGAAGAAGGTGGTCTCTGAGATAACCTGGTCCTGAGCTGTATAGGGCTTTAAAGGTCATAACCAGCAACTTGAATAGGGCCCAGAAACGAATCTCTGGAAGATCCACTCTGCCAGGTATTTGTCATAATAGGTTAGAATTGACAAAATGTATGTAATGTATATTTAACAGATTGAACAGAGAATTTGTAAAATGGAGTCAGTCAAAATGCAGTGTCATGATGTTAGCCACAAGTGTAAGGGATTAGAAATCACTAGAAGGTTAAAGTGATTTAGCACAGGTGGAATAATTTAAAGTGATTTAGCACAGTTGCAAAGGACTGTGGAGTTTTGTGGTACAAAACATCTGGAGGGCCGAAGTCTGGACATGCCTTACTAGGGTCATAACAGATAAACAATTTCTGGGTTTTACGTAGGAGACTAGTGCGGGATGTGTAGAAAGCTAGAGCCCTGGGTACATCCAAGGTAAAATTCCTTTTTTGCAGGAGTAGAGGGATTCAGGAAGGAGGTTGGAAGAACAATAGGTTGTGCACAAAGTTCAGTAGCCCTTCTGGCCAAAGTGATGGCAACCTGAAAGACCGTCTAGAAGGTCAAGAAATGTAGGTCACAAGTAGCCAGTGGTTCAAAGGGTGGGTGTATTAAACATTGGAGAATTCAGGAGAGTGGACCACTGAGGGGAAATGGGTTTTCTAACAGGAAAAGTATTCTGTGAATTTTTTTCAGGGTAGGGTGACGAAAGAAGGATGCAGTTTGGGAGTCTTCTGGCTGGTGGGCTACTATAGCCAAAAGGTGTACCCATAAAGAAGACAAGGTACGTCCAGTAAGTTTGAGATAAAGTAAGTACTGCAGGACAGCTGGCAATGGGGGTGGGGGGAATATGGTGAAAAAACATTCCTTGCAGCATGGGAAGCACACCTTTTCCACTTGTAGGTGTAGAGGTGGAGAGTGGAGGGTTTCCGGGCAACAGAGAGGATAGCATTAACTCTCTCTCTATCCTCCATGCCATTAAATGTAGGCGGGAGAATTTGGATGGAGAATTTGGCCTCCATTCTGGGAAAGTAGGTCTGGCCAACGAGATAGAGTTAGGTAGTCAGACGCCATGTTGAGTAAAGTCAAGAACCATGGTTGCCACGGCCACCAGGGCACTATCAAGATCATGTTGGCCCTGTCATGTCGAATCTTGGTCACCACATGTAGGACAAGTTGTATGGGAAGGAAGGCATAACGAAGACAGGTGGTCCACTGAAACATGAAGGTGTCCCCCGAGGAATTGTGGCCTTTCCCTGCCCATGAGCAGAACGTGGTGCATTTCTTGTTCTCTGGTGTGGCAAAGATGTCCAGTTCTGGGGCTCCCCAGTGACGGACTATAGACTGGAAGACATCCTGGTGAAGTTCCCACTTGTGGAAGGTTGAAGTGGTCCTACTGAGGCGATCTGCAACATTCTCTTTTCCGGGGAAGAAGCAATGCCACATGCACCATTCCCAGAATTCAACAGTTAACAGCAGGAGACCTTGGGAGTGGGTTCCGCCCTGTTTGTTTATGTAGTGCATGGTGGTCGTGTTGTTGGTGACCACCTGCACTTCCTGTCCAGATAAGAGGCGGAGATACGTCTTGAATGCCTTGATGACGGCTAAGAGTTCCACGTGGTTGGTGTGGAGGTACTTCTCTGTCTAGGACAATGTCCCATCTATGGTTAGATGGTTGCAGGCCACTCCCCAAGTTTGCATACTGGCATCTGTGGCTACCTGTACGGTAGGTCGAAATGGTCAGAAGGGGCTACGGGTAAGCAAACTGCGGCTGTGTAGCCACCACTGGAGTTGATGGGCGAGCTCCGGTGTGACACAAGGAGCTTGGATTATCCTGAATCCAGTCAAAGAAGATTAGGTACCCGGATTCTTTTAGCCACCGAAGTCGTGAATGCTATCAGTCCTAGCAGCCTTTGAAGAACTTGGGCTGGTAAATTTTTGGTAAGGCTGAAACAGAGGGACGAGAGAAGCTCCTCAGGTGCCTGCCTTCCACCGGAATGCCAAGCTGGAGCCACCCTCCTCGGTGGGCCGCCCGAGAAAATGTAACTTTTAGGACCAGCAACACCCCCAACCCCAACTCCAGCCCCCACCTCAAATTGTGAACTGCAGCCGTGCTGCAATTCAGGTGGGGGTGGGGTGGGGTGGGGGGGAGTCTTCCTCTTCTGGACTCCTTCGCACAGGAAAGGGAGCAGGACCTCAGAACCAGGACCAGGTCCTCTGTGTCTGTTTGTTTGTTTGTGTGTTTGTTTCAAGAAAAACTGTTGAACTCTGGATAATGTTTCTATCTGGTATGATATGCAAACACATTATGTCCCTCCCCCTCCCAAGAAAAATAACTCTAATAGGGAACAAAGATCATATAAACAGAGATGTCTATCTGTGGTTGTGGCGGATACAGTTCTATTCTAGTTTATACTCTCTTTCTCGTGTGTGTGTGTGTGTGTGTGTGTGTGTGTGTGTGTGTGTGTGTGTGTGTGTGTGTGTGTGTGTGTGTGTGTGTGTGTGATCAAGTCAATTCCAACTTCCGGTGACCCTTTTCAGGGCTTTCTAGATAAAGAATCTAGATTTACCGTTTCCCTTCTTCCGAGGGGGCCCGGGGACTGCACAGCTTGGTCAGGGCCACCCCGGCCTCTCTCCAAGAGGCCCCAGCCGGCAATCTCTGGAGTGGGGTCTCAGGTAGCCCACCAGGGTGTTCCCCCCCTATTTATAGGGCCCCACCCCATCAAACAATGGCACCTCCAGGTCTTTAGAGAAACCCACTGAAATTCTATGTACCACACCAAAGACCATCTGTTTTTTAAAAAACACCTGGTTTATTTTAAATTCTTCATTGCTTTTTGGCTTTGGGTATGCGTGTGGGTGTGTGGGGATGTGTCTTTAAACAGGTGGAAGCAGTGAATGGAAGGCACTGAGGAAAGCCCCATTTCCAGATTCTCTGTGGGGTGACCATGGGGAGCGAAAGGGCTGGCAATCAGACTTGGATGGCTTGCCTGATTTGGCTGCCTGGTGAAAGGTTTTGTGGTTAGTGGTACCAATAATGTGACTGCCACGCGCCAGATAAAAATTAAAACATTAAAGGTTTATTAGCAATCAGAGTTAAAACAGAACACAGATTTACAGACATGCACAGATTTAAAGCTCAGTAAATATAAATATAAATATATTTAGGGTCTCAGAATTTAGGTGATGCTGATAGTGGTCAATTTTCAGTAAAACAAACAAACAAACAAACAAACAAACAAACAACAATAACAATAACAATAACAACAACAACAACAACAACAATAATAATAATAATAATAATAATAATAATAATAATAATAATAATAATAATAATAATAATAATAATAATAATAATAATAATAAATATGTGGTCAGGCAGACTGGCAGCTGGACTAAAATGGAGGCTGGAAGGCAGATGGAGCGGATGGATGGGAGGCAGACTGGCACCTGGAGCGGAATGGAGGCTGGAAGGCAGACGGAGCAGATGGATGGAAGGCACACTGGCACCTGGAGCGGAATAGAGGCTGGTGGACTGAGTGGATGGATGGGAGGCAGACTGGCTTGGCAGCATGGCCTGATGTTGCTGGCCAGGTGGGAAGGCAGAGTGGCACCTGGACTGGAATGGAGGCTGAAAGGCTGACAGAGCGGGTGGACGGCCTGGTGTTCCGGGCATGGTGAGCTGCCTGGTGGGCAGGCAGACATTCCTAGCCTGGAATTGAAGCTGGCTATCTCAGTAATTAGTGAGGGTCTGCCAGTCCTGTGGGCCAGGGGTTTCTTCCCTTTCTTCCCAGTCTTTGATGGTCCTGGTGGCAGTGGTGGGTGTTGGGGGTCCCCCTTGTTCCTCTCTCCGCCCCCCAGCTCACCTCTTCCTCCTTCTGTTCCATGGGGAGCACAGCTATGGAGGGAGCATTGCTTCCCGCGAGGTTGGGTGCGAGTGGCCCGGCATCGAACTCTGGTCATGGTGCCATCATAGAAATGGAGTGGAGCAGGGGAGCCACCACCGCCGCTGTCCCGGAGCTCCGGAGCCAGACCGAGCCTAGGAGCAGAAGCCGGACTTGCGTGCCATGGTGGGCTCTGCCTGCGGCTTCTGCTTCTGGGCTTGGTCTCTGGCTGTGGGGCTCATGGAGGTGTGCGGAGGAATGAAGTCTGCATCTTCCTAGCGCACCAGGCGGCATCTCGCTATACCCAGGCTGCCTCTTTGGAAGGCTCCGTCTCAGCCTGGCTATGGCGAGATGCTGCCCTGTGTGCAAGGAAGATGCAGACTCAGGTCCCCCATGCGCCTCCCCAAGTTTCAAAAGCCACGAGTGGGCCAGAGGAGCCGCCACCGTCGCTGACCCGGAGCCCCGCAGCTAGACCGAGCCTAAGAACAGAAGCCAGACTTGGGCGCTTTGGTGGGCACCCAGGCTCTGCCTGCGGCTTCTGCTTCTGGGCTGGGTCTCTGGCTGTGGGGTTCACGGAGGTGTGCGGAAGAATGGAGCTTCCTAGCGCACCGGGCAGCATCTCCCTATACCCAGGCTGCCTCTTTGGAAGGCTCCGTCTCAGCCTGGCTATGGCGAGATGTTGACTTGTGTGCAAGGAAGCTGCAGACTCAGGTCCCCCGTGTGACTCTACGAATTTGAAAAGCCACGAGTGGGCCAGAGGACACACTGCCATCACTGTCCCGGAGCCCCGCAGCCAGACCAAGCCCAGGAGCAGAAGCCGGACTTGAGTGCCATGGTAGGCGCCCAGGCTCTGCCTGCGGCTTCTGCTTCTAGGCTTGGTCTCCGGGTGCGGGGCTCATGGAGGCGTGCGGAGGAATGAAGTCTGCATCTTCCTAGCGCACCAGGAGGCATCTCGCTATACCCAGGCTGCCTCTTTGGAAGGCTCCGTCTCAGCCTGGCTATGGCGAGATGCTGCCCTGTGTGCAAGGAAGATGCAGACTCAGGTCCCCCATGCGCCTCCCCAAGTTTCAAAAGCCACGAGTGGGCCAGAGGAGCCGCCACCGTCGCTGACCCGGAGCCCCGCAGCTAGACCGAGCCCAAGAGCAGAACCAGCACTTGGGCGCTTTGGTGGGCACCCAGGCTCTGCCTGCGGCTTCTGCCTTTGCACTTGACCTCTGGCTGTGGGGGTCTGGGGCAGCGGGGGTGGCGGCTCCTCTGGCCCACTCGTGGCTCTTCCCAGTAGGGGAGGCGTGCGGGGGACCTCGGCGCCTTTCCTCTGGCCAGCTCAGCTTCTATGAGGGCACCATGACCGGAGCGCAAATGGGCTTGGGGATTGCCCGCGCTGCTGCCTCCAACCATCCTTCTCGATGCTGGGCCACTCGGATCCATACCTAGCGGGAAGCGATGCTCCCGCCATGGCTGTGCTCCCGATGGAAGGGGAGGAGGGTGTGAGCTGTGGAAGGGTGGACAGAGGAAGGAGCCCCCCCCAGCACCCTGCCGCCTTAGGTGCCCGGATTGGTCAGGTTTGGCTGCTGGCGGGCTAGCATGTAGCTGCCTTGCCCGGTTTGGCTGGCTGGTCACCTGGCTGGCCAGCTTGCTCCCCTTGAGTTGCCCTGCCTCCATTCCTCTCTTACAGATGTTGGGCCCAGGGCAACTCCACCTTACGCCAGTCACTGCCCCCCCATGCTGCCAGCAATGGTCCGTATGGTGCCACATCCACTTCACCCTTCGCCTACTACTCCTCTGCCTCCTCCTCCTCCTCTGTCTCCTCCTCCTCCTCCTCTAGGTCGTCTATAAGCATGTCATCTGCATGGAGAACAGAGAGAGACAGAGAGACTTTGTGAGAAGAGAGGAACCCCGACTTTTCCCCCCGACAGGGGCAACATCCCCAGACCCTTCTCTCCCCAGCGTAGGTTTCTTAAGGGCACTACTGCCTACCTTTGCCAGCCAGCAGCCAGCACAGCTCCATCGGCTGCTTCCCACACTCCCGCAGTCTGTGGAGGTGCCGTTGAATCTTGGCCTCGGTCCCCTGCCCCTGTGGAGACGGAAACCAAAGCTCACCTTCAGAAGCCTCCCTGCTCCTCCCCACCTTCCTCCCCTCCCCCCCACAAAAAAGGCCAGCCTGAAACTCACGTCCATCCCCAGGACCTCTTTCCCCAACCCACGGAAGGCGTAGAGCAGGAAGAGCGATGCGCACCCACCACCAGTTTAGCTGCCGCATTTTGTACCCGCTGCAGTCGCCGGAGGAGAGTCAAGGGTAACCCCATGTAGAGGGCGTTGCAATAGTCCAGCCTCGAGATCACCAGCGCCTGAACCACTGTTCTCAGGGAGTCGCCGTCTAGGTAGATGGTAGAATGCCTTCTGGGTCACGGCAGCCACCTGGGCATCCAGAGATAGCGCCGGATCCAGGACCACGCCCAGATTCCTAACCCTATCTGCCATCTGGAGAGAAACTCCCTCCAAGGTGGGGAGAGGGCCTCCATACCCAGATGGGGAACCCCCAAAGAACATCACCTCGGTCTTCTCGGGATTGAGCCTGAGCCTGTAGGCCCCGGTCCAAGCAATAACCGCCTCCAGGCACTGGTCGAGGGTCCGGACAGCTTCCACTGCAGAGGTGGAAAAGGAGAGATAGAGCTGCGTGTCATCAGCGTACTGGTGACAGCAGACTCCAAATCTCCGAATGACCCCAGCCAGCGGTCTTACATAGATGTTGAACAGCATAGGGGAGAGGGATGACCCCTGTGGAACCCCACAAGGGAGTATCCAAGGAGCCGACAACTCCCCCCCCATGCTCTACCCGCTGGGGACGGCCCCCCAAGAAGGACCGGAACCTACTGAGTACAGTGCCTTCGATCCCAATCTCGGAGAGTCGACCCAGCAGGATACCGTGGTCGACGGTATCAAAGGCCGCTGACAAGTCCAGATGGACCAACAAGGTAGAACAGCCCCTGTCAGCCACCCGGAGGAGGTCATCTTGCAGAGCGACCAAGACTGTCTCAGTCCCCCGACCCGGCCTGAACCCAGACTGGAATGGATCAAGGGCCCGTTCTCCCGCCAGATATATTTGAAGCCGGATCGCGGCCACCCTCTCAATTACCTTGCCCATAAAGGGGACGTTTGCAATCGGGCGGTAGCTGGCCAATTCACCCGATGCCATGCCTGTTTTTTTCAAGATGGGCTTTACCACAGTCTCCTTCAGGCGAGAGGGAAATATCCCTTCCCTGAAGGAGGCTGTGGCGATGATAGAAGCCCATTCAGGCATGCTCACACCAACGGCTTTCATAAGCCAGGATGGGCAAGGGTCAGAGGGGGACGACGCGGGCCGGCAATGGGCAATAGCCCTGGAGGCCTCAAGTGAGGAAACAGGCCCAAACTCAATCATGCGAGGAGACCGAGGGGGTGCAGCGCTAGGGGGTGCCGAGTGTAGACTAGAGCAACAGGAGTCGAATCCGGTCCGGATGGCCTCTACCTTGGATCTAAAGAAGGCTGCAAAAGTCTCACTACGGAAATCAGTAGGAGGAGGCCTTACCAGACCAGGATTAGCGAGGTCGCGAACCACACGGAACAATTCCGCTTGGCGGTTCGAGGCCTCACTAATTCTCAGGGAGTAATAAGATGTTTTAGCCTCCCTGATTGCCCGACTATAGCACCTGGTCTGGGCAATAACTGCAGCCTTATTCATTGCTGTCCAGTTCCTCCTCCAGCTGCACTCCAGCCTCTTCCGTTCTTGCTTCATCGCTCGCAACTCCACGGTGTACCAGGGTGAAGAGCGAGCTCTGCAGCAGATGAGGCGCCTAGGGGTGATCTGGTCAACAGCCCGAGAGGTTTCATCAAACCAGTGATCTACCATGGTGTCGACCTGATCGTCAGCCAGGCCACCAGGAGGCTCCCCGAGGACTCCCGGAATTGATCAGGATCCAGAAGTCTCCGGGGACGGGCCCAAACAAAGGGCTGAGGGTCCCCGCGGGGAGGGGCAGCAATTGACACAAAGAAAGACAGCAGGTGATGGTCTGACCATGACACGGGAGTGGACACAATGTCCCGCACCCTCAGACAAGAAGCCTCTGAGGTGGAGGTAAACACCAAGTCCAGGGTGTGTCCAGATCTAGGAGTTGGGCATACAACATGCTGGGTCAGGCTCATGGAGGTCATGGACTGCATGAATTCCGAAGCTGCACCAGAGATCACCCACCACCAACAGGCGTGGGGATCTCAGGAGTGCAGCCGCAATGAACTTGGTAAGCTCCGGTAGGGATTGTGCTGGGTTGCGGGGAGCACGGTAACCGAGCACAATGCCAAACCTGTCCCGCTGCCCAACTAATAAATGAAGACATTCCAACCCTGGGATCACCAACTCAGAGGCCCTGCTGACATAAATAGAATCTCTGTATATAATGGCCGCCCCACCCCCCTTACGACCCTCCGACCTGCCAACACCCTGGACCTGAAACCCAGGGGGCACAGCTGGGCGAGCGAAGCTCCCCCCTCTGCACCCACCCAGGTCTCAGTAATACAGGCCAGGTCGGCCCCACCGTCGACAATGGTGTCATAAATGACGGGGATCTTATTATGGACCGACCTGGCATTCAGCAGGAGGCAGGACAGGTCGGAGGCGCTGGCGGGATGGCTCCGAGTCTCATGGCAGTGAGTTGGGGGGGTCAGAACGGGGGACAGGCCTGAGTTGCCTGGCCCGAGTTTTTCTTAACCGACTAACCCCCCAACTACTAGCGTACCGCCCACGGCTCGACACGACTGGTATGGTGGTCCCTGCCAACATAGTGACCAACAAAGGAAAGGGACAAAAAACAAAAACAAAAAACCCACTAACAATTACTACAGTACAGCTACAATACAAATGGGAGTATACAGCAAGCCAATATAAATCTGGCACTTAAAACAGACCAACAATACAATTAATGAAGTAATAGAAATAATAAAAAAATGAAGAAATAAAATAAAATAAAATAAAATAAAATAAAATACATAACATAGGGCACAATAACCAGGGCAGGTGGAGGAGGGACAGGAAGGGGGGGCAGATGAAGCCAATCAGATGGTAATGGCCAGAAACCTTTGGGGTCACTGACCTATTAACGCCCGGTCAGATGGTACAAAGAAAATCCCCATTGTCCATAGATATTTGGCAACAGGTCTCCGCAAACCAGTTGACAGCCAGCAACAAGGGGGTGGGGTGGGTGGGAGCAGGGGGGAAAGCTCAGCACCCCGAACCCCCTCTGCAGTCCAGACAACAGCCAGCGACATGGGGGGGAGGGGAGCAGGATGAGAGAGTTCCGCATCCCAATCCCCTCAGCAATCCAGAAGACAGCCAACAACAAGAAGGGGAGGGTGGAGGTGGAGCAAGGTGGAAAAGGTCTACACCCCAATCCCCTCCGCAGTCCAGGAGACATCCAGCGGCGTGGGGAGAGGGTGGGGGGAACGAGATGGAAGAGTTCCACGCCCCAGCCCTCTCAGAATTCCAGGAGATAGCCAGCAACATGGGGAGTGGTGGTGGGGGGAGCAAGGTGGAAAAGCTCCACACCCCAGTCCCCTCCGCAGTCCAGGAGACATCCAGCGGCGTGGGGAGAGGGTGGGGGGAACAGGATGGAAAAGTTCCACACCCCAGCCCTCTCAGGACTCCAGAGATAGCCAGCGACATGGGGTGGTGTGGGGTGGGAGCAAGGTGGCAAAGCTCCACACCCCATTCCCCTCTGCAGACCAGGAGACATCCGGCGGCGTGGGGAGAGGGTGGGGGGAACAGGATGGAAAGTTCCACACCCCAGCCCTCTCAGGAGTCCGGAGATAGCCAGCGACATGGGGGTGGGTGGGTGAGAGCAAGGTGGAAAAGCTCCACACCCCAGTCCCCTCCGCAGTCCAGGAGACATCCGGTGGCGTGGGAGGGTGGTGGGAACAGGATGGAAAAATTCCACGCCCCAGCCCTCCCAGGAGTCCGGAGATAGCCAGCAACATGGGGGTGGGTGGGTGGGAGCAAGGTGGAAAAGCTCCACACCCCAGTCCCCCTCCGCAGTCCAGGAGACATCCGGAGGCGTGGGGAGAGGGTGGGGGGAACAGGATGGAAAAGTTCCACACCCCAGCCCTCTCAGGAGTCCGGAGATAGCCAGCGACATGGGGATGGGTGGGGGTGAGCAAGGTGGAAAAGCTCCACACCCCAGTCCCCTCCGCAGTCCAGGAGACATCCGGCGGCGTGGGGAGAGGGTGGGGGGAACAGGATGGAAATGTTCCAGACCCCAGCCCTCTCAGGAGTCCAGCGATAGGCAGCGACATGGGGTGGGGTGGGGGGAGCAAGGTGGAAAAGCTCCACACCCCAGTCCCCTCCGCAGTCCAGGAGACATCCGGCGGCGTGGGGAGAGGGTGGGGGGAACAGGATGGAAAAGTTCCATGCCCCAGCCCTCCCAGGAGTCCGGAGATAGCCAGCAACATGGGGGTGGGTGGGTGGGAGCAAGGTGGAAAAGCTCCACACCCCAGTCCCCTCCGCAGTCCAGGAGACATCCGGAGGCGTGGGGAGAGGGTGGGGGGAACAGGATGGAAAAGTTCCACACCCCAGCCCTCTCAGGAGTCCGGAGATAGCCAGCGACATGGGGATGGGTGGGGGTGAGCAAGGTGGAAAAGCTCCACACCCCAGTCCCCTCCGCAGTCCAGGAGACATCCGGCGGCGTGGGGAGAGGGTGGGGGGAACAGGATGGAAATGTTCCAGACCCCAGCCCTCTCAGGAGTCCAGCGATAGGCAGCGACATGGGGTGGGGTGGGGGGAGCAAGGTGGAAAAGCTCCACACCCCAGTCCCCTCCGCAGTCCAGGAGACATCCGGCGGCGTGGGGGAGAGGGTGGGGGGAACAGGATGGAAAAGTTCCATGCCCCAGCCCTCCCAGGAGTCCGGAGATAGCCAGCAACATGGGGGTGGGTGGGTGGGAGCAAGGTGGAAAAGCTCCACACCCCAGTCCCCTCCGCAGTCCAGGAGACATCTGGCGGCGTGGGGAGAGGGTGGGGGGAACAGGATGGAAATGTTCCACACCCCAGCCCTCTCAGGAGTCCAGCGATAGGCAGCGACATGGGGTGGGGTGGGGGGAGCAAGGTGGAAAAGCTCCACACCCCAGTCCCCTCCGCAGTCCAGGAGACATCCGGCGCCGTGGGGAGAGGGTGGGGGGAACAGGATGGAAAAGTTCCGCACCCCAGCCCTCTCAGGAGTCTAGCGATAGGCAGCGACATGGTGCAGTGGGGGGGGGAGCAAGGTGGAAAAGCTCCACACCCCAGTCCCCTCCGCAGTCCAGGAGACATCCGGCGGCATGGGGAGAGGGTGGGGGGAACAGGATGGAAACGTTCCAGACCCCAGCCCTCTCAGGAGTCCGGAGATAGCCAGCGACATGGGGGTGGGTGGGTGGGAGCAAGGTGGAAAAGGTCCACACCCCAGTCCCCTCCGCAGTCCAGGAGACATCCGGCGGCGTGGGGAGTGGGTGGGGGGAACAGGATGGAAACGTTACAGACCCCAGCCCTCTCAGGAGTCCAGCGATAGGCAGCGACATGGGGTGGGGTGGGGGGAGCAAGGTGGAAAAGCTCCACACCCCAGTCCCCTCTGCAGTCCAGGAGACATCCGGCGGTGTGGGGAGAGGGTGGGGGGAACAGGATGGAAACGTTCCAGACCCCAGCCCTCTCAGGAGTCCAGCGATAGGTAGCGACATGGGGTGGGGTGGGGGGAGCAAGGTGGAAAAGCTCCACACCCCAGTCCCCTCCGCAGTCCAGGAGACATCCGGCGCCGTGGGGAGAGGGTGGGGGGAACAGGATGGAAAAGTTCCGCGCCCCAGCCCTCTCAGGAGTCCGGAGATAGCCAGCAACATGGTGCAGTGGGGGGGAGCAAGGTGGAAAAGCTCCACACCCCAGTCCCCTCCGCAGTCTAGGAGACATCCGGCGCCGTGGGGAGACGATGGCTCTTAGAGGCAGGCGGTCAAGATGTGAGCCAGGTACATGCGCTGGGCCTGCTCATTCGGACCGTCCTGGAAGGAAGAGGAGAACCTGGCTAGGAGGGGTTCCTCTGGAGGAGAGCGGAAGCTTGGGAGAAGGCATTGTGTCCCCCCCCCCTGCACCCCAGGTATGGAGGGGGGCTCCCCAGATGACCGTACCTGCTTAGCCTGCACTGGCTGTGACATGCTGCTGCTGAAAACATCATCCTCATCCTCCGGGCAGATGTTTTTGCCTAGAGAGTCTCCACCCGATTGCACTGAGGCTGCCAAAGAATGCCTTGTTGTCAAAGACAATGTTGCTGAGGAGAGATCACAAGACCACTGTGAGTCTCAGGGGTGGTCCAGCTAGCCACCCCCCCCCTCACTCACCCCTCATTGCATCCAGGACCTACCTGGACACACGCGCTCCCCTCCTGCAGCCGGAACCACGGCTGTAGGGGGGAGGACCTCAATGATTCTGGCCACGCTCTCCACCACCGGGTGTACCCGGTTATCACAACAAGGCAGCCGCCAGTTCCGCCAGCCACGGCCACGGCCACGGCCAGCCTCCTGCTGACTGCTCTTATTAAAAAGCTTTCTCACTTTTGAGAACCTAGAAAGGAAAAGGAGAATGTGGTCAATCGGTGGGAGGGAAGAAAATATCTGGAAAGTCCCATTGATCTTTCACATCGTCAGCTTTCTTTCTCTTTAGAAAGAGATGCAGCTCACTTCCTCTGGAAGCTCCAGGATGTGGAAGAGAAACAGGGCTTTGTTACCCTGCTTGTGATGAAGGTGGGTAGAGGTTGGGAGGAATTTGAGAATTGTGACCACAAACCACCCCTGAGCCCCCAAAAGTCCACCACATGTAACTGGAGGCTTTCTTAGCAGAATCACAGTCAAACACCATCTCTAACTGATTAAGTAATTATTCAAAAGGGATCTCAAGTACTAATTTAAAGGTACCTAATATGCATCATCATAATCATCATCATCATCATCATCATCATCATCATCATCATCATCTCTCTCTCTATATATATATCTCTCTCTATCTCACAACATCTATCACTGTATCTCTCTATCAGGAGGCCCAAGACAGGTGACAATGTAAACATGAAAGAAATTAAACCATAAGTTAAAGGTGGAAAATACAACCTATTAATCTATATACTAATTAAAAGACTGTGGAATAATGAGTAGCAATCAAACCACATTAAACACAGGTCTGGCCCACTCCCATGTGGTCACTCGGTCACCATGCCCACGTGTCACAATGCAGGATGAGTCACAAAAAGGCGGTGGGGGTAGTAGGTAGAGGGATGGCAGCCCCTACTTCGCATGAATTTAGGTGCCCCAGCTAGTATCAGGGGCAGAAAGCCCCATGCCGAGAAAATCTATCTATCTATCTATCTATCTATCTATCTATCTATCTATCTATCTATCTATCTATCTATCTATCTATCTAGCTATCTATCTAGCTATCTATCTAGCTATCTATCATAAGCATGACTTACTTCCAGTACTAAAAGCTGTAAAGTGCAAAAGGTCAAAGCGCAATGATTCCCAGCC
This sequence comes from Phrynocephalus guinanensis, assembly GCA_037367245.1. Lineage (NCBI taxonomy): Eukaryota > Metazoa > Chordata > Lepidosauria > Squamata > Agamidae > Phrynocephalus > Phrynocephalus guinanensis. Next base: position 130,006,593 of record CM074737.1, read on the forward strand.
AGCCACAAGCAAAAGTGATCAGTTCACATAATAGAACAGCTAATGACACTCATCAAGGATCATTGCTACCCCTGTTTGCATTGAAACTTCTTAATCTCTTCATCACAATACAGTGACTAACCCTTATTTTCCTGCCTAGGACAAATTTCCTCAACTTTAAAAACCCTGCCTAATCTCACTCACTTTATAACCCAGTGCAAAGAGAGAACTCTTAGTCCCCTGAACTCCTTGCCCTCTGAAGATGGCAGCCATAGAGTTCGGCGAAATGTCAGAAAGAAAAACTTCCAGAACACAGCCAAACAGCCCGAAAAACTCACAACATCTCTCTCTCTCTCTCTCTCTCTCTCTCTCTCTCTCTCTCTCTCTCTCTCTCTCTCTCTCTCTCTCTCTCTCTCTCTCTCTCTCTCTCTCTCTCTCTCTCTCTCTCTCTCTCTCTCTCTCTCTCTCTCTCTCTCTCTCTCTCTCTCTATCATCTGCTGCCTAGATGCCCTAAGCACATCCAATCTCGCTTGATTTCGGAAGCTAAGCAGGGTCGGCCCTGGTTAGTACTTGGATGGGCGACCACCAGGGAATAACAGGTGCTGTAGGCACCTGGAGTAGGAACTGGCAAGCCACTCCAGGATTCCTGCCAAGAAAACTCCATGGACATGGGGTCACGTAGAGTCGGTCACGACTGTAACGACACAACACACACACATATCTATCTATCTATCTATCTATCTATCTATCTATCTATCTATCTATCTATCTATCTATCTATCTATCTATCTATCTATCAGGAGGCCCAAGGCAGGTGAAATTATTAAAATGAGAGAAATTAAACGCATAATAAGTTAAATATGGTAAATTCAACCCATTAATCTATATACGAATCAAGACTGTGAAATAATGAGTAGCAATCAAACCACATTAAAAACAGTATTGGAATTCAGGAGCCTCACATTTTCTCTCCTTCTACACCAGAAGATCAAGAGAAATGAGGGGTCTGGCCCCCTCCCATGTGGTCACTCGGTCACCATGCCCACGGGTCACAATGCAGGATGAGTCACAAAAATTCCGGTGGTGGTAGGGAGAGGGATGGCAGCCCCCCTACATGGCATGAATTTAGGTGCCCCAACTTGTGTCAGGGGCAGAAAGCCTCATGCCGAGAAGCATGGCATAAGTTTAAAAACAAAACCAAGTTTCTAGCCCTCTTGAATCTATCTATCTATCTATCTATCTATCTATCTATCTATCTATCTATCTATCTATCTATCTATCTATCTATCTATCTATCCAAAATGGCGACCACAATATTTATTTTTAAATCGTGGTCCAAAAACCCACCAAAGCACCACAGAAACTTTTGAAAATTAGGTATTTTAAATGCTTGATTTTTTATAGTAGCAGCAGTGGGTTTTTCTTGCACTAAAATGTCTCCATTGATTTTATTTTATTTTATTTTATTTTTATTTTTTTACACCTGCGCATGCGTAATGATGGGCTGGCCATGGGATGGGACCATGCAAATGTTTGGACCCATTCCACCAATCGCATGGCCAGGTTTTGACTGAGACTTCTGGGTGTGCCAGAGAGGGCATTAAACGCCCACAAACCCTAACCCTAACCCAACTCTAACCCATACGCCAGTACGCTGTCCTTCTTAGTGGGTCAGAGGCACCCAGAGGTGCAGCCCACTAACCCACCCTAACCTTAACCGTAACCCTAAGCCTAGCCCTTACCCTAACCCCAACCCTAACCCAGATCCGTACGCAAGTACACTTTCCTTCTTAGTGGGTCCCAGGCACCCAGAGAGGTGCCTCCCACAGCCCACTACCCCCTATCCCATTCCCTAACCTGTAGGGCAGTGCGCTACTATGCTTCCCTTCTTACTGAGTCAGAGGCACCCAGAGAGGTGCCTCTGCCACCCCACCCTAACATAATGTAATGTAAATGTATGGTATGCGGCGGCTCCGCGAAACGCTTCCCTTGCTTCCCTTCTTAGTGGGTCAGACGTCAGAGAGGCACCCAGAGAGGTGCCTCCCAGAACCCACTTACCCCAACCCCAACCCCAACACAAACGACAAACGGAAACGACAAATTTTTGAAAATTTCCTCGACAAACAGAAACGAGCCGAAACGGACCCGTCCCGACAATTGAAAACTCGAAACGTCATTTTTCCTGGTCGTGCCCATCTCTAGTTGCAACTGAGTCTGTCCTACTTAGGGCACAACATGAGAAGGCAAGGTTCTCTTGAAGGCATGGGACAACAACAACAACAACAACAACAACAACAACAACAACAACAACAACAACAACACTGATCCGGAATGGGAGACCCAAGTTCACCGTGTTTGAATAAAGATCATGTGGTACTGGCCAGCTCGGACTCGTTCTCCACCCAGGGCTAGTGATATAGTCCTTGGCAAGTGAAGAGTTTTCTTCCCAACATCTCCTGCCTGCTTCTTTGGAGATGGAGAACCTGGGAGGATTGAACCCTGACTTTTTATTATGTTTCAGAGAGGGTAGCCGTGTGAGTCTTTTCAAGAATGTCAGGCAAAAGTCAAAGAAAAAGAAAACAAAAGACAAACAACATGCCTTTAAGGTGCCACCTTTTGTCTTTTCTTTTCTTTTTATTTGATTTTTGCCTGAAATTTTTATGATGTGAAACCTAGACTCTATTCGTAGTCTATGGCCTTCTGGTAATCCTGATTTACCAGTACTGAACCGGGACACTTCTGGTGGAAAATAGTCTATTTATCTGAACATTTTAATTTGCTTTTAGTTTTACGGTATTTATTTATTTATTTATTTATTTTCAGATTTATATACCGCACCTTCTTCCCAAGCGAGAACTCAGGGCGGTTACCTTGGCGGTTACAGTGGTACCTTGGATAAAGGAATGAATTCGTTCCCAATGCACTTCTGTTAAGCAAATTTTCCTTTGTACAAATTTCTCATCGGAATGGATTGAAAACGGATTAATCCCTAATCACGACCCCTGTCTTGGAGCCAAATCAAACCCAGGGACGTCCTGGAGGCTGCCTTTCCGTTACAAACGGCCTGGAGATACCAGAACCCCAGGCTGCCAACAGTTGCCACGGCAACTGCCGGGCCCACAGCTGCTCTGAGACCCACAAGCGGCTCTTCTCCAGCTTCTGTGTCAATGGGACCCACGGCATCATGTCACCCTTGGCCAAGGAGAAGCTTCTGGCTCAGGTCAGCAAGGCTGAAGCCCTCTCCTGTCACGGGAAACACCTCAGCCATTGCCCGGCGTACAAGAAGACCAGAAAGCATGATATCTCTGGGCCGGACCCAGAAACAGGGACGTGGTTGAGCAGCCATTGTCAGAAACAGGCACCAAAGAAGGTGGAGGTGGTGGAGGGCGGCCCGTCTGGTTCCTCTCAGTCTGCAAAGGGGAAAGAAGGACCCTTGAAGGTGCTCCTCAAAGACAACCATCCTCCTCCCCAGAAAGCAGAGGATGGAAGCTCAGGTGGCCGCACGTCAATGGTCCCACCTGTCTTCAGTGGCTCTTCCTATGCATCCAGAAGTGATGTACCAAAACCTGGGAGCTGCCATCATCCCTGTGGACCAATGGAGCCCTCTCCTGCATTGTGGGATGCCCCGAGCTTGTCCTTGCCTTCCTATCTGGTATGATATGCAAACACATTATGTCCCTCCCCCTCCCAAGAAAAATAACTCTAATAGGGAACAAAGATCATATAAACAGAGATGTCTATCTGTGGTTGTGGCGGATACAGTTCTATTCTAGTTTATACTCTCTTTCTCGTGTGTGTGTGTGTGTGTGTGTGTGTGTGTGTGTGTGTGTGTGTGTGTGTGTGTGTGTGTGCGTGTGTGTGTGTGTGTGTGCGTGTGTGTGTGTGTGTGTGTGTGATCAAGTCAATTCCAACTTCCGGTAACCCTTTTGGGGGCTTTCTAGATAAAGGATCTAAGATTTACCGTTTCCCTTCTTCCGAGGGGGCCCGCGGACTGCGCAGCTTGGTCAGGGCCACCCAGGCCGGTTCTTCTCCTGGCCTCTCTCCAAGAGGCCCCTGCCGGCAACCTCGGGGGGGGGGTCCTCAGGTAGCCCACCAGGGTGGTCCCCCCCCCCCCCGTTCATAGGCCCTCGCCCCATCAAACAATGGCACCTCCAGGTCTTTAGAGAAACCCACTGAAATTCTATGTACCAAACCAAAGACCATCTGTTTTTTTTAAAAACACGTGGTTTATTTTAAATTCTTCATTGCTTTTTGGCTTTGGGTATGCGTGTGGGTGTTTGGGGAGGTGTCTTTCAACAGGTGGAAGCAGTGAATATTGGAAGGCACTGAGGAAAGCCCCATTTCCAGATTCTCGGTGGGTGACCATGGGGAGCGAAAGGGCTGGCAATCAGACTTGGATGGCTTGCCTGATTTGGCTGCCTGGTGAAAGGTTTTGTGGTTAGTGGTACCAATAATGTGACTGCCACGCGCCAGATAAAAGTTAAAACATTAAAGGTTTATTAGCAATCAGAGTTAAAACAGAACACAGATTTACACACACTCACAGATTTAAAGCTCTGTAAATATAAGTATAAAAATATTTAGGGTCTCAGAATTTGGGTGATGCTGACAGTGGTCAATTCCCACTTCTCTTTTTAGTGAAATAAATAAATAAATAAATAAATAAATAAATAATAATAATAACTACAGGTCTTCTTCACGCCAGTGGCCGGAGAAGATTTCCGGGCAACTTTCGTAGCCAACTGGCACCTAGAGTGGATGGATGGGAGGCAGACTGGCACCTGGAGCGGTTGGACGAAAGGCAGACTGGCACCTGGAGCGGATGGATGGGAGGCAGACTGGCACCTGGAGCGGACGGACGGAAGGCAGACTGGCACCTGGAGCGGATGGATGGGAGGCAGACTGGCACCTGGAGCGGATGGACAGAAGGCAGACTGGCACCTGGAGCGGATGGACAGAAGGCAAACTGGCACCTGGAGCGGATGGACGAAAGGCAGACTGGCACCTGGAGCGGATGGATGGGAGGCAGACCGGCACCTGGAGCGGATGGATGGAAGGCAGACTGGCACCTGGAGCGGATGGATGGAAGGCAGACTGGCACCTGGAGCGGATGGATGGAAGGCAGACTGGCACCTAGAGTGGATGGATGGGAGGCAGACTGGCACCTGGAGCGGACGGACGGAAGGCAGACTGGCACCTGGAGCGGTTGGACGAAAGGCAGACTGGCACCTGGAGCGGATGGACGAAAGGCAGACTGGCACCTGGAGCGGATGGATGGGAGGCAGACTGGCACCTGGAGCGGATGGACAGAAGGCAGACTGGCACCTGGAGCAGATGGACAGAAGGCAAACTGGCACCTGGAGCGGATGGACGAAAGGCAGACTGGCACCTGGAGCGGATGGATGGGAGGCAGACCGGCACCTGGAGCGGATGGACGGAAGGCAGACTGGCACCTGGAGCGGATGGACGGAAGGCAGACTGGCACCTGGAGCGGATGGACGGAAGGCAGACCGGCACCTGGAGCGGATGGACGGAAGGCAGACCGGCACCTGGAGCGGATGGACGGAAGGCAGACCGGCACCTGGAGTGGATGGATGGAAGGCAGACTGGCACCTGGAGCGGATGGATTGGAGGCAGACTGGCACCTGGAGCGGATGGATTGGAGGCACACTGGCACCTGGAGCGGATGGATGGTAGGTAGACTGGCACCTGGAGTGGAATGGAGGCTGGAAGGCAGACGGAGTGGATGGATGGGAGGCAGACTGGCTTGGCAGCATGGCCTGATGTTGCTGGCCAGGTGGGAAGGCCGAGTGGCACCTGGAAAGGATTGGAGGCTGAAAGGCTGACAGAGCGGGTGGACGGCCTGGTGTCCCGGGCCTGGTGGGCTGCCTGGTGGGCAGGCAGACATTCCTAGACTGGAATGGAAGATGGCTATCTCAATAATTAGTGAGGGTCTGCCAGTCCTGTGGACCAGGGGTTTCTTCCCTTTCTTCCCAGTCTTTGATGGTGCTGGTGGCAGCGCTGGGTGCTGGGGGTCCCCCTTGTTCCTCTCTCCGCCCCCCAGCTCACCTCCTCCTCCTCCTGTTCCATGGGAAGCACAGCGATGGTGGGAGCATCGCTTCCCGCGAGGTTGGGTGCGAGTGGCTCAGCATCGAACTCTGGTCATGGTGCCATCATAGAAATGGAGTGGACTGGCCAGAGGCAAAGGCACTAAAGTCTGGTCAAATCCCTGTCAGGTCCCCCTGCGTCTCCCTGACAGGGAAATACCAATTGCGGAGCAGGGGAGCCGCCACTGCTAATTTCCAGAGCCCTGCAGTCAGGCCGAGCCCAGGAGCAGAAGCCGGACTTGAGTGCCATGGTGGGCGCCCAGGCTTTGCCTGTGGCTTCTGCTTCTGGGCTTGGTCTCTGGCTGTGGGGCTCACTGGTGTGTGCGGAGGAATGAAGTCTGCAGCTTCCTAGTGCACCAGGCAGCATCCCGCTATACCCAGGCTGCCTCTTTGGAAGGCTCCGATTCGGCCTGGCTATGGCGAGATGCTGCCTTCTGTACAAGGAAGTTGTAGACTCAGGTCCCCCGTGCACCTCCCCGAATTTGAAAAGCCACGTGTGGGCCAGAGGAGACATTGCTGCTGCTGTCCTGGATTTCTGCAGCTAGACTGAGCCCAGGAGAAGAAGCCGGCCTTGGGCGCCATGGCAGGCACCCAGGCTCTGTCTGCGGCTTCTGCTTCTGGGCTTGGTCTCTGGCTGTGGAGCTCCAGGACAGAGGTGGCGGTGGCTCCTCTGGCCCACTAGTGGCTTTTCCCTTTCGGGGAGGTGTGTGGTGGACCTCGGTGCCTTTGCCTCTGGCCAGCTCAGCATCTATGAGGGCACCACGACTGGAGCCCAAATGGGCTTGGGGATTGCCCACGCTGCCGCCTCCAACCGTCCTTCTCGATGCTGGGCCACTCGGATCCATAGCGGGAAGCGATGCTCCCGCCATGGCTGTGCTCCCGATGGAAAGGGAGGAGGGTGTGAGATGTGTGTGTGTGTGTATGGGGGGGTGGACGGAGGAAGGAGGGGGGGCCAGCACCCTGCCAATGCCTCCAGCACCACCAAGGCCCTGGGAGGAAACCCCTGGCCCGCACCACTGGCAGCCCCTCACTGCCATAGCCACCGGCTCCAGGCCAAAGCACCGGAACAAAACGGAAACTGGGACCCCAGAAGGAATCCTTTGAATTTTCCCCCCCTCTTTCTATGGGAAAATTTCATTTAACATGCGAGTCCTTTGGTTTACAATCCAGCTGCCAGTGCGGATGTTCATTAACCAAGTTACCATTATCTACTCATGTCCCCCTCATTAAATTTTGTCCCATATTTTTGTAAGAAATCCTCTGCCTTCTGCACTGAATTGATTCTCTATCTTCTTTGCCTGAACTGAAAGATTAGTCCCTCAATAATTTCCCATTGATACTTCAATTTATTTTGCCCCAAAATTTTGGATTAGGAGCAATAATCTTTTCTTAATTTTAAGGTTTTTGATGGGATATCTTTGAATATTTTTGCTTCTTTTCCTCCTGTTTCTAATTTCTTATTATAGCTTTCCTGGATCTTATCTACTTCCCACTGAAAATCTTTTTTATTTTCATTTTATATAATTTTGCCATTGCTGGGATTATCATTTTGTACAAGTCTTCCTGAAGCTCTTCTCCTACTTCTGGGATGCTTCTGTTTTTCAAACATTTAGCTCTTTCTCTTAATTCTAATCTGATTGTTGGTTCTTTCCTTTCTTTCTGTTCTGCTCTTTCTTCTTTTACTACCTGATCCGATACATCCAGTATAGTACTGTATTTTTCATTTCTTCTAAGTCCAGTTTAATTTGGTTTTTGACCTCTTTAATTTCTTTTCTAGTTTCATCCATTTGTTCTAAAATTCAGCTTTCCATATTTTTAAATTCTAATAATCTTTCCTTTGGGTCTTAAGGTACTAGAAGTTTCTTCTGTTGTAAGTCTATAGACAATTTCCTTGCTTGAGGTAATATTGTCTTATCTTTTTCTCTCTGCATCTTGCTGTTTTTTCCCCAGGGTTAGGGTAAGGGTTATTCTACCCCCCTTTTAGATAATCTTATTTCTTTACCCCTTAATTCCCTTTTAATTTTTGAGCAATCTAAGGTCACCCCCCTAGCGCCCATCAGCTGGCCTTCAGTGCTTTTAAAAAAAATCTCCCCCCCAGTGCCCATCAGCTGGCTTTCGGCGCTTTAAAAATTATTTATTTATTTATTTATTTATTTATTTATTTATTTATTTATTTCCTAGCACCGACCAGCTGGCCCTGGGGCTGGTCGGTGTTTTTATTTTTATTTTTTATTTTTATTCCCCTCCCCAGTGTCCATCAGCTGGCCTTCACTGCTTTTTTAAAAAAATGTTGTTTTTTCCTAGCGCCGACCAGCTGGCCCTTGGGCCGGTTGGCACTTTTAAAAAATTTATTTATTTGAGTAGTGTGTTTCTTATCAAATGTCTTTGAAAATATTTATGTTTTTTACTTTTATCATACCATAAGAACGCATGCCTCCTGGCTTGTAATAAGTCACGTCATCCATTTGTTCATGGCTTCCGATGTTAGTATAAAAAGTAGAGGAGAGAGATGGCATCCCTGTCTTGTCGCTTTCTTAATTTCTACGCTTTGCGTCAGTCCTCCATTTACCTGAATCCTTGCCGTTTGATCTTTACATATTGCTGTTTTTGCTTTTTAAAAGCTGTCTCCAAAATCCATTATCTCTAGTTGTTTCGTCATGAAGTCCCACTCCAGATTGTCAAATGCTTTCTGAGCATGGCTTTTTTCAAGCTCCACCTGTCTTTTTTCAAGCTCCCTCCCAAGGAGAGGCTATAGATATATTAAATTTTCACATTCACAACATGCCAGTTATGACTTCACTAGCATTGTGTGCCATCTAGCAAAGGGTCTGTCTTTTGTTTTACAAAAGAAACCAGGCAGGGTGGCGGGTGACCTGGGTGGCCTGGGTGGGTCTTGCTTGGGTGTCGCCTGGTGTGACAGGCAGATGGGGTGGGGTGGGGTGGGGTGGGGTGGGGTGGGGAGGGTGGCAGCCCTTGGGTGCCTGGATTGGTCGGGTTCGGCTGCTGGCGGGCTGGCATGTAGACCAGCAGGCGGGCAGGCTTCCTTGCCCTGTTTGGCTGGCTGGTCACCTGGCTGGCCAGCTTGCCTCCCTTGAATTGTTTTGCCTCCCTTCCTCCCTTCCAGATGTTGGACCCAGGGCAACTCCACCTTACGCCAGTCACTGCCCCCCCCGATGCTGCCAGCAATGGTCCGTATGGTGCCACATCCACTGCACCCTTCTGCCTACTACTCTGCTGCCGCCGCCTCCTCCTCCTCCATCTCTTCCTCCTCCTCTAGGTCGTCGATCAGCACGTCATCTGCACGGAGGACAAACACACACAGAGAGAGACTTTGTGAGAAGAGAGGAACCCCGACTTTCCTCCCCGTCAGGGGCAGCATCCTGAGACCCTTCTCTCCCCAGCGCAGGCTTCTCAAGGGCACTACTGCCTACCTTTCCCAGCCAGCAGCCAGCGCAGCTCCATCGGCTGCTTCCCACACTCCTGGAGTCTGTGGAGGTGCCGTTGAATCTTGGCCTCGGTCCCCTGCCCCTGTGGAGATGGAAACCAAAGCTCACCTTCAGAAGCCTCCCTCCCCACCTCCTTGCTCCCCCCCAAAAAGGCCAGCCTGAAACTCACGTCCATCCCCAGGACCTCTTTCCCCAACCCAAGGAAGGCGTAGAGCAGGAAGAGCGCGGGTTGGGACACGTGGGGATCTGGCTCCATCACCGCTTGTAGTGCTGTTCTCAGGAATGCCAGTCTTTGCTCTGGTGTAAAGATGCCATCCAGTTTCTGGAAGGAAGGAAGGAAGGAAGGAAGGAAGGAGGGAAGAAAGAAAGGAAGGAAGGAAGGAAGGAAGGAAGGAAGGAAGGAAGGAAGGAAGGAAGGAAGGAAGGGGGAGAGAGTGAGGTTGTTTAAACTACACTTGGACTGCCGTGTTTCTCATCCTCAGGAAGACCCCCCCTGGCCAAGGGGCTGCTCCACATCCCTCCTTCCCCACCTCCCCCCTTGCCTATGACTCAGAAAGGGCAAACCCAAAGGCAGGGGAGACCCCCCCCCGTACCTCCAGGCACCTGCCCGTCTCGGCAGAAAGAAAGGCAACCCCACAACCATCCCGGGCGGCCTCCCTACCTTGGCCATCCTCACGATGTTTAGTTAGGAGGCCATCTCCCAGTCCAATTGGGGCTCTCTAATCCAGAGGTCTGCCATCTCCTGGATGTCCATCTCTGTGGGGAGAGGCACCAAGCCCCATCGTTTAGCCCCACAAAGCCTGGCTTGCAGGTCTGGAGATTTCCCACCCAGGGAACCCTGGGGTGGTGGTGGCGGTGGTGGTGGTCCTGGGGGAGGGCTCCCTGATGAAAGGGAAGGTGGAGGGGGCGCCTCGGAGGAAAGGCAGCCCTCCCCCCCCCCGCAGCCCTGCCATGGCCTCCCCACTCCACTCAGGTCCCTTCACATGCATTCTCTTCTTTTCCTCTGTTCCTGCCACGGTTGGATTGTGGCCCTCGCCTGCTCCTCCTAAGACCCTCTCCCAACATCCACCCCACTGCCCGTCCAGATGACACCCCTTTGCCTGCCCTACCCCCTTCCTCCCCTTACCTGCCTCCCACCCCCAAGAAGGCCTACCTTAGATGTTGGAGAGCCACCAGGGCACAGGGTAGGATGTTCCCTGGGGTGGGCTCTGCCACCACCTGCTCCAGGACTGCCTAAAAGAGGGCAAGAGAGAGAGAGAGAGAGAGAGAGAGAGAGAGAGAGAGAGAGAGAGAGAGAGAGAGAGAGAGAGAGAGAGAGAGAGGAGGGTCAGTCCCACAAAGGTCAGCATTGACCACCACCCACCACGCTGTTGCCCATCCTCTGCTACCCCCTTGGCAAACACCCTGACACTCACCACCACTTCGGCCACAAGCTCAGCCTTCGTTTGGGGAAGGTCCAGCTCATCCTCTCCCCTGATGATGGCTGTTAGAGGCAGGCGGTCAAGATGTAAGTGAGGAGCATGCACTGGGCCTGCTCATTCGGACCGTCCTGGAAGGAAGAGGAGAACCTGGCTAGGAGGGTCTCTGCGGACATGCCCAGGGAGCAAGGTTGAAAAGCTCCACACCCCAGTCCCCTCCGCAGTCCAGGAGACATCCGGCGGCGTGGGGAGACGATGGCTGTTAGAGGCAGGCGGTCAAGATGTGAGCCAGGTACATGCGCTGGGCCTGCTCATTCGGACCGTCCTGGAAGGAAGAGGAGAACCTGGCTAGGAGGGTCTCTGCGGACATGCCCAGGGAGCAAGGTTGAAAAGCTCCACACCCCAGTCCCCTCCGCAGTCCAGGAGACATCCGGCGGCGTGGGGAGACGATGGCTGTTAGAGGCAGGCGGTCAAGATGTGAGCCAGGTACATGCGCTGGGCCTGCTCATTCGGACCGTCCTGGAAGGAAGAGGAGAACCTGGCTAGGAGGGTCTCTGCGGACATGCCCAGGGAGCAAGGTTGAAAAGCTCCACACCCCAGTCCCCTCCGCAGTCCAGGAGACATCCGGCGGCGTGGGGAGACGATGGCTGTTAGAGGCAGGCGGTCAAGATGTGAGCCAGGTACATGCGCTGGGCCTGCTCATTCGGACCGTCCTGGAAGGAAGAGGAGAACCTGGCTAGGAGGGTCTCTGCGGACATGTCCAGGGAGCAAGGTTGAAAAGCTCCACACCCCAGTCCCCTCCGCAGTCCAGGAGACATCCGGCGGCGTGGGGAGACGATGGCTGTTAGAGGCAGGCGGTCAAGATGTGAGCCAGGTACATGCGCTGGGCCTGCTCATTCGGACCGTCCTGGAAGGAAGAGGAGAACCTGGCTAGGAGGGTCTCTGCGGACATGCCCAGGGAGCAAGGTTGAAAAGCTCCACACCCCAGTCCCCTCCGCAGTCCAGGAGACATCCGGCGGCGTGGGGAGACGATGGCTGTTAGAGGCAGGCGGTCAAGATGTGAGCCAGGCACATGCACTGGGCCTGCTCATTCGGACCGGCCTGGAAGGAAGAGGAGAACCTGGCTAGGAGGGTCTCTGCGGACATGCCCAGGGAGCAAGGTTGAAAAGCTCCACACCCCAGTCCCCTCCGCAGTCCAGGAGACATCCGGCGGCGTGGGGAGACGATGGCTGTTAGAGGCAGGCGGTCAAGATGTGAGCCAGGTACATGCGCTGGGCCTGCTCATTCGGACCGTCCTGGAAGGAAGAGGAGAACCTGGCTAGGAGGGTCTCTGCGGACATGCCCAGGGAGCAAGGTTGAAAAGCTCCACACCCCAGTCCCCTCCGCAGTCCAGGAGACATCCGGCGGCGTGGGGAGACGATGGCTGTTAGAGGCAGGCGGTCAAGATGTGAGCCAGGCACATGCACTGGGCCTGCTCATTCGGACCGGCCTGGAAGGAAGAGGAGAACCTGGCTAGGAGGGTCTCTGCGGACATGCCCAGGGAGCAAGGTTGAAAAGCTCCACACCCCAGTCCCCTCCGCAGTCCAGGAGACATCCGGCGGCGTGGGGAGACGATGGCTGTTAGAGGCAGGCGGTCAAGATGTGAGCCAGGTACATGCGCTGGGCCTGCTCATTCGGACCATCCTGGAAGGAAGAGGAGAACCTGGCTAGGAGGGTCTCTGCGGACATGCCCAGGGAGCAAGGTTGAAAAGCTCCACACCCCAGTCCCCTCCGCAGTCCAGGAGACATCCGGCGGCGTGGGGAGACGATGGCTGTTAGAGGCAGGCGGTCAAGATGTGAGCCAGGTACATGCGCTGGGCCTGCTCTCATTCGGACCGTCCTGGAAGGAAGAGGAGAACCTGGCTAGGAGGGTCTCTGCGGACATGCCCAGGGAGCAAGGTTGAAAAGCTCCACACCCCAGTCCCCTCCGCAGTCCAGGAGACATCTGGCGGCGTGGGGAGACGATGGCTGTTAGAGGCAGGCGGTCAAGATGTGAGCCAGGTACATGCGCTGGGCCTGCTCATTCGGACCGTCCTGGAAGGAAGAGGAGAACCTGGCTAGGAGGGTCTCTGCGGACATGCCCAGGGAGCAAGGTTGAAAAGCTCCACACCCCAGTCCCCTCCGCAGTCCAGGAGACATCCGGCGGCGTGGGGAGACGATGGCTGTTAGAGGCAGGCGGTCAAGATGTGAGCCAGGTACATGCGCTGGGCCTGCTCATTCGGACCGTCCTGGAAGGAAGAGGAGAACCTGGCTAGGAGGGTCTCTGCGGACATGCCCAGGGAGCAAGGTTGAAAAGCTCCACACACCCCAGTCCCCTCCGCAGTCCAGGAGACATCCGGCGGCGTGGGGAGACGATGGCTGTTAGAGGCAGGCGGTCAAGATGTGAGCCAGGTACATGCGCTGGGCCTGCTCATTCGGACCATCCTGGAAGGAAGAGGAGAACCTGGCTAGGAGGGTCTCTGCGGACATGCCCAGGGAGCAAGGTTGAAAAGCTCCACACCCCAGTCCCCTCTGCAGTCCAGGAGACATCCGGCGGCGTGGGGAGACGATGGCTGTTAGAGGCAGGCGGTCAAGATGTGAGCCAGGTACATGCGCTGGGCCTGCTCATTCGGACCGTCCTGGAAGGAAGAGGAGAACCTGGCTAGGAGGGTCTCTGCGGACATGCCCAGGGAGCAAGGTTGAAAAGCTCCACACCCCAGTCCCCTCCGCAGTCCAGGAGACCTCCGGCGGCGTGGGGAGACGATGGCTGTTAGAGGCAGGCGGTCAAGATGTGAGCCAGGTACATGCGCTGGGCCTGCTCATTCGGACTGTCCTGGAAGGAAGAGGAGAACCTGGCTAGGAGGGTCTCTGCGGACATGCCCAGGGAGCAAGGTTGAAAAGCTCCACACCCCAGTCCCCTCCGCAGTCCAGGAGACATCCGGCGGCGTGGGGAGACGATGGCTGTTAGAGGCAGGCGGTCAAGATGTGAGCCAGGTACATGCGCTGGGCCTGCTCATTCGGACCATCCTGGAAGGAAGAGGAGAACCTGGCTAGGAGGGTCTCTGCGGACATGCCCAGGGAGCAAGGTTGAAAAGCTCCACACCCCAGTCCCCTCCGCAGTCCAGGAGACATCCGGCGGCGTGGGGGGAGACGATGGCTGTTAGAGGCAGGCGGTCAAGATGTGAGCCAGGTACATGCGCTGGGCCTGCTCATTCGGACCGTCCTGGAAGGAAGAGGAGAACCTGGCTAGGAGGGTCTCTGCGGACATGCCCAGGGAGCAAGGTTGAAAAGCTACACACCCCCAGTCCCCTCCGCAGTCCAGGAGACATCTGGCGGCGTGGGGAGACGATGGCTGTTAGAGGCAGGCGGTCAAGATGTGAGCCAGGTACATGCGCTGGGCCTGCTCATTCGGACCGTCCTGGAAGGAAGAGGAGAACCTGGCTAGGAGGGTCTCTGCGGACATGCCCAGGGAGCAAGGTTGAAAAGCTCCACACCCCAGTCCCCTCCGCAGTCCAGGAGACATCCGGCGGCGTGGGGAGACGATGGCTGTTAGAGGCAGGCGGTCAAGATGTGAGCCAGGTACATGCGCTGGGCCTGCTCATTCGGACCGTCCTGGAAGGAAGAGGAGAACCTGGCTAGGAGGGTCTCTGCGGACATGCCCAGGGAGCAAGGTTGAAAAGCTCCACACCCCAGTCCCCTCCGCAGTCCAGGAGACATCCGGCGGCGTGGGGAGACGATGGCTGTTAGAGGCAGGCGGTCAAGATGTGAGCCAGGTACATGCGCTGGGCCTGCTCATTCGGACCATCCTGGAAGGAAGAGGAGAACCTGGCTAGGAGGGTCTCTGCGGACATGCCCAGGGAGCAAGGTTGAAAAGCTCCACACCCCAGTCCCCTCTGCAGTCCAGGAGACATCCGGCGGCGTGGGGAGACGATGGCTGTTAGAGGCAGGCGGTCAAGATGTGAGCCAGGTACATGCGCTGGGCCTGCTCATTCGGACCGTCCTGGAAGGAAGAGGAGAACCTGGCTAGGAGGGTCTCTGCGGACATGCCCAGGGAGCAAGGTTGAAAAGCTCCACACCCCAGTCCCCTCCGCAGTCCAGGAGACCTCCGGCGGCGTGGGGAGACGATGGCTGTTAGAGGCAGGCGGTCAAGATGTGAGCCAGGTACATGCGCTGGGCCTGCTCATTCGGACTGTCCTGGAAGGAAGAGGAGAACCTGGCTAGGAGGGTCTCTGCGGACATGCCCAGGGAGAAAGGTTGAAAAGCTCCACACCCCAGTCCCCTCCGCAGTCCAGGAGACATCCGGCGGCGTGGGGAGACGATGGCTGTTAGAGGCAGGCGGTCAAGATGTGAGCCAGGCACATGCACTGGGCCTGCTCATTCGGACCGGCCTGGAAGGAAGAGGAGAACCTGGCTAGGAGGGTCTTTGCGGACATGCCCAGGGAGCAAGGTTGAAAAGCTCCACACCCCAGTCCCCTCCGCAGTCCAGGAGACATCCGGCGGCGTGGGGAGACGATGGCTGTTAGAGGCAGGCGGTCAAGATGTGAGCCAGGTACATGCGCTGGGCCTGCTCATTCGGACCGTCCTGGAAGGAAGAGGAGAACCTGGCTAGGAGGGTCTCTGCGGACATGCCCAGGGAGCAAGGTTGAAAAGCTACACACCCCAGTCCCCTCCGCAGTCCAGGAGACATCCGGCGGCGTGGGGAGACGATGGCTGTTAGAGGCAGGCGGTCAAGATGTGAGCCAGGCACATGCACTGGGCCTGCTCATTCGGACCGTCCTGGAAGGAAGAGGAGAACCTGGCTAGGAGGGTCTCTGCGGACATGCCCAGGGAGCAAGGTTGAAAAGCTCCACACCCCAGTCCCCTCCGCAGTCCAGGAGACATCCGGCGGCGTGGGGAGACGATGGCTGTTAGAGGCAGGCGGTCAAGATGTGAGCCAGGTACATGCGCTGGGCCTGCTCATTCGGACCGTCCTGGAAGGAAGAGGAGAACCTGGCTAGGAGGGTCTCTGCGGACATGCCCAGGGACGGATCCTGCACGGCTTCTGGAGGAGAGCGGAAGCTTGGGAGAGGGCATCGTGTGTGTGTCCCCCCCACACACCCCAGGCATGGAGGGGGGGCTCCCCAGATGACCATACCTGCTTAGCCTGCACTGGGTGGGACATGATGCTGCTCAAAGCCTCAGCTGCATCCTCCGGGCAGATGTTTTCGCCCAGAGAGTCCCCCAAGGAGGCCAAGGAGCACCTCATGAGTTCCTCCGAAGAGGTGGTGCCTTGGTTCTCGGGGCACGCAGCCTCTCCAACCGATTGCACTGAGGCTGCCAAAGAATGCCTTGTTGTAGTGGTCAAAGTCGATGTTGCTGAGGAGAGATCACAAGATCACCGTGAGTCTCAGGGGTGTTCCAGCTAGCCACCCCCCCCTCACTTACCCCTCATTGCATCCAGGACCTACCTGGAGACACGCGCTCCCCTCCTGCAGCCGGAACCACGGCTGCAGGGGGGAGGACCTGGATGGTTTTGGTCACGCTCTCCACTATCGGGTGCACCCGGTTGTTACAACAAGGCAGCCGTCAGTTCCACCAGCTGCGGCCACGGCCATGGCCATGGCCAGCTTCCTCTCCTGCCTGACCGCTCTTATTAAAAAGCTTTCTCAGTTTTGAGAACTTAGGAAGGAAAAGGAGAAGGTGGTCAATCGGTGGGAGGGAAGAAAATATCTGCAAAGTCCCATTGATCTTCCACATCCTCGGCCTTCCTTCTCTTTAGAAAGGGATCCAGCTTGCTTCCTCTGTGGTCAGCATGTAACTCCCCAAAAGGAATATAATGAGTGGGGTCTTCCACAGCTTGGGCCCCACGGATCCGCCATCCACCTTGACTTGGTCAAGCTAGATCTCTCTTCCGTCCTGCGAAAAGGGAACTCTGGAAAGCCTTGACCAGATCCCGTTGGGGCGGAATGGCATCAAGGCTGAAACTGGACCAAGTCAAGGAGGATGATGGGTCTGTGGGGGCCCAGCTGTAGAGGACCCCCCCCCCATTAGATTCCTTGTGGCGTGGTGAGAAACAATGAGTGCAGCTTCAGCAAATTCCTGAGAAGTTTGGGGCTTCAGAACGGCTTTGCCATTACAACTCTTTGGTGGGGAGACGAGGAGAGGACCAGAGACCGTTCAAAGGTAGAACACTTGTGTCCTTGCTTAATAGTCTTATGAATGCCTAGTCGTAATGTACCTGCAGTGAATGAACGGGAGGGAGCACGTGCGAAAGGGCTCTTGGAAGGAACCGTGCCGGAAAGAGTGGGAAGAATCTCAGAGCTGAGTCCAGTCAGCACCAAGGGGAGAAGGGACACTGCAGTCAAGCGGAAGGAGGGAAGAATGGATTCTCTAATCCGTGTGCCCTCTGGTCCTGTGGAATGGACACCCTTGTGGCAAAAGAAGAAGACAGTAATAAACAAGTAGTGCTGGGAGTCACGTGGGCGGTGTATTTGCTTTAGGATTTAGACGTGGGGACCATTTCCCACTGCGAGTTTCATGCTGACCCCAGAGGAAGCGAGCTGGATCCTTTTCTAAGAAGGAGGAAGCTCCAGGATGTGGAAAAGAAACAGGGCTTTGTTACCCTGTTGGTGATGAATGTGGGTAGAGGTTGGGAGGAATTTGAGAATTCTGGCCACAAACCACCCCTGAGCCCCCAAAAGCACACCGCATGTAACTGGAGGCTTTGTTAACAGAATCACAGTCAAATACCATCTCTAACTGATTAACACATTATTAAAGAGCGATCACAAGTACTGATATAAGGTACCTAATATGCATCATCACCATCACCATCACCATCTTCATCATCATCATCATCATCATCATAATCATCATCATCTCTCTCTGTCTCTGTCTCTGTCTCTCTCTCTCTCTCTCTCTCACACACACACACACACAACATCTCTCTCTATCTCTCTATCAGGGGGCCCAAGGCAAGTGACAATGTAAACATGAAGGAAATTAAACACATAAAATTGCCAGTGGGGATGGCAGCCCGTACTTGGCATTAATTTAGGTGCCCCGGCTGGTATCAGGGGCAGAAAGCCTCATCCTGAGAAGCATGGCATCAGTTTAAAATCAAAACCAAGTTTCTAGCCCACTTGAATCTATCTATCTATCTATCTATCTATCTATCTATCTATCTATCTGTATTCTCAAAGGCTTTCACAGCTGGGATCTGATAGTTGTGAGTTTTTCGGGCTCTTTGGCTGTTTTCTGGCAGTTTTTCTTTCTGACATTTCGCCATGTGTTGCATGAAGGTTTTGTCTGCAAAACAGTCTGCAGAATTATAGAATAATCATTCCTTTGCATATATTTGCTGTTTGCAATTATATCTCTCAGATACAGAGTGCATTTCTATACCTAATGGATAGTGCAATCTTTGTAAGAGCAGCAAAAGAGTGGGGCCTTCATTGCCTCTTAGATAGCCTACAGTGCAACTGTTTGTAGTTTTCTCCCTTTGTAAAGATATCTGTGCAGATTTGCTTAATTGAAACAAAAACTTCAATTTTTTCATGGTTCATAAATGTACCAAAAGTACGATTTTCTATGCAAACTAAATTGTGAATGAAATGTTTTATTATTGAAGCAGTAAAATCAGTTTCGTTTTGCTATTAAATATCTTTTATTTTTCTACTCTTACTGGGAACTGGATAATATTGGCTTATTCTAAGCTAGAATGCAACAGGTCACTCTAAATAGTGTTGCACTACATTCATTCAAATCTTTCTCTTAAGATTGTTCCAGCCAACAAGTGTTTCTTCTTCCTTGCCTTTGATCCTGACAGATACAGGTATTCTGTTCAAGGTTAATTCAGTTTTCCATGCTTCCGAGGTTGGTAAAGTGAATACCCAACGTGCTTACGATATGGGGAGATGTTGTTTTCATAATTATGTTATAAACCACCCAGAGTGTGCTTTAAGCAATCTGGGACAGTATATAAACTGAAATAACAGCAACAAAAACTTCTTTCCCTATTTATTTCACCTTGGAGAGATGCTAATAGTAACTGGTACTTTCTAATTAGATGGTTGGGGTAGTCTGGCTTCCTGCCTTTCATGTGTTTTAGAAATTTTTCATTTTTATTTCTTGAATTAAAAAAAAGGATAATGTATATACAGTAAACCCCACGTATCGCAGGGGTTAGGGACCCGGCCCGCAATAAATGAAAATCCACAGTATGCAGATGCTGGATCAGGTCGGGACAGGGCAGGCTCTCTGGGGGCTGTTGTACTTACCCCAGGCCTGGCGCTGCCCCAAACGGGCCTGCAAGGGGCTTTCCAGTCCCCCCAGAGGCCCCAAAAGTGCTTTCTAGTGATCTGGAGGCCACTTCTGGTTTACCAGAAGTCACTTCCGGTTTGCGGGGAAGCACTTTTGGGGCCTCCGACGGGCCTGGGAAGGCCTTTCCTCCTTACCCCAGGGGGGCTTCTTTTCATATACTGCGGACCCGCGATATACCGAGACCGCAGTATATGAACCGCGAAAGGGTGGGGGACAACTGTATTTCAAGCCCCTGCAAACTTAATTTCAAAGATACAGTACATTCCAATTGCCAGGATGGTAGAAATGTCTTCCCGTCCCCAAGTCTTCAGTATGGCAGTATTTCATATCCACACGGTGCCAGTCGGAGTCCAAAAAAAAAAAAAAGGCCAACATGGAAAAAAGGGGGGAGGGAGGGCAAGCCGGCGGAGCCCCCCACCTTGGAGAGATGCTATAGGAGTGCTGGGGGGAGGAAATTGAGACTTCAGCCTTGTTTCCAGCTGATTAAGGTGGCAGTGCTCAGGCCATGAAGATTTGCAAAACGCCTACTTAGAGTAGAGCTACCTTAACAAGTTGGAAACAAGGATGTTTGTGACCTTCTTCCTCTCTATTTGTGCTGATTTCTTTCTATGGAAAGAAAAAAAAAGGCCAACATGGAAAAAAGGGGGGAGGGAGGGCAAGTCGGCGGAGCCTCGTGGCGCAGTGGTTAAATGCCTGTACTGCAGGTAAAACTGTGCTCACGACCTGGGTTCAATCCCTGGTAGCAGGCTCAAGGTTTACTCAGCCTTCCATACTTCCAAGGTTGGTAAAATGAGTACCCAGCTTGGGGTGCAGGGGGGGGGGAATGTGTAGCCTGCATTACTGTAATTAAAACTGTAAACCGCCCAGAGACTACTTGTAGTGGTATGGGGCGGTATATAAGCAGAACACTTTGCTTTGCTTTGATTGCCCCATGATCATTGTGTCTCCAGGGCCCCAGCAATGCCTCCTGCCCCAGATCACCACCCTGAGGTGCCACTGCTGGGATCCCTCTGCTGCGCCTCTTCCTCCTCTTCCTCCTCTTCCTCCTCCTCGTCCAGTGGCAGCGGCTGGAGCGGCTCTCCTTCCTTCCTTGCTTCATTGCGTCTGGAAGGAGGTGGCACCCCAGGCAAACTCAGGCCCCTCATCACCTTCTGGGCGGCCACTCAGGATGAGGAGCAGCAGCCGCAGCAAGGGCAGCGAGGCTGGTGCCACTGCACGCAGATCCAGCTGTGTGCCTTGGCCATCACATCCTCACTGTGCCCTGGAGGGAAAGCTGCCTCCTCTCTTGGCCTGGCCCAGCCCGGTCCGACTTGGTGCGCTGCAAGGGAGCGCGGCCTCCGCCTGCCCCCTTCATTCCTCACAACTACAATAGCAGAGGTGGCAGCCACACAAGGAAGGCAGGAGGAGCAGGGGTGGGGCCTCAGGGCCATGGAGGGAGTGGGAAACCTTGCCACAGCCCTCCTGTTTTAAATTGCCCTGCTCGGCTGTACCTGGTGCCCCGACCATCTGGGCGCTGGGGGGGGGAGTGGGGGACCTTGCCGTAGCCCTCCCACTTTGAATGCCCCACTAGCCAGCATGCTGATCATCTGGGCGGTAGTTGGGGGGAGCGACATAGCCCACTGCTATTTTGAAGCAGCTGCGGAGGCTTGCTTGCTTGCAAAGCAGGGAGTAGGTGTGTGTGTGGGGGGGGGTGCAATTGGTCCCAGGGGCCGGATTCAGGACCTTGGGTGGCCGCATCCAGCCCCGGGGCCTTAGGTTGAGGACCCCTGTACTGGACTGTATATTGTCCCTTATTACTGTAAGCCGCCTTGGGTCCTTTTTCCAAGGAGAAAGGTGGGGTGAAAATATTCTAAAATAAAACAAATAAATAAAGGATGACAATTTCCTTGCTGAGGGGCTTTCAGAAGGACAGCAAACCAGTAATGTTGTGGCAGGACGACTTATGTGTAGCCTAGAAAAAAAGAGACACATGAGAGATCAAGCAACGCCTTCCCCAAATCCATTTAAAGGGGCGTCAGAGAGGTGCAGCAGGGGATGATTTTTGCCAGAGCTTAGAATTCAGATCGGAGGGTTCAGATTAAAAGAGGGGAAGATTTTGACCGAAAATGAGAAGGGATTTCTGGGTGAAGATAAATCTTAGAGAAACAGGTGGAAGCCCATCAAGGAGGCAGGGGAAGGGATTCCCTGCTTCTGCAAGGGGTCCGGCTGGATGACCTTTGAGTGTCCTTCCGGCACCTCCCATGGGCGGCAGGCTTTTGACCTTGGAACTTGCCAGCGTTAGACCTATGGCCGAAAGCACACTGCCAAGCCACCCTGACTTAGGTCACGCTTTGGCAGGAGGAAGGGCTCTTGAGGGCGTGGGGCCAGGAAGTGCCATCAGGAGGGGGGGGGTGAACTTGCCTTTGGGGACATGGGAGGGATCCCATTCCCACTTTTATTGTTCTGAGCACTCCAGGTTTTTATTTGTTCTGAGCACTCCAGCGAGAAAATCAGCCACCAAGTGCCACGAGACCCGTTTCCATGCTCAACTAGCGTGTGCGTTTTCACACCGTTCTGCTTTCACCATGATTGAAAATCCCAAACTAAGGGTCAGCAGGTGGCCTTGAATGGACGGGCAGGTTTTTGAGTTAACTGAAATGACCAGTAAGGAGAGGAGAGCAGGGAAAATGCTTTCTCCCAAGCACTTGAGCTTCCCTGGTGCTGTGCTCAAACTGTCGTGCTGCAGCCCAAACCCTGCTCCTGACCCTGGGGTGCAATCCCCCAGGAGCCATCTTAGGTTTCACTCAGCCTTCCGTCCTTCTGAAGTTGGTCAAATGAGTATCCAGCTACTGGGGGGGAGCAGAATGTGCAGCCTGCATAATTAAAACTGCCCAGAAAGTGCTTTATGAGCTATGGGGCAGTATATGAAGAGCCCACTTTGCTTTTTGGGTTGGCATGAGTTCCCGTAACTTTCCTGTAACGTTTTGTGGACTACACGCAGGGCTGGTGCTAGGGTTTTTTTGCCCCCTAGGTGAGGGGTGGGGGTGGGGCAGGTGGTGGGCGGGCGGGGCAGGGGGCGGCAGGGGGGATAGGGTGGTGGCAGGTGGGGCGCCGGGGCGCCAGGGCACCGGGGGCAGCGATGGGTGCGGGGGGCGGCGGGCGGATGGCGACGGGCAGTGATGGGCGGACAGCGATGGGTGGCTGGCGGGCAGTGGGGGGTTGACGGCGGTGGCCAGTGGCGGGGCGGCGGCGGGGGGCAGCAGGCTGGCCAGTGCTCTCTCCATTTTGGCCCCCTAGGCAACTGCCTAGTTCGCCTTAATGGAAGCGCCGGCCCTGACTTACACGTCCACTTTTTCAGACATATAGCAGTAGTTTCTATATGTCTGCTATATGTCTGAAGAAGTGGATCTGAAGTCCATGAAACGTTACATCAAAATATGAAAGTTAGTCTTTAAGGTACCACATGTTTGTGTCTTTTGTTTTGTTTTGTTTTGTTTTTGGCCTGAAATTCTTGAAAAGACTAACCTGGCTACCCTCTCCGTAACTTTCCTGGAAAGGCTTGGGACCTGTTGTTTTATCTGTGTTTTAACTGCTTTTATTGGAAACCGCCCTGAGTTCCTTTATGGAAAAAGGTTGCTGTATAGAAATACATCAAAACCAGGACGCCGACAAGAGATCATGAGACAGTCATGAGGTGGATGATAAAATCCCCCCAGGCTGGGTGGCTGGCAGGCAGGGTCTCGGTTTTACGTGATGCTCAGTTGCACGAAGGGAAGCGAAGCCGTCAGATAGGCCTGAAGCAACATCTTCCAGACAGCCCTTGCCTCCTCCTGCTGGTCCAGAGGCTTCTCGCTTCTCACGCTTCATCCTGTGCCTTTGCCTTCTGGTACACGCCAGCGGCAAGGCAGTGTGTCTGGGAAGCCACCACACACACACACACACCTGCTTGGGGTGGTCCTTTTGGGTGCAACATTGTTTGACCCCATGAAATTCAAAAGAGAACCAATACACATGCATCATTTTGCAAACCAAAAAGAGAAGGAATCCAGAGAACTAACAATCAAAACTTTAGGCCACTGGTGTCATGAGCCACAGACTCACACACACAGGTAAGTTCAGGCTTTTACTGGAAACTCAGAGCCAAACCCCTCTACAGCAAATCAGAAGTAAATCAGCATCCAGGAAACCTATAGCAAGGTCACGCCTATTCAGAGAGCAAGGCAGAGCACCAGATAAACAGTCCAGAGGTCAAAGCCAGAATGCTAATGGTAGCTTACGCCAGATCCACTGAGAAAGTCCAGAGCCAAGAGAGACGAGGTCCAGGGTCATGCCAAGCAGGAACAAGGATCAAGCAGGAAAGAAGTAGCAAGTTGTCCTATCAATGTGTTGCTCTCACAATTTGCCTCAGTCCTGAATGCTTAATTTATGTCTCCAGAGAGCAACATAACTTCCCCAGAAACTAACCCTGTCAAAACTCAGGACTTCCTAAATGTAGACCTTGGTGGCTCAGATAAAGCTTGTCTCTGTTTCTCCTGGTTGTAAGTCTTTGCTGCCTTCTACAAGCAGCCCTCTGTGGGGGTGGAGAATCCCCTGAAGATGCTGAGTCACTCTCCTGTGCAGCTGCTGGAGTAACTGACAGCCCTGAAACCCCATCTGGGGCTTCTTCAGGCATTAACTTTTTAGTTTCTGGAACAGTTCTGGCAGGGGCCTGACAACTGGGAATTCCACTTCAACCTCCAGGCAGCAGTGAGATGCTGCAAGTGTCTTTTGAAACCTTCCAGGTCAGTCCATTCCGGCAAGTCTCCGTCTTTGGCTGAGGCTCCCTGGCCTCAAGTGTCCAACAGGTGAATTCCTAGCGGGGCCTTTTTTCCTCAGCCCAAGACCAGTAACCCACCACCAGGCCATCACAATCCATTCAGGTGGACTTCTAGGGTTCTAGGAGGAAAGTCTAGGCAGGACCTAGGGAGGCTCCCTGCCCCTAAGATGTTAAGGTTTGGGCTTTCCTTCCCAGTTCAGGGCTAGCAGCTCCTTGCCAGGGCCCAATGGTCCCCTCCAATGTCCCAAAGTCCATACCCGAGACCGCAGGGCTGCAGAGGTCAGATTTGTGGTGGCCCAAGTGGCTCCCGTGGCCTCTGTGATGTTAAGGTAGAGGTCCTTTCCCCTGGTTTGGGGCTAGCAGCCTACCGTCCGTCCGGGCTCCATAATCTCATCTCAAGTCCATGTCCGAGATTCCAGGGTTGCAGAGGTCAGGTCTGTGTAGGCCCCAATGAGCCTCAAGGCCCCATTGATCTTAAGTTTGGGGGCCATTCCCCCGATTAGTGGCTAGCAGTCTATTTATTTATTTTATTTATATATTGTTATGCCGCCCGTCTTCCAAAGGAATTCCAGGCGGTTAACGGCATCAATGAAACAGTCAATCAGGAATAACAACAGTATAACAAAAAAGAAAATAAAAAATACTAATACAGGAATATATAGAATATGTAAAAGAGATTAACTGTACTAATACTAAAAACAAAAAATATTTAAAAGATATTTGGCGAGGTGCCATTATAGAATTAAAAAAAAATTAAAGAAAATTTAAAGGTTGCCAAAGGCCTCACGGAAAAGCCAGGTCTTCAAGGCTTTTTTAAAGGCAGGCAGGGACTGTGCAAGGCACTACTCACTCGGGACAGAATTCCAAAGCGAAGGGCCAGCCACAGAGAAGGTTCGGTTGCGGGTTACCGTTTTCCTAGCCTCCCTGGGCGTGGCCACCCAGAGTGAGAGCCCCCGCGACATTCTAGTACAGTGGTACCTTGTATAACGTAATTAATTGGTTCCAAATCAAATTACGTTATACAAAGTTTCCGTTGTACAAATTCTAATTTCCCATAGGAATGCATTGAAAACGGATGTAATCCGTTCCAATGCATAGTCACCCCCTCTGTGTCTGCCGCCCCTCCTCTCCCCTCCCTCCTTCCCTCTTTCCCCGGGTGGCTGCAGGTGGTCGGGCGGAGGTGGCCGCGGGGAGGTGGGGGAGGGGTGCGCAGGACCGCGCCAGGAATCCCCCCCGCTCACCTCTTGCTTGCCCCCCACCCCACCCCCACCCCCCAGCCCCATCCTGCCTCCTCTCCCTATGGCCAAATCGAGAACTTGGGCCGACATCTCCCCCCCCTTCCTTCCCTTCGACCTCGGCTGGCGTCTCTCCCGGGACTTACGGCAAGACCCGCCGTTCTTCTGCGAGGAGCTTCCCCCCCCCAACCCCCCAGGAAGCGGGAAGGGGCGGCTCGGGGTGGGGGGTGACTTTGGGTGGTGGTGGAAGGAGAAGTCTGGGCAAGTCGGTGGCGGGCGTGGGCGGAGGTGCCAGGCCGCGGCGTCTCTGCCCCGTTGCTTAGCAACGCCGTGCGCCGGAACTGCCCCCCCCCCCGGCGCTCACCCAAGCACTTCCGGTTTGGAGCAGTCAAGATGGGGGCAGCCGGAGGCGTGGAGGCACCGGAGGGAGCAGAGGATTGGTAAGGGGTTAGGAGGGAGGAATGACTCCAGTTCTTCCCATTCACACCCGCACACCGAGAAGCGTGGATTAAGGGATGCCGTCCTCTTCCCGGGCGGCCGCAGGTGGTGGGCGGAGGGGGCCGCGGGGGGGCGGATTTCCCCCCCCGTTATACGGATTTTTCGTTGAACAAACCCTCCGTTATACGAGGGTCTACTGTAGTTCGAGCCTCAGTAGATTAAGAACAACAACAACAACAACAACAACAACAACAACTTTATTTTTATGCCGCTTTTCTCCCCAAAGGGACCCAAGGCAGCTTACAACAAATTCAAAAAAGCACAACAAAAGCAATGTAATGTAAAAACAACACAATACCTATAAAACACTATAAAAATACTATACAATATAATACAATGAGAAACAAGGTTAAAAACAATAGCTGCAGCAGAGTTTAAAAAGCTCCCCAGCCAATAAGACTAAAAAAGTAAGATGTTATAAAAATTTGTAAAGGCTGGAGGCTCAGAAGGCTTGCCTAAATAAGTAAGTCTTAAGGCCTCGCTGGAATATTTCAAGGGAGGAGGCAATTCTTAACTCAAAGGGGAGGGAGTTCCATAGTATGGGTGCCACGACTGAGGAGGCCCTGTTTCTTGCTGCCGCCCCTCGCACTTCCTTGGGTGGTGGTACTCATAGAAGGGCCTTCTCTGATGACCGAAGGGAGCGGACCAGATTATATGGAAGAAGGTGGTCTCTTAGATAACCTGGTCCTAAGCTGTATAGGGCTTTAAAGGTCATAACCAGCAACTTGAATAGGGCCCAGAAATGAATCTCTGGAGGATCCACTCTGCCAGGTATTTGTCATAATAGGTTAGAATTGACAAAATGTATGTAATGTATATTTAACAGATTGAACAGAGAATTTGTAAAATGGAGTCAGTCAAAATGCAGTGTCATGATGTTAGCCACAAGTGTAAGGGATTAGAAATCACTAGAAGGTTAAAGTGATTTAGCACAGGTGGAATAATTTAAAGTGATTTAGCACAGTTGCAAAGGACTGTGGGAGTTGTGGTACAAAACATCTGGAGGGCCGAAGTCTGGACATGCCTTACTAGGGTCATAACAGATAAACAATTTCTGGGTTTTACGCAGGAGACTAGTGCGGGATGTGTAGAAAGCTAGAGCCCTGGGTACATCCAACGTGAAATTCCTTTTTTGCAGGAGTAGAGGGATTCAGGAAGGAGGTTGGAAGAACAATAGGTTGTGCACAAAGTTCAGTAGCCCTTCTGGCCAAAGTGATGGCAACCTGAAAGACCGTCTAGAAGGTCAAGAAATGTAGGTCACAAGTAGCCAGTGGTTCAAAGGGTGGGTGTATTAAACATTGGAGAATTCAGGAGAGTGGACCACTGAGGGGAAATGGGTTTTCTAACAGGAAAAGTATCCTGAAGGGCCTTGTGAATTTTTTTCAGGGTAGGGTGACGAAAGAAGGATGCAGTTTGGGAGTCTTCTGGCTGGTGGGCTACTATAGCCAAAAGGTGTACCCATAAAGAAGACAAGGTACGTCCAGTACGTTTGAGATAAAGTAAGTACTGCAGGACAGCTGGCAATGGGGGTGGGGGGAATATGGTGAAAAAACATTCCTTGCAGCATGGGAAGCACACCTTTTCCACTTGTAGGTGTAGAGGTGGAGAGTGGAGGGTTTCCAGGCAACAGAGAGGATAGCATTAACTCTCTCTCTATCCTCCATGCCATTAAATGTAGGCAGGAGAGATTGGGATGGAGAATTTGGCCTCCATTCTGGGAAAGTAGGTCTGGCCAACGAGATAGAGTTAGGTAGTCAGACGCCATGTTGAGCAAAGTCAAGAACCATGGTTGCCACGGCCATCAGGGCACTATCAAGATCATGTTGGCCCTGTCATGTCGAATCTTGGTCACCACATGTAGGACAAGTTGTATGGGAAGGAAGGCATAACGAAGACAGGTGGTCCACTGAAACATGAAGGTGTCCCCCGAGGAATTGTGGCCTTTCCCCGCCCACGAGCAGAACGTGGTGCATTTCTTGTTCTCTGGTGTGGCAAAGATGTCCAGTTCTGGGGCTCCCCAGTGGCGGACTATAGAGTGGAAGACATCCTGGTGAAGTTCCCACTTGTGGAAGGTTGAAGTGGTCCTACTGAGGCGATCTGCAACATTCTCTTTTCCGGGGAAGAAGCAATGCCACATGCACCATTCCCAGAATTCAACAGTTAACAGCAGGAGACCTTGGGAGTGGGTTCCGCCCTGTTTGTTTATGTAGTGCATGGTGGTCCTGTGGTTGGTGACCACCTGCACTTCCTGTCCAGATAAGAGGCGGAGATACGTCTTGAATGCCTTGATGACGGCTAAGAGTTCCAAGTGGTTGGTGTGGAGGTACTTCTCTGTCTAGGACAATGTCCCGTCTATGCTTAGATGGTTGCAGGCCACTCCCCAAGTTTGCATACTGGCATCTGTGGCTACCTGCACGGTAGGTCGAAATGGTCAGAAGGGGCTACCGGTAAGCAAACTGCGGCTGTGTAGCCACCACTGGAGTTGATGGGCGAGCTCCGGTGTGACACAAGGAGCTTGGATTATCCTGAATCCAGTCAAAGAAGATTAGGTACCAGGATTCTTTTAGCCACCGAAGTCGTGAATGCTATGAGTCCTAGCAGCCTTTGAAGAACTTGGGCTGGTAAATTTTTGGTAAGGCTGAAACAGAGGGACGAGAGAAGCTCCTCAGGTGCCTGCCTTCCACCGGAATGCCAAGCTGGAGCCACCCTCCTCGGTGGGCCACCCAAGAAAATGTAACTTTTAGGACCAGCAACACCCCCAACCCCAACTCCAGCCCCCACCTCAAATTGTGAACTGCAGCCGTGCTGCAATTCAGGTGGGGGTGGGGTGGGGTGGGGGAGAGTCTTCCTCTTCTGGACTCCTTCGCACAGGAAAGGGAGCAGGACCTCAGGACCAGGACCAGGTCCTCTGTGTCTGTTTGTTTGTTTGTGTGTTTGTTTCAAGAAAAACTGTTGAACTCTGGATAATGTTTCTATCTGGTATGATATGCAAACACATTATGTCCCTCCCCCTCCCAAGAAAAATAACTCTAATAGGGAACAAAGATCATATAAACAGAGATGTCTATCTGTGGTTGTGGCGGATACAGTTCTATTCTAGTTTATACTCTCTCTCTCTCTCTCTCTCTCTCTCTCTCTCTCTCTCTCTCTCTCTCTCTCTCTCTCTCTCTCTCTCTCTGTGTGTGTGTGTGTGTGTGTGTGTGTGTGTGTGTGTGTGTGATCAAGTCAATTCCAACTTCCGGTGACCCTTTTCAGGGCTTTCTAGATAAAGAATCTAGATTTACCGTTTCCCTTCTTCCGAGGGGGCCCGGGGACTGCACAGCTTGGTCAGGGCCACCCCGGCCTCTCTCCAAGAGGCCCCAGCCGGCAATCTCTGGAGTGGGGTCTCAGGTAGCCCACCAGGGTGTTTCCCCCCCTATTTATAGGGCCCCACCCCATCAAACAATGGCACCTCCAGGTCTTTAGAGAAACCCACTGAAATTCTATGTACCACACCAAAGACCATCTGTTTTTTAAAAAACACCTGGTTTATTTTAAATTCTTCATTGCTTTTTGGCTTTGGGTATGCGTGTGGGTGTGTGGGGATGTGTCTTTCAACAGGTGGAAGCAGTGAATATTGGAAGGCACTGAGGAAAGCCCCATTTCCAGATTCTCGGTGGGTGACCATGGGGAGCGAAAAGGCTGGCAATCAGACTTGAACGGCTTGCCTGATTTGGCTGCCTGGTGAAAGGTTTTGTGGTTAGTGGTACCAATAATGTGACTGCCACGCGCCAGATAAAAGTTAAAACATTAAAGGTTTATTGAATAGCAATCAGAGTTAAAACAGAACACAGATTTACAGACATGCACAGATTTAAAGCTCAGTAAATATAAATATAAATATATTTAGGGTCTCAGAATTTAGGTGATGCTGACAGTGGTCAATTTTTAGTAAAACAAACAAACAAACAAACAAACAAACAAACAAACAACAATAACAACAACAATAACAACAACAACAACGACGACAATAATAATAATAATAATAATAATAATAATAATAATAATAATAATAATAATAATAATAATAATAATAATAATAATAATAATAATAATAAATATGTGGTCAGGCAGAGTGGCAGCTGGACTAAAATGGAGGCTGGAAGGCAGACGGAGCGGATGGATGGAAGGCACACTGGCACCTGGAGCGGAATAGAGGCTGGAAGGCAGACGGAGTGGATGGATGGAAGGCAGACTGGAACCTGGAGCGGAATAGAGGCTGGTGGACTGAGTGGATGGATGGGAGGCAGACTGGCACCTGGAGCGGATGGATGGAAGGCAGATTGGCACCTGGAGTGGATGGATTGGAGGCAGACTGGCACCTGGAGCAGATGGATGGGAGGCAGACTGGCACCTGGAGCGAAGGAATGGAAGGCAGACTGGCACCTGGAGCGGAATAGAGGCTGGCGGACTGAGTGGATGGATGGGAGGCAGACTGGCTTGGCAGCATGGCCTGATGTTGCTGGCCAGGTGGGAAGGCAGAGTGGCACCTGGACTGGAATGGAGGCTGGAAGGCAGACGGAGTGGGTGGGAGGCCTGGTGTTCCGGGCCTGGTGGGCTGCCTGGTGGGCAGGCAGACATTCCTAGCCTGGAATTGAAGCTGGCTATCTCAGTAATTAGTGAGGGTCTGCCAGTCCTGTGGGCCAGGGGTTTCTTCCCTTTCTTCCCAGTCTTTGATGGTGCTGGTGGCAGTGCTGGGTGTTGGGGGTCCCCCTTGTTCCTCTCTCCGCCCCCCAGCTCACCTCTTCCTCCTTCTGTTCCATGGGGAGCACAGCGATGGTGGGAGCATTGCTTCCCGCGAGGTTGGGTGCGAGTGGCCCGGCATCGAACTCTGGTCGTGGTGCCATCATAGAAATGGAGTGGAGCAGGGGAGCCACCACCGTCGCTGTCCCGGAGCTCCGGAGCCAGACCGAGCCCAGGAGCAGAAGCCGGACTTGGGTGCCATGGTGGGCTCTGCCTGCGGCTTCTGCTTCTGGGCTTGGTCTCTGGCTGTGGGGCTCACGGAGGCGTGCGGAGGAATGAAGTCTGCAGCTTCCTAGCGAACCAGGGAGCATCTCCCTATACCCAGGCTTCCTCTTTGGAAGGCTCCGTCTCAGCCTGGCTATGGCGAGATGTTGACTTGTGTGCAAGGAAGCTGCAGACTCAGGTCCCCCGTGTGACTCGCCAAGTTTCAAAAGCCACGAGTGGGCCAGGGGAGCTGCAACTGCCACTGTCCTGGAGTCCTGCAGCCAGACCGAGCCCAGGAGCAGAAGCCGGACATGGGTGCCATGGTGAACGCCATGGCAGGCGCCCAGGCTCTGCCTGCGGCTTCTGCTTCTGGGCTTGGCCTCTGTCTGTGGGGCTCATGGAGGTGTGCGGAGGAATAAAGTCTGCATCTTCCTAGCACACCAGGCGGCATCTCGCTATACCCAGGCTGCCTCTTTGGAAGGCTCCGTCTCAGCCTGGCTATGGCGAGATGCTGCCCTGTGTGCAAGGAAGATGCAGACTCAGGTCCCCCATGCGCCTCCCCAAGTTTCAAAAGCCACGAGTGGGCCAGAGGAGCCGCCACCGTCGCTGACCCGGAGCCCCGCAGCTAGACCGAGCCTAAGAGCAGAAGCCGGACTTGGGCGCTTTGGTGGGCACCCAGGCTCTGCCTGCGGCTTCTGCTTCTGGGCTGGGTCTCTGGCTGTGGGGTTCACGGAGGTGTGCGGACGAATGGAGCTTCCTAGCGCACCGGGCAGCATCTCCCTATACCCAGGCTGCCTCTTTGGAAGGCTCCGTCTCAGCCTGGCTATGGCGAGATGTTGACTTGTGTGCAAGGAAGCTGCAGACTCAGGTCCCCCGTGTGACTCTCCGAATTTGAAAAGCCACGAGTGGGCCAGAGGACACACTGCCATCACTGTCCCGGAGCCCCGCAGCCAGACCGAGCCCAGGAGCAGAAGCTGGACTTGAGTGCCATGGTAGGCGCCCAGGCTCTGCCTGCGGCTTCTGCTTCTGGGCTTGGTCTCCGGGTGCGGGGCTCACGGAGGCGTGCGGAGGAATGAAGTCTGCATCTTCCTAGCGCACCAGGAGGCATCTCGCTATACCCAGGCTGCCTCTTTGGAAGGCTCCGTCTCAGCCTGGCTATGGCGAGATGCTGCCCTGTGTGCAAGGAAGATGCAGACTCAGGTCCCCCATGCGCCTCCCCAAGTTTCAAAAGCCACGAGTGGGCCAGAGGAGCCGCCACCGTCGCTGACCCGGAGCCCCGCAGCTAGACCGAGCCCAAGAGCAGAACCAGCACTTGGGTGCTTTGGTGGGCACCCAGGCTCTGCCTGCGGCTTCTGCCTTTGCACTTGACCTCTGGCTGTGGGGGTCTGGGGCAGCGGGGGGTGGCGGCTCCTCTGGCCCACTCGTGGCTCTTCCCAGTAGGGGAGGCGTGCAGGGGACCTCGGCGCCTTTCCTCTGGCCAGCTCAGCTTCTATGAGGGCACCATGACCGGAGCGCAAATGGGCTTGGGGATTGCCCGCGCTGCTGCCTCCAACCGTCCTTCTCGATGCTGGGCCACTTGGATCCAAACCTAGCGGGAAGCGATGCTCCCGCCATGGCTGTGCTCCCGATGGAAGGGGAGGAGGGTGTGAGCTGTGGGGGGGGGGTGGACAGAGGAAGGAGCACCCCCCAGCACCCTGCCGCCTTAGGTGCCCGGATTGGTCAGGCTTGGCTGCTGGCGGGCTAGCACGTAGCTGCCTTGCCCGGTTTGGCTGGCTGGTCACCTGGCTGGCCAGCTTGCTCCCCTTGAGTTGCTCTGCCTCCATTCCTCTCTTACAGATGTTGGGCCCAGGGCAACTCCACCTTACGCCAGTCACTGCCCCCCCATGCTGCCAGCAATGGTCTGTATGGTGCCACATCCACTTCACGCTTCGCCTACTACTCCTCTGCCTCCTCCTCCTCCTCCTCCGTCTCCTCCTCCTCCTCTAGGTCGTCTATAAGTATGTCATCTGCATGGAGAACAGAGACAGAGAGACTTTGTGAGAAGAGAGGAACCCCGACTTTCCCCCCCGAAGGGGCAGCATACCTAGACCCTTCTCTCCCCAGCGTAGGTTTCTTAAGGGCACTACTGCCTACCTTTGCCAGCCAGCAGCCAGCACAGCTCTATCCGCTGCTTCCCACACTCCTGCAGTCTGTGGAGCTGCCGTCAAATCTTGGCCTCGGTCCCCTGCCCCTGTGGAGACGGAAACCAAAGCTCACCTTCAGAATCCTCCCTCCTCCTCCCCACCTTCCTCCCCCCCCCCCCCACAAAAAAGGCCAGCCTGAAACTCACGTCCATCCCCAGGACCTCTTTCGCCAACCCAAGGAAGGCGTAGAGCAGGAAGAGCGATGCGCACTCACCACCAGTTTGGCTGCCGCATTTTGTACCCGCTGCAGTCGCCGGAGGAGAGTCAAGGGCAACCCCATGTAGAGGGCGTTGCAATAGTCCAGCCTCGAGATCACCAGCGCCTGAACCACTGTTCTCAGGGAGTCGCCGTCTAGGTACGGGCGGATCTGGGCAATCTGTCGAAGATGGTAGAATGCGGTCCGGGTCACGGCAGCCACCTGGGCATCCAGAGATAGCGCCGGATCCAGGACCACGCCCAGATTCCTAACCCTAGCTGGAGAGAAACTCCCTCCAAGGTGG
This sequence comes from Phrynocephalus guinanensis, assembly GCA_037367245.1. Lineage (NCBI taxonomy): Eukaryota > Metazoa > Chordata > Lepidosauria > Squamata > Agamidae > Phrynocephalus > Phrynocephalus guinanensis. The sequence goes on from CM074737.1 coordinate 130,040,059, forward strand.
GGAGAGGGCCTCCATACCCAGATGGCGAACCCCCAAAGAACATCACCTCGGATTTCTCGGGATTGAGCCTGAGCCTGTAGGCCCCGGTCCAAGCCATAACCGCCTCCAGGCACTGGTCGAGGGTCCGGACAGCTTCCACTGCAGAGGTGGAAAAGGAGAGATAGAGCTGCGTGTCATCAGTGTACTGGTGACAGCAGACTCCAAATCTCCGAATGACCCCAGCCAGCGGTCTTACATAGATGTTGAACAGCATAGGGGAGAGGGACGACCCCTGTGGAACCCCACAAGGGGGTATCCAAGGAGCCGACAACTCCCCCCCCATGCTCTACCCACTGGGGATGGCCCCCCAAGAAGGACCGGAACCTACTGAGTACAGTGCCTTCGATCCCAATCTCGGAGAGTCGACCCAGCAGGATACCGTGGTCGACGGTATCAAAGGCCGCTGACAAGTCCAGATGGACCAAAAGGGTAGAACAGCCCCTGTCAGCCCCCCCGGAGGAGGTCATCTTGCAGAGCGACCAAGACTGTCTCAGTCCCCCGGCCCGGCCTGAACCCGGACTGGAATGGATCAAGGGCCCGTTCTCCCGCCAGATATATTTGAAGCTGGATCGTGGCCACCCTCTCAATTACCTTGCCCATAAAGGGGATGTTTGCAATCGGGCGGTAGCTGGCCAATTCGCCCGATGCCATGCCTGTTTTTTTCAAGATGGGCTTTACCACAGTCTCCTTCAGGCGAGAGGGAAATATCCCTTCCCTGAAGGAGGCTGTGGTGATGATAGAAGCCCATTCAGGCATGCTCCCACCAATGGCTTTCATAAGCCAGGATGGGCAAGGGTCAGAGGGGGTCGACGCAGGCCGGCAATGGGCAATAGCCCTGGAGGCCTCAAGTGTGGAAACAGGCCCAAACTCAATCATGCGAGGAGATCGAGGGGGCGCAGCGCCAGGGGGTGCCGAGTGTAGACTAGAGCAACAGGAGTCGAATCCGGTCCGGATGGCCTCTACCTTGGATCTAAAGAAGGCTGCAAAAGTCTCACTACTGAAATCAGTAGGAGGAGGCCTTACCAGACCAGGATTAGCGAGGTCGCGAACCACACGGAACAATTCCGCTTGGCGGTTCGAGGCCTCACTAATTCTCAGGGAGTAATAAGATGTTTTAGCCTCCCTGATTGCCCGACTATAGCACCTGGTCTGGGCAATAACTGCAGCCTTATTCATTGCTGTCCAGTTCCTCCTCCAGCTGCACTCCAGCCTCTTCCGTTCTTGCTTCATCGCTCGCAACTCCACGGTGTACCAGGGTGAAGAGCGAGCTCTGCAGCAGATGAGGCGCCTAGGGGTGATCTGGTCAACAGCCCGAGAGGTTTCATCAAACCAGTGATCTACCATGGTGTCGACCTGATCGTCAGCCAGGCCACCAGGAGGCTCCCCGAGGACTCCCGGAATTGATCAGGATCCAGAAGTCTCCGGGGACGGGCCCAAACAAAGGGCTGAGGGTCCCCGCGGGGAGGGGCAGCAATTGACACAAAGAAAGACAGCAGGTGATGGTCTGACCATGACACGGGAGTGGACACAATGTCCCGCACCCTCAGACAAGAAGCCTCTGAGGTGGAGGTAAACACCAAGTCCAGGGTGTGTCCAGATCTAGGAGTTGGGCATACAACATGCTGGGTCAGGCTCATGGAGGTCATGGACTGCATGAATTCCGAAGCTGCACCAGACAGTTCATCGTCGGTGTGCACATTGAGATCACCCACCACCAACAGGCGTGGGGATCTCAGGAGTGCAGCCGCAATGAACTTGGTGAGCTCCGGTAGGGATTGTGCTGGGTTGTGGGGAGCACGGTAACCGAGCACAATGCCAAACCTGTCCCGCTGCCCAACTAATAAATGAAGACATTCCAACCCTGGGATCACCAACTCAGAGGCCCTGCTGACATAAATAGAATCTCTGTATATAATGGCCGCCCCACCCCCCTTACGACCCTCCGACCTGCCAACACCCTGGACCTGAAACCCAGGGGGCACAGCTGGGCGAGCGAAGCTCCCCCCTCTGCACCCACCCAGGTCTCAGTAATACAGGCCAGGTCGGCCCCACCGTCGACAATGGTGTCATAAATGACGGGGATCTTATTATGGACCGACCTGGCATTCAGCAGGAGGCAGGACAGGTCGGAGGCGCTGGCGGGATGGCTCCGAGTCTCATGGCAGTGAGTTGGGGGGGTCAGAACGGGGGACAGGCCTGAGTTGCCTGGCCCGAGTTTTTCTTAACCGACTAACCCCCCAACTACTAGCGTACCGCCCACGGCTCGACACGACTGGTATGGTGGTCCCTGCCAACATAGTGACCAACAAAGGAAAGGGACAAAAAACAAAAACAAAAAACCCACTAACAATTACTACAGTACAGCTACAATACAAATGGGAGTATACAGCAAGCCAATATAAATCTGGCACTTAAAACAGACCAACAATACAATTAATGAAGTAATAGAAATAATAAAAAAAAATGAAGAAAAAAAAATAAAATAAAATAAAATAAAATAAAATACATAACATAGGGCACAATAACCAGGGCAGGTGGAGGAGGGACAGGAAGGGGGGGCAGATGAAGCCAATCAGATGGTAATGGCCAGAAACCTTTGGGGTCACTGACCTATTAACGCCCGGTCAGATGGTACAAAGAAAATTCCCATTGTCCATAGATATTTGGCAACAGGTCTCCGCAAACCAGTTGACAGCCAGCAACAAGGGGGTGGGGTGGGGGGGAGCAGGGGGGAAAGCTCAGCACCCCGAACCCCCTCTGCAGTCCAGACAACAGCCAGCGACATGGGGGGGAGGGGAGCAGGATGAGAGAGTTCCGCATCCCAATCCCCTCAGCAATCCAGAAGACAGCCAACAACAAGAAGGGGAGGGTGGAGGTGGAGCAAGGTGGAAAAGGTCTACACCCCAATCCCCTCCGCAGTCCAGGAGACATCCAGCGGCGTGGGGAGAGGGTGGGGGGAACGAGATGGAAGAGTTCCACGCCCCAGCCCTCTCAGAATTCCAGGAGATAGCCAGCAACATGGGGAGTGGTGGTGGGGGGAGCAAGGTGGAAAAGCTCCACACCCCAGTCCCCTCCGCAGTCCAGGAGACATCCAGCGGCGTGGGGAGAGGGTGGGGGGAACAGGATGGAAAAGTTCCACACCCCAGCCCTCTCAGGACTCCAGAGATAGCCAGCGACATGGGGTGGTGTGGGGTGGGAGCAAGGTGGCAAAGCTCCACACCCCATTCCCCTCTGCAGACCAGGAGACATCCGGCGGCGTGGGGAGAGGGTGGGGGGAACAGGATGGAAAGTTCCACACCCCAGCCCTCTCAGGAGTCCGGAGATAGCCAGCGACATGGGGGTGGGTGGGTGAGAGCAAGGTGGAAAAGCTCCACACCCCAGTCCCCTCCGCAGTCCAGGAGACATCCGGTGGCGTGGGAGGGTGGTGGGAACAGGATGGAAAAATTCCACGCCCCAGCCCTCCCAGGAGTCCGGAGATAGCCAGCAACATGGGGGTGGGTGGGTGGGAGCAAGGTGGAAAAGCTCCACACCCCAGTCCCCTCCGCAGTCCAGGAGACATCCGGAGGCGTGGGGAGAGGGTGGGGGGAACAGGATGGAAAAGTTCCACACCCCAGCCCTCTCAGGAGTCCGGAGATAGCCAGCGACATGGGGATGGGTGGGGGTGAGCAAGGTGGAAAAGCTCCACACCCCAGTCCCCTCCGCAGTCCAGGAGACATCCGGCGGCGTGGGGAGAGGGTGGGGGGAACAGGATGGAAATGTTCCAGACCCCAGCCCTCTCAGGAGTCCAGCGATAGGCAGCGACATGGGGTGGGGTGGGGGGAGCAAGGTGGAAAAGCTCCACACCCCAGTCCCCTCCGCAGTCCAGGAGACATCCGGCGGCGTGGGGAGAGGGTGGGGGGAACAGGATGGAAAAGTTCCATGCCCCAGCCCTCCCAGGAGTCCGGAGATAGCCAGCAACATGGGGGTGGGTGGGTGGGAGCAAGCTGGAAAAGCTCCACACCCCAGTCCCCTCCGCAGTCCAGGAGACATCCGGCGGCGTGGGGAGAGGGTGGGGGGAACAGGATGGAAAAGTTCCACGCCCCAGCCCTCTCAGGAGTCCGGAGATAGCCAGCGACATGGGGGTGGGTGGGTGGGAGCAAGGTGGAAAAGCTCCACACCCCAGTCCCCTCCGCAGTCCAGGAGACATCTGGCGGCGTGGGGAGAGGGTGGGGGGAACAGGATGGAAATGTTCCACACCCCAGCCCTCTCAGGAGTCCAGCGATAGGCAGTGACATGGGGTGGGGTGGGGGGAGCAAGGTGGAAAAGCTCCACACCCCAGTCCCCTCCGCAGTCCAGGAGACATCCGGCGCCGTGGGGAGAGGGTGGGGGGAACAGGATGGAAAAGTTCCGCACCCCAGCCCTCTCAGGAGTCTAGCGATAGGCAGCGACATGGTGCAGTGGGGGGGGGGAGCAAGGTGGAAAAGCTCCACACCCCAGTCCCCTCCGCAGTCCAGGAGACATCCGGCGGCATGGGGAGAGGGTGGGGGGAACAGGATGGAAAAGTTCCGCACCCCAGCCCTCTCAGGAGTCCGGAGATAGCCAGCGACATGGGGGTGGGTGGGTGGGAGCAAGGTGGAAAAGGTCCACACCCCAGTCCCCTCCGCAGTCCAGGAGACATCCGGCGGCGTGGGGAGAGGGTGGGGGGAACAGGATGGAAACGTTACAGACCCCAGCCCTCTCAGGAGTCCAGCGATAGGCAGCGACATGGGGTGGGGTGGGGGGAGCAAGGTGGAAAAGCTCCACACCCCAGTCCCCTCCGCAGTCCAGGAGACATCCGGCGGCGTGGGGAGAGGGTGGGGGGAACAGGATGGAAACGTTCCAGACCCCAGCCCTCTCAGGAGTCCAGCGATAGGCAGCGACATGGGGTGGGGTGGGGGGAGCAAGGTGGAAAAGCTCCACACCCCAGTCCCCTCTGCAGTCCAGGAGACATCCGGCGGCGTGGGGAGAGGGTGGGGGGAACAGGATGGAAACGTTCCAGACCCCAGCCCTCTCAGGAGTCCAGCGATAGGTAGCGACATGGGGTGGGGTGGGGGGAGCAAGGTGGAAAAGCTCCACACCCCAGTCCCCTCCGCAGTCCAGGAGACATCCGGCGCCGTGGGGAGAGGGTGGGGGGAACAGGATGGAAAAGTTCCGCGCCCCAGCCCTCTCAGGAGTCCGGAGATAGCCAGCAACATGGTGCAGTGGGGGGGAGCAAGGTGGAAAAGCTCCACACCCCAGTCCCCTCCGCAGTCTAGGAGACATCCGGCGCCGTGGGGAGATGATGGCTCTTAGAGGCAGGCGGTCAAGATGTGAGCCAGGTACATGCGCTGGGCCTGCTCATTCGGACCGTCCTGGAAGGAAGAGGAGAACCTGGCTAGGAGGGGTTCCTCTGGAGGAGAGCGGAAGCTTGGGAGAAGGCATTGTGTCCCCCCCCCTGCACCCCAGGTATGGAGGGGGGCTCCCCAGATGACCGTACCTGCTTAGCCTGCACTGGCTGTGACATGCTGCTGCTGAAAACATCATCCTCATCCTCCGGGCAGATGTTTTTGCCTAGAGAGTCTCCACCCGATTGCACTGAGGCTGCCAAAGAATGCCTTGTTGTCAAAGACAATGTTGCTGAGGAGAGATCACAAGATCACCGTGAGTCTCAGGGGTGGTCCAGCTAGCCACCACCCCCTCACTCACCCCTCATTGCACCCAGGACCTACCTGGAGACACGCGCTCCCCTCCTGCAGCCGGAACCACGGCTGCAGGGGGGAGGACCTCAATGATTCTGGCCACGCTCTCCACCACCGGGTGTACCCGGTTTTGACAACAAGGCAGCCGCCAGTTCCGCCAGCCACGGCCACGGCCACAGCCAGCCTCCTGCTGACTGCTCTTATTAAAAAGCTTTCTCACTTTTGAGAACCTAGAAAGGAAAAGGAGAAGGTGGTCAATCGGTGGGAGGGAAGAAAAGATCTGGAAAGTCCCATTGATCTTTCACATCCTCGGCTTTCTTTCTCTTTAGAAAGGGATGCAGCTCACTTCCTCTGGAAGCGCCAGGATGTGGAAGAGAAACAGGGCTTTGTTACCCTGCTTGTGATGAAGGTGGGTAGAGGTCGGGAGGAATTTGAGAATTGTGACCACAAACCACCCCTGAGCCCCCAAAAGTGCCCCACATGTAACTGGAGGCTTTCTTAGCAGAATCACAGTCAAATACCATCTCTAACTGATTAAGTAATTATTCAAAAGGGATCTCAAGTACTAATTTAAAGGTACCTAATATGCATCATCATCATCATCATCATCATCATCATCATCATCATCATCATCATCTCTCTCTCTATATATATATATCTCTATCTCACAACATCTATCACTGTATCTCTCTATCAGGAGGCCCAAGGCAGGTGACAATGTAAACATGAAAGAAATTAAACCATAAGTTAAAGGTGGAAAATACAACCTATTAATCTATATACTAATTAAAAGACTGTGGAATAATGAGTAGCAATCAAACCACATTAAACACAGGTCTGGCCCCCTCCCATGTGGTCACTCGGTCACCATGCCCACGTGTCACAATGCAGGATGAGTCACAAAAAGGCCGGTGGGGGTAGGTAGAGGGATGGCAGCCCCCCTACATGGCATGAATTTAGGTGCCCCAACTTGTGTCAGGGGCAGAAAGCCCCATGCCGAGAAAATCTATCTATCTATCTATCTATCTATCTATCTATCTATCTATCTATCTATCTATCTATCTATCTATCTATCTATCTATCTATCTATCATAAGCATGCCTTACTTCCAGTACTAAAAGCTGTAAAGTGCAAAAGGTCAAAGCGCAATGATTCCCAGCCAGCCACAAGCAAAAGTGATCAGTTCACATAATAGAACAGCTAACGACACTCATCAAGGATCATTGCTACCCCTGTTTGCATTGAAACTTCTTAATCTCTTCATCACAATACAGTGACTAACCCTTATTTTCCTGCCTAGGACAAATTTCCTCAACTTTAAAAACCCTGCCTAATCTCACTCACTTTATAACCCAGTGCACAGAGAGAACTCTTAGTCCCCTCAACTCCTTGCCCTCTGAAGACGCCAGCCATAGAGTTCGGCGAAATGTCAGAAAGAAAAACTTCCAGAACATGGGCAAACAGCCCGAAAAACTCACAACATCTATCTATCTATCTATCTATCTATCTATCTATCTATCTATCTATCTATCTATCTATCTATCTATCTGCTGCCTAGATGCCCTAAGCACATCCAATCTCGCTAATTAGCTAATCTTAGCTAATTTCGGAAGCTAAGCAGGGTCGGCCCTGGTTATTACTTGGATGGGCGACCACCAGGGAATAACAGGTGCTGTAGGCACCTGGAGTAGGAACTGGCAAGCCACTCCAGTACTCCTGCCAAGAAAACTCCATGGACATGGAGTCACGTAGAGTCGGTCACGACTGTAACGACACAACACACACACATATCTATCTATCTATCTATCTATCTATCTATCTATCTATCTATCTATCTATCTATCTATCTATCTATCTATCTATCTATCTATCTATCTATCTATCATCAGGAGGCCCAAGGCAGGTGAAATTATTAAAATGAGAGAAATTAAACACATAATAAGTTAAAGATGGTAAATTCAACCCATTAATCTATATACTAATTAAAAGACTGTGGATTAATGAGTAGCAATCAAACCACATTAAAAATAGTATTGGAATTCAGGAGCCTCACATTTCCTCTCCTTCTACACCAGAAGATCAAGAGAAATGAGGGGTCTGGCCCCCTCCCATGTGGTCACTCGGTCACCATGCCCACGGGTCACAATGCAGGATGAGTCACAAAAATTCCGGTGGTGGTAGGGAGAGGGATGGCAGCCCCCCTACATGGCATGAATTTAGGTGCCCCAACTTGTGTCAGGGGCAGAAAGCCTCATGCCGAGAAGCATGGCATAAGTTTAAAAACAAAACCAAGTTTCTAGCCCTCTTGAATCTATCTATCTATCTATCTATCTATCTATCTATCTATCTATCTATCTATCTATCTATCTATCTATCTATCTATCTATCTATCTATCTATCTATCTATCATCAGGGGGCCTAAGGCAGCGGACAATATTAAAATGAAATGAATTAAATACATACAACCCATTAATCTCTATGGCAGTTGATCCATTGGAGTGGAAGGCGACGGTAACGCCGGCATGGAGTGGTCCCAGCCCAATGCAATTGAGGGTGAATTTCCCCCTCAGGGAGCATCGGAAGCCTCCCCGATGGGCGCGGCATCCGTGCTGCGGGACCGTGTGCCATGGGAAAGGGAGTTCCCACGAGCACCTACCGGGACACTTTTTGAGCTATGGGAGACTGTTGAGTTTTCAGTAAGCTATTCCTACTGTACGCTGCTGGATTTCCCCAAGGTCCAATAAAGAAATCCAACACAGAGAGGTCCAGAGAAAATTACCAGTTTATTAGGCCTAATAAAGGACGGTAAGGGCAGCTACCCTACGGCAAGGCAGTGCAGGATGGTCGTCCGCGAAACAAAATGGTTACAAACTTTTCTACCTTTCCCCCTCCCCTCCCCTCCCACAGGGTGCACACAGATCCCTGGGATAGGTAGGTGGCGATCTTCTGGGAGGCCACCAATGGTGACAGTCCAGGGCGTCTCGCAGGGCAGTCCTGGGGCGGTTCGGGGGTGGTCCTGGGGCTAGTAACATTACCCAGTGTCTGCCCCATAATCCAGGTGTGGCTGGGTTAATGTTTGCCATTGAGGTGTTGATGAGCTTGATGGTTGTAAACAATGGGGCAGAAGGAAATGGCATTGTCCAGTTATCCAGGTAATTACATCCGGAAATGTCAGGAAGAAGACTCCAGGCTGCAGGACATGTTCGTTGAGGAGGTGAATTCCTTCTCCTTCCAAAATGGTGATCCCAAGCATGGGGGGGGGTTTAAGAGGCAAGGGTAGGAACACATTAGAACAAGGGGGGGGGAGGCTGGAATTTGATGAGACAAGGGGTGCATAGGTGGTGATCAGAGAGGGACAAAACCCTTCCTGGCCTCAACTGGGTTGGGCCATCAAGAGACAATAGGGTGATATAGGTGAGCCCTCAAGGGGCCATGGGTAATGATGGGCTTAGGGGAACACCCATTGTGTGAAGCAAGAGGTGTGAGGCGTCTTGAATGAAAAGGCTGGCTGGTTGATAGGTTTAATTACCATATTTTTACCTAGAGGATGTGGCTGGGCCAAACTGGTCTTTGCACAATGGGGCACCTGGGGTGGGTTACATTGGGAGATCTTGAAATACAAACATTTAGTACACAAAGAAAATGAAATGCAGTCTCCAGACTAGCTTCCAATGGCCGAAAACCGGTTCTTTGGGGAATCAGGAAATGGGGATAGCCACATGGTTGAGGTCCATGGATCCCTTCACCTGGTGGTGGATGGTGGTGCCTCCGTGCCAGGAGCCAAGCAGCAGCAGAATGGTGGAATGGCGTTGGAGAGTGGAAAGATAGTGGACACAGGATGTGGGGGGGCATATGTGGGTGAAAGCTGAGAAGGAACATGTAAGACAGAATAAGTGGCCTCCCCTTATGTATGAGGAGTGTTCTTGTGCAACCATTCTGGGGATCCCTTGGGGGGGCATAGGGGTTAAATCTCCCACGCAGAGTGAAGCAGTGGGATACGGGAAGCAAGCTACTTTTTGGAGTCCATAGCTGGCTTTGTCTTTATTAGCTTTTATGAATTGCAGTCAGCTGTAGGCTGCTATAAAATAACCTGGTTATAGCTACTCAAACTGGGAGACCTGGCTGTGCTATTCTCTATGATGGGAAAGCTGAGGGATGGCTTATCGGCAGTTTTCAGATCCTGAGATACCTTTTAATAGGAAGAAGGGATATATATGTACACACATATTTTTGAGGGCTTGTTGACAGTAAATTGCATGGGTTCAAGGCAGTTTTTAAACAGTGACCCTACAAGACCCCGTTAGTTTGTGAGCATGATACGCGTGTTATGTTGGAACATGTCCCTTTGTTATTTAATGTTCAAGACACGGGGCAGGAGAGTGAAAGTAAAAATCCTTTCGTTGTTAACTCCGTTAACAAAAACTTGTTGAAAGAACAGTCGCCTTTGATCGTCAATTCCACAGAAGAATTAAGCATCAATAACGAGACCATGAACCCACTCACACCCATGCTGTGCAGAGAGCAGCAGAAAAGATAAGGCAATCAATCCATCTGGAATCTGGTTCCCTCCGGCATGAAATCAAGATCCAAAATAAAAACAAAACAAAAAAAACTTATGTGATATCGGGCTGGCCTTGGCCTGCATTACAAACTTTATATATTTACTACTGGAAATCCCCTAACACAAAATAACCAGGGTCTTGTTGTTGTGACCATAAAAGAGAAAGAGACATCGACATTGAGAGAGAGAGAGAGAGAGAGAGAGAGACCCAAGGAGCCACACACTGTGCAATGATTTGCAAATCCTGTTGTGCCTTTCAGCTTATAGGATTTGCCTTGGTGCCTGGTGCACAATATAAAAACGGGGTTGTGGATATGCCGTTAATAAGGGGAAACCTGACTTCAGTTCAAGGAAGGAGCAGTCACGGAGCAGAGTTTTCATGGGTTTCCCTTGGCAGAGAAGTCCTCTGTCTGTCCATTCAGCCACGGCTTCGTGGATCGATGCTCTCCAGTGCCTTTCTACCTCTCCCAGCTTCTTTCAGCTCCATCAAGGTCATTTATTTATTCGTAGAGTATTTTTACCCCGCCTTTCTCCTTGGAAAAGGACCCAGCGTCCCTTCCGATGGAGTCCAGCCAGCGAGTCCTTGGGTGACCCCTTTCAGCACCGCGCCTTTTGCTTCTCCGCCTTGCTGGATATTCGATTTATTGGTCTTTCGATTGTCTGATATCCATCACTCAAACTTTAAATGCTTGCGGTCTTCTCTGAGCTGTTTCCGCGGTAGCTCTGCATGTATTGAAAACACCATTGTCAACTTTGAGCCCTCAGCGTTTACGCTGTACGGCCACAAGGTGGTATCTGACATTACTAAACAAAAGTGTTCTGTTTTGGTCCTCCAAGGCAGGGACACGGTACTTCAGGACTGTCTCCTTGTGTAAAGTTAACTTCCGTCCGTCCCTTTCCTCCTCCCTTTCTCTCTAATTTCGACATGGCTCCTCTTCATGTTCACAAGACACTCCGACTGTCCTGCAGGTTTTTTTCCCTTCTAAACGCTGTGCTTTAAAACTTAAATGAAATATTTCACTCCATTTCTCTTGTGGGAAGAATGATGGATGACTCCGACGATGACTATTATGACGGGTTTCTTGGCGCGGCAGACAAACTTGCAGAAACTGCTTTCTGGGCTATTGCAGAGTGGAGAGTTACATCTCCTAGGCAGAAAATCTGTTGGAGCTATCCAGGGAGATCGCCATGGTTCCATGATACAGTTCTTCAGTACTGGGATGACTTGGAGTGGATCAAGAACTTCCGTATGACTAGACAAACTTTGTTTGAAATTTCAGACACACTTCGACCTTTACTAATGAGGAAGGACACAGTTATGCGTTCGGCTGTACCAGTAGAGGAGAGAGTTGCAATCGGGGTTTACTTCCTTGCAAGCCGTTCCTGTTACTGTACAATTGCTCGAGTGTTTCAAAAGGGGACTTCCACAGTAGCTAGCATCGTGGTTGAGGTTACAAACCATGATGGAGATGTGTAACCTCCAGGGTTTAAACCAGGGTACTTCAAGGGCCAGATGCAGGAGAGTGGTATCAGGAGACAGATATCTAGTCTCATGCGCTCCCAAACACATCTGGTGGGTCCGCTGTGAGATACAGGAAGCTGGACTAGATGGGCCTTTGGCCTGATCCAGCATGGCTCTTCTTATGTTCTTATGTTATGTTCTTATGCTTGGCCATAGAGCACACAATGCTGCGGAAAGAAGTTCGTATATCAGACTTCACTAAGGTATGTGTCTTCCCTAAATTTTACTGCAATTTTTGGACATTTGGTGGTGGGGTTAAAGGTAATCTTATTTAAATATCACTTCCGAGATAAATGTATTCAATGACTTCCGTTTCCTTTTACTATGATTTACCCTTTTAACCCTATGACTCATTAAAAATAAAATCACTTCCAAGGCATTTTCCCCTTTATATCCGCATCTCTTGTATTTCCTGTAAAAATTTCCTGTACCTTTACTCCCCTATATCCACAGAAATAATAACAGCACGCTAAATGCCCATTGTTTGCCTTCTCAAGCATCAAGTACACATGTACTTTTGGGGCCAAAACGAGCCTGGTTCGATGCATTAACCACTTGTCCAAATCCCATCTAAGAACAAACAATTCACCAAAGTGCATTCCTATGTTTTAATCCGATAGATAAAGAATGACACATTGCGCAAACTATCCATGTCGGTGAACGTTCCTGACATTCTATGAGCATGCCATTTATGGGATAGATGCCAATGTTGCTTACTCTTACAAAGCAGAACTCGGATAAGAAGCAATGTTAGTGAACATAAATCGCCTGAAAATGCGTTGACAATGCCATATTTCGGCTGGACTAATAATCAGCAGTGCCTCATCAGTATTTAACTGGAAATTAACTCCACCTTAGCTGGCCTTTACATTTCCAAAAAGTTAAGCCATGATTTAGTACTGTTACCGAATCAAAAATAACTATACTCTGCTTTATCAGCTGAACTCAATATCCACTATCTTTTTCTTTTCTTTAGTATGACAGGTTCGACCTGTCGGCTGACCTAATAATCAGCAGTGACTCTGCAGTATTTAACTAGAAATTAACTCCATATTAGTTGGCCTTTACATTTCCAAACAGTTAAGGCATGATTTAGCATTGTAAGCGATTCCAAAATAATTAAATTCTCCTTTATCCGCTGAACTCAATATGTGCTGACTATCTTTTTCTTTTCTTTAAGATCACAGGTTCGACCTGTCGGCTGAACTAATAATCAGTAGTGTCTCAAATGTATTTAACTGGAATTTAACTCCATCTTAGCTGGCCTTTGCATTTCCAAAAAGTTTAGCCATGAGTTAGCATTGTTAACGAATTCAAAATAACTAAATTCTCCTTTATCCGCTGAACTCAATATCCGCTACCTTTTTCATTTCTTTAATATGACTGGTTCGACCGGTCGGCTGGACTTAGTAATCAGCAGTGCCTCAGCAGTAGTTAACTTGAAATTAACTCCATCTTAGCTGGCCTTTACTATTCCAAAAAGTTAAGACATTATTTAGCATTGTTACTGTAACAAAAAGAACTAAATTCTGCTTTATTCACTGAACTCAATATCCACTATCTTTGTCTTTTCTTTAAGATGAGGGGTTTGACCTGTCGGCAGAACTAATAGTCAGCAGTGCCTCAGAAGTATTTAACTAGAAATTACCTCCATCTTAGCTGGCCTTTGCATTACCAAAAAGTTTAGCCATGAGTTAGCATTGTTAACGAATTCAAAATGACTAAGTTCTCCTTTATTCACTGAACTCAATATCAGCTATCTTTTCCTTACCTTTAATATGACTGGTTCGACCTGTCGCCTGGACTTAGTAATCAGCAGTGCCTCAGCAGTATTTAACTTGAAATTAACTCTATCTTAGCTGGCCTTTATATTTCCAAAAAAGTTCAGCCATGAGTTGGCATTGTTAGTGAAATAAAAACAACTAAATTCTGCTTTATCCACTGAACTCAATATCCGCTATCTTTTTCTTTTCTTTAAGATGACAGGTTCTACCTGTCGGCTAACCTAATAATCTGCAGTGACTCTGCAGTATTTAACTAGAAATTAACTCCATCTTAGTTGTCCTTTACATTTCCAAAAAGTTAAGCCATAATTTGGCATTGTTAACGAATCAAAAATAACGAAATTCTGCTTTATCCGCTGAACTCAATATCCGCTGCCTATGTTTTTCTTCTCTTTCAGATGACAGGTTCGACCTCGAAGTTGGGGTTCCCACATTGTTTGGGGGGCAATTGATGGAACCCATATTGCGATTACCGCCCCCAAACTCCAGGGGCAGGCTTGCTACAACAGAAAATCCTTCCACTCTGTGCTACTACAGGCCGCGTGTGATGGTGATGGCGTATTCTTCTCAATGCTTGCTGGGCACTCAGGAGTAAATCATGATGCTCATGTCTTCAGGTCCTCTAAACTGTTTCGCAAAATAGAGGATGGAACTCTCATTCCTGGTAACCCAATGTTTACCTTTGCGGGAGTTTCAATCCCACCATTAATACTAGGTGATGGTGCATACCCTCTCTGCAAGTGGCTAATGAAGCCATATGCTGTACCCAGGAACGAAACAGAGAAGCACTACAACAAGGTATTTAACAGAACCAGGAACATCATGGAAAGGGCCTTTGGTAGACTGAAGGCCAGGTTCAGGAGACTTTCCGTCAGAATGGAGGCTCGCATTGAAAATGTGAACTCCATAAATGCATCGGCTGTTGTGATGCACAACATTTGTGAACGGAAGAAACACGCTATTCCAGATGATGACTCCTCCCTTATCATCAATGATGAACAAGAAGTAATGTGACCCAAGTGATGTATACAACGTACGGGCTCACCCTGAAAGACTGGATGCCGAAGAAGTTAGGGCAGCAGTTGCGCAGTACCTATACACTCATTTGAGATAGTTGATGGGATCACCTTTACATATCTTTATCACCAATTTTCTGTACTACGTGCCCCTTTTTAAATGAACCTCACTTTAAAACACCAGTCTCTCCTTTTAAGTGTAAAACCTATTCATGGTTGAACCGCAAACACTGAGGAACCAATGTTAAGCCTTCATTCCTCCTATCAAACTGTCTTACTTTAATGCTGAGAACAGATCTACTTAGATACTAATAATCTTTAAAAATACTTTTAAAATTTAATCGGCACCTTTGTACAGTACTGTATTTGCTGACTTCTATAATACATATTTAAAGAGTAATCTGCTCTTGTTCTTGAGTACGGTTGTAAATGTTGAAATGCCTTTCTGCTTGTATTAAGGAAGATCTAGTCAATAATTGGGGTTACGGTTATGTATTAGGCCTTGTTAACACTGCAATTCCTTGAGCATGCTCAGGAAACACATTGCGACGTCTAGGGGGGAAACATGAACCTATTTTTGAAGGTGCAGTGATTCTTTTGCAAAAGTAAATTGACGCCACAGCCACATATAGAAACAAACCCTGTGAAGGGGGGGGGGGAGGAAGTACCCAAACAAATCCAAGTACGGCTAAATACTGCACTGGGGATCCAGTGAGGACGCACAACGAGTCCTGTTAATCCTCTCTCCTGGAATACTGCCTGCAGTACTGCAATGATGAATAAAGTTGGTAACTTCAGGAAAACATAATTTTTGGGGCTGCTAAAATGTCTGCTTTGCAAACCTTTTCAAAATTTCTTAAAAGCCGGGATATCTTTGGTAGTTTGAAAGTGCACATCCTTAGGCAAATTAGACCAATTAATGGTCAATCTATAAAACTTTGAGGAGCCATAATCATTCAGTACTGTAATGCTTCAAATAAACAAGCCATATCATTTCACAAATTTGTGTAAATAAATAATAAACAGCGGCTTACACAAACATAATGTCATGCCTAAGAACTGTTCCACTCAATATCCATTTTAAGAAGTGTGCTCTTAACAAACTGCTTTTGACTTTGAGCCCGTGTGTCTTCAGAAAAATACATCTAGCTATGGGCCCCATCGCACTGCACTGTTAAAACTAACATTTCTACTGTGGTTACTTAAATTTTCTATTTATACTACATCACACACAGCAATACACCTTTATTATCACCCAGTGAACCATTTGGGAAAAGGAATTGTTCATCTTCAGACAAGAAATATTTATTTTTCCTAATTTCAAAAGGAGCTTCTTTATATTTATTCAGTACGTCTTTAAAAATTAACCCGTGTTCCTTGTTTAAAATAAAAAAGGGCAGTTTAAAATATAGCGGCTCAGGCTCTAGATGCCACTGATAAAGAAGCTTTGTTGTTTAAAAATAACAAATGTCAAATCCTGTATACAGAGTGATAGGTTTAGGGTGCTTTACATTTTAGAACCTTGCACAATTCAATGCAATTTCCAGCCTTGCCTGCAATAATGCTTACATTATATATTTTAATTATTCTCTTATAAAGAAAATAATCAGTACTCATATACTTGGGATTCTTTGCATGGATACAGTACTGACTTCCATTGATGCCCATAACTACTCTCAAGTACCATAAAACTATAGGGGTTGTTCCAACTTTAGTGGCTGACAACAGAGGATTTTATCTAAAACGTATTATGTTGCCGGTTGCCCCTAGTTACAAATGGCTCTGTTGAAGGGGGGCTGTGAACCTGATCACCATTTTTTATTATGTTAAAATCACACCTTGGTTTTGCTGTAAACAGGAAGAGCGAATCAGGAAATTAGTTTTGGGCCACAGAAGCTACCTTACAGGGGTGGCATTTCAATTTCTCCTTAGCTAAGGACATGGAGGAAGAAGATGATTTTGAGTCTACTCAGGGGACTATAACGCACAAAAAAGGAAAAAGAGGAGTTATTTGGGGTAATGCAGAAACCTCTGCATTGATAAAGGTATGGGGAGAGGCAGAGATAAAGTATCCGTTGTCATCACTTAAGAGAAATTATGAGATTTTCGAAGTTATATCCAATGAACTTTCGAAACTTGGATTCAAGCGTTCAGCAGACGAATGTAGATCTAAGACAAAATGTTTGCGTAAACATTACAAACTAGCAGTGCTGCACAACAACACATCTGGCTCCGGTCAGTCGAAATTCCTATGGTTCGATGAGATCTTCAGGACCGACACTTCGATACACCCCCTGCGACTGACGGAGAGCGAGTCTCAAGGGGAGGAAGGTAAGGGTAATATTTTACATATAAGTCAACTTATTATTAGTACTTTTCTAAATTTTGGGAAAACTAACATTTGTCATTTGCATGGTTTCATTCTCAGGATTTTCACGTAGGCAAAATTCAACACCAATTTGGTTGAAATTTCTGTCTTCGACTACCTCAAATTCAGACCTAGTACATAACAGCTTCCAGGAAGGGAAAGCCTGATTTTTTAAAAAAAATAAAAAATTGTGCTTTTAGACTGCTTAGAAAATCAATACCAATCCTTCTGTTAATGCGCAAGGACAGCAACATAAATCCTTGGTGTTTGAGATTCCTGGAAAAGAAACCTGTCCACATTTCTCAGAGATATATTGTGAACTGATATTGCTTTTTTTTAATGCAATACTGCGGATTTTAGGTCGTTGATACAGTTCCGATTAGTTCAAATGTCACCCTACTTCAACAGTTGCTCTTGGTTATGTAACAGCCGTATATTGATATTGTGTGATAGGAAATATCCAAGCAAACTAATATGAACTTTATTTCCTCAGTTCAAGATACAGCCATGGCGGAGAACGAGGAAATGGTTACCATAGATTTATATGAAAGCAACAACTTGTTACTTTCTTCAGCTGCACCTTCTGATGCCTCCACACTGGGTAATATCCTATGACCGATTACGAGATTGCTTATGCTTACTTAGATCATTTTAAGAAATGGTTCAGTATTGATATATTTTGATGAGCGGCTTCTCCAAAGAAGTCTTGAGCTTTGAGAAGGAAACAGAACTTCTTTTATCTTAGATATATAAGCCATTAGCTGTAAATCCAAACAGCTTAATCTCAAAACAGACACAACCTGGTGCTTGCACTAAAAATGCATCACCTTAGATACCTTTGATGGCTTCATCTTCTGCAAATACTCAAGGCTTTCTTGTTTCAAAACATTTAAAACTAATGGCCAAACTTCCTGCATCAAACAGAAGCGTTCAGTACAGATGGAGGAGAAGCATCAACATCAGCTGATTCCCAGAGAGTTCCGAGTGCTGGTTCTAGAAGGAGTGGTAAGGAGAAAGAGCCGACTACTTAACCTGGATATATTGATTTTTAGATGTACTGTTTGTGGGATACCCCTCACAAAATTTGAAACTGTTTAGTAAATCTAATGGAAACCATTAATCTGTATCTTAGGAAATTTGTGCAGTAAAAACTGAATAGTACATCATTAAAACTTTCAAGTACTAGACCTATATGAAAATGGATAGAGTAAAATTAAAAGTTCCGGTTTAAAAAATAAGCACTTGACTTGTGCTCATCAACTCACAGAGAAAAAAACTGACAGAAACTAAACTAATCATATACCTTAATATTGTTTTGGATTGAAGTCCAAATAAAAGCTTCAGTTATACTGCATTTTTCAGAAAAAAGGATTTTTTTATCCTATGGTTAAATGATATTTACATTGTTCACTTCATTTCCCTCTGATCCCTTAAAAACAAAGGTTCTTCCTCATTTTACATTTGCTGATATATTATTTTTCTACCTCTCCATCAGATCCCAAGGAAACATGCAACTACGAGGCTACACTAGACCCAGCAAGCAGGTTGGCTCTGATAAGGAAGAGGAAGCAAAGGGAATCAGCGGCAGCAAAACTGGACAATACCCTTTGTGGTTTTGTGGCTTGGGTTAAGGACAACGATGACAGGAGGGAGCAGAGTGTCTCTGCAAGAGACACTGAGCAGAAAAGGTTTCATGATTAAGTAATTAACAATATGAGATTAGCATCAACCACCCTTGTTAGGTTAACTGACTACATTACAGGGAGCAATTGTGGTTGCCCAGATAGCGGTGTTCAGAGTCAGAAGTGGGATTTCACTGCGAGCCAAACAAAGCAGGGAACATCGTCTGAAGATAGATGCCTTCTTAAAAACATTCCTAATGATGCATGTAGAAATGAGAGGGCCAAAAGAAAGCTTGAGAAAAAATTCAATGATGCATTAGTTTCAGATGCAGATGATGATTCTGAAACGGATATTGAGTCCCTTCCTGGAGATGAGATAAAAACTGCTGGAGAGTCACCCACTGAGGGACCAATTCAAAGCACCCCGGTCTCCAGTAACTACAGTAAAATGAGTAAACCAGCAGTAAAACACAATGAACATGTTGATACCGGGGTTGAAAGTTCAACTGTGAAGCCTGGAGACATTACAAATTCACCATACTTAATTGTTAAGGATGAGTTGCCAATTACTCCTCCTACACCAAGGAGAAGTCCTGGTAAAAGGATAAGGAAAAAGGAAAAAGTTTTCTCTCCCAAGTAGGAAGAATGGCCAGTAGTTACTAGGAGTAGAATCTTTTATTTGATGTTCGTTAGATTAGAGTGCTCAGTGCTCCTGCATGCGAGTAGGTTGCTAGATATTAGTAGTTGTATTTTCAATATTTTTTCCTTTGCTGTTTTCATTTTCTTAAACTACCTTCCAATGCAACTAACAGCATTGATTTGATACGTCTTCCACATATCGAAGACATGATAGATTGATAATGCTTGCATATATTGGTATTTCTTATTACATATTATAAAAGTTTATCTTCTCTCATCTACAGGCTATATTAGGTAACCCTGGTATGATTTCTAGTAAATTTAACTATAAGTTTTAACAACACTTTCAATTACACTTCTTAGGCTTCTGTTTATTAAAGTATCTTAAAAAAGATTGTGTAATGTCTTCTGTGTTAACGTCCAAAAATAATCTGTAAGAAACATGATGTATCAGGTAGGAGTGAACTATCTCTAGTCATGGTACTTCTACAGTAGTGTTTATCTTACCAGAGATTCACCTATGTTTTCAACTTACATCGGGTTTGGGAGACACGGGCGGTGGGACACATTATGGGCTTTGTTTCGACAAAGGTAGATGCTGTCAATCACAAAGATGGTATTAGAAATAGTGATAATCTGTGTTAAAGACATTGAATGGGCCTGGATAATCATTACAAGTATTCAGTCCTGTATCTCTCTCTAGCAATAAGAGTGGAGAGACCAATGGTCCTAGAAAATCAACTAGTATCACCCTTTTAAATAGCACCTGCATTTCAATATGACACGGGAAGGAGTTTTGCAATTAGATGCTGGGTATTTAACACCAGCAGCTAAGGGATGGACTGCCAGTTTCCCTTTTCTGCTGGTTTTCCTATGGTAGGTGTGCGAAATACTTATGAATTCCAGATAAAAAAATATAGTGACATTGTTGAAATAGATCTTGAATGTACTTTATGAATAAAGTATGTGGCATGCTGAACAGCTCCGGCAAACAATAAAGATATTACCATACATGTGTTAATCAGAAAATTGATTAAAGAAAGGTAGTAGCTGTGGAACACTATTATAATCATAAACTATTCTTCTTCTCCCCTGTTAGTATATAGAAATTATATAGATTGATAGTCATTTCTCCCAAATAACAGGAAGCAGGATTCTGATTTTTATTTAAAAAGACAAAGTCATTTTTCAATTAACTACAGAAAATGAAACTTCAGTTGTAGTTATCAAAAATACATCAACTTCAAAGTATGATTGAAGATGTCCATGCTGCATATTTTTTAAAAGTAACACATAGTTAGAAAACAGTACTACAGATAAAATCTTTTTGACACACATATACAATTATGGAATTAATTGTCAAAAAATATGTTTACATAGGATTATGTTAGAATCCAAGGGTAGCACAATATAATAAAATATATAAATCAAGTGCAACATGCAAAAAAAAGAAGCTTGTTATAATGAAAAAACACTAGTGATGCAAAAATTAGGAACACATACTTAGAAATCAGTACTACAGATGTAACAAGAACATGAAACATGCTTATTTAAGTCCTGCAATTTAACAAAAAAAGGAGGAAGGACAATTCAAGGATAAATTGCTGCATAGATGATATATTGAGAGGAGGAACAGTAACGCATGCAAATAACAACATTCTGATTGACAGACCAAAAAGTTATTCATGCAGTTTCATAATTTATAATTCTATAAAGAAACTACTAGTAAATTTTGAAACAATAGAGATGAGACATCTTCGAGGTAAAATAAATCATGTAGACTATCAAGTACAGAACAACTTGGAAAGGATATATAGAAGTTATAGAATCAGTCCATGCTGCTGTATTAAGAGGAGTAAACAGATGGAGAAGGATAGTGAAGAGCTCTTGAAGCGTATATCATGCATTATACTAATTGTTAAAAACGCTTGGAAATTAAAGGGTGAAGTTAAAGGAACTTGCGAAAATGCATTTTATAAAGTTGTGAAGGGCAAGAAATGGAAAAATTGGAGATAGAGGAGCTATCTGTCATTCAGTTAGTAAAGTAATGAAGAACTGGGGAAGACTACTGAGGATTTACATAGGCAAAGATTGCAGATAGAAAATTAATGAAACCTTGAGGAAGAATAGATAGGCTTTACATTAGCACTCCAACATGCAACCTGTATTGTGAACTACTAGAAGAGAATTGGGTGGGGGGAGAAAAATCAGCGACGCCTGCGCCTTCCACTCCGTGCTGCACAAAGAGATCTGACCTCTTCTTCCAGTGCTGACACTGATAAAGTAATCATAAGGGTGAGACTTGCTCGTACACAGGCTGCAGAACACAGTTTGCTAATAATGCATCTTAGGGTTTTTACCAGAGTGCTGTGGGATAATTAATAAATGTTATCTAATTTTACAAGAAACACTTAATAGAGGCGTTAGAGAACAGCACTCACATCTCTCACCATGCTCCTGAAGCACTCCCACAAAAAAAATTGTCAAGCTCGTTGCGCCGTATGTAAAGGTTCATTACGTCTGTGGGTGAACTGGGCTGTTCTGTAAGGCAAACAGCCCCCCATCAGCCACTTATCTCCAGCCAGATTAGAATCATGCTATGTGAGTACGTTTGTTTAACATTATCCTACAATAACGGCCGATACTGAAACGGATTTCTGGACTACCGTCAGTACTTCTTTTTCAAATAATTAAACAAAAAATTTCATTACTTGGAGTAAAGAAATTGTCTGCTGCTGCGCTTGGTAATCACGACTGCAGGTAACAATTCTTTTGAGGGGGTAGAATTTAAACAAAAGTGACGCAATAAGCCCTTTTTTTTGGTCTGGGAAAAAAATGCGGAAGAAGAACAGCATTAGGTGAAATACACACCTCAAGGGTGAGGAATGCAGCAACGAGGCATGTGAACTTAATCCTGAAAGCTTACTAAATATATCTTAGGGAGTGGTACCCTGAGCTTCTGGACGAAGTAACATGAACCCGAAACAGAATTACAACTACATTCTACTTTTCAAAATCATAAGTTCAATTCTCTACTGCGGTTCACGAAAGAAAAGTTTCAGATAAGGCAATGCTACCAGATAAAAACTCTAGATGTAGAGGCATGGTACCTGTAAGTTATGGAGGGCGAGACACTCCTCATGGCTTTTGCAGCTCTGGGGTTTTAACTAGTATTATCGAAACACTAGTGGAAAAGCACAGTAAAGAGGAATTTGAGTTGCCTCCTTCAAAATGAACTGAATTAATTTTATTTAAAGTACAGCTGACATAAACCTACTAGTTCATTCTCAATCTGTGGCCCTGGTATTAATGCTTTATCACAAGTACTTCCTGTGATTAATCAACCCCACTCGTGATCTACTTCGTGGTTCTCCAGTGTTAATTTTTGCTCACCAGAAATGCACTCTCCCTCGTTTTCCTCCTCCTCTTCAGCTGGGTTGCTGTTCTCCTCATGCATCCGCATTTGGATAGCTGCTCTCTCGCGGAGGCCAATGTTCATTCCAGGCCCTGTACCTTAAAAAATAATAATTGTAACAGAGGTTGATAATTTTGATAGGGAAGCCAGTAGTAACACTGTTTTTTGTTGCAGAAACTTAAGTGAGTCATCAAAAATATATAGTACCTAACTTTTCAACTAAGCAGTGATGGGCCTGCGGCGCATGCAAATGCTAATAGTATCGGATGTGGGCGTTTTTACTTGTGCACATACTACAGGGAATTAAACGTGCATTGTGGAATGTTCTATGCTACCTGAACATTCGATTGCCTAAAGTCATCTTCTCAAAACTCTGGATTTGTCCAACTTTGAGATGTTATATCATTACACTAGGCGCTACTTCCTGCAGTTCATAATGAGTCTATGCATTATGCACTTCAGGTAAAACTCCAATTAATTATGTAAGGGAGGTTCTGAGAACAACTATCCTACCTTCTGGAAAGTTCCGTTGGGGCCTAGGCTTACCAGCCTGAATCCAAAGACGGCGTAAATCGCCCCAATATGATGACTTCTGCAGAGGTCCAGGTCTCTCTCCGAAGTGAAGCATCGCCAGATTAAATTTCTGGCGAAGAACCTTAAATTTATATCTACACTGGGACAGGGAACGGACAAAACCCCGTCTTCTGAGTTCTCTGGATGCTACACGGAATGACTCCTCATTTCCCTGTGGTCCACCCCTCATTACTTGCTTGCCAAGGTTGTGGTCAAGAAGAATCTTTAAGAAAGCTTTGGTCTCAGATGCCAGCCAGTAAGGCATATTGTATAATGAACTAAATGCAGCAGCCCCAGAGTTGTGGTCTTTGAAAACTGGACTCTTAACAGCAGAACTGTCCTTGTAGGAGGCCTTATAAACTCTCAGCAAACAAATTAATGTAATGCTTACATTAATTATCAGGCAGATGTGTGTGTGGTCTTTTCAGGACCTGTTCTCTCTTAAAGGTGTGGTATCTTGAACTATCTTTCTGTAGTGACCTTCCCATGTTACTATACATAGTTTCTGATAAGCTTTACAGATAGATGGAAAGAGACTAGTGCTATAAGAAAGTTTGGTATCAAGCAATTGCTCATTGCTGCGTCCATGATTTTATATTTTATGCCTTTTTTTTCTTAAAACATGTAGTGCTTTCCCCTTTACATGTACATATAGTGGGAAGCAGCTTATACACCCCCCCCCCTTGGAGCATGAGTCAACACGAGTACTTCATACTACTACTCTTCAACATTGAATTAATTATGCTAGAAGAACGGGTTGGGGGATAAAATGTTTGCAGTAAATGAATCATTTGCAGCACAGATGGATCTTTCACCGTACTGATTGGTAGTGCGCACACAGTACCCTCGTATTGTATTGCGAATGGAGGAATCATCATAAATGATGACAAGTTCTTACTGTAGGCCCACTGCTGGATTGCATTCCTTATGCCTTCCATCCTCAACCTGAAGAAAAGGAGGGCCAAGATACAAAATTGATGTACCTAATTCAATATGTTAGGTCCACACTCACTCTCAGGGTTTTCTTCTGGTTGGCCAGCCACAGCCTGTCCCTGATGCTCTGGTGCAGGCCTGTCATGCACAGGACCTTCTGCTTGAGCCAAATAAGGATGGGCTTGTGCCATATCTGCATCATAAGACGACCCGTTACCCTCCTCTTCCCCTTCCTCCTCCGCATCAAAATGTTCACCTTCAATTTCTTTGCGGATTGCAGCCCTATCCCGAAGTCCCAAATACATGCCAGGCCCGTCTCCTGTCAAATATTGACAGATAACTAATAAGTGTTACAGACTTAGTATAGCAGTGCATAGCACTAAAGTATTGCGTCGTTACGAGAAATGCTATTCAATGTTCTGTTAATAATGAGCCATGCCTTCACAGCACATGCCTCTCATCACCCTCACGTCTCATATGTAACAATATGGTTATCATGGACATGCATTCTGTGTTAATCAAAAGCACTCCCTTACAGTCCAGGCTGGCATTCCAAAGAAATGTTCTTGAAAACCTTTACTTCATTTTCCCTTCTATAGTATCCCGATCCAGCGTGTACCCATTGCCTTATGTTACCGTCAGTGGAGCTCTGACTTGCAGAAGCATATCTGTTTGTAGTACTTCTAATTAATAATTTAAAGAACAAATATTGGCATTATTATCTTACAATCCAGCCTATATTACTTTTTTGTTTACTTTAAGGTACTTACTGGCGGGGAAAATACGCTGTGGACGTGGCATCCCTGCTTGAATCCATAGTGGTTTCAAATCAGACGAATATGGGGATTCTTGCATTATACTTGGTTCTTCACCAAAATGCAGGAGCGTGAAATTGAATTTTTGTCGCAGAACCTTGAATTTGGATCTGCACTGTGCAATGGATCGCCGGAAACCACGGGTTCTGAGCTCCCTTGATGCGACTCGAAAGGCCTCAACGTTGTAGTGTGGGCCGCTACTCATAACTGCAGGCCCGAATTTATTCTCCCGCAGAATCTGAAGAAAGAGCATCGTCTCATAGGCCAACCAGTACGGCATGTTGGGAAATAATCCAAAGTGGTACCGGTAACTCAGAGAAAAAGTATTACACCAACAGGGCCTGAAACTGCCTTTCCCTGCCAGCAGGACCTATGTGAGTGATGTACATAGGGGCTGAATGGAAAAACAAAATGACTTGCACAGTACTGTTTGATGAGTATTTGGTGTACAAATTGCTACTTCTGGGCGAAAATAGAGTTGTAGCACTAACCCCCACCAACCACCTGCGGTAATAACTCTGGCGGATGACAGTTTAGATATGAATGACCTCAGCAGCTTGACACGTAAACCCCTGAGTAGTTCCCTTACATCATCATCGTTGTCGTCGTTGTCGTCGTTGTCGTCATCATCATCATCATCATCATCATCATCATCATCATCAAATAATGGCAATGCTGGAACGGACCCTACGGCTCCTTGAATCTAGTAGCCCCTCTCAAGGAGACACAAGGAGGATTCGAACTCCCGTTCCCCTGGCTCTGCAGCCAGAGACCTCAACCGCTGCACTTCTTACATGTCTGTAGAAGCAACAGATAGCTGTCTAGATGCCCTAAGTACATCCAATCTCGCCTGATTTCAGAAGCTAAGCAGGGTCGGCCCTGGTTAGGACTTGGATGGGAGACCACCAGGGAATACCAGGTGCTGTAGGCGCGTGGAGGAGGAACTGGCAAACCACTCCAGTATTCCTTGCCAAGAAAACTCCATGGACATGGGGTCACACAGAGTCGGTCACGACTGTAATGACACAACACACAAACACAGAAGCAACAGGCAAAATAGCGTCTTCCACTCAGCAGTGGAATTAGCCTTATAAGTCTCACTGGCTTCTTGGCTAGGGAAGGCCAGCAAAAACCCTTGGGATAAAAACAAAACCTTGATGTGAATACAGGTGGCTAATTTTCTAACGCCCAGGAGCCATTGGCCATTCCCCGAGCCAAACGCAGGCTTGCTCTTCTGTTCCCTTGACTTCTGCAATGGCCGGGCCCTGTGGCTGTTTGTCAAAGGCGTCAAGGGAAAAATGTTTTTGGGTTCCCAGGTGATGCTCGTGGGCCAAGAAGAGTCTTGCCGGCTGGTGAAGAATGACGTGGAATAAAAAGGCAGCAGACGGCGCCAATTTTCCCTGCCTGCCCCTTCCCTAAAGCAGCCGCAGAAATGAGACTTCGCCGATCCCGGTGTATCTCACCCCCAACAGGTTGATCCCTGTTACAAACCACCCTTTTCTCAGCTCTCTCTCCTTTCTTTCCACAATGACGCCTCCGACTGGGCCGTTTCCTGCCGCTGCGCTGCCAGACGGCGAGCAAACAACTGGAGCACTCCCCAAAATACAATAACAACACGCCTTTCGTTATTTCTCACCCTCCTAATGATAGAGGACGAAGGGCGGAAGGGACCCCGGAGGTCACAAAGTCCAGTCCTCCTGAGAGAAAGGATCCCCTACACCCGAAGCATCCCTGCCAGGTGGCCCTCCAACCTCTCTTTTAAATACTTCAGCACACCTGAGTCCACCACCCAGTGAGCCAGTCCCTCATACTGTGGAGAAGGTGTTGCTTCTGTTGAGTCAGTATCTCCGATTCCCATAATTGAAACCCATCACGTTAGGTCCAGCTGTCTAGAGTTGCAGAAAAGCAACTCCACGGGACCCCCTTCCAAATATTAGAAGACGCCAACCGTTATCGCCTCTCCATCATGCCTGGTCCAAAGAGCAGTGTCCTTGCTGGGAAACCGGATCCTTGCCCAAGAGCAGCCCTGCTGTTCAAGATGAGAGATCGCCGGTGGCCCTGAAAAAACAGGCACTCCCAGGGACCCCTTTACCCTCTATATGGGTGACATGGGGCCTTTTTACACGACCCCTAAGATCCGCTGGCCACTTAAATTCGGACCAGAGATCTTAGGGGTTCGTCGCTCTTCCTGTGTCCCTACCCCCTCCGCACTTCCTGGCTGCTGGCTGCGTGAGGGGAGGGAGAAAAAGAGAAAGAAAAGCATGCCGCTCACCTCCGTTCTGCCTCTCGTCTCTGTAAAAGTAGCTCTTAAAGGGGCGGGAGCCAAAAAACAACAAACAGAAGCAAGGAGAGCCCCGCACTCACTATCGTTACACCGGATCAAATAATTTTCACTGTTCCAGAGCAGGTACAAGAAAAGTGCACTGGGACGCGCTAAAGTGGGCGGGGTCGCACTTAATTTCCTGTTAACTCAGGAGCTGGTGGGGAAACATTTTTAAGCTCCGGAGCTGGGAGCCATTTGCCCCGGAGTTTAGGGGTTGTGTATAAATGCCCATGGTGTCTGTGGCAGAGAGGTCACAGAATCGTAGAATCATAGAGTTGGAAGAGACCTCAAGGGCCATCCAGTCCAACCCCCTGCCATGCAGGAACCCCCATCACAGTAACCCCTGACAGATGGCCATCCAGCCTCTGCTTAAAAACCTCCAAAGAAGGAGAGTCCACCACCCTCCTTTTTGGCAGAATATTATTCCACTGCCAAACAGTCAGAGCTGAAAGGTGCAATGCAAGTGTGTCCCTCTCGATCCGGTACTTGACGCCTGCCCTCACGTCCCAGGGACCAATGCCCAAGCCAGGAAGTGTGCCAGCTTCAAGAGGTGAGAAAAGTAGCTCCTATGACAAGCCCATATCTTCCAGCAGTCAAGGAACACCCCCTCCCCCTCCCCCCACCCCCAGCTTCCAAAAACTAGATTTGGGCTCAAAGCTTTGAAAGGCACCCCTGTCCCGCCCACCCCCCTCCTCCTTTGCCCCTTCTCAGGAAGGGAAAAATAAATCATTAACGGAGGTGCTGAAAAAGAGAAACCAGGAAGTCCTCTGCTGACATGGAGGTTCCCCCTGATTCCCGGGTGCTTTTTCCCAGGCTGCAACAAGTCCAGAGAATACCTGGTCTGCTTTGGGCAGCTGAGAGCAGCAAGAGGCTGAGCTGACCAGAGGCAGAGAAGAAATGCAAACATTACCATGGCTCCCTCGGAAGTGGCGCTGGCAAGGGCAGAGAAGCAGGATGAAGGGGTCTGGGTGGGTGGGTGGGTGGGGTCCCCAGAAGGACCTGAGTCCCCCCCCTTTTCCAAACAAGCACCCCTCTCTTGTTCCTTGGTGGTCACGTCTTGGCCGGCTCTTGCATCCTGCTGCTGTCAGGATCCATCGGGGCAGGGGGGGTTGTTTTTTCCTCCAGGGGGGCCTTCTTGCCACCAGGTAATCCAGGTGGGCTTTGACCGCCCCCCTCCCTGAGGATGGTGGAGCGGGGGGGGGTCAGTCTGGCCTGCACCCCACCAGCCCTGCAGGGTTTTAGGGCCAAGCCCCCTCTCCCCCACGGGTGCCTGTGGCCCGGCAAGCGAGTGAGCGAGTGTGTGTGAGAGAGAGGGAAAGAGAGAGGACACACACACACACACACACACACACACACACACACACACACACACACACACACACACACACACACACACACACGCCTGGGCGGCTGCTGGAAAGAGGGTAGCAGGGCTGTGCCAGACTCCAGGAACAGCAGCCCCCTTTGTATCCAGCCAGCAGGGCCTGGGCCCAAGCAGGAAGGCTGGGGAGCAGCAGAAGCAGCAACAGCAGCAGCAGAAGCAGCAGCAGCAGCAGGAGTGTGTGTGTGTGTGTGGGGAGGCCGCTGGGCAAATCCAGCTGTGCCACATGTGTGTCTTTTCCACTCAGGTCCAGGCACCAGGTTGGGACGGGTGTGTGTGCACACTGTGTCCTAGGCAGCAAAAGGTGCTCTGTCTAACACACACACACACACACACACACAGAGAGAGAGAGAGAGAGAGAGAGAGAGAGAGAGAGAGAGAGAGAGAGAGAGAGAGAGAAAGAAAGAAAGAAAGAAAGAAAAAAGAAAAAAGAAAGAAAGAAAGAAAAAGAGAGATACACACACATAGGGAGAGAGAGAGAGAGAGAGAGAGAGAGAGAGAGAGAGAGAGAGAGAGAAACAGAGAGAGAGAAAGAAAGAAAGAAAAAGAGAGAGAGCTACACACACACAGGGAGAGAGAGAGAGAGAGAGACAGAGAAAGAAAGAAAGAAAGAAAGAAAGAAAGAAAGAAAGAAAGAAAGAAAGAAAGAAAAAGAGAGATACACACACATAGGGAGAGAGAGAGAGAGAGAGAGAGAAACAGAGAGAGAGAAAGAAAGAAAGAAAAAGAGAGAGAGATACACACACACAGGGAGAGAGAGAGAGAGAGAGAGAGAGAGAGAAAGAAAGAAAGAAAGAAAGAAAGAAAGAAAGAAAGAAAGAGAGAGAGAGAGATACACATACATAGGTAGAGAGACAGACAGACAGACAGACAGACAGACACAAACACAGAGGGAGAGAGAGAAAGAAAGAAAGAAAAAGAGAGAAATACACACACACACAGAGAGAGAGATATAAAGAGAGAGAGAGAGAGAGAGAGAGAGAGACAGACAGACAGACAGACAGACAGACAGATAGATAGATAGAAAGATAGACAGATAGATAGACAGATAGATAGATAGATAGATAGATAGATAGATAGATAGATAGATAGATAGATAGATAGATAGATAGATAGATAGATAGATAGACAGACAGACAAAGAGGGAGATACACACACAGAGAGGGGGGGGCTCCAGCTCCTGCCAGCTGGAGCCCTCCGGTCCATCCCTGATGCCGCTGGGCAAAAGGCAGGAGTCCTCCTTGAGATGCTGAGCAGAAAGACACGGCATCCTTTCCCGCCCCTCACACCCACCCACCTGTGGCCCTTCCGAGGAGGAGGTGGTGGGTGAGAGCAATTCAGGAGAAGGGACCAGCCTCCTCCTTGGGAAGGAGAGATAAATCAAGGCCCCCGGGCCCCTGGCTCTCGGCCTTCCGCTTCTCATTGGCACACAGGTGGGTGTTTCAGGAGAAGGGTCTCTCTCTGGGCGAAGGTGCCTCAAGGTGTTGCTTGGTTCTCCCTCGTGAGGCCTTGGAGCCACGGAGAAATATTGCTGGTGCCGGACCGAGCGCAGGAGCCGAATCCACACGGGGATCCCTGCCCGTGGGCGACAGAACCATAGAATCATCATCTGGTGGAAGGCAAAAGGAGACTTTCTTAACACTTGGCAGGTGAAACCACACTGATTTTGGTGGCAGTGTCAGAAAGGTCAGTCTTTAGGGGGAAATACAGGGGATAATAGTCCTGGCAGAGGCTCCTGGAGCTGGAAATCTGGAGGGGGTATGTGTCATTACACAGGCCCATCACAATTTGTCTCCCAAAGTCTGCTCAGCAGCATGGCCTCGGGTCCACTCTTTATCGGGCAATGAGGTTGCAACGAAATTGCACTGCAAAAGCAGCACACAACTTTGGGATCAAAGTTACTTCCGCAGGGAAAAAACAAGTAACATTGCCTGTTGTTTTCCACACTTACCATTCGGGACAACACTGAGGTTTTTTTTTTTAATTTAAGGCATATTAAGAGGAACGACAAGAGCATTGTCAATATGAAGTGAGTTCCCCTAGTCACCCACCTTTCTTTCTTTCCATTTGTATACCATCCATCTAGCTTGGGGCCACTAGGAGTAATGAACAATAATAAAATAAAATGAAAAGCTATTGCAATCACATAAAAATAACTTCAAAGCATAACTAAACATTGACAAAAATAAATAACATCGTAAAAAGAAAATAAGCCAATAGAGATACTGTAATATGAAGATTCAAACCAGAGGCAGAGATAGATAATGAATTATGTCAACCATTATTGGCACGATCAAGGAAGGCCAATCTGAATAACTAGGTCTTTAATAATTGTTTAAATATTATGTTTATGTGCCTTATGTTTTGACTGAATCTAGTCTGGTTTTCTGTATGATCTGTTCTGCATATAGATTGGACAAATAGATAAGAGGATGAAATACACACTGCCCTGTCGCCTTTGCCTATAGGAAACCATTATTTATTTCTACATCCTAAAAGTAGCTTCCCATGTAGGGTATAGATTAGACATTAAGACAATTGAAAAACTTTATACACCCATTTCGTATGAAATGATACATAGAGTTCTACGATCAAAAGTGTAAAATGCTTTATTGTAATCTATGGAAGACTGTCCTACACAGGAGGGGCAGGATCTGTTCTCGGTCATCCCAGAGTGAAGGACAAGAAGCCAGTTTTAGGCTGAATATCAGGAAAAACTTCCTAACTGTTAGAGCAGTATAGCAATGGAACCCATGACCTCAAGAGGTGGTGAGTGCTCCAGCACTGGAGGCACCTGAGAGCGTTTGGACAACGATCTGTCAGATCTAATTTGATTTGCATTCCTGCAGGGTGCAATGTGTGTGTGTGTGTGTGTGTGTGTGTGTGTGTGTGTGTGTGTGTGACTTGATGGCCTTGTAGTCACCTTCCAACTCCATGATTCTGTGATTTTATAAAGCACACTTTGATTTTCTTATGAAATTCATTAATATGATTCAGTAGCTGACACATATTTGCTGTTTCTTCTGAGTTTGTCTTTTCCATAACAAAATGCTGTGAAACATTTTGGAATGATCCAAAGCGCAGTTTGCTCACACCAAGTACAGTACTACAATGTTTACAAGCTGTGCTTCCTCTTTTACAATTAGCTTACCTTGATTCGTACTTCTCACATTCAGTGTTTCAATTGTATGTGACATGCAGCTGCAGACTTTCTTTCTGCATCTCTCCACTTTAGGTGGTTACTTCATGTCCTGTTTGTCCCTCCTTGCTGTCCCGCTTGGGACTGGTACAAAAAAAACCTTACTTCACGTCCATAGCATCACAGCAAAAAGTGGTCTCGACCACGCCCATGGAACCGGGAACAGAGCGTGTCAAGCCGTACCTGCCCATGGGCTGGGGAATTATCTTGTCACGGTTGGTTCCTAGTTCCCGTTCCGAGACAAGGGACCATGGGGTAACAACTGTCACACAACAACCAGTGTCCACCTAGTGGTCAGCGGCTGAAGCAGCATACAACATTAGTTTCCCTATGGGAAACACCATGCAGTGCAAATGTTTATTAAAGAAAGTACTGAAAATTCTGTAGCATTGACGTGTAAATCCCGGAAGACCAACAAATCGAAATATCAAAAAAGTTTTATTTACGATATTTTAAAAAGGGTTAAGAAAGCAAGACAAATCCAGAATTTGCCATGGAAGTAACAGTTGTCACGAGACAAGTAATAATGACCTTGTGTAAACAGAAACAGGGACTGAACAGGGACAAAACCACGTGACCGCGAACAATGCTGTCACGGTACAAACGTAATCGCAGAACAATGTAGGATGTGAAGTAACCGCCTTAGTTGTTAGTCCTTTCAACTTGGAATCTAGTTCCTTCCTTAGTCACAGTGCTAATCATGCTTGTGCTTTTCTCTTCCCCAGCAGCTGATCGAGTGCTTTCCCACCTGGGAGTCTCATCTTCCAGCGCTATCTCTTATTTCACTTCGGACTGCCTCACCATAGGGTTTTCAAAATAAGAAAAGTTCTGCAGTAGTTTTCCATTGCTTTCTTCTGCACAGTACTAACAAGAGTTAGTGTCAGTGTCGTGGTCTGTGGAAGATGCTTAATAATTAAGGAAGCAACGAAGAAAGCATGACCTGTTACCTTATGGATTTACCTTGTATATTTCCTCTGGCAAGAGGCCAGGAAGAGACGCAACCAGCGGAACCAACGTCCAATTTTATTGATATATTCAATAGGAATCAGCTAGGGTCTTCTCTTAATGGCAGAGAAAGACCTCAAACATACAGTGTAAAATAGTTTTATACCACAACAGACAGAGTCCTAAAGTATACAATCTCATTGGATAATATTTACATATGGTTTGGATCCTACATGAAGCGTGAACGGAGAAGGCTGGAGAGCATCTGGAGACAGAGCCGGACGGTATCTAACAAGACTGCAGTCATCATCCAGACTAGGCGCTCTTCACGAGCGATCAGGGAGGCTAAAACATCTCATTACTCCCTGAGAATTGGTGAGGCCTCCAACCGCCAGGCAGAGCTCTTCCGGGTGGTTCGGGACCTCACCAATCCTAGTCTAGCTAGGCCTCCTCCTACTGAGTTCGATCTAAAATAGAGGCCATCCGTGCCGGCTTTGACTCCGGCTGCACTAGCCCTTCCCTGCCATCCCCAGTCGCTGAACCCCGCCGCTCTCCTCGGTTGGATGAGCTTGGGCCTGTTTCTTCCCTCGAGGCCTCCAGGGCAATCGTCCATTGCCGGCCCGCGTCCACTCCCTTCGACCCTTGCCCTTCTTGGTTAATAAAGGCTGCCGGAGGGACCATGCCAGAATGGGCGTCTGTCATCGCCACCGCCTCCTTCAGCGTGGGGGTGTTTCCCTCTCGCTTGAAGGAGACAGTGGTTAAGCCCATTCTCAAAAAACCTAGCCTGGCATCGGACCAATTGGCAAATTACCGTCCGATCGCCAATGTCCCGTTCATGGGCAAGGTAATCGAGAGAGTGGCCGCGGTCCGGATTCAATCTTTTCTGGAGGCCCACCAGTGCCTCGATCCTTGCCAGTCTGGGTTCAGGCCTGGCCGGGGGACCGAGACAACTCTGGTCGCGCTGCAAGATGACCTAATCCGGGTGGCCGGCAGAGGGTCCTCCACCCTGTTGGTTCTTCTGGGATCTGTCAGCGGCCTTTGATACCGTCGACCACGGTATCCTGCTGGATCGGCTCTCTGAGGTGGGAATCGGAGGCACTACTCGCAGTTGGCTCCGGTCCTTCCTGGAGGGCCGTCCCCAGTATGTGCAGCATGGGGGAGAGTTGTCGGCCCCGTGGACACTCCCATGTGGGGTTCCGCAGGGCTCGTCTCTCTCCCCCATGCTGTTCAACATCTATGTAAGGCTGCTGGCAGGGGTCATTAGGAGATTTGGAGTCTGCTGTCACCAGTATGCTGATGACACGCAGCTCTATCTCTCCTTTTCTAAGTCTGCAGTGGAAGCTGTCCGGACCCTCGACCAGTGCCTGGACGCGGTCCTGACATGGACCAGGGCGAACAGGCTCAGGCTCAACCCCGAGAAGACTGAGGTGATGTTCTTTGAGAGTTCCCCATCTGGATATGGAGGCCCTCTCCCGAGCTTGGATGGGGTTTCCCTCCGGCTTGCGGATAGGGCTCAGAACCTGGGCATGGTTCTGGACCCGGCACTCACTCTGGAAGCCCAGGTGGCTGCCGTGTCCAGATCCGCCTTTTACCACCTTCGTCAAATTGCCCAGATCCGCCCATATCTAGATGGGGACTCCCTGAGAAAGTGGTGCAAGCGCTGGTGATCTCGCGGTTGGACTACTGCAACGCTCTCTACATGGGGTTGCCCTTGACTCTCCTCCGGCGTTTGCAGCGGGTACAGAATGCGGCGGCCAGACTGGTGGCGGGTGTGCGTCGTTATGACCATATCACCCCAGTTCTGGCCCGCCTGCATTGGTTACCCGTTGCATCCCGGATCAGATTCAAGGTCCTGGTTTTAGTTTATAAAACCCTCCATGGCCTGGGCCCGGACTACCTGTCAGAGCGTATTGTCCAGCGATCAACCTCGGCCCGCCCAGTCCGTCAGTCGCGAGCGCACACACTCCAGGTCGCCACCCCGAAAGAGGCCCGAAAGTCCATCACCCGTAATCGGGCCTTTTCGGTGGCCGCCCCAACACTCTGAAACAGCTTACCACCTGATGTGCGCTCTGCAGAGTCCCTGTTAGCCTTTCGCCAAGCCTTAAAAACCCTTCTCTTTAGCGAGGCTTATGGTGGCGCAACTTAAGGTTTTTGTTTGTTTGTTTGTTTGTTTTTGTTTGTTTTCCGCCATCTACACGGTTGCCAACAATTATTGCTGCTGAGCTGCGACCATAAGTTATGATTCTAAGATGCCCCAGCTGTTTTAAAATGTTTTTATCCTTGCTGTTGTTTATTTTGTACTGCTGTTTTATTTTTATGCTTTACATTGTATTGCTCGCTGACTCGCTCAGCTGTTTGGAAGCCGCCCAGAGTTCCGCTCCGGAAGATGGGTGGGGTAAAAATTCAATAAATAAATAAAATAAATAAATAATACATCTAACTGGCTGCAAACGCGAGGAAGGCAAAGTCATTGGCTCTCCTATAAAGATGGAGCTTTCTTTTCTTCCCTTGATGATTTCCCCTTCCAGAAGGCGCCATAATGTCTGGAATAAATTCCTCATTCCCTTGATATGTATGGGCCTTTTTACACGACCCCTAAGATCCGCTGGCCACTTAAATTCGGACCAGAGATCTTAGGGGTTCGTCGCTCTTCCTGCGTTCCCACCCCCTCCGCACTTCCTGGCTGCTGGCTGCGTGAGGGGAGGGAGAAAAAGAGAAAGAAAAGCATGCCGCTCACCTCGTTCTGCCTCTCGTCTCTGTAAAAGTAGCTCTTAAAGGGGCGGGAGCCAAAAAACAACAAACAGAAGCAAGGAGAGCCCCGCACTCACTATCGTTACACCGGATCAAATAATTTTCACCTCCAAAGAGCAGGTACCTGAAAGGTGCGCTCGGACGCGCTAAAGTGGGCGTGGTCGCACTTAATTTCCTGTTAACTCCGGAGCTGGTGGGTAAACATTTTTAAGCTCCGGAGTTGGGAGCCATTTGCGGCGGAGTTTAGGGGTCGTGTATAAACGCCCTATGTTACCAGGCTGAGCCTTCCTCCCAGAGAATTTAGCTCCCTGCTGGCCTTCCTAGAGGTGCAGTGGAAGGTGTGAATCGTGGTTACTTCAAAGGGCAAGGCGGAAATGATACCAGAAAGTACTAAAGAAAAAGGGATCAGGCCTTTGTTCTACGATCTGGTCAGAAAGCGGTTGCTTTTGGGTCACATACAGGTATCAGTAGTTTACCACTGCTTTCTTCTGCACATGACTAATAACAAGTGTTAGTGTCAGTGTGGTGGTCTGTGGAAGATTCTGTGCCAGCGCCACAAGCTGCCCAACAGATGCCCTCCCGGAGTTTCACAGCCCCCGGACACATTGGAGCTCTCCATTCTCTTCTGCTGGTGCAGTCATTACTCTTGAACAGGTTGGGTGCCTCGGGTGACCCTGCAAGGAGTCTTGGCGTGTGATGAGAGTCTGACCTCCTGTAGGCATTAAGAACATAAGGACAGCCTTGCTGGAAGAGGCCATCACAGCCCGTCCAGTCCAGCATCCTGTCTCACCCAGTGGCTCACCATTTGCTTCAGAGTATTCCCAAGCAGATGTCTTCACCTGCTTACGATTCCCTGCAAAAAGGCATTGAGAGATCTCCTGCCTATCTCTTCAACTCGGAGGCTGTCCTTAACATAAGAACATAAGAACAGCCTTGCTGGAAGAGGCCATCACAGCCCATCCAGTCCAGCATCCTGTCTCACCCAGTGGCTCACCATTTGCTTCAGGGTATTCCCAAGCAGATATCTTCACCTGCTTATGATCCCCCACAAATGGCATTGAGAGATATCCTGCCCATCTCTCTACCCCGGAGGTTGTCCATAGGCATCCATCATGATAGCCATGGATACCCCTTGTTCTTCATGAACTTGTCCAATCCTTTCTTAATTTCTGTATATTTTTCCAGCATGTGCAATGCAAGGGCTTGCTCCCGTGACCCCCTGGGAATACATTTACATTATGTTAACAACCAACCTGCAAAGCACCAAGGAGGATCCAAGCTCTAGTCGAAGACAACTTTTCCCCTGCTTGCTACAGGAAAGGGTTTCCAGGGTCCCAACTTTGATCTTCCTCTTGGTCACTCGGGCTGGGTATTTTAATGGCTCTTTTTTGGAGAATGGCTTTGATGTGTATCTGAATGTTTTCGAAACGGAATGTGATCTCAGATTTTAAAGTGTTTCTGGTTTGAACATTGCAAAACTGTCTTTGATTATTTTCCTCTGTCGTGCATTGCCTTAGGAGTCTTGGTGGGCAGAAGGGAGGGGAACAGATGCTTTGAATTAAGGGATGAACAAAACAAAACTTAATACCTCCCATGCCCTCCAGAATTCTTAGCCAGACTTTGGCATGACAAAGCCTGGAGTAGGGAAAGAAGCGAATGGCACCCCACCCTGGCCAGATGCTGAAGCCACATGTTCTGCAGTTGTGTCATCCCATCTTTTAAATGATATTTCAGATGTTTCAACAAATGTTGGAGTCTGCTAAGCTAATTTGGGATGTTGATCGTGGGCCACGTGGCTGCCTTATATACATATATATTAGGGAGGGGCACGAACCGAAAAAATGGTGATTCGTTTCTTTGTTTTGTTTTGTTTTGTTTTGTTTTGTTTTTTCATTTCATTTCGTTTCATTTCTTTTTAACAAATGTTTTGGGAATATGCATTTTGTTAGTTTGTTACATTCATTATTCATTTTTTCCTGCTTTGCGCAATTGCGCTGTAGCTGTTTGATGGGCTTCCTTCTGCTCTGTTAAGCTGGTGTTGACAACTGGGCAAACTGGACACTGGCAGTGGCAGCATCCACTCATCATCATCATCATCACCATCATCATCATCACCTGCCTTTGGTGGCTCTTCCTGTGCATCCAGAAGTGACATACCAAAACCCAGGAACTGCCATCATCCCCGTGGCGTGGACCACTGGAGTCCCCTCCTAAATTGAGGACACCCCCGACTTGTCCCTGCCTTCCTATCAGCAGCTTGGAAAGAAGATGGCGCCGGGTGGCCTCCTTCCAACGAGGGAGGAGGGTCCCAAGGACCAGCCAGACGACCTCAGCCGGAAGCCACTGGTACCCTCCTCCTCCTTTTCTCCTCCTCTTGGAGAGGAGAGGAGAGATCTGGCCATCCTCGGCCTTCCGAAGAAGGAGCCCCATTGACACGAGGGGGCCATCCCCATTTCCACATGCCAGGCCCTCTTACCCCCCCCCCCCCGTGACCAACTTGGCCAAGGAAAGCCCGCAGGTGGTCAAGAGCTCCTCCGGCCAGACCCTTCCTGCGAGCGAGGCGGGTGGCACGGGGCAGAAGAGGAGGGCAGTGGAGGAGGATTGAAGGCCGTCTCCCCTTTCGTCAAGGACCTGGACCCGACAGGTGGGGTGGAGCACAGCCCCTTCCCCAAGTGGCACTCGACAAGTAACAAAACCAAAGGCTACGGTGGCAAGCCCGGCTTTCCCGGTGGCTCCGTGCCCCAGGTCCAAGACATGTACAAAGGGATGATGGTGGTGAGGCTTCCCTTGAACATCAGTAGCCCCGAGGAGCACTTCAAGGGAGAGCGGCCCTCTCTGATCCCGTCTCGGTCCGTCAGCCCCTTCCTGATCCCTGCCTTCCCGCCCCCGTTGTTGACAGCTTCCGTGCAGCCCTTGGACTTCTGCCCACTGCTGGGCACCAGCTTCGTCCACTGCCCGGCCTCTTACGATGGCACGTTACACCAGCAGCTCTGCCCTCTCCCACCCTGGCACAGCCCCCCCCCGCCTACGCCACTCCTCAGGTGCCTGCCTTCCACCGGAATGCCGGGCTGGAGCCACCCTCCTCGGTGGGCCGCCTGAGAAACGTAACTTTTGGGACCAGCACCAGCACCAGCACCATCCCCAGCCCCCACCCCAAATTGGGAGCTGCAGCTTTGCTGCAATTCAGCCGGGGGGGGCAGTCTTCCTCTTTTTGACTCCTTCGCACAGGAAAGGGAGCAGGATATCAGAACCAGGACCAGGTCCTCTGTGTGTGTGTGTGTGTGTGTGTGTGTGTGTGTGTGTGTGTGTGTGTGTGTGTGTGTGTGTGTGTGTGTGTTTGTTTGTTTGTTTGTTTGTTTGTTTGTTTCAAAAAACCTGTTGAAATCTGGATAATGTTTCTACCTGGTGTGATATGCAAACATATTATGCTTCCCCCCCCCAAAAAATAACCCAATAGGGAACAAAGCTCATATAAACAGAGATGTCTATCTGTGGTTGTGGCAGATACAGTTCTATTCTAGTTTATACTCTCTCTCTCTCTCATACGTGTGTGTGATCAAGTCAATTCCAACTTCTGGTGACCCTTTTCGGGGCTTTCTAGATAAAGAATCCAGATTTGCCATTTCCCTTAACATAAGAACATAAGAATATAAGAAGAGCCATGCTGGATCAGGCCAAAGGCCCATCTAGTCCAGCTTCCTGTATCTCACAGCGGCCCCACCAGATGCATCTGGGAGCACATGAGACTAGATATCTGTCTCCTGATACCACTCCCCTGCATCTGGCCCTTGAAGGACCCTGGTTTTAAGCCTGGAGATTACACATCTCCATCATGGTTTGTAACCTGTGATGGACTTTTCCTCCAGGAATCTGTCCAATCCCCTTTTGAAGGCATCCAGGTCAGATGCCATCACCACATTGTGTGGCAGGGAGTTCCATAGACTTACAACGCGCTGGGTGAAAAAAATATTTTCTTTTGTCAGTAACTGTAGACTAAAATAAAAATTCAAGAATTTCCACTAAAACCTTGTCTCCAGAATGATGTGATTTCTCTGGCCAGCTGATGACATGTATAGCACTTGCAAGTGGATGAAGCAGTTTAGAGACCCACTGATGCAACTTGTAAATACTGTGGCACCTTGTATAAAGGAATTAATTAGTTCCAAATGTAATTATGTTAAGCAAAATTTCCTTTATACAAATTTCCAATAGGAATGCAATGAAAACAGAGTAATCCCTAATCGCAACCATTTTTATGTTGTACGGATTTGCCCCATAGACAATTCTGTTAAGCAAATTTCCCCTATCTCCGGAATTGTTTATGTTGTACAGATTTTATGTTTTACAAACCATTTGTTATACGAGGGTCCACTGTACTGTACTTGGCAACTTCCTCTATTGTGCACTTCAGAAGGAGGGGGAATGGAGATGGGCTGTGTGGCGGATATCTCTCCATCCTAGGTTCATAACCGAGCTGTAGCACCACATGCCAGGAAGCTGACCAGCCAGCTCACGAGCTTTTACCGTGCCCTAATTTGAATTTGACGGGCAAGATGTTGTTTGCATAATTATGTTCTAAACCACCCATAGAATGCTCCAAGCATCCTAATGCATCAGCAGACAAGTCTGGAAGTTGAGTCATGGCAACTGAACTTCTTTTCTTGTGAGATCAAAACATTTTGCTACTACTCATCCAAGCAGGCTTGTCAGTCTGAAGAGAGTTGGTGGTGAGGCTCCCAATTTATAGTTCATCTTGATTTCACAACACCCTGGACTGAATAGGCTAATTAGGTAGACAGTGGCCTGAATAGGCTCGTTAGGTGGACAATGGCCTGGAGTGCGTGAAAGTCCCATCTATGCAGTCCTTCCCAGCACCCATTAAGTATGAGTCATTAGCAGTGGCCTTCCTGGCAGAGTTGTGAAGTGCTTCTGATTTGTCTGAGGATTGGTGAAAGAGCAGCATAAGTGAGAGACAGATTGGGCCTGAAGTATCGCTCTCTTGACCATACAGTGGCACCTCTACTTAGGAATTTAATCAATTCCGAATGCATGCTCTTAAGTCGAACAACTCTTAAATAGAGGAGACCTATCTAAAAAATAAATATCAATCAATCAATAAATCGAAAAAAGTAAAAAAAAATTGTAAGAGTAGACCACATCTAAAATGTGTAAGGCAGCAGTTAAAACACCATGTGTTTTCTGTTCTTAAGTCGATTTGGTCAAGGCGAGCCGCTCTTAAGTAGAGGTACCACTGTACTCTTGTGTCCTTGACCTCCACAGCTCCCTGTAGGCTTCCATTCCTCAACACCCCTCTGCTCATTTTTGCTGTTTCTGGATTTCCCCCTTCCCCAATCTCATTCCAAGCAGTTCTAACTGTAGTGGCTGCTTCATTTGAGTCCAAATCCATTTAGTAGTGCTTCTGGAGTGGAAGGGGCAGTTGGCAGGGTGCTCCTGTTTGCCCAGAGGATGCTCAAAGGGTTTTTTTACAGCCCTCGCATTCTGTGGGCAGCCTTCTCCTGCGCCGCCCATTCAGCCCTCAAGAGCTGGCTTCGTGGAAGCCGTGGCCCCTTTGTGTGTGTGTGTGTGGCGGGGGGGGGGATTGGTTGGTTGGTTGGTTGGTTTCCTGTTCCAGGCCATGAGGTCATCGTTCCACAGCTTGACATCACAGTTGAGTTTTCTGGTGCTCTTGATGGTGGATCCTTTCGGGTGGATTTCTGTCCAGAGTCATAGTTAACTCTCGGCTCAAAATGCACCAAGCATTGCACTTAGATGAGTTCCAGGCTAGTCCCAAGAAAGCCCCCGGCTCGTTGGGGAGCTCCCTGACGAGCTCAAGGATAAGCACGCCTCGGAGACTGAGCATCCACCCCTCCGTGACCTGGTGAGTGCCGGACAGTAGGGCAATGTTCTCTCTTTTCGGCGAGCTGTGCTACTGCTCCCCGACCACCTGAAGATTGTTGCGTCTGTACCACAAAACCAGTGGGGATCTCGGTCCATTGGTCCTGTGATGGAGGAGAATTCCAGTCTGTGACACTGCCACTTAGTTTAGACTCCTCAGTCTGGAGGTAACTCCAAATGGTTACACCTGGGTAGAAAATGCATTCTCCATCATTGGTGTGATACTGATTAACAGTGGTGGGAATTGTACAGGGCCACATTAGCTCGGAGCTGGTACATGTGCTTTGAAAGCCGGGCAGCCCCTTCCTTCCTTCCATCCTTCCATTTATATATCGCCCTTCTGGCTACAGGGCCTCTCTGGGTGGTTTACAGTCGGCCAGTAAACAATTAAAACAGGCAGTAACTTGGTGAATTCAATTCAAATTAAATATAAACAACAGACTGAAAACAGTCACCTGCAGTTACTCAACAGATTAAAAAGAAAACAAATCTTTGTTTCTTTCTCCAACGTACTGTGTATGTTAATAGTGTCCTATAATTCAACCCTTGTTCTCTCTGGAGAGACAAGATTGGGGAAGGTGGCCCCAGGGAAAATTCATCTACAGCCCCCTGAACCCTGCCTATGCAGGCAGCAGCTGATGGGATCTCACTGCAGTCCTCAGGAGTCACAGTGGTTCCCCACCTGTTTTTTTAAAACTCAGTTTATGCCCTTGAATCCGCTACCTTGTGTTTTCCCCTTCAGACAACTGCCCCTTTTCCGGTGTTGTAAGCCTTGTGTTCATAGGCTCCAATAAAGTGTATGGCAGGGCTCTCACTGGTCTGCTATGATGCATTGCCCAAGCATGGATGACAGCACTGAACACATAGGTACAGTGGTACCACAGCTTGCAAATGTAGTCCATTCTGAATGCATGCTCTTAAGTCGAACTACTCTTAAGTCGAGGTACCTATAAAATTGAGAAAATTAGTAAAAAATTAAAAAAATTTTGTAAATAGAGCAGGACATATCTAAAATTTGTAAGGCGGCAGTTAAAACCCCAACAGTTTTCCGCTCTTAAATCAAATTGCTCTTAAGTCAAGCTGCTCTTAAGTCGGAGTACCACTGTACAGTGGTACCTTGTATAAAGGAATTAATTCTTTCCAAGTGAAATTCTGTTAAGCAAATTTTCCTTTGTACGAATTGCGATTTCCCATAGGAATACATTGAAAATGGATTAATCTGTTCCAATGCATAGAAAAATGACACAAACTTCCGTTATTTTGCAAGAAATATTAAAGTGCTCCTGAAAGACGCAAAATATTGTGCAAGAACATTATTTATTAAGAATAAGTGTTAAAATATTTTAAACAATGATACAGTACAGTACAGTACACATCAGTAACATTACAAACCTACAACTTAAATCTTTAAAGCATCACAGACAAGTGCTTAAAAACATGAAATGACTTCTTTTTATTTACAGAACCACACAGTTTAAGTTACAGTACAGAACAGTTCCAGACTTTAACAAACAATTCCTTTCTAAGAAGAGGATGATGTTGATTAGCTGCTCATCATCACCAGAAGGATCTTTTAAATCATTTTTAAAAGGCTCAAACCATTCCTGTGCACTTTAACTTAATGCTTCCAGGATGCATATCATCCTGGAAGCATTTGCAAATGCTGCAAAGCAAGGTTTTTTAAAATTACGATCGTTTTCCTGTTGTATGGATTTGTCCCATAGGTGATTCTGTTAAGCAAGCTTCCCCTATTCCATTAAGCGGATTTTCCGTTAAATGTACCACTCGTTATACGATGGTCCACTTGTAAT
This sequence comes from Phrynocephalus guinanensis, assembly GCA_037367245.1. Classification (NCBI taxonomy): domain Eukaryota; kingdom Metazoa; phylum Chordata; class Lepidosauria; order Squamata; family Agamidae; genus Phrynocephalus; species Phrynocephalus guinanensis. The sequence goes on from CM074737.1 coordinate 130,083,347, forward strand.
TTTCATTTCAAGCTTAGGATGGGCCATGAGCAGGTTTCAAGGCACCATCCTATTTAGGTTTTTTTTTGGGTGGGGCAGGGATAGTCTCAGGGATTGCAACTTGGAAAGATATTTGCTAGGATGGTCAACCAATGTCCATCTTGGCTTCTTAGGATTAGTTGTATGTAAAAGAGGTCACACCAGGAAGTGGTTAGGAAGAACATCCTGACGTTTAGAGCTGTCCAGCAGTGGAAGATGCTGCCCCAAAGGAGGGTGGTGGAGTCTCCTTCTTTGGAGGTTTTTAAGCAGAGGATGGATGGCCATCTGCCGGGAGTCCTGTGATGGGGGTTCCTGCAGGGCAGGGGGTTGGGACAGGATGGCCCATGAGGTCTCTTCTGCCTCTAAGATTCTATGGTCCCTGACAGAATTGCTTCCAAAAGATATGGGCCCTCACCCTGGTCTGAAATAGGTTTATAGGATGAACAGTGGCTTGAATAGGCTCCTTAAGTAGACAACGGTCTCAATGGCCTTAAGAGGTGAACCATGACCAAAGGTGCTGAAACCCATAAAGGATGGGTCGTTAGCTATGGCCTTGGTGGTGAAGGCATGAAGTATTTTTGATTTGTCTGCGCATTGTTGAAATCACAGCCTGATAAGTGGCAGAGAGACTGTGCTTGAGCCCCCCACCTCTATTGAGGTAGGGCTTTTCAATGCTCACATGAATGGCTTCCCTGACCCCTCTCTCAAGCCACCTCTCCTGATGTTCTCGGGTGGGGGGGTGTCTCCTCCCAGACTGTTTCTGCGAGGCTGGTTGGATAGGAAGCACCTGTAGAAGAAGGTGGGGGCGCTGGAGGGTTGTCTCGCCTCCCTTTGCATTTGCGCTATGCACCCAGGACACGATCCTTACCCTGGTCCTCAGAACATTTATCTAAAACATCACAGCAAGCTGTGATCGGCAGGCATCACCGATAAGGAGTTGCATCTTCCAGTTCCAGAGGCACCCTAACGCTTAATATGAGCTAACTGCAGCTGGTGGTTTGCGGTGCAGAGTGCTCGCTCTCAGCCACGGCGTGTCCTCGAGCACCGAAGCGGCCGGGACAGGCTGCTCTCACTCGCTGCCTGAACGGAGAAACCCACAGAAGTCCCCCCCCCCCAAATCTGGAGCACTGAGGAGGGGCGTGTGCACACACACTTCTGAAAGTAGCATGCAGACAGTAGCCCACAGGCTGTTCAAAGTCGGGCAGACCTGCCTTTTATTTATTTATTTATTTATTTATTTATTTATTTATTTATTTATTTATTTATTTGATACATATTTATACAGCTCCTTTTTCCAAAATGGAACTCAGGGCGGTTTCCAAATTAAAAGCAGCTAAAACAGCTAAAAACCGCAACAACAAAGCCATAGGTAAAATCGCAGAACAGCAAGAGAGGGCGAACCCTTGGCAGAGAACAACGGATCAAAAATAAATAAATTAAACAGCAATAAGGTCGCCATATGCCTCCTTAAAAAGCAAAGTTTTTAATGCATTTTTGAAGGCGGGCAGGGGCTGTGCAAGGCGCAGCTCACTCGGAAGTTGCATTAGCAGAATGCATTGCAGAGTTGCATGCCATAAGAGCTGCAGGAAGGGCTCGCCCTATCCCAGCAAGCAGGGACGAGAAGAAACCAGGATGCGAAGTGAGGCCAGTGGGCTCAGCACAGCAGCCCAAGAGAATGTGGGGGGAACTGAGCTCCCCTCTCTCTGGAGACCTTGGCTCCAGTATCAGTGACACCAATGGGGCATGGTTCCTGAGCAAATACCCATGGTGGACGAAACCATATTGGAATTTTATGTTGTTTTCAGTTTTGCCTAAATTTCATATGCACATTAAATCATGCAACTGTTTGCTATGAAGAAAGAGATAATGGTAATCATTTGTGCTGCAAGGCAGCCGTTGTTGCATTTTCCCAGTGCTGTGCCTTTTACAGAACTGTGCAAAAAAGCACACATCTTGGTGTGCTGGCGGACAGCTCAATAATGAAGGTGTCTACCCAATGTGTGACAGTAGTGAAGAAGGCCAATTCCATGCTAGGGATTATCAAAAAGGGGATTGAAAATAAAACAGCCAACATTATAATGCCATTGTACAAAACAATAGTAAGGCCCCACCTGGAGTATTGTGTACAATTCTGGTCACCGCATCTCAAGAAAGACATAGTGGAACTGGAAAAGGTGCAGAAGAGAGCGACTAAAATGATTACTGGACTGGGGCACCTCCCTTATGAGGAAGGCTAAAACATTTGGGCCTCTTTAGTCTGGAAAAGAGGTGCCTGAGGGGGATATGATTGAGACGTACAAAATAATTTAGGGCATGAGTAAAGTGGATAGAGGGAAGCTCTTCTTCCTCTCACAAAATACCAGTACTAGGGGCATCCATACAAATTGAGGGTTGGTAGAGTGAGAATAAACAAAGAAAAGTACTCTTTTACCCAGCGCGTTGTTAGTCTATGGAACTCCCTGCCACAGGATGTGGTGATGGCATCTGGCCTGGATGCCTTCAAAAGGGGATTGGACAGATTCCTGGAGGAAAAGTCCATCACAGGTGACAAACCATGATGGAGACGTGTAATCTCCAGACTTAAAACCAGGGTACTTCCAAGGGCCAGAAGCAGGGGAGTGCTATCAGGAAACAGAGATCTAGTCTCATGCACTCCCGGAGGCATCTGGTGGGGCCACTGTGAGATGCAGGAAGCTGGACTAGATGGGTCTTTGGCCTGACCCAGCATGGCTCTTCTTATGTTCTTATCTGTAACATCTGTCATCCTGCTAGTCTGTGGGAATTAGGTGATTAAATTTGAACGCAGTGTCCTTGGCCAATGCACCTCTGTGGGCCTTGTGGCCAGAGCCAGAGGGAGGGGCGAACGGAACCTGGAGGTGTCTTGACAGAAAACAGTTTTTACTGGCCAGAGTGGTGAAGATGCCTGGCATGGGCAGCGATCCGACACGCTCCTGCGCGGTAGTGAACGCCTCTAGCAAATTGTCTTCAGATTCATCTAATAAGACGCTGCAGTTTTTTGAGGAATCCTTGTGGTCTCCTGGAGGACAAAAGGGAAAACAAAGGTGCCCCTTTCCCTTCTCAAGTGCGCGGATGCTTTAAGCCTGTTGAGAAGGGTCTGTTTTCCCTGCCGATTTAATGCCATTGATCTCCTCTAACCCTCACTTTTTCCATCAGCTTTGCACTGCTGGAAAATACCAAATAAAATCACAAAATATCAGAACTAGGGGACATACACTCAAATTGAGGGCTGGTAGAGTGAGAACAGACAAAAGAATTTTTTTTAAACCCAGCATGTTGTTAGTCTATGGAACTCCCTGCCACAGAAAGTGGTGTTTTCATCTGGCCTGGATGCCTTTTTAAGGGGATTGGACAGATTCCTGGAGAAAAAGTCCATTACAGGTTACAAACCATGAGGGAGATGTGTAACCTCCAGGCTTAAAACCAGGGTCCTTCAAGGGCCAGAGGCATGGGAGTGGTATCAGGAGACAGAAATTAGTCTTGTGCATTCCCAGATAAATTTGATGGGGCCAGTGTGAGATCCAGGAAGCTGGACTAGATGGGCCTTTGGCCTGATCCAGCAGGGCTCTTCTTAGGTTCTTAGGTTCACATGCAGACAGACCTTTCTTACGAAGCGTGACCCCTTTGCTTGCCTGAACAAACCCTCCTTTGTGACCAGCCCTTCCTCTGCCTGGCCCGGCCACCCTTCCCTTGTCTCGGCCTCATCTTTCTGGAAGGATTTTTCAGAGGACGGTTGCTAATTGGTCTTGTCAGCCGCCCCTCTGATTTTGAATAGCAGTCAAGTCTGCAGAGGCGAGCGACGCGCATTGTTCAGGCTGTTGGTTTGCAGAGAAACAAAGAAACCTTGATAGACCATACCCTTCTTCTGCCCCTCGGGGCTTGGGGCTCAACCCCACAACACCCTCTGGGAGGACCCGTCTCTCCCACCTCCTCCCTCTCTTCATGGGAACGGGCGTCCCTAGGTGTCGTTGGCCAACGGGAGGGTAACCCATTGAAGCTCCTTCCTTGGCGTTCTGCAGCTAACGGTCCCCCAAGGTGCGCTGCTGTTAAACCGTGTTGCCCCGAGCAACCCCGAGGGACCTGGGCCTTGCGCCTCCACCTGAACAGGTGGCCTGGGGTTTGGTGTTTTGATCACACACACTCCAGGGTTGTGGTGCTTCATTTGGAAAAGACAGCAGCTTCCCTTCAAGCTCACGAGCCTGACTGCTTCTGGATACCTCCTCGCCATCTTCACAGCTCCTTGGCCCATGTCTTTCCTCTCCTCTTGGTCTCAGCAGCTGGCGGTGGCAAGGTGCCCCATCAGGAATATCCCTCCCCCTCCCAGAGATTTGTTTAGGGCCAAAACCTGAGTGCCAAGTGCAGGAGCGTTTCCCTAATCTGTGGCGTCCATCAGCGCTGGAGGTGGGGGTGGGGGTGGGGTGGGGAATATGAAAGTACAGTGGTACCCCAACTTAAGAGCAGCTCAACTTAAGAGAAATTCGACTTAAGAGTGGGAAACTGTTGGCAAGTTGGCATTTTAACTGCCACCTTACAAATTTTAGATATAGTCTGCTCGACTTACAAATATTTTTTTCCATTTTTTAACATATTTTTTTTTCATCTTTTAGACGGGTACCCCAACTTAAGAGTAGTTCGACTTAAGAGCATGCATTCGGAATGGATTAAATTCACAAGTCGAGGTACCACTGTACTTCTGAGCATGTCTAGATGGCATGCCATGAGAATGAACCCTATGATAGAGGGCTGTTGCTTCATAGCTAATATTCCATTTACTTAGAATATGCAAGATGCAAGCCACCTGTCTGAGCCTGCCCTATCTGCCTTACAGAGGCCAGGTATTTATTTATTTATTTATTTATTTATTTATTTATTTATTTATCTATCTATAGACTGCCAGATTTTCCCAGAGAGGAACTCAGGGCAGTTAACAATGAATAACATACAACAAAATACGGGGGGGGGGTTTAGGGGGGGAATAGTCGGTTCCACAATATGACATAAAAAACAAAAACAAACCCAACAACAATCAGTGGTACCAAAATTTGAAAAGCTAAAAATACAAAACATTACTAAGGCAAGATGGCGAAAAACGGGCAAACAAACAAACTCATGACACCTACTTATATAAATCAACCTCCTTTGATCGCTGAACGTGGCAGTATAAAGCCAAGTTCTTAACAGCTTCTTAAATGCCCGGAGGGACTCCGCAGTCCTAATTTCACTTGGAAGGTGGTTCCCCAGTGTTCGGCTCACCACAGAGAAAGCGCGATTCCAGGTGGAGGATTTACGCGCCTCCTGGGGGGTGGCGACCTGGAATGCAAAGGATTGAGATGTTCTAGTGGGCCGGAATATTTATTTAAAAAATTTATTTTACATATTTATTTAAAATATTTACAACTATTTTCCCCTTCGCCTTTCTCCTTGACAAGGACCCAAAGTGGCTTTAGAAGGACGTCAGCTAAAACCCCAACCCGTTTGCTCTTTCTTTGGGCTTTGTCATTCCTCTTTTCCACCTTCAGCCATTTAAATGTTAGAAATGCAATCCTTGGAAATAATTAAAGTTGTTGTTGGCTTCTGGTTCTTATGCAGGGGAGGCTCCGATTCTGAAGGAGAACTTGGTGGCCCGCACCATCCAGGGATAGCGCCCACAGTAAGTAAACAGCCATTAGGGAACAGAACGCCAAATGTCATTAACGCACTCCATTGACATGGCAACCCCTCACCACAAATGTCCAGGGTGTCGCAGCAAAAGTGACGAGGAGTCTGGTGACACACTGACACCTGTCAAGTTTCATTGGCGTGTCTTTCTGCTCTTGCCTCATCCAAATGTTTCTCAGTTTCACAGGTCCTAGCGGGAGGGCTGGTTTCTATTTTAAAAGCCCAGTTTATGGAGCTGTTCGGTGGTAGCGTTAGTTTAAATGCTAGCATGTTTTATTCAGCGTGTGTCGTCTTTTTCCGTGCACCAGACAAAGTGGGTTGCCGTCCAGGAATGCCTTTTTCAAAAAAAGTTTTAATCTTTACAGAAGGGAATCCCCATCTTGGTTTCTATTGCTGTTTTGGACTTCATCTCTCATAATAACCCTGGAGATTGGCCACACAGTCTGAGACTTCTGGGTGCCAAAGTCTAAGAATCTGAAGGACTGTGGCTTGAAAAATCATTGTTCCAAGATGTCTACAGGTCCTGCCCTGCCCAAGCCTGCTCAGCACGGGCAGTTTTATTTCAAAAAGGCAATATCAGCTCTCTCTGCAACCAAATGTGCTTGGGTGAGAGGGTGGGAGAGAAAGAGTCTGCCAATCTCTGGGTAGCTAGTGCTAAAGAGGCAGGAGATGGGATGGGATGAGGGCTCACCACACTTTCCACAGATCCTGGGTCTCCGACGGGTCCGTGCCAACACAGATGGGACTTGGGCTCAGCTGCATTGGGCGGCTGTCTTCCTACCTCAGCTTGGCTAGCTCTTTCCAGATACAGTCTGGAGCCTTCATGTGTTTATCTGGCTGTGCCTTGCTTCATCTTTTAAAATGTAAATGCAGATTTAAATGAGCAAAAGTTGTATCCAACTTGACTCCTGCATAGAAGCATCTCTGTTCTCTGTTTGCTACTCCGATTCTCTCCTGAAGACACTTATGTCTCAGAAACAGGGGGCTCAACAGGGGAGCTAGCCAGGAGAACAAGCAGAAAGATGGCTTAGAACAGATGCAGGCCTGGGTCTTATAGAGGGCAGGAAATGCTAGCTGTCTGGAAAATGGGATGTTAGGAACAACTTCATGGTGCTGACACAGCTTCTGTCCGTCCGTCCGTCCGTCCGTCCATCCATCCATCAATCCACCCACCCACCCACCCATCTATCTATCTATCTATCTATCTATCTATCTATCTATCTATCTATCTAATTCTCCTGCTTCATATATACACATACAGTATAAGCTACCTCAACCATAACATAGCTATGTCATGTATACAAGCACACACCAACGCACACACGTGTGCTTGTGTACATGCCATAGCTATGCTACGGATGAGATGAGTGCCATGCTGGCTTTTGGCTTTTACGTGGGAGGAACCTGGCATTGGTTTAAAGATGGATAGGCAGCCTTTGACACTCCAAACACTGCTGTCAAGCTCTCACCAAGATGATGGGTTGCCATCCATCCATCTATCTATAAAGGTGATTTAGGCCACTAAAAAATCAATAAATAAACCAAAAGTCCAAACATGGCAAAAGATGTGGGTTGCCAGGAGATTGATTGTTGATGTAAAGTTCCTGGCAAGATGGTTTAGGCCAGGCATGCCTTCCTTAGATGAGGCAGGAAGCAGCAGGGTTGTTGTTGTTGTAAAGCTGCATCTGAAGCGAGGGATTGGGTTTCACAACCCAGTCCTTCAGACACAGGGGTGGCTTATAAAACTGCAGAATTCGTCACTTTGAATTCAAATTCTGCCAAAAATCCAAGACATCTTCCTCAACTGGGTTGGATGGCCATAACATAGAACAATCAGCCCTGTAATTCTCGAAGAAAATATCAGTTCAAATGCACATGCATGAATTTGCTACAGAGAGTCATACATGTGTGTCCCCAATGAAAACATGTAAGAATTGTCTCGAGGCAAAGTTGGCAAGAGCCTTAGCAGCCTGACAAATGCAGTTCCTGCCTCTTCAGCTCTCATGCTCTTTCTGATTCAAATTTCTTACTCATTGCCTCGCTCTTTTTAACCCCACACCTAAGCCAATATTTTACAGGGGCTACTCTCCCTTTGTGAAACTGATGTGATGAAAAAGTTGGTGCTAAAATAGCCCAAAGCTCAGGAGAGTGGAAAATACAAATGCCATAAATGTAGATGCATGGTTGTCCTCTACTTTTCCTTTCAGCCAAAGTTCCCTGGGCTTCTGAGCAAAGCAGGTCACCTCTGCTCCTCCCACAAGCAGCTCATGAAGGTTGCCGACTCCCACGACGAAGCTCGCTGCAAACAGGTGGAGGATCAGATCAACTATGACCACCTCCGGAAACTGGAGCGAATGTTCCGCGAGGCGGACATCGATGGAGGAGGAGGTGAGGGGCCAAGTTGGTAGCCATTTCCTCTGTTTGGCTAGGAGCGGCTCCGTTTAGCACGCAGTAAGATTTAACAGTTTGACTGAGATGATTAAGAGCTGTCAGCTAGCAGGCAGTCCTTTGTGAGTCGCTGGGGAAGAAAGAATCATAGAATCATGGAAGAGCCTCCAAGGCCATCCAGTCCAAACCCCACCTCTGCTCAAGGCAGGAACCCAAATCGGAGCGGATCTGCCAGACGGTGGCCCATTGTCTCCTCTTGAATGCCTCCAGTGTTGGAGCGTGTCATCAGATCCCATCCATTTCAGAGGAATCCCTGTCATCCTTTGCCGATGGTTCTTTTCATATTTAAGGGGGGGCATGGTGGCTCAGCGGGCTAGAGCACTGAAATCTGTCAGCTGCAAAGTCAGCAACTCGGCGGTTCGAATCCCGAGTGCCACGCAGCAGAGTGAGCTCCCACTGTTAATCCCAGCTTCTGCCAACCTAGCAGTTCGAAAGCATGCAAATGAAAGTAGATAAATAGGTAACACCATAAAAAGTGGGCCCTTGAGGTCTCTTCCAACTCTATGATTTTATGATTCTTGCAGCCATGCCAGACACATGGGGCCTTTTTACACGACCCCTAAGATCCGCTGGCCACTTAAATTCGGACCAGAGATCTTAGGGGTTCGTCGCTCTTCCTCTGTCCCCACCCCCCTCCGCACTTCCTGGTTGCTGGCTGCGTGAGGGAGGGAGAAAAAGAGAAAGAAAAGCATGCCACTCACCTCGTTCTGCCTCTCGTCTCTGTAAAAGTAGCTCTTAAAGGGGCGGGAGCCAAAAAGCAGCAAACAGAAGTGAGGAGAGCCCCGCACTCACTATCATTGCACCGCATCAAAGATTTTTCACCTCCAAAGAGAAGGTACAAGAAAAGTGCGCTGGGTCGCGCTACAGTGGGTGGAGTCGCACTTAATTGTCTGCAAACTCCGGAGCTGGTGGGGAAACATTTTTAAGCTCCGGAGCTTGCAGCCATTTGCAGCGGAGCTTAGGGGTCGTGTATAAACGCACATGGTTACCGACTTGCACAACACTGGCTCTTCCGGCTTGAATACGGAGATGAGCACCACCTCTAGAGTTGGACACGACTAGCACGCATGGGCGGGGGGAACCTTTACCTTTTTACCTTTTCATGTTTTGCTTTTTAGGATTGGACATGGAAGAGTTCCGGAAGGCGATGAAGAAGATCATGGGGAATATTCCTGATGAAGACATTGATGTCATTTTCATGAAGGTGGACATCAACTGTGATGGCGCCGTGGACTGGGTAATGTTTTGCTTGAGAGCACCTTGCCGTCTGCCCCCAGGGCTTGTAGAGACTACAGTATTTTTCCATGTAGAAGACTATATTTTTGTCTAAAATGGTTAGACTAAAAATTGAGGGTCGTCTTATACACGGAATTAAGCCGAGGAGGGAAATGCATGGTTGTGAAACTCTAATTTCTTATTGGAATTGTGTGGGTTGTCTTATACACAAGGGCATCCTATAGACAGGAAAATGTGGTATTTGCAGTACAGTAGGACCCCTGTATCCATTGGTTCATTATCCACTGTTTCAGTTATCCACGGTTGGCAGAGAAGAAATAAATAAATAAATCAGCCACTGCAAAACAAGCTACTGTCACAAAGAGCAGCTGTAAAGCAAGCTACCATCACAAACAGCAGCTGCAAAGCATGCTACTATCACAAAACAGCAGTTTTGGGGAACATATTGGCGTTATCCACAGTTTTCATTATCCACAGGAAGGCTTGGAACCAATAATCAGCGGATACTGGGGTCCTACTGTACTTTCCTTTCCTTTGCAAGAAAGTTGAATCGCTGTTGAGGGGAGTAGCCAAAAATATCACCTGCGGGATTATTTCTGAGCTCCTCGATGCAGATTCCCAGAGAAGCGCAAGTTCCTCCCACCCACCTGTTCCTAACCTGATGTGGCCTGGCCATGAAATAACGCAAGCAACAAATGCAACAATTTTTTTTGGCATCCCCACATTTGCGCTCATCCGAGTCCTTCAAAAATGGGTGTTTTGCCTTGAAGTCCCTCTCTCACATTATCCGGAATCTATATTAGGAACATGGGTTTTGTTTTTTGGTGCTAGGAAAAATTGAATTCTGCAGCCTTTCCAAATTAAGTGTGTTGAGAAAATATGCAGAGTGTTATGCAGCATGTCAAAAAGCTACACCCTATAATTCAGTGGCCCTTAACCTTGTGTGTTCCTTCTTTGTTTCTCTGCAACGCCTACACACACCTAGGGACAGCATGACACCCTTTTGCAACAAAATCTGCAGTGAAGGGGAAATGAAGAGATTTGTTGTCAGTGTTGACACTGCTCCTGCCATAACAATTTCATGTTCTTTCCCCCATGCTGTTGCTTGCTGTAATCCCCTTTTCTTTCTTGCATTGGCTCACCCGCTGCAATCCTGTTGCTTAGCAGAGCAAGTCACACACAGCTTGAGTAGGATGATGGAATCGGTGGAGGCATGCTTAAGAATCCCCGGAGGGACTCATTATTATTTTTTTTTTTGAATATTTTTACCCCACGTTTCTTCTTAGAAAAGGACGCAAGTTTGCTTACCATAATGTACAATGTACAGCCCAGAACATTTAAGACATATTCAAGTTAAGAACAGGGATCTGGAAGTTGAGTCATGGCTACTGGACTTCTTTTTTGAGAGACAGAAGTGTTTCGCTGTTCATCCAAACAGCTTCATCGGTCTTTGACAAGAGGTCAAAGCTGCCTATAAGATGGAGGATTTGCACTAGCTGTATTCAGACCGATGAAGCTGTTTGGATGAACTGCGAAACGTTTCTATCTCTCAAAAAAGAAGTCCAGTAGCCATGACTCAACTTCCAGATAAACTCACCTGGATGACTGAGAATCTTCACAGACATATTAAGAACAGGGAATTAAAAGAGGCATCTTAGAACATTAAGAGGTAACAGTAGAGCTATAAAGAAAAAGAAAAGAAAAATCCATTATAGGGTGGAAAGTAACATGGAAAACACTGGTGTTCTTATGAAATGAGTCAATGCAATCATATATGGTAATCCATCTAAAAAGTCACATCACAGGTAGTCCCCTCATTCAAGGAAAGCTTCCCTGAAGAGGAAGGTCTTTGCCTCCTTCTGGAAAGACATCAGAGACGGGGCAGTCCTGGCCTCCAGCGGGAGGGAGTTCCAGAGTCTGGGCGCAGTAACGGAGAAGGTCCTTTCATGTGCTCTTCTGAGACACATGTGTGAGGGTGGCGGGATGGAGTGAAGAGCCTCTCCTGATGACCTTAACACCTGAGGTGGTTCATACTGTGATATTCGATCTTTGAGGTATCTAGGACCCAGGCTGTACAGTGCTTTGGAAGTCAAAGTCAGCACCTTGAATTATTTATTATTATTTATTTATTTGATACACTTTTATACCACCTTTTCCCCTATAAATCACTGGTAGGTGATTGGCTGCCAGTGGAGCTGCTTTAGTAGGGGTTTAATGTGATCTCTGCAACCCGCCCCAGCCAGCAGTCTGGCTGCTGCATTTTGGACCCGTTGAAGTTTCCTGAGACTTTCCATCGGTAGCCCCACATAGAGCACATTACAGTAGTCCAGCCGGGAAGTCACCAGCAAAAAGCAGCTGCATGTCGTGCCAGAGGTGACTCATCCACCAAATGCCCACTGGTTCAATGTGCCTACTCGAGGAGTGACTTGCTACAGGCAGCAACAGGATTGCAGCCACAAATGGGAAACCAAAAAGTGTGACGGACAGTGATGGTATAAATAGCAGCAGCGCATTCTTCTCCCTCCTCCCCCCAACCTGCAGGAGGAATACCTGAATTACATGTTGCGTGAATACCGAGGAAAAGACGACATGCAGAAAAGCAAGTTGCTCCCGGAGTTCCAGCCCAACATGAAACGTGTTCCAGTGTAAGGGCCCGTTTTGGTCTTTGGGCTTTGAGGAAGAAGCCAGGGGACAGCCAGGAAGGCAAACATCTGTCTTCTCGTGGCTCCCACTGTGTCAGTCGGGCAACTGGGCAGTGACTGCCTTAGGTCACAAAGAAGTATATAGATGGGAACAAACTGGACATCAAACCAGAAAAACGCATGAACCTGGCTGGTTTGTGGGTCAGTTTATGGGTTAGGGTTAGGGTTAGGAAAAGGTGCAGAAGAGAGCGATGGAACTGGAAAAGGTGCAGAAGAGAGCGATTAGAATGGGTACTGGGCTGGGGCACCTCCCTTATGAGGAAAGGCTAAAACATTTGGGGCTCTTTAGTCTGGAAAAAAGGCGCCTAAGGAGAGGGGGAGAATATGATTGAGACGTACAAAATAATGCAGGGCATGAGTCAAGTGGATAGAGGTACACTCTTCTCCCTCTCACAAAATACCAGAACTAGGGGACATCCACTCAAATTGAGAGTTGGGAGAGTGAGAAAAGACAAAAGAATTTTTTTTTCACCCAGCGCTTTGTTAGTCTGTGGAACTCCCTGCCACAGGATGTGGTGATGGCATCTGGCCTGGATGCCTTCCAAAGGGGATTGGACAGATTCCTGGAGGAGAAGTCCATCACAGGTTACAAACCATGATGGAGATGTGTCATCTCCAGGCTAAAAACTGGGGTACTTCAAGGGCCAGATGCAGGGGAGCGCTATCAGGAGACAGATATCTAGTCTCATGCGCTTCCAAACACATCTGGTGGGGCCGCTGTGAGATACAGAAAGCTGGTCTAGATGGGCCTTTGGCCTGATCCAGCAGGGCTCTTCTTATGTTCTTATGTTCTTAACCGTTTTGTTTCATTTTGCCAAAACAAAATGAAGCATTGCCTACCTGCCCCGTCCCACTGTCCCAAGTCACCTCCCTACCTGGTCTTGACCCTGCTGCCACATTCTCCTCTCCCTCTTTGACCGTCACCATCCTGAAAGGCAGAAGGCTGGCTCCTTGCATGGCGTCTGCTCCAGTTGTCTTTGGATCTTTGATCAGGGAAACCAAGCCCTAGGGCAGTGATGGCCAACCTTTTAGAGACCGAGTGCTCAAACTGTGTTTCAAAACCCACTAATTTTTTTTTTTTGCAAAGTGCCAATACAGCAGTTGAACCTGAATACAGCTGGCTGTGAAGAGGTGATGTTGGGTGCCCACAAAGAGGGCTCCGAGTGCCGCTTTTGGCACCCGTGCCATAGGTTCGTCAACAGTGCCCTAGGAGGAAAGACTGAAAGAACTGGGGGAGGTTTATCCTTGAGAAAAGGAGACTGAGGAGAGAAAGGAGAGCAATTTTCAAAGGTAATCACACAGAGGAGGGGCAGGATCTGCTCTCAGCTATCCCAGAGTGTAGGACATGCAACAATGGGTTCAAGTAACAGGAAGCCAGATTTAGGCTGAATACCAGGGGGGAAAGTTCTTAACCGTTAGAGCAGTGCGACGACGGAACCAGTGACCTAGAGAGGTGGTGAGAGCCTGCCTGCTCACCGCTCACCTGGTCCATGGTGGAGGGGGTGCTGTTGCCAAGCCTTAGGGAAAAGGAGGACTGCTGGGCGGTGGGAGGGTGCATGGCTTCCTCCTCCTGCTCCCCCCTCCACCCCCCCAGATTGCTGCACCTGGGGCAAATGCACCCTTCTGCCTCCCCCCCCCCCCATACGCCCCTGCCATCTGTCAGATGTGCTTGGACTGGGATTCCTGCAAGGAGCAAGGGTTGCAATTGATGGCCTTAATGATCCCTTCCAACTTCAGGATTCTAGGGTTCTTTGATCCTGAGCCAGACAGGCCTATTTCCCGAGAAGGAGACATGCCGGTTGGTCTGAGCAGAATTGGCAGAATTAAAGAGGAAGGAGGGAAAAGAGAGAAGGAGAGGATCAGATTTACTTCCGCGTGGGCTTTTTAAAAATCGAAATCCACTTCTTTGGAGGGAAGGAGCGCGAAACAAGCTCCAAAATAAAGAGTGCAGCAGAAGGCATCCTCTCTAGCTAGCCTAGTCCAGTGCGGGCCCTGGTGGGACACAAGATGGCGCTTTCCCCACTTCTTTTGATTGAAGAAGAAGGTGCATTTCAGGTTCAGTCAAACACCTGCTTCCTCCTTTTGCAATGTTACTTTCCAGGATTGCAATTCCCCCCCCCCAGTGCCGCCTCCTGAGAAAGGCATCAGCTGTGCAACCGGAGCCCTACCACCTCTGAACTGACATTGACAAAATAAAAGCAAGCTACATTTACAAATGCACACTAACCCCTCCCCACCATTAGATTAAAATTTAAATACAGTGGTACCTCAGTTTACAAATTTAATCCGTTTCGAATGCATGCTCTTAAGTCAAAATACTCTTGTCCTAGAACCTATCTAAAAAATTGGAAAAAAAAGTTAAAAAGAAAAAAATAAATATTTGTAAGTCGAGCAGACCATATCTAAAATTTGTAAGGTGGCAGTTAAAACACCAACAGTTTTCCGCTCTTAAGTCAAATTGGTCGAGCTGCTGTTAAGTTGGGGTACCACTGTACTGTACCAGTCTTTTTTCTCATAGGTATAAAGCGAAGCAATAGCAATTTCTGCTTATATACCGCCCCATACAAATTCAAGTAGTCTCTGGGCGGTTTACAGTTTAATTACAGTATGCAGGCTACACATTGCCCCACCCCCAGCAAGCTGGGCCCTCGTTTTACTGACCTCAAAAGGACAGAAGGCTGAGTGGACCACGAGCCGACTACCTGGGATTGAAGCCCCCAAGCTGTGAGCAGAGTTTGTACTGCAGTACAGCAGTTTTAAACCCTCTGCCAAAAAGCTCCTGATGATGCATTGAAGCAGTCAGTCTTCTGGGTACTCTCATCTTTTCATTTTCTCCCTGGACCTCGAAACAGAGGAATCATAGAATCATAGAATCATAAGAGTTGGAAGAGACCTCAAGGGCCATCTAGACCAACCCCCTGCCATGCAGGAACCCCCGTCACAGTATTTCCCACAGGTGGCCATCCAGCCTCTGCTTAAAAACCTCCAAAGAAGGAGACTCCACCACCCTCCTTTGGGGCAGCATCTTCCACTGCCGGACAGCTCTAAGGGCCTTTTTACACGACCCCTAAGATCCGCTGGCCACTTAAATTCGGACCAGAGATCTTAGGGGTTCCTCGCTCTTCCTCTGTCCACACCCCCCTCCGCACTTCCTGGTTGCTGGCTGCCTGAGGGAGGGAGAAAAAAGAAAGAAAAGACTGCCGGTTTACCTCCGTTTTGTTCCCGGCAGCATTCAGATCTCTTAAAGGGGTGGGGCGCAAAAAGAACAAACAGAAGCCAGGAGAGCCCCGCACTCACTATCCTTACACCGGATCAAATATTTGTCACATCCAAAAAGCAGGTACAAGAAAACTGCTGTTTGGTCTTGCTAAAGTGGGCGGGGTCGCACTTAATTGGGTAAACATTTTTAAAGTCCGGAGCTTGCAGCCATTTGCGGCGGAGCTTAGGGGTCGTGTATAAACGCCCTAACTGTCATGAAGTTCTTCCGAATATTCAAATGGAATCTCTTTTCCTGCAGTTTGAAATCATTGCCCCAAGTCGTAGTCTCTGAAGCCATGGAAAACAAACATGTTCTCTCTTCAATATGACATCCTTTCAAATATTTAAACATAGCTATCCTATCCCCACCCCCTCAGCCTTCTTTTTGAAAGGCTAAACAGAGGAACATGGCAATGTCCTAGAAAAGTTTTCTCATAGGAGGGACCTGCTTCTAGGTGACAAAAGAGCCTCTTTGTGGCTGGTGGCCGTTGGGTGGCTGTAACCACCGACATGCTTCCCTTTGCCCCAGGGCCCACGCGGAAGACATAGTCAAGATCCAGTTCTATCCAAACCAGAGCCGGGGGGCTTTGGAGAGGAGGGAGCGATCCAGGAAAGGGGGCAGCCGATCCCCTCCCGGCCGATTCCTCACTGTGAGCCGAGACGGGATCTTGCACTACTGGAGCGACTCTTTCAAAATGCTTCGGACGGTCCAAGTAAGTGGCCCAGTCGACCCCGGGGATTATGCGGGTGGTGGCAGGAGACACCCATGCTTGGGCATCCTGGCTGGAAAACGGTCCTGGTTTTCTAAGCGCCACCTCCACGACCGGCTTTCCTTCCTGCTCCCTTGCCTGCTGTAGTTGGACCAGACCAAGCGACGCCACAGTTTGAAGCTCTGGGTGATTGACATGCTGTGCTTGCCGAACATCAACCTGTTGGCCATCGCAACGACCGACCAGGATATTGGTATGTCCACAAGGGAAGATTGCAGGGTCGGTTCTGCTCCTGCCGTGTACTTCAAAGGCTTCTCTTTATGCTGAGTGCACAGTGGCTCAGAGGAAATCACTCCAGAGGGTTAGCAATATGGCACAGAAGATCACTGGAGGCCCACTCCTCACACTGGAGAAATTCCACAGCTCCTGCTGTCTTAAGAAAGCACATAATATCATAGGAGACATTTCTCATCTTAGACGTTCTCTGTTTGCACTATTGCCATCAGGTAGAAGGTATAGATCTATTAGAACAAGGACAGAAAGATTCAGAAACAGTTTTTACCCAATAGTAGTAACCATGCTAAATTCTGTTAAAAACTTAAGTTGATGGGTAATATCAGTGTTAAATATGTAATGTATATTGTAGGGGGGATTGTGCATGGTTATTTTTTAAATCGTAGTTTTTATGTATTGGGTATGAATGCTGTCAGGTGAGAGAGTGTAGGGCTGTGCGTGTGTATGTTTGGCTTTTATGTCAGTTTTAAATGAGTACAAGTGATGTTCTGCGTGTGAATGTAGGAGTATCTCTACGGATGTTTGTTCTTAAATGGTAGATTTATGTCTTGGATTTTTATACTGGGGTGTGTGAATGAGGTGACTGGATGGCACTTTTTAATCTCTTAGACAATGGCAATAAATTCTATTCTATTCTATTCTATTCTATTCTATTCTATTCTGTTCTGTTCTATTCTGTTCTATTCTGTTCTATTCTAGTATTCTGAGCATGAAGCAATCCCTAGGGCCAGCCTTGTGAAGGCAGCCGGAGAAAAACCATAGTATTTGTTTCATCTAGGTTTTACCTGCCTTCCTATGGATCTGGTTATTTACCATATCTCACCCCTCCCAATATCCATCAAGAGGCAGCCTGCAGATAAAAGGTCCCACCACCCCTCACAATGTAGCGAAATAGGAAAAAGTCTGCCAGGTTCAAAATGGCACCAAGGCAAAGGAAGGGTGACACTTTTATTGAAGCACTAAAAACACACACAGAAATTTCACGCTTTTGTAGGTAAGTCTCCTGTATCCTCAGGCTGTGGAAAGCAGTGCAGGAAGAAGGTCAGAGCCTCCAAAATTCACACCAGCCTGTCTGCACAAGATGGGTTAAAGTGAGCTGGGAGGTGTGATTTCGGGTACACTCCCTTGTAGCATGCTTGAATTTTTCCATCCCAAACTCCAGGCAAAGTGGATAGAGGGACTGTCGCAGAGTGGTTCAGCAGAAGACTGTGAGACCTGTGTAAAAGAGTGTGGGCTTTAACAGCCTGATAGCAGTGCTAAAAATAAAGACGCAAACACAGCCGGTGATTCCCGTCAACAAATAAACTGTATTTACAAAATATACAAGTCCGGCACAAAAACAAAATTGGCGGGCATATACCTCATAGACAGTCTTGTAGTCCAAACTCTCGGGATCCAAACCGACAAAGTAACGTGCTGCTCCTTCCAACCTCATCCCACACAATACAGGACAAACTCTCTCACTTTTATACATGTGGCTGATGCAACCATTGCTCAGCAATTTGATAACTGAGCATGTCCAAACTGCTCTGTCTTGCATCATCCCCAATTGCATCACCCCTTGCAATATGACAATTCTAAATCCATTTTGTATAAACCTTAACAGGGACGCTCTTCTCCCTCTCACAAAATATCAGAACTAGGGGACATCCACTCAAACTGAGAGTTGGGAGAGTGAGAACAGACAAAAGTCTGTGGAACTCCCTGCCACAGGAGGCGGTGATGGCATCTGGCCTGGATGCCTTCAAAAGGGGATTGGACAGATTCCTGGAGGAAAAGTCCGTCATAGGTTACAACGAGCTATGATGGGGATGTGTCATCTCCAGGCTTTAAATCCAATGTACTTCAAGGGGCAGATGCAGATATCTAGTCTCCTGCGCTCCCGGACATATTTGGTGGACTAGATGGGGCTTTAGCCTGATCCAGCATGGCTCTTCTTATGTTCTTTTGTTCTTATGAATGGTAATTTTCCGCGACTGTCCTCACCACACATGCGCCACCCCATTGCTGGCGCTGGGGGGCGGGGGCGGGGTAGGTGGGTTGTGGGGATTAAATCATGCGGAGATGCAGCTCATCACCTTCCCTGGTTGCTGATGGCTTTAGTGTTGTAGACACTGCTGAGTCCATTCAGAAATACTGTACATCCGGGAAAGCAGGGCAGAACTTGGGAAATTAAAAAGGAGCTGTGCGGTCAGTACAAAAGGCAAATGTGAAAGTAGACGCCAACCCCTCCACCTGCCTGCCCATGCAGAGAGAGGTCCGTTTTCAAAGCAAGGCCAAATGGGAAGGTGTGTGTGTGTGTGTGTGTGTGTGTGTGTGTGTGTGTGTGTGTGTGTGTGTGTGTGTGTGTGTGTGTGTGTGTGTGTGTGTGTGTGTGTGTGTGGCCTGTACTTCTCAGGCTTGAGATCCAATCCAGGGCTGCCTCAGCTGTAACTTTAAAACAAGAGCACTAAAAGTCAGCCTGCCTCTTTCCTTGCTTCCATCTTAGGCAAATGTTCCTGGCAAAACCCAGTGTTTGGATTTGACATCTAAGAGTAACTTTCCTTGGAAAATCCAATGTGCCACGAACTTTTGGACTTCTTCACTCCACCACGGGCCTGATGATCCACGACAGCTTGCGTATTAGATAATGATTTGTTTTTTAGTAGTCGGTGAAGGTATTGCCTCCTGTTGCATCGGTAAGGCAGTACCAGTTGGCCTTGAAGAAAATATTCTGATCTAGTAGCAGTAGCATGTAAACTGTGTTTGAAGTTCCTTTTGCTATAAGCCAAGACCTCTGAAAGTTTCACCTACCACCGTTTTCCTGTTCCGTTTATATGGTTCCTCATCTTGGCAGCTTGGATAATCGTCCACTTTTAGTCAACCCCTGGGTTGTTTTTGCTAAACCGATCCTAACGTGCTGCCATTGGAAGGAAATTCCATACAGCCTTCCCAGTAATAGGATGTGATGGTTCAGTGGAGCCTTTAGGTTCAGTGGTAATTTTTATTTCTGGTTATGCTATTCCTGAAAGCACTGCTTATTAACAGAAGCCCTCCCATAAGGTCATCTCAGAGTTTGTTGACTAAAGCATCTCTCTCTCTCTCTCTCTCTCTCTCTCTCTCTCTCTCTCTCTCTCTCTCTCTCTCTCTGTGCAACCAGAGTTTTTTGATATCAGTGGCAACAAATGTGACCGGATATTTACCCTGGTTGATCTGGATGGGTGTGCTACGGCCATGGATTACTGGTAAGTTGACGGCTACACTTGTTTTATCAAGGGGGGCAGCTGCCCCATGATATAACTGAAGACCTGTGAGAGGTCAGAGGACAGGAGCAGTTGCCTTGGGTCACCTTCCTCAGCCTGGTGCTCCATTGGTGGCCTCCTGCACCCACTACCACCCCACAACTTTCTAGACAGTCCAGCCATCCTGGCATCCAAAAGGGAAGCAGGCTGAGGAAAGCCGGGGACCTCCCTGAAGCGCTGGCCCAGGGACCCTCCAGTCCAACCTCCTCTTTCCAATCAAGGCCAAGCCCGTTTTACTACCGTATTATTGGCTCTCTGGATGTCCTACGTTTCCTTTGAAAAAAGCACGTGGTGGTTAAGCATGTGGTCTCTGCCAACACTCTCATTTTGTCCGAGCATCTGTTCTGTGAGATAGGCCTTCTACCAGCCGTGAAGCTCAGAGCACTGCAAGGCACAAAAAGCTCACTTGGAATAAACATGTGTGAGTCACTAGGAGGAATGGGGCTACAGCTTCACTTCTTCTAGGTGGACATCCACTCAAATTGAGGGCTGGGAGAGTGAGAACAGAAAAAAGAAAATATTTTTTCACCCAACGCATTGTTATGTTAGTCTGTGGAACTCCATGCCACAGGATGTGGTGATGGCATCTGGCCTGGATGCCTTCAAAGGGGGATTGGACAGATTCCTGGAGGAAAAGTCCATCCCAGGTTACAAACCATGATGGAGATGTGTAATCTCCAGGCTTAAAACCAGGGTACTTCGAGGGCCAGATGCAGGGGAGTGGTATCAGGAGACAGATATCTAGTCTAGTGCGCTCCCAAACGCATCTGGTGGGGCCACTGTGAGATACAGGAAGCTGGGTGAAAAAATATTTTCTTTTGTCTGTTCTTACTCTCCCAGCCCTCAATTTGAGTGTATGTCCCCTAGTTCTGGTATTTTGTGAGAGGAAGAAGAGCTTCCCTCTATCCACTTTACTCAAGCCCTGCATTATTTTGTACGTCTCAATCATATCCCCCCTCAGGCACCTTTTTTCCAGACTAAAGAGCCCCAAATGTTTCACCCTTTCCTCATAAGGGAGGTGCCCCAGCCCAGTAATCATTTTAGTCGCTCTCTTCTGCACCTTTTCCAGTTCCACTATGTCTTTCTTGAGATGCGGTGACCAGAATTGTACATAATACTCCAGGTGCGGCCTTACTATTGTTTTGTATAAAGGCATTATAATGTTCGCTGTTTTATTTTCAATCCCCTTTTTGATAATCCCTAGTATGGAATTGGCCTTCTTCACCGCTGCCACACATTGGGGAGACACCTTCATGGAGCTGTCCACCAACACACCAAGATCTCTTTCCTGATCTGTCACAGATAACTCAGAGACCATGAGTTGATAGATAAAGTTTTCATTTTTTGCCCCAATATGCATTACTTTACATTTGGCTACATTAAAATGCATTTGCCATTTCGTAGCCCATTCCCCCAGTTTGGAGAGCTCCTTCTGGAGCTCTTCACAATCTTCTCTGTTTTTTACCACACGGAAAAGTTTTGTGTCATCTGCAAACTTGGCCACCTCACTGCTTATCCCTGTCTCCAGGTCATTTATGAACAGATTGAAAAGCACCGGTCCCAGGACAGATCCCTGGGGCACACCGCTTTTCACCTCTCTCCATTGTGAAAATTTCCCATTGACACCTACTCTTTGTTTCCTGGATCTCAACCAGTTCTCAATCCATAAGAGGACCTGCCCTCTTATCCCCTGACTGTGCAATTTTCTCAGCAGCCTTTGGTGAGAGACTGTGTCAAAAGCCTTTTGAAAATCCAGATAGACTATATCCACCGGTTCACCCAAATCCACATGCCTGTTGACCTTGTCAAAAAATTCTAAAAGATTTGTCGGACAAGATTTACCCTTGCAGAAGCCATGCTGATTTTCTCTCAGCAAGGTTTGTTCTTCTATGTGTTTTAAGAATTTCTCTTGGATGAGGCTTTCCACCATCTTTCCTGGGACAGATGTAAGGCTAACTGGCCTGTAGTTTCCCGGGTCCCCCCTCCTTCCTTTTTAAAAAATTGGTGTGACATCTGCTATCCTCCAGTCCCATGGCACTGTGGCCGTTTTAAGAGACAAGTTGCTTATTACCGTTAAGAGATCTGCAATTTCATTTCTCAGTTCCCTATTAACCCTTGGGTGGATGCCATCTGGGCCCAGTGACTTGTTAATCTTCAGTTTATCAATTAGTCCTAAAACATCCTCTCTTTTAACCTGTATTTGATTTAATTCTTTAGTGAAGAGGAGCCGTTCAGGCAGCGGAATCTGCTCAAGGTCTTCTGTTGTGAAGACAGATGCAAAGAACTCATTTAATTTCTCTGCAATTTTCAAGTCCTCTAGCAGATGCAAGCAGATAAATAAGTACCATTGTAAAAAGCGGGAAGGTAAACAGTGTTCTGTGCGCAGAAATGTGTTCAGACATTATGGCCTCATGGCCACAGACTTGCACAACACAGGCTCTTGGGCATAGAAATGGAGATGAGCACTGCCCCTAGAGTTGGACTTGACTAGCATGAATATGCGGAGAGAACCTTTACCTTTACCTTAACTGACATTCAACTGGAGTCTGGTCTCCTGTTTTTTTTAAAAAAAATTTTATTACCAACCGTACTGTAACACAATATAATACATTATTTTCCTTATAATTTCTGCTAGTACAATTTATAACAGTTTATTACAACCCATTGTGTAACCCATTTTCCATCTTGCTTAATCTATCACTAGTTTCAGTATCTGATAACAGTGGTTGCCATATTTCCATAAAACGATACTGTTTAATTTTCCCTCTATACAATCTAACCCGATAAGTCAATTTTTCCATTACTACCGTTGCCCATACTTTGGTCCTATATTTTTCCATATTTAAATTTTGTGCTGATTTCCAGCATTGGGCTATTTCATTCCTAGCTACACTTATGAGGGTTGCCACCATTTCTTTATTTAATAGTTGTAACTTGAGCCTACTGTTTGTGGAAGGGTTGTTGGGGTGGAGTGAAACCAAGGCGAACTATAAAGTGCAAGCCTCCCACCAACTTTTCTCAGACCGAAGAAGCTACTTGGATGAGAAGTGAAACTTTTCGATCCCCCATGAAAAGAGGTCCAGTTGCCATGACTCCACTCCCTGAGCGTGTTGTTGTGTGTCCTACACTCTGGGGTGATTGAGAACAGATCCTGCCCCTCTCCTGGATGATAGCCTTTCAAAAAAATTTTTTTTGCTCTTATTTGTCCAAAGCTAAACACACCCATTCCATCCATCCATCCATCCATCCATCCATCCATCCATTCTGGTACTTAGATACCAATGTTGGTGAGCCTGTGGTACGGATGCCAAAGGTGGCCCTCGGAGGAGCCCTTTCTGTGGGCACCTCGACATCACCCCTTCACAGTCAGCTGTGTTCAGGTTAAATGGTGGTATTGGCATTTTGTAAAAAAAAAAAATAGTGGGTTTTGAATCGCAGTTTGGGCATTCAGTCTCTAAAAGGTTCGCCATCACTGTTATATACTGTCCCCGTTAGCGCGCAGCACTATTGTGGGCAGTTTCCATTAAAATGTATGAGCTTCCCTGTGCTGCTAGAAATTCTGTAGATAATAAAGACAACGTGATAATTAGAACATCAGGCATAATCATAATACAACACCAGTCTGAGGTAAGCTGTCAAAACGCCCCAGATGAGCCTTCTATGGCTATAGACAGATTGTGAGCAATTGTGGATTGGAATTGTATTTATTATCCATTTTATTTTATCTAAGAAGCAGGGATTTAATTCCAAGATATGAGGCTGGCGGCGGCCATGTTGCTTTGTCTAGAGTCTCTGGGAATCTTCCTTTCCCCTTTTTTCCCTTTTCTTCCTACTTGAACTAGGACAGACGGGCGCAAAGCCGTCTTCTGTGTTGGCGACGTGAAAGGGAACGTCCTAATCTTCACCTCAGTCAACGTTGTGAGGAACGGGCTTTTCAACATCCGCAGCTACATCGGTAAACGGAGGGCGAGTCTGCGCAAGCGAGCACGTGCCGGAAGCAGACGGCCAAGACCAGGGGTGCATGATGTGCTGGCATTAGCTGGCCATTCCTAGGTGCTCCCAAACAGGAACAACTGTTTAATTTATAGTTGTTTAGAGCTGCCCACTTCCTTGGGCAAAAAGATTTTCTGGAGATCTTTTAAAGGCCTGCCTTATTTCTCACATATCCAAGCATATAAGAGCATAAGAACATAAGAAGAACCATGCTGGATCAAGCCAAAGGCCCATGTAGTCCAGCTTCCTGTATCTCACAGTGGCCCCACCAGATGCATTTGGGAGCACATGAGACTAGATATCTGTCTCCTGATCCCACTCCCCTGCCTCTGGCCCTTGAAGGACCCTGGTTTTAAGCCTGGAGATGACACATCTCCATCATGGTTTGTAACCTGTGATGGACCTTTTTCCTCCAGGAATCTGTCCAATCCCCTTTTGAAGGCATCTAGACCAGATGCCATCACCACATCTTGTGGCAGAGAGTTCCACAGACTAACAACATGCTGGGCCAAAAAAAAAATTCTTTTGTCTGTTCTCACTCTCCCAGTTCTGAAAGCAAAAGGTGCTGGAACAACTTCCTTAATGATCCCTTCATTGGACCACTAAATTTTTATCAACACAAGCTAGTTTTTGATCTATACTGTACAATTTTCATCAGGCCAGACGCCACAAAGCTGGGCATGGTGCAGAATCCCTCCTCCTTAAAAGCTCCAGAAATCTTGACCACACAACATGTTGGCCAGGCGCCTCAGCTTAAAACAACCTTCACAAGCCCTATGTGTTAGGAAGGGAGGGACATTTCAATTCACAGCACCCGAAGAGCGATCTGAAGCGTGCATCTCTCAGGTGAAGCCACAGTCCTTGGTTTCACATTTGTAGTAAGAGGGACACTTTCAAGTTCTATAGGACTATTTGAACCTATCGATGGACCTTGCCAACACAACTTCACAAAACGAGTCTCTTCTTATTCACAGACAGCACAAGAAAGACAGAGCAGAAACGTCTACATAGATAAGGCAGAAAGTAAAGAAATAATGAGTCTGTAGTGTTGCGTTACGGATCACACGGACACAGAGTTTCGGGGTTCAATCATCTGGTGCTCAGGCAGCTTTCTGTGTCTCTCTGTCAGGGTCCATGGATGTCTGTGTGATGTATGAATGTGTGGAGGCATGCGTGTGTGTGAGTGTGTGATGATAATTCTTGTGATGATTCCCCTACTGCCTGAGACCAGTGTTTTATTAGTCAGAGAGAACAATCGATACAGCAGGACGTTTCTCGGTGGGAGGGGAATGCATGCCTTATCTGTGAGACCATACACATTAACCACGTACACAATGGCAGAGGAAATACATTCCATAGGTGGGAGGGAAAAGGCTCCCTAGCTAGTGAGGGATTATTGATAAGGACAGGAAGAGCTTTTCTGGGCCTGAGCAGATGTATCCTGATATCCTGTTTATCGGCCATCCTGTTTGCTCTGGCCTTCTTGCCTACATCAGCACATCCTGGTATCTGCTTCGGTCCTGGGGACTGCTGGGAAATAACAGGTCAAGCAGCCCTCCTAGGCCTTCAGTTTCCTTTGTGCTTGACCAATGTTGGGGCTCAGAAATATGGGCAATGATATTACCACACTGTAGAGCTATTTCTGAAGATAGATAGATAGATAGATAGATAGATAGATAGATAGATAGATAGATAGATAGATAGATAGATAGATCTTCACAGAGAGAACCTGTACACTCGGGTGCTTTCAGCTAACTTTTAGCCATCTATACATCCTTTGCTTGTCACAGTGTATTCCTGACTTCCATCCTGTTTCCTCTGGCGTGGCCCAGAATCTGTCAAATGCTCTGCAGAGGGACTTTTTGCACAAGCTCTTGCTTGCTGTTACGCTTGCTACTTGTGCAAGGGAGTACTGAATAATTCTCTGCAGAAGCTCAGGGAATAGCTGACCACCGACCCAAACAAACAGTGGCCTGGGTTGTTCGGTTGCACAGGATTCTGGCCACAGTAAGATTGCTAGAGCCAGCTCCTGCTGACACAGTGTTTCCCATTCGTGTGCTAGCTAACTAGTGACCTCTCTATAGCAGAAAATAACACAAACAGCGGTAGCATTTTGGAGTCAGTGTCAGCTACCGGTTTCCAAGTGGCTGCTGTCATCTTGTCTTCGTAGGCGGTTTAGCGAGAGTCCCCGTGCAAATCGTCATGAAGGCAAAGACGGAATTGTACCAGAATTTCACCGTGCCTGTGAGTTTCCCCTGAGTCTTGTCTATCCTGGACCAATGCTGTTGCCAGCTCTGCATTTGTGTTTCCAGATGTTGGCATCTCCTGGTAGCTTGCCAGTGGGGAATAATGTCCAGGACGAATTCAGGCCTTGGGGTCTTCAGTTCTCCCAAGGACTTCCCTCTCTGATCCACTCTCTCAATTCAAATGGTCACTCTGGGAAGTATCATTCCTGAATAACAAAACAGATGAAGTGGGTCTGAGAATAAAGAGGTCTACCCTTGTATAGGGTCCATTTCCTCATTGTCTAGGAAGTAATGTTTAGCTATACTTTGCATATGATGGTTCAGGCCATAAAGAGTGAATTTGCAATTGAGTGAATTTATAAATTCTTCTCATATGATATAGACTAGAGATGTGCTAATTAATTCATTAATTGATTAAAATATGTTTACTTCATCTTTCTCCTTAAAAGGACCCTGGGAGGCTTACATCATGAAAAGGACAATGTTTAAAAGATTAAAAACCAATAAGTATACACATATTTTAAAAGAATTAAACAAGTGCACCATATTAAAAATGGTAAATAAAATCAATGCTAAAAACACATTTGAAAGCAATGGGGAACAACAATCCAATTTGAAAAATCCCTATATTTCTGTGATTCTGCACTCATAGAATCATGAAGTTGAAAGGAGCCTACAAGGCCATCGTGTCCAATCCCCTGCTCGATGCAGGAATTCAAATCATAGGATACCGTCCATATGGCTGTCCGAATTTCTCTTGAATGTCTCCAGTATTGGAGCACTCATCACTGGTTTAGATAATTGATTCTGTTTTTGTACTGCTCTAACAGTTAGGAAAATTTTCCCGATATTCAAACGAAATCTGTTTCCCTGTAACTTGAACCCATTGCTGCATCCCCTGCAGTCGGGGACGATGGAGAACAGATGATGTCCCTCCTCTGAGTGACAGCCTTTCAAGTCTTTGAAAAGTGCTCTCCTATCACCCCTCAGTTTCCTTTTCTCAAGGGAATTATTACTCCTAACTTTCTGACCCCCCCCCGTTGTCTTACGCACTGGTCTTTTTCAAAAATCTTCCAAAGGCGGTTACTTCACGTCCTTCTTTGTTCCACAACTAGTTTTGTACCGTGACAGCATTGGTCGCGATTACATGGTCTTTGCCCCTGTTTCAGTGTTCCCATGGTCGTGATAACTTGTCTCGTGACATGTGTTGCCTCACGGTCTTGTACCGTGACAAACACTGAATTTGTCCAGCTTCCTTTTTCGTTTGTTTTTTTTGGGGGGGGGGGCTTAAAAATTTTCGTTCAATATTTCGCTTCTGAAAAGTCAAAAACAAAAACAAAAAAAGGACACAGTTTTCTGAGAGAAACAAATGTTTTGTTGCGGGACAGTCGTTACTACACGGTGACTTGTCTCGGAACAGAAAGTGGGAGCAAAGAGTGACAAGGGAAAACAGTATTGTCGTGCTTAGCATCTGTTCCGGGGGACGTGGTCGAGACAAATTTTAGTAGTTGCGTGACGGACTTGAAGTAAAATTTTTGTACCGCTCCTAAGCGCAACACTAACAGAGACATAATGGATGTGAAGTAACCGCTAAAGTTGTTTGGCCTGAGCGGACAGTGAAACAAATGCATGGATGCCCAGCAGGGGCAGAGGGCAGGCAGGGAGAAGACACTGTCATTTCAATAATGACCACAATGATAGTAGATCTGGGCACATTTAGTTCTTTCTTTTTAAAGTTTCACATTTGGTGAGCATACCATTAGAGTGCATCCCCATTTTTCTACAACTGTCTGCAGTAACTGCTTTTGCCAAGTTACTCCTTCCTCCCCTTTCTCTGCCCTCTTGTAGGCCTTGCATGGAGACTGGTGTCAACAGATTCTATACATCCCCCAGCTCAACTTGGTTGCCTCCTGTACGCCTGCTGATAAGTCCGCCATGGCGCTGACCTCGCTCCCAATGCATAACGTTGGTAAAACCCAGTAAGAATGACGTAAACCATCTGTAGACAGCTCAAGGGCACATGAAAGGGTCTTTGACGGTTACTTCACGTCCATTCTCATCCCAGGAGGAAGTTTGTTGCGTGTTGATGTCAGTCGTGGTCACGTGGTCTTCTTCCAGTTCTGTCCCTGTTCCTGTGTACGCATGGGCGTGATGGATGATACCGGCATGACTGTTACCGCACGTCCTCATTCCGTGATGAGATGTGAAATTCCATGCCTTTGTTCTCAGTTTTTTTCCGGCTCAATCTTCCGTTTTTTGATGTTTCGATTATCCAAAGCCTTGCCTTCAATGCGTTACAGAGCTAAGTTTGAGGCATTTGTCTTTTAATCTCTCTGCACTGCGTTGCTGACTCCATAGGGAATGTACTGGCGAATGGCACTTTGCACTCCTGCCACTAGATGGAGAATGGCACGTTGCGTGACGAGCCTTACCTCACGGGCACTCGTATCAGAACGAGAAGCGAGATGAGGAGATTCCTGAGACCAGGGAGGGGAATCTCTCATCCTGCTTTGATCGCAGTTCAGGGTGTGTGGTCGGGACGAACTCCCCTTGTCCCGCAATGGACATGCGGGACCGTGAACAGCGATGAGATGGACGTGAAGTATCAGCCTTTGTTTTGGTCCCTGAAGGAGGATTGAGACAATGATCCCAAAGGATCAAGAGGCATGGATGATTTTGAGATGTGCTGGAGACATCTGTTTCCCGGGGGGGGGGTCTTTCAAGCGGAAAACCTCAGTTTCTGAAATACCTCTGAGAAATCAAGTCTCTGCTTTTGGGCACACAATATTTTGAAGTTCTTTGGGGTTTTCAGAAAACCAAGAAAATCCTAGTCTATGCCATGTGTGTTTCTTCCAATTCCAGGAATGAATGATTCCGTATCCTGTGTCAATTTGGTTAATAATTGTGAGCTCTGTCCCTTCACCTAAACATCAGATTAGTGGGGTTCCCCTCCTCTGGCCATATACATCTGGAATCCAGATGGGAAAGTTGAGGCAACTCTGTTTTATTAAATCAGGAGCAGGGGATGCAGTGGTCTTCCAAAGACTATCAACTCTGCATCTGTTCCCTGGGTTTTCATCTATCTATCTATCTATCTATCTATCTATCTATCTATCTATCTATCTATCTATCTATCTATCTATCTATCTATCTATCTATCTATCTATCTATCTATCTATCTATCTATCTATCTATCTATCTATCTATCTATCTATCTATCTATCTATCTATTGTGTGTCTGTCTGTCTGCCTGCCTGCCTGTCTGTCTTCATGACGGTTAGAGCTGTTCGGCAGTGGAATATGCTACCACAGAGGGTGGTGGAGTCTCCTTCTTTGGAGATTTTTAAGCAGAGGCTGGATGGCCATCTGTCGGAAATATTGTGATGGGGGTTCCTGCGTGGCAGGGGTGTGTGTGGACCAGATGGCCTTCAAGGTCTCTTCCAACTCTCTCTGTGAATATCTATCTATCTATCTATCTATCTATCTATCTATGTATCTATCTATCTATCTATCTATGTATCTATCTATCTATCTATCCCACCCTTCAAGAGACTGGTGTCTGCGGGGTCCTTAGTTGTCTTCACTCAGGCTGGAATGAGCAAAAATCCTGGGACATCCAAGGCCCCTCCCCTCCTGCCTCTGCCCTTGCCTGCCTCCACCCTGCCAAGAGGCCAGCCACCCAGAGCGCTGGGGCTTTGGAGACCCCTCCTGCTGGCACCGCAGAGGGGCCCGCTGCCTCACTTGTTGCAGCTGGCATCTCCAGTATCCCTTTCACTCGGGGTGGGCCTTCTGCTCTGATAGCAGAGGTCCTCCTGTTAACATCAGCCCCTCTGCTGTATCGCACAAGGAGGAGGAAGCCTGCACACCTCAGGTTGCACGCAGATTCCTTTCTGCTTCTGGGCATGCGCTGCCCTCACTCGGGCGAGCCAGGAGCATCTCATTCAGGGCCAAAGCACCTGGTTTAGGGCCGTTCTCCAAACGCTAGGCCTGCCTCCCTGCACTCTTTGAAAATGAACAACAGGAGAGCAGGTGGTCTGGCATCGTTCAAAACTCGGGAGGTTGCCCTCTGCATCACCGAGCCCCCCCCAACTCCTGCTCCCACCCTCCCTGTTAGTTCATGAGGTCATGTTTAAGCAAGCTGCTCTCTTGGTCGTAGTGGAAATCTCAGCTTGCAACAAGGTGATGGAGAACACGATTCAATTTAGAGGGGCACTGTAAGGACTGCGAGAGGACAAAATGCATGATTGGTGCCATGGATCGTCAGAAGTCTCAAACACAGGGGCGTATCTGGGGGTGGGCGGGCAGAAGGGTACATCTGCCCTGGGTGCAGCAATCTGGGGGCGCCTGGAGGGGGAGCAGCAGGAGGAAGCCATGCACCCTCCTGCCGCCCAGCAGTCCTCCTTTCCCCTAAGGCTTGGCGACGGCACCCCCTCTGCCGCCTGCCGCCACGTGACAGGTGAGCGGCGAAGCAGGTAGGAGTGCAGTGGCCACTGCATCCTCCTCCTCCTCTAGGTGTAAGGTGCAAGCTCTCTCTCTCTCTCTCTCTCTCACACACACACACACACACACATGCCGGTCCGCCCTCTGTCCATCCGCGCGCATGTACCTACTCCATGCCCACAGGGTTCGGCCCCCCGTTGCTGGGTGGGTGCGATGTGGGGGGGGGGGCAGAAAGGGCGCAAAAACGCACTTTGGCCCCAGGTGCTCCAAATCCTGGCTACACATCTGCTGAAGCATTGCTAGCGGCCAGAATTCAAGATTGCAGTAAAGCAACGGGACAGCAGATGGAAGTGTTGGACTTCCAAATCTTCCGTTGTCTCCCTTCTCTTGAGCATGTTTATTTCCTTTCATCCAAAAGATCCCAGGGCAGTTTACAATGAATTAAAACAATAAAATACCACCAATAAAGCAACAAATAAGATCTGCAGGGGCCCATTTTTCTCAGGTGCAGTAAACGTCTAGGAGAAGATTAGTACCAGAACGCAGTAAAGTCATTCCACAGGGCAGCATAAATTAATAGTCCCAATCCCAAGCCTTTCTGTCTGTCAGTTTATGCAGCACAGGATAATAGTACAGGGAAGATTACTTGTAAGGCATCGTGGATCACATACAAATAGCTATAAAAGGCATTTCTAGGAGTGGGTTCTTTGTCTCTTCACTAAGTGGTCTGCTCCTTTAGAGGTGATCAGTTGTTTTGAATACCTAATGGTACAAGGTGGAAGCGGCCGTGTTGGGCCATTTTGCTTTGAGCTTCCTTAGAAAAATTTGTTTTGTCAGATGCATGATTTTTTTCCCCCAGGGGGGAGGTGAGCAAGCAAATCACAAGTTTAGATTTTGGATTCATTATTATGGGGGTGATATTTCTGGATCCTGGCCCCCAATTTTTGAACTGCTCTGCAGTCCATTATGCTTGGGATGAGGCTTTTTCTTGACATCTCCTCAGATTCTTCTGTCTTCCTTTCTTCCTTCCTTCCTTCCTTCCTTCCTTCCTTCCTTCCTTCCTTCCTTCCTTCCTTCCTTCCTCATAAATCTGCCTGCCTGCCTGCCCACCTGCTTCCTTCCTTCCTTCCTCACAGATCCTTTGTCTGCCTGCTTGTCTTCCTTCCTTTGTTTATTGGGCCCACCTACATCACTGGACTTGACTTTTTCTGTCTTTGTTCCAGATCAGCGGTGATTGTTCTGAAGAAAGGCATTCTCTGTTTTGATTACGCAACTGAACTGAACATTCTTGGTATGATTGTGTGTGCCCCCCACCCCCCGGTCCCCAAATCTACTCCTTAAATATAAGGCGAACCACCTTTGCCAGTACTCTGGATGCCCGATGTGCGCGCAGCGCTCAGGCAATAACCAGCTGGGGCCCCTCTGGGCATCCTTGGGCAATGGTGACTTTGGGGATCCAGTTTTCTTGTGCTTTGAGCCCAGGATTGGCATGCAAATGGCTTTTGATGGGTGCAATAAAAAAAGTGACACTAGGGGTCCACGGTCACCACTTGTTTCATGTTCTCTGCAAGCTCCGTTGTTCATCTGAGAAACAGATGTTTCGTTAACAAATAAGTTACCATCAGCAATGAATCAAATTGCCGCAGTCCACCACACTTGGAATAATGAAGTAACTTCCCAGTTTTTCATAGTTAAGGTTTGGAAACTGATTTTCAAACCTGTGGAGCCTGCCACCTGTTTGGGATGGCGCTGCTCTCCCCTTGCCAGGCCAGGAACGTAATCAGGGCTGGGGTGCTTCCCTCCCTCCACCCCAGTGAGTAAGGCTCCTAAGTGGCCTTGGATGTATGGCGTCCGTCTTCCTGCTCTTATAACTGGTGCTCTGCCTCCTGATTGGTTTCCATGCCAAGGGGGTTGATTTTGAACAGGGTGTCTGTCCATCTCTTTGGAGGAAGGGCGGTCCTTCATTTGAAGGGTGGCTAGAGGGTGAGCTTTCCCCCCTATGGAGAGCTGCCCGATCCAGCTCTGATTTAAAGATCACCACCCGCAATTAGATGGGAGATCCAGACCCATGACTAGGATCTGTGTCTCCCAAGGCAAGCATGGATTCTGCGCCCCCTCTCCCACCTGTGATGTGTGTGTGTGTGTGTAACAGTGCAAAGTGTAAATACTGTTTTGTCATTTTGGCACACACACACACACACACTCTCCCAGTGAGCCGCCCAGCACACATGCCCCGTGTGGAGACTTTCAGCGTGGCCCTCACTTCGGGGATGCTGCTGCTGGGATGCAGGAGGAGAAGGACGGGGTCCTACCTGGTGCAAGAAAGGACCTGGAGTTGGGAGGGGTGAGGAGGCAGATGGAGCTCTTTGCCTTTGCCTGAGCTAAGGCCTTGCTTTGATCTCTTTTGTGCCATCTGCCTTCCCTGATGGTTTTTTCTCTGGCGTCCGTGTCCCCTACGCTTGAGTTGTGTTTGGTCCCCGTCAGATGCTCCGGAGAGGACTTTTGCCCGAAGATTTTCCTGAATAAAATAAATGAACGCTCTGTTGCAATGAAGCAAGGCTGTGCCACGGCTGGGAAGGCACCGTTCTGCCTCTCCGCCTCCCTTGTCTCTTTCTCTTTGGCCAGTGACGGGGGGCTACGAGCCACTGATCCGCATCTGGAACCCTTACGTCACCAGCAGCCCCATCACCCAAATGAAAGGGCACGCGACGGCCGTCACCCACGTCATGGTCAACGGGGAGAGGAACACCATCGTCAGCGTCTCAAAAGACAAAGTAAGGAGCCACGGAAAAGGGCAGGAAAGATTAGTACAGTGGACCCTTGTATAACAAACAGCTTGTATAACATAAAATGTGTACAACATACAAAAATTCCGGAGATAGGGGAAATTTGCTTAACAGAATCGCCTATGGGGAAAATCCGTACAACATAAAAATGGGATCACTGCATTTTCAATGTATTCCTATGGGAAATTTGTATAAAGGAAAATTTGCTTAACATAATTTCATTGGGAACGAATTAATTCCTTGATACAAGGTACCACTGTACCAGAATGCAGTACCTAGTGGAAAGTTTTTTTTTAGCAACATGGATTGAGAGGGTGAGGGGAGAATGAGGCTGTCCCTTGACCTTGACTGCTCCACCTTGCAGGGTTCCTTGGGGGAAGGAAGGCTCCACAGATGGTCCAGCCCTGCTCAGGCTAGTCTTTCTCTCTTGCACCCTTCAGAATATCCGCGTCTGGGATCTTCTGGATCATTTCTGCCTCCAGTCAATCCATGGCAGGAACGTGCCGCTGGGCAATTGCCCCATCTCAGCTGTCTATTACCACCAGCCCGGCAATTTCATTATTTGTGCCACGTATACGGTGAGGGGAGATTCCAGACTGGGTGAGGAAGGTTGAAAGGGAGGAACATATTTTTTCCCCACCCAGCGCGTTGTTAGTCTGTGGAACTTCCTGCCACAGGATGTGGTGATGGCATCTGGCCTGGATGCCTTCAAAATGAGATTGGACAGATTCCTGGAGGAAAAGTCCATCCCAGGTTACAAACCATGATGGAGATGTGTCATCTCCAGGTTTAAAAAACCAGGGTACTTCAAGGGCCAGATGCAGGGGAGGGGTATCAGGAGACAGATATCTAGTCTCGTGTGCTCCCAGACGCATCTGGTGGGGCCACTGTGAGATACAGGAAGCTGGACTAGATGGCCCTTTGGCCTGATCCACCATTGGCTCTTCCTATGTTCTTATGTTCTTAGAAAGTTTTCGGGAAGGAACCAAGGGAGAAGACGCTTCTCTCTTGTTTTGGGTCACAGGGTCACAGGATGGCAAACGGTACTTGGTCACCAGGTAGAATCATAGAATCATGGAGTTGGATGGGCCCATGGCTGTCTGAAAAACAAAACAAAACACCCCTCCCTCAAGCCTCGGGAAGCCCTGATCTGGGCGACCACAAAAATATTAATTGCACGAATGGCGGCTTCCTGGGGCTTCAGGAGCTGCCTGAAATAAAAACATGACCCAGCCCACTGATTTGTCACTCTGTAGTTTCATGCACAGTAAATTTGTGGGTCACGACTCAACTCCCTCTTTTGAACCATGAATTGGACTGAAACAACATTTCGCCAGTTCACCCCCCTCTCTAATGCAGATCAGACTGACGGTTGTGGGATGCACTTCCGGTCTTTGTCATGGTGGCACCTTCCTCGCTTGAGTTCCGAGACAAGAGTGGGGTTTTTTCCCAGGCTAGCAGGTCCTTTAAGGGTATCCCTTAAGGGTAAGGGGCCCCCTGAAGAGTCCCTGAAGAGGAGTGCCTTGCCTGAACCAGGATCGGAAATCAGGAAAGTGGTGATGTTCCTGAAAAGATTCTGGCAGCTCCGTACCTTAGATTCGTACCTGCTCAGTTGGCAAGTACGAATTCAGTTGGGGGGAAAAAAAAGACCAAAGCCACGGACATGAATTTCCAAACAGATCCACTTACCCTTCATTTGTCACCTTGAGGAGCTTGGATATTTTGCTGATGAATCATTCAATGTTGTTGGAATGCCTGAAGGCCTGACCCTATATACCAGTGATGGCAAACCTTTTAGAGACCGAATGCCCAAACTGCGATTCAAAACCCATTAATTTTTTGCAAAGTGCCATTACAACTTAACCTGAATGCAGGTGGCTGTGAAGGGGCGATGTCGAGGGCCCACAGAAAGGGCTCTGAGGGACATCTTTGGCACCCGTGCCAAAAGGTTCACCAAGCAGCTAAAGGGCCAGTTATGCTTCCCTGGAAGGAGGATTCAGTGGACCCTTGGGTAATGGGTGGCATATAAGATGTACAATCAATCAATCAATCAATCAATCAATCAATCAATCAATCAATCAATCAATCAAACAAACAAACAAACAAACAAACAAACAAACAAACAGGGTACCACCTTGGAGAAGGCCTACCCCGAGGAAGTGGCTTCATCAAACCCACCACAGGCCCCTTCCTGCACCCACCGATGCCATGCATTGCCAACCAACTCACACTACACCAAGCTGGTGGGGGGCTGCACCGAGCGACCTGGCTCCCTACCTTTTACAGGTTAGACCCTTGCCCTCCTCCTGGCACCCTAGTGCACGTTGTGAATAGAGATGGGCACGAAACGAGCAATTTTTTGTTTTCGTTTTCATTTTTCGTTTTGTTACGTAACGAAACGAAAAACGAATTTTGTCTCTAAAATGAAACGAAACAAACCGAAACAACAGAAATTTTGTCGTGCGTTTCGTTTTCGTTGCGGCAAATACATTGAACTGTAATGAATGCTAACGAAACAGCAATTTTTCGTTTTTGTTTTCATTTTTTTCGTTTCGTTATGTAACGAAACGAAAACGATTTTTTTGCAAAAAATTCACGAAAAACAAAAACGAACCGAAACGGACCCCCTAAACGACAAACGACAAACGAAACACCATTTTTTTTTTATTCGTGCCCATCTCTAGTTGTGAATATCCACCGGAAGGGAAAAACCTTTCCTCACGGAGCCGCAGGTATGAAGACTTTTTTTGGGTGACCAGGCAGCCTGTTCACGGTGTATCCCAAGATATGTTTATTTTTGGCTCATCTCTTGCGCTCTTCTCGGTGGCTTTGTTGCAGCTCGGCCTCTTCTTTGGGCCAGATTCTTCCGAGGTGGAAATCAAGTCCCACGAGCAGCCGCTCTGCTGTGCCCTGTACAACAAGAACTTCAAGCAGGTGAGTCGCTGTAGAGAAAGGCCAACGGTCCTGCAGGATGAGACCGGGAGAAAATAGCATCCTGTTTGGCATGGCTTTAGTTCTGCCAACCTGTCAACTTGAGCCTCTTGTTTCCTGCCCTGCCTGCCTGGGTTTCGTTCCTGCACATACTCACCACCTGTTTTGATGTTAGAGATGGAGAATATGTTTGCATTTTCCTCCTCTATTCCTGCATTTCAGTGGGGCAATGGCTTTTTAAAATAGCTAGCTATGCTTTATGGGGGAAAGGGTGGGTTTAGTGGAAGCTCAACCACAAAAAAATGATCAGAATAATCCTAAAACTAACTGCGTGTTGCAGTTACACAGCAAAATTGGGTAGAATTATCCCTTGTGAAATTACTGCTTAAATGTAACTCGATGATTTGTTTGTTGTCGTGAAGAAGGACCAATTGTAACCAACTTTTTATGTTCCACTGGTCACATCAGCTGGTCAACAATGTTTAGCAACAAGCAGGGAGCCAGTCACACTGCCAAGGTGAACTTGTCTGGGTGATCTCCTCATTGTGGAATAACCTTCCACCAGACTTCCGCCTGGCTCCATTTCTTAGTGTTTTCAAGCGAGCCTTAAAGACTGTTCTATTCAGGCAGGCACTGCCTATGGGCCTTTTCACACGACCCCTAAGATCCGCTGGCCACTTAAATTCGGACCAGAGATCTTAGGGGTTTGTCGCTGTTCCTGCGTTCCCACCCCCTCCGCACCCCTGGCTGCTGGCTCCATGAGGGGAGGGAGAAAAAAAGGAAGAAAAGAATGCCGCTCACCTCCGTTCTGCCGTCCCGGCACTGCATTCAGATCTCTTAAAGGGGCGGGAAGCAAAAAAAAAGAACAAACAGAAGCAAGGAGAGCCGGGCAGTCACTACATTATATCCGCATCAGGAATTTTCACCTCCAGAGAGCAGGTACCTGAAAAGTGTGCTGGGACGCGCTTAGGTGGGCGTGGTTGCACTTACTTATCTGTAAACTCCGGAGCTGGCGGGGAAACAATTTTAAGCTCCGGAGCTGGGAGCCATTTGCAGCGGAGTTTAGGGGTCGTGTACAAAGGGCCTATGTGACCTCAGTGTCCCCCCCCAACAGACCCTCTTCTCTACAATCAATCAATCAATCAATCAATCAATCAATTTGTAGGTTGTCAGTGGCTGCTACAGCGGCATTGTCAGCGTTTGGGACATCATGACCGGCCAGAAGACGATGGAGTTCGCCACTTCTCCAGAGCACCCTGTGGAAATCACCACCATGACCTTTGATCCCCCAGAGAGGCGGCTGATCACGGCGCTGAAAAACGGGATGATCAAGCTGTGGAACTTCAACAATGGGGCCTGCTTGGTGGAGCTGCCCTTCGAGGACAAGAACGAGGTGAGCGGAAAGAGCCAGTCAGGCCTGGGCGGATCCGTTTGGGGGGCAGTGCCAAATGACTCGATTATTAGAAATACAGAGGGATGGATTTGTGATGCACATGATAACCGTATGATGACTTGCCTGCCAGGTGCAAAGGTTGGAGACATCACCAGACATCTAGATAGTTTGTTAGAGAGAACTGGGAAGGAGCCAGTGGTCATGGTACATGTTGGTACCAATGATGTCGGGAAGGCTAAGCGGTCAGTCCTGGATGCCAAATTCAGGTTGTTCTCTGCCTTTGAGGTAATGTGAGAAGTCCTGGATTCCGTGCTGGAGAGCTGGTGAGAACACGGATCCCTTCTCACAGACCTAAAGGGGAGCTGTGTGGTCCAAGCAGAACAAAATACAACTGCAAAAATAGGCAATAACTTTATAGACCACTAAAAATAATCATCATGCAATAAATGAGCTTTTGTGGATTAAAACACCCTTTCATCAGGTTTGCAGAAATGTGAAGAACTTAGGAGTCCGACACTTCGAGTCCAAACTCATATGGCAAGAAGGATATTGTCAGGAAAGAGGTTCTTAGATGTTAAACCCAGCAGCTCTTGGCATGGTCAGTTTTGGCAGGCTTGTCTCTTAGGTGGAAGTCGGGAGTCTGGTTGTTGTTTTATAACAAAAGCTTAGGCAGCTGTGGAATGGGACACAGGGAAAACCCCTGTCATGTTTGCACAGGTTCCTGATCTTGCATTGCCTGGCCTGGCCAGTCCGAAAGGCTAGCAACCATCCATGGGGTTTTGCCCCAAGTGTGAAGAGGCCTCCTCCTCCTCCTCCTCCAGCTTCAAAAAACCCCACGGAGATAGTCTCTAGACCAGGGGTCCTCAACCTAAGGCTCCGGGGCCGGATGCGGTCCCCAAGGTCCTGAATCCGGCCCCTGGGACCTATTGCAACCCCCCACCTACCCCCTGCTTTGCGAACAAGCCAGCCTCCGCAGCTGCTTCTGTTGCTGAGGCAGTTCAAAGCGGTGGGCTATGTTGCTTCTCCCACTCCTCCCAACTACCGCCCAGATGATCAGCATGCTGGCTAGTGGGGCATTCAAAGTGGGAGGGCTACGGCAAGGTCCCCCACTCCCTCCCCCCTTTTTTTCCATGTTGGCCCCTTTTTTTGGACTCGGGTCCGGCCCCCAGTGGTGTCTGGGGTGTGGTGGACCGGCCCGCTGTTTGAAAACTTTGAGGACCCCTGCTCTAGACCATTGAAAAAGCAAACCTTAAATGTAAGCTTTCATGAATAAAACTCACTTCCTCAGGCTTTGAGTAGAAAAATTATGAATGAAAGTCCCAAGGTGGTCATGACGGAGATGACGTGGCCCCAGTGGTTAAATGCCTGTCCTGCAGCTAAAAGTGTACTCACAACCTGGGGTTCATAGTTGACTTAGGTCAGTAGAATGAGTCCCGAGCTTCCTGGGGGGTGGGGTGGGGGGCAATGTGTAGCCTCCATATTGTAATTAAATCTGTAAACCACCCAGAGACTACTTGAAGTGGTATGGGGCGGTATATAAGCAGAAAACTTCACTTTTGCTTTGGTTTTGATTTGCTGGGTGCTTTGCTTAAGATGAGCTGAGAGTTGGTTTTAACCAGTTTTGTGTGTGTGTGTGTGTGTGTGTGTGTGTGTGTGTGTGTGTGTGTGTGTGTGTGTGTGTGTGTGTGTGTGTTGTAAAAATGACTCACTCCTTGTGCTATTTGTTTGGGATATTCCACTTGGCCTCCAGGATAGTTTCTGCAGGGCTCCAGAAGGCTTAAGAATGGCCGCCATGGAACTCCCTGCTTTCCCTTTTGTGTCTCCCTGACAGATCAGCTGCATCTTTTACATGAATTCCAAGATTTTTGTGGCAGGCTGGAGCCGGAGGGTGACGTGGTATCTGTAAGTAGGAAATGAACTCAGAAGTACACCAGCCTTTCCACAAATAGTTGGGGTATTCTATCGTCCACCAGATCAAAAACTTGAGGGGGGCCTTGAAATGAGGGCCACTGCGAGCTCCGGGCAAGAAAGAGAAACTGGGTTTCTCGACTTGCTGAATGACTGTGCCTTAGAGCAACTTGTCATGGAGCCCACCCGAGAACAGGCAACTCTGGATCTAATATTGTGCGATACTCAGGACCTGGTCAGGGATGTGAATGTCACTGAGCCTCTGGGGAACAATGACGATGCTGCAATCTCCTTTGCCATGCATGTTGGAGGAAGAGTGTCAAGCAAATCAGACATAAAAACCCTTGATTTTCGAAGGGCAAACTTCCCTCAGATGAGGAAACTAGTTAGAAAGAAATTGAAGGGGAAGGTTGGAAGAATCCAATCTCTTCGGAGTGCATGGAACCTGTTTAAAACAACAATAATAGAGGCCCAGCACAAGTGCATACCACAAAGAAAGAAGAGCTCATTTAAGTCCAAGAGGACACCGGCATGGTTAACGAGTGGAGTTAGAGAGGCTCTAAAGCGCAAGGAGAGGTCCTTCTGTAAATGGAAATCCTCCCCAAATGAGGAAAATAAAAAGGATCACAAACTCTGGCAAAAGAAATGTAAGAAGATGATAAGGGAGGCAAAGAAAGATTTTGAGGAACGCATGGCCAGCAATATAAAGGGTAATAATAAAAGCTTCTTTAAATATGTTAGAAGTAGAAAACCTGCCAGAGAACCAGTTGGCCCTCTGGATGGTGAGGGAGGAAAAGGGGAGGTTAAGGAGGACTTCGAAATTGCAGAGAAATTAAATGAGTTCTTTGCATCTGTCTTCACGACAGAAGACCTCAAGCAGATTCCACTGCCTGAACCGCCCCTCTTGACTAAACAATTAAATCAAATACAGGTTAAAAGAGAGGATATTTTAGGAATAATTTATAAATTGAAGATTAACAAGTCACCAGGCCCAGATGGCATCCAC
The DNA here is from genome assembly GCA_037367245.1 of Phrynocephalus guinanensis. NCBI lineage: Eukaryota > Metazoa > Chordata > Lepidosauria > Squamata > Agamidae > Phrynocephalus > Phrynocephalus guinanensis. Next base: position 130,123,673 of record CM074737.1, read on the forward strand.
CCAAGGGTTATTAGGGAACTGAGAAATGAAATTGCAGATCTCTGAACGGTTATATGCAACTTGTCTCTTAAAACAGCCACAGTGCCGGGGGACTGGAGGATAGCAGATGTCACACCAATTTTTTAAAAAGGAAGGAGGGGGTACCAAGTAAACTACAGGCCAGTTAGCCTTACATCTGTCCCAGGGAAGATGGTGGAAAGCCTCATCCAAGAGAAAATCTTAAAACACATAGAAGAACAAACCTTGCTGAGAGAAAATCAGCATGGCTTCTGTAAGGGTAAATCTTGTCTGACAAATCTTTTAGAATATTTTGACAAGGTCAACAGGCATGTAGATTTGGGTGAACCGGTGGATATAGTCTATCTGGATTTTCAAAAGGCTTTTGACACAGTCCCTCACCAAAGGCTGCTAAGAAAATTGCACAGTCAGGGGATAAGAGGGCAGGTCCTCTTATGGATTGAGAATTGGTTGAGATCCAGGAAACAAAGAGTAGGTGTCAATGGGAAATTTTCACAATGGAGAGAAGTGAAAAGCGGTGTGCCCCAGGGTTCTGTCCTGGGACCGGTGCTTTTCAACCTGTTCATAAATGACCTGGAGACAGGGATAAACAGTGAGGTGGCCATGTTTGCAGATGACACAAAACTTTTCCGTGTGGTAAAAACCAGAGAAGACTGTGAAGAGCTCCAGAAGGATCTCTCCAAACTGGGGGAATGGGCTGAGAAATGGCAAATGCGTTTTAATGTAGCCAAATGTAAAGTAATGCATATTGGGGCGAAAAAAACCAAAGTTTATCAACTCATGGGCTCTGAGTTATCCGTGAGGGATCAGGAAAGAGATCTTGGTGTGTTGGTGGACAGCTCCATGAAGGTGTCTCCCCAATGTGTGGCAGCAGTGAAGAAGGCCAATTCCATGCTAGGGGTTATCAAAAAGGGGATTGAAAATAAAACAGCCAACATTATAATGCCGTTATACAAAACAATAGTAAGGCCCCACCTGGAGTATTGTGTACAATTCTGGTCACCGCATCTCAAGAAAGACATAGTGGAACTGGAAAAGGTGCAGAAGAGAGCGACTAAAATGATTACTGGCCTGGGGCACCTCCCTTATGAGGAAAGGCTAAAACATTTGGGCCTCTTTAGTCTGGAAAAAAGGCGCTTGAGGGGGGATATGATTGAGACACACAAAATAATGCAGGGCATGAGTAAAGTGGATAGAGGGATGCTCTTCTCCCTCTCCCAAAATACCAGAACTAGGGGACATACACTCAAATTGAGGGCTGGGAGAGTAAGAACTGAGTTCTATGGAACTCCCTGCCACAGGATGTGGTGATGGCATCTGGCCTGGATGCCTTCAAAAGGGGATTGGACAGATTCCTGGTGGAAAACTCCATCACAGGTTACAAACCATGATGGGGATGTGTAATCTCCAGGCTGAAAACCAAGGTCCTTCAAGGACCAGATGCAGGGGAGTGGTATCAGGAGACAGATATCTAGTCTCATGCACTCCCAAACGCATCTGGTGGGGCCGCTGTGAGATACAGGAAGCTGGACTAGATGGGCCTTTGGCCTGATCCAGCATGGCTCTTCTTATGTTCTTATGTTCTTAACCTAACGTGTGTTTGTGTGTGCCTGTGTGAGAGAGGGGGACTTTGATGCTGGAGCGTGTCCTTAAATGTGCAAAGGCTCTCATTCAACCAGTAGCTGCAGTCTTCTGCTTTGAAGGATCCAGGGAACAGGACTGCAGAAACATTTCCCCCGCAGCTGAAACTCTGTAAAGCTGCGGCTGGTCAGAGTAGGACATACAGGCCAAAGGGACCACCACGTTGTTGTATTTAAAGTGTTTTCAGGTTTCCTTCACTAACAGGGCTCCTTTACATCCCAGGGAAGGTGGTGGAGGAAGAGACATTTGTTAATTTATTTTATTGTCTATTTCTTGAACGTTTATACCACCTATCTAGCAAATAACTGCTCTGGGCAGTTTAACCACCAAATAAATAATGTCCAAAATGAATAAACAATTTTAAAAGCATAAGAATGACAATAAGCGTTAAACAAATCACATTATAACTTAACTGTTATCAAGGCAAAGGCAGAATCAGTGCAGAACAAGCACAGATGGAGTAGAGCATCAAAAAGGCATATACCGGGGAAAGCCTGCTTGAACGGCCAAGTTTTTAATTGGCATTTAATAACTCCTAGTGAAGGGACAAGACTGATCTCTGGGTGGCAGTCAACATGAGACCTTTCATTGCATACTAAGGGCCTTTTCACACGACCCCTAAGATTCGCTGGCCAGTTAAATTCGGACCAGAGATCTTGGGGGTTTGTCGCTGCTCCTTTGTTCCCACCCCCTCCGCACTCCTGGCTGCTGGCTGCGTGAGGGGAGGGAGGGAAAAAAGGAAGAAAAGAATGCCAGCTCACCTCCCTTCTGCCGTCTTGCTCTGCTCCCGGCAGCATTCCAGTCTCTTAGTATCTCTTAAAGGGGCGGGGGGAAAAACAACAACAAACAGAAGTGTGGAGATCCCGGCACTCACTACGTTACATCCGCATCAGGAATTTTTCACCCCCGGAGAGCAGGTACTTGAAAAGTGCGCTGGGACGCACTAAGGTGGGCGTGGTCGCACTTAATTTTTTGCAAACTCCGGACCTGGTGGGGAAACAATTTTAAGCTCCGGATCTGGGAGCCATTTGCCGCGGATTTTAGGGGTCGTGTGAAAAGGCCCTAACTGTGTGGAAAAGCTGAATTAGGAAGCCCTCCAAGAGCCTTCCCTGCCTTGGTGCATGCCAACTAGATGTGTTGAAGTCCTGTTTCCATCTGTTTGCATCCAAAACAAGAAAAGCTCATTTAGAAGATGGAATGCTTGTCCGAATGAGGACAAATTCTGGCAGAACAAATGCAAGGCAACAATCAGGAAAGCAAAGCAAGACTTTGAGGAGCTTACTGTATTGTATTTAACCTACAGCAGCATGTCCAAAGTCAGGCCCGGGGGCCAAATGCGGCCCATTTTCAATTTTTGTATTTTCTCCCTACCAGCTCAGCCTGTCACACATCCTCACCAGCTGGTCCCTCCTTATACCAGATAAAGACATCAGCAGTTTTGCCCGGGCCCTCCCTGCCTCTGTCCATCCCAGCCTACCCCCTGGCTCCATTTTTGAGTGTCCCCTAGAGCAGGCTCTTCTCAACCTACCAGCCCCGGGGCTGTCACACATCCCCAAGGTCTGGTCCCTCCCTGGGACCAATTGCAACCCCCACGTGCCCCCTTGTTTTGTTCGCAAGCAAGCCTCCGCAGCTCCCTGGATCCGGCCCCCAGTGGTGTCCATCCCAGCCTGGTGGTGGACTGGCCCCATGGTTGCACCGTTTGAGGACCCCTTGCATGTCCTAGAGGCTTGTCCAAAGTCCGGACCAGGGGGCCAAATGCAGCGGAATGTTCGGCCCCCCACACATTTTCACCTCACCAAATCTGGCCATCCTTGCAAAAAGGTTGGACACCCTACAGTATTTAAAAGCTCAAAACAGTAAGTGTACAAATGTGTTAAAAAGTATCAAACAGACACCACATTAAATGGTAGTAATCAAAAGCAACACCGAAAATTGATTCAAATTAGTAAGGCACAGCCATCCATTTATCACCCTCCTTCCCCCATTCTGACAGGCAGTCATGGAGGAAAAGCTTCCGTGAAAAGAAAGGCATTTGACTTCTTACAGAAGGAGAGCAAAGATGGGGCCAGACGGGCCTCCAATGGGAGGGAGTTCCAGAGTCTGGGAGCAGTCACAGGGAAGGCCCTGCTCTCCTCTGTCTCCACCGAATGCCCCTGTGACGGAGGTGGGATGGAGATAAAGGCCTTTCCCTGTGATCTTAACACCCAAGTAGGCTTATGAAGGGAGACATGGTCCTTGAGGTCCCTTGGACCCAATCCTTTTAGGTTCAAATCAGAATGATTTGTTTTGGCCGGGGAAATGTCCTGGTGATGGATATTCCGTGGGCTGCCTCATCTCCACCCGTCTTGAACAGGCCACCCTGACTCCTTCATGAAACACCAAAGAGCTTAGCTGATATCTGAAGAAAGAGAAGCTGCTTTGGGGTTTCGTTTCCTTTTTAGTTTTGATTGTGGGGAGGTTGGCCTATTCCCCCACACCTTCCACCGCTCTCTGGTGGATCTGGGAGTCTTGGTGGACCACAAATTGAACATGAGTCAGCAGTGTGACGCGGCGGCCAGGAAAGCCAATGCGATTCTAGATTGCATCAACAGAACCATCGTGTCTAGATCAAGGGAAGTGATAGGGCCACTCTATTCTGCTCTGGTCAGACCCCACCTGGAGTCCTGTGTCCAGTTCTGTTGATGTTGACAACCTTGAGCGGGTGCAGAGGAGGGCGACCAGGATGGTTAAAGGTCTGGAAGCCATGTCTTATGAGGAACGGCTTAGGGAACTGGGAATGTTTAGCCTGTCAAAAAGAAGGCTGAGGGGGGATATGATAGCTATGTTTAAATAGTCGAAAGGATGTCAAATTGAAGAGGGAACAGGTTTGTTTTCCATGGCTTCAGAGACTAGGACTCGGGGCAATGGTTTCAAACTGCAGGGATTCCATTTGAACATTAGGAAGAACTTCATGACGGTTAGAGCTGTTCGGCAGTGGAATATGTTGCACCAAAGGAGGGTGTTGGAGTCTCCTTCTTTGGAGGTTTTTAAGCAGAGGCTGGATGGCCATCTGTCGGAAATACTGTGATGGGGGTTCCTGCATGGCAGGGGGTTGGACTGGGAGGCCCTTGAGGTCTCTCCCAACTCCATCATTCTATGATTCTACGATCCTTCCCTTCGTCTTCTTTTCCCAGGGACATCAAAGAGCATGAAAAAGTGATTGAATGCAAGCACTGGAAGTCCTACCACTCGGACGACATCCTGTGCATGGATGGGCACCGCAACAAGCTCCTGGTGACGGCCTCGTGCAGCGGGGACATCGTCCTGTGGAACGTCAACACCGGGCAGGCCTTCTGCCGCTTCAACGCCTCGGAGGGGCCCTTGTCGCTCCTTCCCAAGAGGGTAGGTTCCGAGTCTCTTGCCTGGGGGGGGGTCGTCTTCTGTGTAAATTCCCGTGCAGTTAAGCCTCCTGGGAAGAGAGCCGAACTCCATCCAGCACTGCAGGACAGTTCAGTTCAAGCCAATCCTCCTATAGGCATGGAAGACCTGAGGTTTGCAAGGAACAGGGCAGGCATGTCCCTTGCTTCCTGTTAGATAAATCTCCTAAGCCATGGTGTCAATACGGGCCAAAGAAATGTTATTTAAAAGGTATTAACATTCAGATGAACTGACATTTGAACAAGTGTCTCCCTTATGCAAACACAAGCCCGGATTAGACATGGGCATGACTCGGTGAAATTGTCGTTTCCGTTTTCAGTTATTGTTTCCGTTACGTAACGGAAACGGTAACGATAATTAAGCCTTCAGAACTTGAACTCGAACCGAAAAAAGAACAATTTGGTCGGGTTTTTCCTTTTTGTTTGTGGCATCGTGGCGATCGCGCAATGCGAAGCACAGAAAAAGTTTTTAAAAGTTTTTTTAAAAAAAACCCGACTCCCGGCCAAAAAAGCAGGCGAAAATATGCCTGCCTGAGGCTTTGCCACCTACCAGAGGGGTGGTTTCTGGGGGGTCCCCGGCCTCCCCCCCTCTTCTCCTTCCTGGGCTGCTTGCACCAGGCTGGGGGGGGGGTCATCCTCGTCGTCTCGCCATGCCATGAGGGGGGGGGGATCCAAAATGGCGACCGCAATTTTTGTTTTGAAATCGTGGTCAAAACACACACCAAATCACCACAGAAACATGTGAAATTTATTTATTTTAAATGCCTGAATTTTAATAGTAGCAGCAGTGGGTTTTTTATAGCAATAAAACGTCGTATTTATTTTATTTTATTTTATTTTATTTTATTTTATTTTATTTTATTTTATTTTAGACCTGCCCATTTGGGCTGGGCATGGTATGGGACCATGCAAATTTTTTGAACCATTCCACCAATGGCATCGCCAGGTTTTTGACTGACACTTCTGGATGTCTCGGAGGGCATAAAAAGCCGAGGCACCTTCCAGAAATCGCAGTTGGGTGTATGGATGTGGTTGAGGGAGGAGAGCTGGCTGCTGGTGCTGGTGTGATCCAATCGAGATTGAGGAGGGAGGCTGGAGGCTTTAGGATTTAAGTTAGGCAGGCAGGGAGGGAATTGAATTTAGAAAATAATTTCTTTGATTCCCTGCAGCTTTGTCTGCTGAAGGGAATAGCAGTTTATTCGTTATTTCTTCTCTGGCAGTTTGTGAGGATTTTTTTCTGATATTGGATAAAGGGGGAGGTTCGGCTGGGGGTGGGAGGTGTGGATTTATTTTAAAAATATATTATATACTACCATTTATTTTCTATTTTCCCAACTTCAATTTGCTTGCACACACACACATTTGGGGTGCAAGCCAAGAACAGAACCTCTATCCTAAGTGATATCCTAACTGCCCACTCGCCCACCCGCCCGCGCCGCCACCCGCCTGCGGCCCGCGCCGCTGCCCTCCCTCCCCCCCGCCCTGCCCGCCGCCTAGGGCGCAAAAACACCTAGTGCCAGCCCTGATTGCGGGACGCCCCTATGCTCTGGGAAGTCAAATCGCGCTAAATCGCGGTGGAAACGACAAACGACAAACGGAAACGACAAATTTTTGAAAATTTTTGCGACAAACAGAAACGACCCGAAACGGACCCGTTCCGACAAACGAAAACTCGAAACGTCATTTTTTCTGGTCGTGCCCATGTCTAGCCCGGATCACTTTGTCAGGGAAGCATCTTTCATAGGTAGAATACAAGCAAAAATCTTGTAAAATCTGCGGCTAGACTGTCGTTTTAAAATAGTATGCATGTGAAGGCACCACACACCTCTAGTGAACTAGTCAGACTGCAAACACTCCTGCTATGATCAACCCTTCAGGGTGACACAAGAATTTTGACTCATTGACAGGAGATGAGCACAAGTAGCTGGTGGAAACCACCCTCAAATAAGCTGTTTTGATTAACTGCCGTATAAAAATTGTGAAAGCTAAACCAAACTACCAATGATGCTTACAGCATCTTTATTTATAATGCAGTTCCAAATATTACAAGTACATTTGTAGAACTATTGCAGGAAGTGACAGTTATCAGCTGGTGACCATTAAAGTGGTTGAATTTTTTTTGCCCTTCATTCTGAGGATGCTAATTTTGCCTTAACAGCAGGCGATTCCCGTCTGTTCTTGTACTCTTTGAATGTGAATTTCCTCTCTCTGTACTCTGGGATGTAAAAGAAACAAATTAACTTGCAGCCTTTTACTATAAAGGTTGTCCTCACAGTTTGATTCACACCTGTCAGGCACAAGTTATTCACATTAAAAATTCCACTGCTTCTCTTGTGGACTTCTGTTAGCGGATCCCAGGGGATTCCTGTCATAATATATAGAATTGACAAAATGTATGTATTGTATATTTAACAGAGTGAAAAGAGAATTGTAAAATGGAGTCAGTCAAAAATGCAGTGTCATGAGGTTAGCCACAAGAGCAAGGAATTAGAAATCACTAGCAGGTTAAAGTGATTTAGCACAGGTGGAATAGTTAATGACGTCATGGTGTGTCAGAATGTGATTGGTTAAAATCATGTCTGATGAGGTCTAAATGTGTATATAAGAACTGGCTTGTATAATGTTAAATTGGGGCTGTTTATGGTGAGAAACAGTACCCCACACTCTGTTAATTTGTATATGTGATATTGCTTGGTGTTATGCTGTTGTATATTTGCTGCATAAGAGTTTTATTCTAAGTCATGTTTCTGTGTCTCTCCATTTCTGGGTTCTGATAATACTCATAACAATTAACTACACTTTATCTACATGCTACTGCTGTTAAGATCATATTTATTATCTGCTATACACACGTGTGTGTTAACATTTTTCACAATCCTTTAATTGTTGTTGATAATTTCCGCCGGTGAGCATTGCTCCTTCAGGTTCACAGGACCTCAGAGTCTTCATCCTTTCTCCCTTGCCTCCTAGAAGGCCTGTCTGCAGGAGACCTGCCTCTCTAGCTTCCTCTAGGCCAGGGGTCCTTAAACTTTTTAAACAGGGGGCTAGTTCACCGTCCCTCAGACACTGTTGGGGGCCAGACTAGAGTTTGAAAAAAAAAAAGAACAAATTCCTATGCACACTGCACATATTTTTTGTAGTGCACAAAAAAACAGGAGAATGAATGCAATATTCAAAATGAAGAACAATTGTGATCAACATAAAGTTTATGTTTATGTCATAAACGAATAATATTTCAATGCTTTTGGCTAATGAGGTGGTCAATATCCGGTTCCATATTTGTCACTGCTGGTTGTTGCAAGTGTTCATTACACAAGCTCAGCAATGGAAGGTGGGGTGGGGTGAGTGCGGCAGAAGGATACGCACCGTGCATGAGGAGGGAGGAAAGATGGAGCCCCAAAGCAAAGCAAAAGCAAAAGCAAAAGTGTTCTGCTTATATACCGCCCCATACCACTACAAGTAGTCTCTGGGCGGTTTACAATTTTAATTACAGTGTGCAGGCTACACATTGCCCCCCCCCCAGCAAGCTGGGTACTCATTTTACCGACCTCGGAAGGATGGAAGGCTGAGTGAACCTTGAGCCTGCTACCGGGGATTGAACCCAGGTCGTGAGCACAGTTTTACCTGCAGTACAGGCATTTAACCACTGCGCCACGAGGCTACCCCAGGGAGATTGAGGGGTACAACTGTTGTAGCGTTGGTCAAGATGCTGCGAAAACGGCACTCCCTTTCCTCCTGCGCACCACGAAAACTGTGTTGATGGTTGAGGCGGTGGCAGCTGCTGCTGCTGCGCAGCAGGTTTTTGGCTCAGGTTGCCGGGAAGGGGGGGGGGATTCTGCAATGGCTGGAGGGATGGATTCAGGACCCAGGCAGGCCAGATTTGGCTCACGGGCCATCGTTTGAGGACTCCTGCTGTAGGCCAACGGTTCCAACCTTGCAATATTCCAGATGCTCTTGCACCCCAACTCCCAGGAGCCTTCACCACTGAAGTCCTGGCCAGGATTTCTGGGAGTTGTAGTCCAAGAACATCTTGGAAGCCAAGGTGGGGAACCACAGCTCTTTGGGCCTTCCTCATAACCCAGTGTTCCCTCAAAGTGGAGTTCCAGATTCAAGACCTTCCTGTAACTCAGGATGAATAATGGAAACAAATGCTTCTCTTATGCTCCCTTCTCCCTGTCTCAGCTTCATCCCCCTTCTCCGTTGGCCTTTCCTGTCTGAATACCAGACTGCACAGATCTGTCCATGTCTACTTAGCAAGATGCCATGAAGGTGCTGATACAACCACAATCAATAGTAACAACAAGAACACCCTTGTGCAGTTTGGGAGGCATGAAAATTCCACTGGTGATTAATACATCTGGGATGAATGAATACCTCCAGCACCAGTGTTGAGACCGAGACGGGGCTGGCCAGTGGGGACTGGCCATGGGTCTAACTTCTGTTGAAACTGAAAGAGTCTCCCTTTTTATTCAGGAGTTTTCTGTGGGTCCTGATAGCCCAAAGAAGGCAAATGAGTTCTCAAGCAGTCCCGGAAAGAAGTGCTGGGCATATTCAAGAACAGGGTTGCCCTCAAAAGCGGCCCTCCCAACGAGACCCATCAGCGCACAGAACCCTGCGGTGTCTTCCTTCCATTGCAAGCCCCCGGGCACTGCTCTTCCTGGAAGTCGGCTCATCCATCCTCAGGTAAGGTTGTAGACGCTCCCAGGAAGGAGACACAAAAGGATTGGGATCCTACAAGATCCCACCTCCTCTAGGTGGTGGCATCCTGTGATCGGAAGCAAACAGTAACCCATTAAGAGTGTTCTGAGGGTTTTTGTTTTTGGAGCACAGTGTAATAAATCCATCTATCCAAAGGAACGGCATGGGGGAGGGATGCAATACATTGGCTGGTGGGTAAACAATAATGGTTTTTAGTTGCTTCAAACATTTTCTTTTAGATGGTGTTTTTAAGACTTCTTTTTAATAGTAGGTTTCCCAGCTTAACGTTCTTCTCTAATCAGTCTATGGGTCTCTTAGGAAACCTTAGGAAAGAGCAATGGAACGTGGAAACACCAGTAGCTTTTACAACACTGGAAGGAGCAACGACAGGTTGAATTAGTGCTCCAAAACAGTAACAGGGTTAAGAAACGTGTGTTTAAATTAAAACACAAGAATGACAAAGGTTTTTTTTTTTTTTGGTGGCATCTATGGATGCTTCGGTGACCTTGGACGCTGTGCAAAAAGCCATTGTTTTCAGAAGCTAGGGATACAAGTCAGCAAAATGCCAGCCCATCATCTCACTCGGCTTGCTTTGCTGAGCTTCTGCAAGGATGCCTGTGAGAGATGGCGGGGCCGTTTCCATTGCAGAGGGACAGAATTTATTGTGACTTTTTAGGCTGCCGTCAGCTCCGAAGGAGGCAAGAAGAGCGTGAACTCCCCACAAGCTCCAGGGGCTGCCGGTGCCGGCACCCCCTCTAAAAAGGATCGGCCAACCTGGCAGGAAGAGGTCAGCGCCACCCAGGTGGCTGTGGAGAAGGTCAGTGGTGGTGGTTTCTCTCCATAGCAAGAGGGTAAGGTTTGGGGATAAGCAGCTGCGTGCCAATTAGGCTCTGGTTGAAACGAACCTCCTTGGGTAGTGGCGTCCCATGATTGCCCACCCTTTGTAGAAGTGTCCCCCTACCCCAACGATGGCAAACGTTTTAGAGACCGAGTGCCCAAACTGCGATTCAAAACCCACTTATTTTTCGAAAAGTAGGAAAACCCAGCTTTCGGATGAATATCAGGAAAAACTTCCTATCTGTTAGAGTAGTACAGCTGTGGAAACAATGACCTCGAAAGGTGGTGAGTGCTTTGACACCAGAGACATTCAAGAGAAATTTAGACAACAACTTGGCAGAAATTAACACAACCATGAGGCCTCTTCCGACTTCACTATTCTATGATTCTATGATTCTTTGAAACTACTGTATTACTCTCCTGGGAGTGCAGGTCAATGAACTGTGGATCTATACAAATGAAGAAACAATTTTAAAAACATGTCTACATATTTACTAGAATATGAACTACTAGAGGATGAGAGGGTGAAGGAGGGGATGGTTGAATGGGCACAAAATTTGGGTTATAATATTGATATTGATGACTGGACAAAAAAGACAATTATAAGTTAATAACATGAGTTAATCTTAGAGGAAATATCCTCAAAATGGCACCCCACTCCAGTAAGATTAGCAAAATGTCAGAAGGAATAAATAACGTTTGTTGGAAATGCAGAGGGAATCCAGGGACTTATTACCATGCATGGTGGTCATGTATCTTCAAGTGTGTTGGTCAGGGTCCTTCAAGGACCAGATGCAGGGGAGTAGTATCAGGGGACAGAGATCTAGTCTCGTGTGCTCCCAGAGGCATCTGGTGGGATACAGGAAGCTGGACTAGCTGGGCCTTCTTGGCCTGATCCAGCAGGACTCTTCTCATGTTCTTATGTGACGAAGCCAAAAAAATTCTGGCTACAGGTCTGGGAAGTGGCACAAGAAATTGTAAATGTAAAATAAAATTCTAAACCTGAAACATTGTTTTTGAATATAATATTTCACAAACTCACCTTGGTAGAAGAGTTTAGCTGTTCCTCACGCAGTTTAAAGACTACTACACAGCTGTTTCTGCTTCAGTTCATGACTGGGTTTCAACCTATGTGTGGCATTGATGACCATTAGCACCAGTTTGGTATAATCAGAAGCTAAGCAGGGTTGGCCCTGGTTAGTACTTGGATGGGAGACCACCAGGGAATACCAGGTGCTGTAGATGCCCGGAGTAGGAAGTGGCAAACCACTCCAGTGTATCTGCCAAGGAAACTCAATCGACATGGAGTCACGGATAGTTGGTCACGACTGTAAGGACGCAACACACACACACACACACACACACACACACACACACACACACACACACACACACACACACACACACACACACACACACACACACACACACACACACACACACACACCCCTGACTATAATCCTACAAAATTCCTGACTTTCTGCTAGTGTATCTTTAAGAACTGATGCTTGTTTGAAGGCCAAAGGTAGTAACACCAAATTCTGATTTGATTTAGATTTTTCTTTGATTCGCTCGCTTTGCATTTTGTAAATTGACAAAATTAAACCATCATAATTTATATTCCTAAAAGCATCCTTTGTTTGCAGCATTCTTTCACACCTGCCTAAAACTGTTGCACAGTACCGTACGTATGGCAGCCAGGGTGCTCTGGGCCCAGAAGTGGAAGGAGGGAAGAAATACCAATGATGGAAGAACTGTTAAAAAGGTTATTGGACATTGTAGAACTAGATATGCTCTCGGGGGTGCTGTGGGATCAACCAAGAGACTTTGTAAAGGAGAGCTGGAAGATGCTATCCACTGGGCCCAGAAGCAGACACATGATATGAAGATGCCATATGAAGATGCTAGAACCCTTGGAGGGCATGCAGATGACCGGACAATGGCAAAAGCCTTGGTCCATATGTGTAGTACAAGTGTGTGACTATTGGTTGATTATGTTGGTCTTGCCAGATTGAAATATTTGTTTTTTTTTTTTGTATAAGTAATAATGTAAACAAAAAAATTTACTTCCCTGAGAGGAACATCTGGGGCATTGTGGAATGGATCTCTCTCTCTCTCTCTCTCTCTCTGAGTTTGGTAGAGAGAACGGGATCTTGTTGGCTTTCCTAGGTTCTCTTCCTGAATACTCGCGAGCGAGCACCGAACACAGCCATTTTGCTAACCAGCTCTGCCGATGGGTTTATCTACGCTTGGGCTGTGGGGACCAAAGGAGGGATGATGGGCAAATTCCGAGGAGCCCACGGAACTGCCAAGGACACGGTGGTCTGCTCCATGTCCACGGATGACAAAGACTTGGTTCTTTTTACGGGGGATTCCCTGGGCTACATTAAGGTCAGTGTTTCTCCTCCTTCCTTCCTTCCTTATAGGGAGTAAATGGGAGAGTGAATGAAATAGGGAAAAGTTGATCAAAGTGCAAAAGTGCTAAAAATAAACTAAAAATGAGGAAGAGGGAGAGGGAGAATTTGGCAACCTTTAGTTTTTTTTATTCTGCCCTGCCATCTTGCTGAATATTTTTATCTGTTATTTGTCATTTGTCATTTGTTGAATTTTGTATTTGTTTTGTTTTGTTTTGTTTTGTTTTGTTACTGCTTTTGTTAACCGCCCAGAGTTCCTTTGGGAAGACAGGCAGTATATAAATATATATACATAAATAAGCAGGACCCATATATTTGTAAGGCCAGCAATCTGGGGCACAGTTACATTTGTTTCCTGGAAGGATTTGGTTTTTTTTGTTCCCGGTCACATGGTTTTGTCCCTGTTCAGTCCCTGTTTCCATTTACCCACGGGCATGATTACTTGTCTCGTGACAACTGTTACTTCATGGTCTTGTTCCGTGACAAATTCTGAATTTGTCTTGCTTTCTTAACCTTTTTTTAATATCATAAATAAAACTTTTTCGATATTTCGATTTACTGGTCTTCTGGGATTTACACGTCAATGCTACAGAATTTTCAGTACTTTCTTTAATAAACATTTGCACTGCATGGTGTTTCCCGTAGGTGGACACTGGTTGTTGCATGACAGTTGTTACCACACGGTGCCTTGTCTCAGAACAGGAACCGGGAACAAACCGTGACAAGAGAATACCCTAGTCCAGGGTCAGGTACGGCTTGTCACACTCTGTTCCCAGTTCCGGGGGCGTGATTGAAACAACTTTTTGCTGTCACGCTATGGACATGAAGTAAGTTTTTTTTTTGTACCGGTCCCAAGCGGGATAGCAATGAGGGATGAACGGGATGTGAAGTAACCACCTTAGTCTGGAAACTCTGGAAACCCTGCAAGGTGCTAGCTCCCCTCTATTTGGCACGGTTTTAGGCTTCATCTTGAGTCCAGTTCAAGAAGGATACTGATAGAGTGGAACAAATTCAGAGGAGGGGAAAAAAGGAGGGGACTGGAAAGCAAGTCCTAGGAGGAAAGCCTGAAAGAACTGGGCATGTTTAGCCCTGAAAAAAAGAAAACTGAGCACTTTTCAAATACTTGAAAGGCCATCATCCAAAGGAGAGGCAGGATCCATCCTCCATCAACCGTGAGTGTAGGAAATGCAAAAATGGGCTCAAGTTACAAGAAGACCAGGTTTCAGTTGAATATCAGGAAAAACTTCCTGGCTGTTAGAGTAGTACAAAAACAGAACCATAGACCTCAACAGGCGATGAATGCTCCAATGTTGGAGGCATTCAAGAGAAATTGGGACAACCAACTTACAGGTATCCTTGGATTTGTATTGTTGCATGGAACGGGGGTTGGACTTGGTAGTCTTAGAGGTCCTCTTCTAACTTGACTATTTTATGATTCTACAATTCGGGTAGAAAATAGATGGGTGACCCTAGTGCTTCGGATGGTGGAGAGGGGCTGTCAAGAGCAACAGTTTTTGCCTCTTTCTCTAGATTTGGGACATTATGAAGTACTGCACCAAAAGAGGGACAAGCGATTCCATGATGGACATGGATGATGACTCTTTTTTGGAGGAAAACAGCTTCTGCGACCTAATCCCTGACTACTGCAGGGTTCCAGCCAAGGTCCAAGCCCAAGGAGTGACCGAGGAGGTGAGTTGTGTTGTTACCTGGCAGAATTCCTAAGATCTGCCTGACCGCTTTGCTCACCCCAGGCCAGGTGATTGAGAGGACTGACCCCAGGGGAGGCTGAGAAGGAGGAGAACAGAACAGAAACTGGGCCTTCTCGGTGTTAGCTCCCACCTGTGGAACAAAATCCTCCACCCTGGCACCTTCACTGGGAATTTTTAAATGATTGTTGAAAAAGTAATTGTTTTAGACAGACGTTCCTGGATATTATTCCATCAGGATGTAGAGAGGTTGTCAGCAGCACCTAATTCACTTGCCCCTGCCACGGTCCCTACGTTGTCTTCTTTAGCTTTAGTTGATTGATACGTTTAATTTGATTTTGTTTTGTTACTGTTGGTTAATTTGTTATCTGCTAAGTTGTGAATCACCTGGAGTGGGCTTGTAGCCAGATGGGAGGTGTGTGTGTGTGTGTGTGTGTGTGTGTGTGTGTGTGTGTGTGTGTGTGTGTGTGTGTGTGTCTATCTGTCTTTCTATCTACAGGTGGTCCCCCGCCAATTCGCGGTCCATATACCACAGTCCTGCTATATCATGGGACTGCAGTATATTAAAAAAGCCCCCCTGGGGTAAGGGGGAAAAGGTCTATTTCAGGCCTCCAATACTTACCCCATGACTAGCACTGCCCCAAATGGGCCTGCAAGGGCCTTCCCGGACCTTCTGGAGGCCCGAAAATGGCTTCCATTTTGCAGAAAATCATTTCTGAGGCCTCCGAGGACCGCCCGTTGGAGGCCTCAGAAATGATTTTTGGTGTTTCGGAAGTCACATCCGGTTTACTGGAAATCACTTCCGGTTTGCAGGGAGCACCTTTTGGGGCCTCCAGAAGGCCCAGGAAGGCCCTTGAAGACCTGTTCGGGGCAGCGCCAGGCTGGGGCTAAGTACAAGGGCCCTCAGCTAGGCCCCCCAGTCCCGACCCAACCTGCATCTGCATATAGCGGATTTTCCATTATTGCAGGTTGGGTCGGGTCCCTAGCCCCCGTGATAGGGGGGGTCACACTATCTATCTATCTATCTATCTATCTATCTATCTATCTATCTATCTATCTATCTATCTATCATCTATCTATCTAAAGTAATAAATACTTCATAACATAAATAATAAATGATCATCCTGTTCTCAGACAGGGAAAGCATAATCTTCTCCTGTGGAAGAAGGGTTGTTTCAGCATCCCTAGAATGGGATGTCACTTAAGAACATACGAACATAAGAAGAGCCATGCTGGATCAAGCCAAAGGCCCATCTAGTCCAGCTTCTTGTATCTCACAGTGGCCCCACCAAATGCCTCTGGGAGCGCAAGAGACTAAGCCTGGAGATTACACATCTCCACCATAGTTTGTAACCTGTGATGGACTTTTATTCCAGGAATCTGTCCAATCCCCTTTTGAAGGCATCCAGGCCAGATGCCATCATCACCCCCTGTGGCAGAGGCTTGTAGCCGGCACTCACAGGATGGCTGTACAGACGCTACTTCGCAGGATGTATGTAACAGTTGGAAAGGATGCAGAAATGGTGGGATTAAGTCCTCTTCCCAGAAAGGAAGGGGGCAGCTGCTCATGTGGGTATGAAATCAACTAACCCAGGGTGGCTGAGATAGCTTTCAAGGGGAGTTCAGAGAGGAACATGAAATTGAAGATGAAGATGGGGAGAAGTTTATCAATGACTGTTGGCCCTCCAGATTCAAAGAGGATCTTGAAAAAGTTACTGTCTCCTACTCTAAGTCTAGAATCTACACATCCTGTGTTCTGGAACTTGAATGTAGGCCAAAAGAGTATCTGGGAGTTGAGAGTCAAGGCAACTGGACTTTTTTTTTTCTTGTGAAATCCAAAGATTTTGCTACTCATCCAAGCAGCCTCATCAGTTGATAAAGTTGACAAAGCTACTTGGATTGTAGCCTATGTTGGGATTCTACGCCGCAGTTCGGGGTGTGCCGAGAGCTCAATGAATGCCAAGGTTCAGATGAACAGAGAAAGACTTTTATTATTGCGCTAGCGTAGCGGGCCACCAGCGGAGTCAGCTCCGTGAAAATCTGGCGCGCCGGACAAAGGGTACATAGGTGTTTTGTAGAGTTCTTCACTCCTAGCCCCTCCCGTTCCCAAGACTGATAACGCCCCAGCTGCAAGTCACAAATCGAATAGGAAGGGGGAGCATACACATAGTTACAAATCAAGTAGAAAGGAGGAATGTACTCATGGCGCCATGATGCTAGCCTTCTTTGAAGTTCGTGTCTGCCCGAGACGAGAACCGGCTGTCAGCCAGCGATTTATGATTGCCTTGCGCATTACACAGGCACAGGCTTACACAGGCGCAGGAAACGAAACTCAGGTTAAATGCGGGCTTTGAATAACATATGAGCAAGAGAGCATAGCAAGAGAGCATAAGCGTCGCCATCTTTGATCATATAAACGGCAGTTATAAAGCAATATAAATTGTCATTCCCATCAGGATAAGCAGTGAAACATTTTGATCTCACAAGAAAAGAAGTCCAGTTGACATGACTCACCTTCTGGACAACCTCACCTGGATGATTGAAAATCTTCACAGACTTAGTCCAAAGGAGGAAATGTTTGCACTTAGTATGGTGATGCCACTAAATTGAAAAAGTGAAGAGCAGAGTTGGAAAAAGCCCTTTAAAAATACGTCTGAAAGAAACTTCAGTCCTTTAGGCCCTAATGAAAGTTTTTGTGGCAGGTATTTATGTCTTGGGATAAAGGTGAACCTAAAATATACGACAGTATCTTGCTACGACTGGACCAGGCCTAAAGCTCAGAATAATGATGTAGAGGTTTCCTTTGTAAAAAAGCAAACAGTGCTGCTTCTATGCTCGCCTGTTGTGCTTCAAGCACTCTCGGGGCAGTTCGTAATTTAATGATGCAGGCGACATATTGCCCCCCTGCCCCACAGTGAGCTAGGTTTTCAATTTATGGGCCTTGCAAGAATGGAAAGCTGGGTCATGGGCAGAGGTCCCCCCCCCCGCAGTACAGCAGTTTAACCATTGCACCACAAGGCCCCTTTGTGGTGAAGTAAAGGCTTTATTGGATGCAGATCCGAGGACATACAAGGCAGGATGAAATCTGTTCTTGAAACCTCAGGGCTTGTATACAAGGCCACATATAGACTTACACAAAAGACTTACAAAGGAATCGTCCTTTGTATAATGGAACGGTAGAGTTGAGATATTACTGAGACCGATAGGCAAGAGGCATCTGGAAACAGTCCCAGAAGGTGAGAAGTAGAGATGGGCACGAAACGCCAAAATAGCATTTCGTTTCATTATTCATTTCTCTGCCCCTGTTTTGTTTTCTTTAATAGGAAACATTTTTTAAAAAAATTCGTTTCATACTTTGTTTTGTTTCTTTTTACTTTTTCTCTTTTTCTCTTCTTTATTTTTATTTTTAGCATGGTTGGCACTTTTTATTTTTATATTTATTATTATTATTTTTTAAAAGTCCCTGATGCTGGGGGCTTTTTAATTTTTTTTACAATTTTACAATGCCAACCACATGGCCCCTGGGGGGCCAGGTCAGTGCTTTTTAATTAAAATTTTTTTTTTAAAAAAAACTTTTAACAGTGCTGACCATGCAGCTCCTGGGCCTGGTCGGTGTTTTTTTTAAATTTAAATTTTGTTTTATTTTACTTTTACAGCACCAACCATGTGGCTCCCGGGCCGGGTTGGCGCTTTTATTTTTTTTAATTTTTTTATATTTTTACTTTTATAGTGCCGAGACCATGCAGGTCCCAGGCCAGGTCAGCGCTTTTAATTTTTAAAATTATTTTTACTTTATAGTGCTGACCACGCAGGCCCTGGAGCCAGGCCGGCACTTTTTAATTTTTAATTTTTAATTTTATTTTTTATTATTATTATTTTTAAAAGTCCCTGATACTGTTTTTTTTTTAAACAGCTGACAGGCACTGGCTTGCGGCCGGTGCTGAGTAGCTGAGAGGCGCTGGTTTCCCCAGGCCCCGTTTTAAAATTATTTTTCTATTTCTATTTTTTACTCCCTAACCAGACTGGCTAGCCCGTGGCCTGGACTGACTTTTAAAATTTACTTTTATTTTTATATATTTTTTTAAGTTTCAGTCAGAGACTTATTTTATTTAAAAAATAAATAAATATTTTTTAAAAAAAATTTACATGCCCCTTTTAATTTTTTTAATTTTTAAAAAACTTTTACAGAACCGAATGTGTGGCTCCCGGGCTGGGTCAGCGCTTTATACATTTTTTAAAAAGTTTTACTTATTATTTTTAAAAGTCCCCTTCCCCATGCCTGGGCTTCCCCCCACCTCTCAGCTGTAGCACAGGCTGTTTTTTTTTTAAAAAAATCATTATTATTTTATTTTTTGGCTGCCGGAGTTCCAGGTGCGGAGGAGAAGGCTGGTGACTGAGATAAGGTAGGAGACAGACACTGGGAATGAGAAACAAAACGAAATGAAACGAAACGGAAATTTCCGTTTCATTTCATTATTCTTTGATGGGTTAGTTTGTTATTCATTTTGTTAGCTAATGAAATGAATAACGAATAACGAAACGAATTAAAAATTTGTTTCGTGTCCATCTCTAGTGAGAAGCCACTCTTATCT
Source organism: Phrynocephalus guinanensis (assembly GCA_037367245.1). Classification (NCBI taxonomy): domain Eukaryota; kingdom Metazoa; phylum Chordata; class Lepidosauria; order Squamata; family Agamidae; genus Phrynocephalus; species Phrynocephalus guinanensis. The sequence goes on from CM074737.1 coordinate 130,142,995, forward strand.
TCTTCATTCCCGAGGCAATGGTCACTGGCCCCACCTGTTACCTCGTCTGACGGTGCAGCCCTGCTTTGAGCCGGGATCCTGCTTTGAGCGTCAGGGTGTTCTCTCTTGTTTGGCAGGTCCACCATGGCTGGGTCACCACCTTGGTCCCTCCCCCGTGCCTCAGCTCCTGGAGAGGGCACCTGAAGAACGTGGTCAGCATCAAATACGTTGAAAGGTTCCGAGTGATCCTCACGGCCAGCCACGATTGTACCATCAAGCTGTGGATGCTGTCAGGGAAACACATCGGTAAAGCCCCTGTCCTGCAACTCCAGGGAAAAAAACAGAGAGGGTGCCAGTCAGCCAGAGGCCCATCAGCAGAGTTTGCCCCTTTCTCATCCACGGATAAGTCCAGAGAAACAGCAGGGCTTGGTACCCTGACATCTGAGCCACCCCCTTTCACATCCCCTGAGACTGGGGATCTTGATGGTCTAGGTACAGTGGTGGCGAACCTTCGGCACTCCAAATGTTTTGGACCACAATTCCCACCGTCCTTTGTCATTGGCAGCACAGACTTGGAATTCTGGGAGTTGTGGTCCAAAACATCTGGAGTGCCAAAGGTTCACCACCACAGGTCTAGGAATTTGACTTCTCCTGACATTTCTTCACCTTGCCCTACATGGCTGCCCTTCCTGCGTTCCTTTCCTTTGCTTTTATTTATTTTTTATGTTAGAGTATTTTTTTTACCTCACCTTTCTCCTTGGAAAAAGGACCCAAGGCAGCTTACAGTAATGAGGGATAATTTACAGTCCAGTATAATGATGAGGGAATTGAGGGACACCTTACAGCGTTAATAGACAACATTACATTAAAGCTACAAGAGAATGTGAGCAGTGAAAAGGAGAGTAAAATTCCATGTAAAAGGTATGAGTGATGGGAACTAACATCGAAAACATAGTGTCCTTTAAACACATTGGGTCTCCCATTGTAGGTAATCTCTGATGAACCAGGCAGTGTGTGTGGTGTCCCTTTGCTGATTAATTGCCCTGATACATTTCTGTAGCCAAGGAGCCCAGCTTTTCCTGCAATGAACAGCAAACACAAAGCAGGCTAGTGGATTCTGCTGGGAGGAGAGCCTCTAATGTCCCATCCCGTATATAGTAGGACCCCAGTATCCACTGGGGATTGGTTCCAGGCCTTCCTGTGGATAATGAAAACCGTGGATAAGAGGGAACACCAACAAACACACCCAAAAAACTGCTGTTTTGTGACAGTAGCTTGCTTTACACCTGCTGTTTGTGACAGTAGCTTGCTTTGCGGCTGCTGAATTATTTATTTAATTTCCCCCCTGCCAACCGTGGATAACTGAATCAGTGGATAATGAATCAGTGGATAGAGGGGTCCTACTGTAAAGACTGGACCTCCTGCTCAAAACCGGGCCTGCCTTCATAGATGAGTTAAAGCCTCTGTGGAAGGTATCCCTCAGGAACTGCAAAGGCGTCTCCTTGAAAAGTACAGTGGACTTTTACCAGGGCTGCTGAATTCTGCAGCTTTTAGGGCCTTGTCTCTGATTAGGGTGGGGGTGGGGGGGAGGAATGGCAGCGATGCCCTGTCCCGAATGAGGAGGAGCACGCTTGGATTGCCCGGAAGGGGCACTCGAGTGAGCCGGAGGGCTGGATTGCCACGGCATGGAGCCATCAGCAGGGATGTATTTGCACCGTCCTTCCGGCACCCACCCAGACCTTCTTCTGCCTTGCCCCGTAGGGACATTTGGCCAGTCCTTGTGGAAGCTGGGGATGCAACAACTGATGCCAGCCGAGGTGCCCGAGGACATCCGCCGGGTGGCCTCCTTGCATACCATGATCGTCCTGAATGAAGGCCGGCGGCCACACTGGGAGTGAGTAGGCATCAGCGCTGGTCTCTTGTCTGATGTCACCTGCCCCAACCTCCCAGGCGGTGCGTGGCAGGAGTGGAACACAGCACCTTCTGTCCAAAGGCCAGAGTCTCTACTCGGGGTGCCTGTGGAAGAGACAGACGTCTGTCTGTCTGTCTGTCTGTCTGTCTGTCACCTGGTTCGTCTTCTCTTTGACTTGTTTCCTCTGTTGGCTGATAGGCAAAAGCAAAGTGTTCTCCTTATATACCTATACCACTTCAAAGTAGGTATGTAGTACTACATAATTAAAGTATGTTAGAGATGGGCACGAATCAAAAAAATGATGTGTCGTTTGTCGTTTGTAGGGTCCGTTTCGGTTTGTTTCTTTTTTTGGCAAATTTTTGCAAAAAAATCGTTTTCGTTTTCGTTCGTTTCGTTTCGTTACCATTTCGTTACCAGTTATTTCAATTTTTGTGATTTTTTTTAGCATTTAAAGCAGTTCACTGTATTACAGTAACTGAAATGAAACGCACGACAAAATTTCCAGTGTTTCTGTTTGTTTCGTTTCATTTTGGAGACAAAATTTGTTTGTCGTTTCGTTGTGTAATGAAAAAAAAACAAAAACAGAAACAAAAAATTGTTCCTTTCGTGCCCATCTCTACAGTATGTAGGTCTAGAAGTTGAGTTATGGCTACTGGACTTCTTTTTGAGAGATAGAAACGTTTCGCTGTTCATCCAAACAGCTTCATTGAATGAACAGCGAAACGTTTCAGTCTCTCAAAAAGAAGTCCAGTAGCCATGACTCAACTTCTAGATAAACTCACCTGGATGACTGAGAATCTTCACAGACATACAGTATGTAGGCTACTCACTCCCCCCCCCCCAGCAAGTTGGGTACTCATTTTACTGACCTCGGAAGGACGGAAGGCCGAGTCAACCATGAGCCAGCTACCTGGGATTGAACTCCAGGTCATGAGCACAGTTTTACCTGCAGGACAGGCATTTAACCACTGTACCACGGGGCTCCTTTACGTAAGGTGAGGTCAGGTTTGCCTTTGGCTACTCTTTCTCCTCTAAGCAAGTAGCCAACAGAGCAAAGGTTGATAGAAACGGCCTTTCAATCAACTGTTAATGAGTGGAATATTTATTTATTTATATCCCTGCCCATCTCCCCGGTGGGGGAGTCTGGGTGATATACAATATAAAATTCAATAAAACAATGGATATTAAAAATCTAAAAACCATAGAATCACTGCCAATATAAATATGAATAAATTATTAATGATAAGAGGCAAAGCTTTAAACAAGAGAATGTCTCTGGGATTAGCCACTTCCCTGGGGTGACGGCTGTTTGTTCAATCTGATGGAGTGGGGAAAAAGGAGTGGTTTTTAAACTTTTTTTTTTTGCCACCCCAAGCCCGTGTTACAGCTGATGGGCGCTTGGGGTGGCAAAAAACTGTTTAAAATTCCCATCTTTCCCCGTAACCGATCACGTTACACAAGCACCACACACACAGAGTACACTAAAAATGAAACAAAATGAAACGACATGAAAAAACTGAACTGAATCAAATGAAAAACGAAATGAAATGCTATTTTAGTGTTTCATGCCCGTCTCTACTTGGTAGCCAAAGCAGGACCCCAGCTCCCTTTGGAATCTGTCGGCTGACATCTGCAAGACGCGTTGCAGCCATTTCCCTCTGCTTTTTCGGGACAGTTTTGGTGGGAGCCCTCTTGCAGCCTTGCAGCCCTCCCTCCCACACACACCCACTCCCCTGGTTCCGTCCCGTCCCATCCTGCCTGCAGGAGCACCCGGAACATTTTCCACACGCTGAGCCAGCAGAAGAGGCAGGAGTCCATGCTGATGGACTTCCTTCACGTGAAGCCGGGTCTGGCCCGCAAGGCGGCCAACAAGATGCGCGAGTTGATCAGCAAAGAGACACGCATGGCCAAGTACACGGAGGAGCAGATTGAGGCTTCGTTCCAGAAGTGGGAGGAGTCCGGGAAGCAGGTGAGGGCCTCTGGTGTCCGGAAGAGGAGGGCAGACTGTGGGCGGGAGGAGGAGGGGAGGATCCAGAATCCATACATTTTTAAATAGCCTCATTTAAAAAAATCTGCATTCCTCTCCAGTGAGAAGAGCAAACAAATTTTAAAAATATAGTCGGACTCCAGTATCCACAGGGAAAGAGTTCCAATTTGGAAAGAGAACCACTATAATTATAGAGCCTAGTCTCTGGTTCCTTCTAGTGGCCAGTTCTGGTAATACACCATGAAAACATGTATTTCTGTGTTTTTTAATTTAATCTTTCCAGGCAGCAGGTAAGTGAAAATGTGGATACTGAGGGTCCTCCTGTATCAATCCATGTGAGTAGTTTCAATTAGTAAGAGCAGCAAACAATAAAGGAGTTGAAAGGGGGTTCCTGCATGGCAGGGGGTTGGACTGGGTGGCCCTTGAGGTCTCTTCCAATTCTATGATTCCGTGATTCTAAGAGATAGGTCTTTGTGAAGCCAAATGGTGTTAACCACCTGCTGGAGTGGAAGGCAGGATGAAGCCAGAAAGACATTCTAGCGGGTGTGTTCCCCCTGACCGAAAAGGGAGGTGAGGTGACCCTTGGGCCTTCCTAACACCCCCGTCCCTATCTTCCAGACAAGAGGGCAAATGAGGAACAAGCCGTAGGGATGGCTTTGGAGGGCAGTCAGCTGCTGTTGCTGGAACGCAGGATGGGAAGGGCAGCCCTGAGGTCTTCAGGGAGAATCTGAGCCTTGCGAAGGATTTTGGAAACTGATGCTGAGTGAGCATCACAGAGGCGTTCTGGGAGGCTATTGTGGGCAAGGAAGGGCAAGAGGAAAGCAAGGGTGGCCTCTGGGTGCCCTTTTGGAGAAGGCCCCCTTCCTGAGCTGTTCCTCTCTGTTCAATCCCTGCGAGGGCAGAAGAGTGAGATCTTGGGCCGTGCCTACAAGCAGAAAGTGCACCGCCCGTTGCTGAAGCAGCTGCCAGAGGTGAAGGCATTCGTGGCCAACAAGGACCAGGTGAGTGAAGGGAGCACAACTGAGTGTAGAGACGCTTCCTCTTCCTCCTCCTCCTTCAAGAGCTTTTTTTACATGACCCCTAAAATCCGCTGCAAAACACTTGCAGATCTGGAGCATAAAATTGTTTTCCCACCAGCAGCGAACTTAAAAAAAAATAAAGTACGCCCACGCCCACCTAAGCGCGCCCCAGCACACTTTACAAGTACCTGGTCTCCGGAGGTAAAAAAAAAATTCCGATGCGGATTGTAAAGCTGTGGATGCCGGACTCTCCTTGCCTTCTGTTTGTTTTTGTTCTCCCTACTGCCCCTTTAACAGACAGGAATTCTTACGGGACTGCTCCCACGACAGATGGAGGTGAGCGGAGGTCAACCTGCATTTTTTTCTCCCTTTTTTTCTCCCTACCCTCACCGCAGACAGAAGCAACAGAGTGCGGAAGGGTGAGAACACAGGAAGAGGAACAAACCCCACATGATATTTGGGGAGATCTGAATTTAAGCTACCAGTGGATCTTAGGGGTCGTGTAAAAGGGCTATAAGGCAGAGTATCTCAGCTGTTACAGTTAAGGGCTTTGGACCCAAGGGGGAGCTATATTCACGGACAGACCAACACATGTGATAAATGGTTCAAAAGGCCACTCATGTCCTCTAGGGCACGTGGTAGGCTGTGCTGCCATGGCTCCCTCCCCCCCCCACTAATCTCAGTACCTCCTTGTAGTTTTCAATACATATTGACCTCTAGAAGAAGGATAATAATAATGTCATCTTTCTGAAAAACGGGGGACAATTTTTGAATTGATCAAAGATATTTTTAACCACTTAGGTGAACCTGCTGATTGGTTAAGTGTTGCAGCCCTGCTTTCCATCCTCTCTGTCACTGAAGGCAGTTGAAGGGGAAGGCCAAGATGTTGCATGTCGTATTTCTGTGCAAAGCACGTTTTGCTGCCTGGAAGGAATTAGTTTTTGCTCCTGAATTATCTAGAATGAATGTCCGGGTGGATCTTCTAGATCCCTTCTGCTGGCGAACTCTCGTAATAATAACCACCCAAGGGCAGCCTTAGGACTGTCAGAAGAGTCAGTCTTAAGGTGCAACTGTATTGCCCAAATAACCTGAGAGTTGTGTCGGGATTATAGATGGGCACAAAACGAAAAATGAAATGCTGTTTCGTCATTTTGTTAGGCAACGAAACGGAATGAAACAAAATGAGGAAGCATTTCAGATGAAACAAAAACAGTCTTTTTGTTGTTGTTGTTGTTGAAACGAACCATTTTGTTTCATCTGTAAAAGGAGTCCCTTACCTGCTGGGCTCGCAACGAGCCGCCGCTGCCGGAGTCCAGGAGAGGGAAGAGGAGGAGGTGGATCCATGCTGCCGCTCAGATGCTCCCCGCCTGCTCCTCTCAACTGGGAGGTGGTTGACAGTGCCTCCCCTGGATCCTAGAGGCATTCCCCCACACCCCCATGCCTCCCATGCATGCATGCATGCGTGCGTGCGTGCGCGCGCGCACACACACACACACACACACAAACAAACAGCAGCGGTGGAGGAGGAGGAAGCAGAGGCAGCCGCTGGGGGAGAGCTGGAGCTGGGCCTGGGGGCAGGGAGCGGGCAGAGTCATCCTTCTTGCTGTGGCGTAGGGGGGCTGCAAGCTGGAGGGGGCTTCCTTCGCCTCCCAGGCCCCTGATGAGTTGCACCATTGCCGTGCGCACCCTCCCCAAGTACATGCTGCTGCTGGTGGCGGTGGCGCCGCGCGCACCCTCCCCAAGTACATGCTGCTGGTGGTGGCGGTGGCGCCGCGCGCACCCTCCCCAAGTGCATGCTGCTGCTGCTGCTGGTGGCGGTTCTGCAACCGAGCACCTAGGGTTCGGTGCGGTCAGTGGGGGAGGAGGTGGCGGTGGCTCATGGGTTTACTCTGCTCCCCGCCTTCCCCTGCACCTCGGCTCAGGCTGTGAGGGGGCGGCAGCAGGGAAACTCCACACTCCTTCCCACTCTGTTCCCCTGTCCCACCCCAGGATCCTTGCCAGGGTACACCAGGGAGCCAAGAAATAGCCTCGTCTCTCCGTCTCCCCCACCCACAAAGAAACACCTTGGGCGCTTTCCAGACACTGCCAGTTCTGTTTCTATCACCATCTCTCGCCCGCATGTGCGCACACATGCATGCACACAAACACCGGCCTGGGACATTTCCGTGAAAATATCCAATCAGGGATGACAGCGTGAAAGAGTGATTGATCCGTGAATATCCTGGCCAAAACTGGACACTTGACAGGTCTGGCCAGCTGGCTGCGGAAGTGGCATCAGGCTGAAACAGGATGCAGAAAATGGCATCTGTATTATTAACACTGGAACAACATTTCGAATCATTGGGTTGATAGCGAAATAAATATGGAGGGTGGGACCAGATGGCTGAAGACATTCCTGATTGTTCTGGAAATAGTTACTTTAACAGTTACTTTACTTTAAGAGCCCCAAAATGGCTCTTTTGACTGCTGGGGAATTACTCCTGCTCAAAGCTCATCAGCTGAACCAAATAAAAAACAAACAAAGAAGGTTGATTTGGGGCATGGATCTGGTTCAGGCTGGAGTCCATTTCCCGATGTGTAGGGTCAGAGCTGGTAAAGCTTAGGAACCGACCCAATGAAGCCGCCCCCCCCGTCTTTCCACTCCTCCCTATGTAAACACTTGTGTCTCCAGTACGAACACAGCATGGCCCCTGGATGTTTGCACTAGTGTGTGAGTGTGTGCGACTTCTGAGAAGGGGAGAAGGATGGGCCACGGCCATTGCAATCTTTAGCAATGCTGGCCATGAAGCAGCAGCTTGGCCACCTGCAGCCTCCAGGGGCTTTAGAAAGACTGCTGGCCACATTCTAGAACATTCTCTGGATTTGGCCTTGGTTCAGACTCCAAACCCACTGTCTTGACGGCACAGACGTCCTGCCGAAGGACTGCCCGTAAGGTGGTTTTCACGGCCCCACGGGTGCCCAAGCAGCCAGCTTGCTAAAGATCTGTACCGACCAGAGGAGATGGCAGGGGCTGAAGGAATGAACGAGAGGCCGATAAGTCAAGACTACAGAAGGCAGGATTCTTGGTCCAAGTCCCAAGCCCCAGCTCTGAGTCCCTCTTAAAAACAAATGTTTTTTCTCTCTCTAGGGAAAAGGGGGTGGGTGGTTGGGTTGGTTTCCAGGTAGAGATGGGCACGACTCAAAAAAATGGTGTTTCGTTTGTTGTTTGGTCGTTTAGGGGTCTGTTTCGGTTCATTTTCATTTTCGTGACATTTTTTGCAAAAAAAAATGTTTTCGTTTTGTTAGGTAACGAAATGAAAAAACGAAAACGAAAACAAAAAATTGCTGTTTAGTTAGCATTCTTTTTAGTTCAATGCATCTGCTGCAACGAAAACGTAAAACACGGCAAATTTGGTCGTTTCGTTTTTTTAAAAATTTCATTTTGTTTTTGTTGCGTAACGAAATGAAAAATGAAAACGAAAACGAAAAATCGCTCGTTTCGTGCCCATCTCTATTTCCAAGGCATGGTCGATGTTGAGTCACCGGTGAAAGTGGATGGTAGGTCTGGCAGTTCAAGTCTTCATCCTTGGTTGACGGTCAGGCGTTGCTGTTTCCTCCACTTTCTCCAACCCGTGGCTTGGCGTGTGGCCTGTCACCTGCGTCGGACAGGTGAGGAACCAAGCGGGGAGACTTGCAGTATCTGAACAAGGCTTCCTGTTCTCCACAGCCCCGGATCTATCACTGCATCCAGTACACGGACCTCCACCCCATGGTGGCCCCTCACATCCCTGACATCCTGGCGGAATCCCAGCAGGCACAGGCTGTGACCGAGCACCGGGCGGGCAGGCGAGTTAAGGGGTGGTCAACTCTCACTGGGATGGTCATCAAGCCCACCTTGAAGAACTACCTGATCCGCAAGAAAGCTATGCGCCACAAGGAGAGCGGCAGCAAGGATTTTAAGAGAGGGGCAGAGGGCGTGTCTTGAGAAGGATGCTGGCTTCAGCAAACTGGAAACGGCTTGATGTCTCTGCGGTGTTCTCCATTTTTTGGGGGGGGGGGCTCCAGCTCCTGACATCTGATGAGGCGATTTGTCTGCCGTTGCTCAGAAATAAACGTGATGCTTTTAAAATGTGTGTTTTAGGATTGTTCCTTTAAGGAGAGAGAGGGGTGCTTTTAGTATTGGAAATGTGGTAAAAACCCAATTTTGAGTGCTTGTTAGAGGGAGAGGGAGAGAAACCAACCAGGCATGCAAGACTGCATTTTAGAATTAAAGGGTAAGGTTTACTAGGAGGTGATTCTGTAGAACATGGTCTACTTTTTCCGGCCCAAAGTGCCTGACGGCTACTACACTAAAACCTCTACTTACAATATTTATCTGTTCCGAGCACATGCTCGTAAGTAAAAACTTTTGTAAGTAGAGCAGCAGTTTCCCATAGGAATGCATTGAAAAACCAATTAATCTGTTCTGGAGGGAACAGATTTCAGTGTGCCATGGTCCTTGAACTGCCCCGCTCGGCTGAGACAGTGGGCTGGCAGACCCAGAACTTTGCTGGGGCAGTGGTGGTCCTTAGGATGGGGGAAGGAGGGGTGGAGAACTTATCCCCTCACTTTTTAAATTGATGGCCGGCGGGCTACTTTTGAAGCCTTTAAGGGCTACTAGTAGCCTGTGGTCTACCTGTTGGGCAGGCCTGCTGTAGAAGATGGATGGAGCTCAGCTCAGCTCAATCCATCTCACCGGAGTCAAAGAAAAACCCCGTTCTTTTTTTAGGGCATTCACTCATAGCAAGCCGAGATCCTTGGCCCTAGCTTCTTGATCGTTGACATACATTTCATTCTGACATGGCCTCTTACGGAAGGCATGTCTTAAGTCTTGTGATGCCCCCGGGCATTTCTTTTAATAAAACATCAACATAATACGGATTACCTCACTACAATATTTTTTTTATCCAAAGCGTCTGGTGGCAGAGGTGGACAGGTGGAGCTGCCAGGCTTAGAAGATGCTGCTGTTGGGCTCATAATGTGAAGCTCCCGGCATTCCCACCTGCTTCCTGTTGAAAGCACCTCCAGAACATGTTCCTTACTCTGAGGCAAGGACACCAGGCAGAGATATGGCCAAGACTGGTCTTGAGAGAAGCTTGTCCACCATCGTTGGCCTGATGATTGGAAGGGCTGGATAAGCTTCTCATGAACCTTCTGGCTGCAGGTCCCTTAGTCTACATTCACTGCTATGGATCCAGAAGCTTAACATGAGAAGAGTCCCTTGGATTCAGGTCAAGCATCCTGCTTTCAACAGATTCTTCCCAGATTCCTCCCAGGGGATGAGTCCAGCTGCTTTCCTTCCGGGCCTGTTTCTGGCATTTTGCAGTCTATTTCCTCTAGGAGCATGGTGACTCAGGGGGCTAGAGTACTGAAAACTGTTGGCTGCAAAGTTAGCAGCTCAGCGGTTTGAATCCCGGGTGCCACACAGCGGAGAGAGTTCCCGCTGTGAACCCCAGCTCCTGCCAACCTAGCAGTTCGAAAGCATGTAAATGCAAGTAGATAAATAGGTACCACCGGGAAGATAAAACAGTGTTTCCTTGCAGCCATGCCATGCCAGACACATGACCATGAACTTGCACAACACTGGCTCCTAGCTTTGAATATGGAGATGAGCACCTCCCTTAGAGATGGACACAACTCGCACACACATGCAGGGATAATCTTTACCTTTAGTTTTCCCCCCTCTACAGGTGGATAGATCAGTGGTTCCCCATCTTGGGTCCCCAGATATTTTTGGATTACAACTCCCAGAAATCCTGGCCATCCGAGCTAGAAAGCAAAGGCTTCTGGGAGTTTTTAATCCAAGAACATCTGGGGACCTAAGATTCTAGACCAGTGGTGGCTAAACTTCAGCCCTCCAGATGTTTTGGACCACAACTCCCAGGATTCCAAACTTGTATTGCCAATGACAAAGGACTGTGGGAATTGTGGTCCAAAACATCTGGAAGGCTGAAGTTTGGCCACCACTGTTCTAGACCAATATTTCCCAACCTTGGATCCCCAGATGTTCTTGGACTACAACGCCCAGAAATCCTGGCCATCACAACTAGTGGTGAAGGCTCCTGGGCGTTTCAGTCCAAGAACATCTGGAATACCCAAGGTAGAGATCTAGATGTTGTGTTGGTGGTATTTGACCTTAACTGCATCTTCATGCCATTGTCAGGATAGGAACAGAGGAGAAAATGCAGGTGGAATGAATGTACCAGGAGACCAATTGCAAGTTTGGGGTTGGGCATTTTTATCTAGGAAGCAGCAAGTGGATGGAAAAAGACAAAGATCAACATTGAAGCTGAAGCTGTCGCTTGGAGGTCAGGACATCTCCTACGTCATGCCTTGTTTGGTCCCAATGTGTTTAATGGGGCCTGCCTGCCTGCCTACCCACATGGCTTTCTATTTGTCTGCATAGCATTTCATTCTGGCACGTTTCTGTCCCACAGCACTAACGCACGCTGGCTTCTCATTAGCTACCGCTGCCCCTTGGTCTTCTGAGCTGGGCAGCATGTTGGCAATTGTCATCTCGACGCCTTGTGTCAGATCCTGGCCTACGTGGGAGCAAACCACGTCATTGGCTCAGTTGTGAGGCAGCTCTTTGTACTGCGGCCCTGCCATTGTCTATGGATGTGAGGCAAGGACGAGAGAAGCCATCACCAATTCTGACCACTGTATCATAAAATCATAGAATCATAGAGTTGGAAGAGACCTCAAGGACCATCTATTCTAGTCCAATCCCCTGCCATGCAGGAACCCCCATCACAGGACGGCCAACAGATGGCCATCCAGCCTCTGCTTAAAAACCTCCACAGAAGGAGACTCCACCACCCTCCTCCGTGGCAGCTTATTCCACTTCTGAACAGTTCTAATCATCAGGAAGTTCTTCCTAATGTTCAAATGGAATCTCTTTTCCTGTAGTTTGAAACCATTGCCCCAAAGTCTCTGAAGCCATGGAAAACAAACTTGTTCCCTCTTCAATGTGACATCCTTTCAAATATTTAAACATAGCTATCCTATTCCCCCGCAGCCTTCTTTTTGAAAGGCTAAACGTTCCCAGTCCCCTAAGCCGTTCCTCATAAGACATTTCTTCCAGACCTTCAGCCATCCTGGTCGCCCTCCTCTGGACCCGTTCAAGGTTGTCAACATCCTTTTTAAATTGAGGCGCACCGAACTGGACACAGTACTCCAGGTGGGGTCTGACCAGATCAGAATAGAGTGGTACTATCACTTCCCTTGATCTAGACACTATGGTTCTGTTGATGCAACCAAGAATTGCATTGGCTTTCCTGGCCGCCGCATCACACTGCTGATGCATGTTCAATTTGTGGTCCACCAAGACTCCCAGATCCCTTTCACAGGTACTATTCTCAAGCCAAGTGTCCCCCATCCCATATCTGTGCAATTCATTCTTTTTAGCTAGATGCAGCATCCTACATTTCCCTCTGTTGAAATCCATTCCGTTAGCTTTGGCCCCGCATTCTAATCTGTCAAGATCCTTTTGGATTTTCATCCTGTCCTCTAGGGAATTAGCGACCCCTCCCAATTTGGTATCATCTGCAAATTTAATTAGCATACTCTCAATTCCTTCCTCCAAGTCATTAATAAAGATATTGAACAGCACTGGACCCAGAACAGAACCCTGGGACACCCTACTGGTCACGTCTCTCCAAGCTGAAGAGAGACCATTTATGATCACCCTTTGGGTGCTATCAGTCAACCAGTTACAAATCCACCTAACAGTAGCACCAGCTATTCCACTTTCTACTAACTTCTTAGCAAAAATACCATGGTGAACCTTGCTAAGAAGTTAGTAGAAAATGGGAAAATATTTGCTACGGTAGAAGACAATCCTGTGTCATCTGGCCCAGAGATGGACAGTGGGCATCCTTTATGTGCTAGTGGACCGCGATCTCCATCAGCCCTTGCCAGCATGACTAATGGCCAGGGATTCTGGGTGTTGTAGTCCGAAACCAGCAGGAGGTCCACAGCCTTGCTTTAACCAGTTGGAACACTGCAAATAATTTTTGGGTCTCTTACTAATCTTTTAATTTGGGGGAATTAAGCACACTTTCCCATAGATAATTGATACCAGTTGCCTCTAAGGAGCAGAGCTGCCCAGCCAGCAAAGTGAGGTATCATCGGAGATCTTCTGGCTGTGATGGAGAGGAGAGTTTCAGCTGTTCTGCTTTGAACCTTTGCAGTGAGGTGTCCCTAGAAGCGTAGACTAACAATTTTCTTGGCCACACCTCACTAAGTTTTGGCTCCTTTAGCCTTACTTGCCAGACTATATAATGACCCTCTGTTCTCATTTGGATGAGAACATAAGAACATAAGAACATAAGAAGAGCCATGCTGGATCAGGCCAAAGGCCCATCTAGTCCAGCTTCCTGTATCTCACAGCGGCTCCACCAGATGCGTTTGGGAGCGCATGAGACCAGATATCTGTCTCCTGATCCCACTCCCCTGCATCTGGCCCTTGAAGTAACCTGGTTTAAAGCCTGGAGATGACACATCTCCATCATGGTTTGTAACCTGTGATGGACTTTTCCTCCAGGAATCTGTCCATTCCCTTTTTGAAGGCGTCCAGGCCAGATGCCATCACCACATCCTGTGGCAGGGAGTTCCATAGACTTACAACGCGCTGGGTGAAAAAATATTTTCTTTTGTCAGATCTTACTCTCCCAGCCCTCAATTTGAGTGTATGTCCCCTAGTTCTGGCATTTTGGGAGAGAGAGAAGAGCTTCCCTCTATCCACTTTACTCATACCCTGCATTATTTTGTATGTCTCAATCATATCCCCCCTCAAGCACCTTTTTTCCAGACTAAAGAGGCCCAAATGTTTTAGCCTTTCTTCATAAGGGAGGTGCCCCAGGCCAGTAATCATTTTAGTCGCTCTCTTCTGCACCTTTTCCAGTTCCACTATGTCTTTCTTGAGATGCGGTGACCAGAATTGTACACAATACTCCAGGTGGGGCCTTACTATTGTTTTGTATAAAGGCATTATAATGTTCGCTGTTTTATTTTCAATCCCCTTTTTGATAATCCCTAGCATGGAATTGGCCTTCTTCACCGCTGCCACACATTGGGGAGACACCTTCATGGAGCTGTCCACCAACACACCAAGATCTCTTTCCTGATCCGTCACGGATAACTCAGAGCCCATGAGTTGATAGATGAAGTTTGGATTTTTTGCCCCAATATGCATTACTTTACATTTAGTTACATTAAAACGCATTTGCCATTTCTCAGCCCATTCCCCCAGTTTGGAGAGATCCTTCTGGAGCTCTTCACAATCTTCTCTGGTTTTTACCACACGGAAAAGTTTTGTGTCATCGGCAAACTTGGCCACCTCACTGTTTATCCCTGTCTCCAGGTCATTTATGAACAGATTGAAAAGCACCGGTCCCAGGACAGAGCCCTGGGGCACACCGCTTTTCACCTCTCTCCATTGTGAAAATTTCCCATTGACACCTACTCTTTGTTTCCTGGATCTCAACCAGTTCTCAATCCATAAGAGGACCTGCCCTCTTATCCCCTGACTGTGCAATTTTCTCAGCAGCCTTTGGTGAGGGACTGTGTCAAAAGCCTTTTGAAAATCCAGATAGACTATATCCACCGGTTCACCCAAATCCATGTGCCTGTTGACCTTTTCAAAAAATTCTAAAAGGTTTGTCAGACAAGATTTACCCTTACAGAAGCCATGCTGATTTTCTCTCAGCAAGGTTTGTTCTTTTATGTGTTTTAAGATTTTCTCTTGGATGAGGCTTTCCACCATCTTCCCTGGGACAGATGTAAGGCTAACTGGCCTGTAGTTTCCTGGGTCCCCCCTCCTTCCTTTTTTAAAAATTGGTGTGACATCTGCTATCCTCTAGTCCTCCGGCACTGTGGCCGTTTTAAGAGACAAGTTGCATATAACTGTTAAGAGATCTGCAATTTCGTTTCTCAGTTCCCTAATAACCCTTGGGTGGATGCCATCTGGGCCCGGTGAATTGTTAATCCTCAAGTTATCAATTAGTTCTAAAACCTCCTCTCTTTTAACCTGTATTTGATTTAATTGTTTAGTCAAGAGGGGCGGCTCAGGCAGCGGAATCCGCTCAAGGTCCTCTGTCGTGAAGACAGACGCAAAGAACTCATTCAATTTCTCTGCAATGTCCAAGTCCTCCTTAACCTCCCCTTTTCCTCTCTCACCATCCAGAGGGCCAACTGGTTCTCTGGCAGGTTTTCTACTTCTAACATATTTAAAGAAGCTTTTATTATTACCCTTTATATTGCTAGCCATGCGTTCCTCAAAATCTTTCTTTGCCTCCCTTATCGTCTTCTTACATTTCTTTTGCCAGAGTTTGTGTTCCTTTTTATTTTCCTCGTTTGGGGAGGATTTCCATTTACAGAAGGACCTCTCCTTGCACTTTAGAGCCTCTCTAACTCCACTCGTTAACCATGCCGGTGTCCTCTTGGACTTAAATGAGCTCTTCTTTCTTTGTGGTATGCACTTGTGCTGGGCCTCTATTATTGTTGTTTTAAAGAGGCTCCATGCACTCTGAAGAGATTGGATTCTTCTAACCTTCCCCTTCAATTTCTCTCTAACTAGTTTCCTCATTTGAGGGAAGTTTGCCCTTCGAAAATCAAGGGTTTTTATGTCTGATTTGGTTGACACTCTTCCTCCGACATGCATGGCAAAGGAAACTGCAGCATGGTCACTGTTCCCCAGAGGCTCAGTAACATTCACATCCCTGACCAGGTCCTGAGTATCGCACAGTATTAGATCCAGAGTTGCCTGTTCTCAGGTGGGCTCCATGACAAGTTGCTCTAAGGCACAGTCATTCAGCAAGTCGAGAAACCCAGTTTCTCTTTCTTGCCCGGAGCTCGCATTGACCCAGTCAATGTGGGGATAATTGAAGTCCCCCATGATTACTATCCTATCCCTCTTAGCCACCTCCATGATTTCTCTCCTCATTTCAATGTCCCCCTCAAGTTTTTGATCTGGTGGACGATAGAATACTCCAACTATCACATCACTCCTTGGACCTGGTAGTTTAACCCAAAGTGATTCTATGGTGGAGTCAGACCCTCTGTCCATCTCCATTCTGCTGGATTTTACCCCTTCTTTGACATAGATGGCCACTCCTCCTCCAACCTGCCCCTCTCTATCCCTTCTATAGAGTTTATAGCCTGGGATTGCTGTATCCCACTGGTTCTCCGCATTCCACCAGGTTTCTGTTATGGCTATTATATCTATGTTATCCCTAGCTGCCAGATGTTCAAGTTCTCCCATCTTTGCTCGGAGGCTTCGAGCATTGGCGTAGAAGCACCTGTACAGTGGGTCCCGCAACAACAGCTGCTGCCTTGTTCTATTCGCCCCACAGCTTTTATTTTCAGTAGATGAACTGTCACATTCCGTTATTCTCCTGGTGCTAATACCTATACCTGCTATGTCATCTCTATGTGATTCTCTACCCTTTCCATCCTCATTCCCCGAGGATGAGGTGTTCCGAACCGGATGCCACTCAGCTCCTGTCGGCTTTCCCTCAGTTATCAGTTTAAAAGCTGCTCTGCTGCCTTTTTGAGGTTGAGTGCCAGCAATCTGGTCCCATCATGATTCAAGTGCAACCCATCCCTCCTGAACAGGTTTGGCTTGTCCCAAAATGTTCTCCAGTTCCTGACAAATCTAAAGCCCTCCTCTCGACACCATCGCCTCATCCACGCATTGAGGCTTCTGAGTTCTGGCTGCCTGGTGGGTCCTGCACGAGGAACAGGTAGCACTTCTGAAAATGCTACCTTGGAAGCCCGGGACTTCAATCTTCTACCTAACAACCTGAATTTGGCTTCCAAGACTGACCGCTTGGCCTTCCCGACATCATTGGTACCAATGTGTACCATGACCACTGGCTCCTTCCCGGTTAATGCAGATGGGTCTATTTCTTCCATCCTCGTTGTGCGAAGTGTAAGTAGCACCTTATCATTTTATTTATTCCCCACCCATCTAGTGTTTATGGCACCACACTCTGCAAGCTACACCAGTAAGTGTACATATGATGAAGCATTGACTGTAAAAGGACACCTCGGTCCATAACCCACATATGTCAGAAACATGCAATCTCAGCTCCCAAGATGGCGATATTAAGAGGGGAGAATGTTGTCAAAGGTCTGGTTGAAAAGCCCTTCTTTAATTTGCCTTCTGAATTCTAGGAGGGTGGGTCCTGACTTATCTCCCATGAGTTCTAGGGTGAGGAGGCCACCAGGTAGAAAGACTGGCTCCTTGCTCCCAGGCCACTTTTGGGGTGGCCCCCCACAACTCTAAGGATTGGGAGGTACAGGTGGGATAGATGGCAGATCTGAGGGAGAGGTGCTCTGCCAGGGAGCAAGGTCCCAAACCATTCATGGCTTTGTGTGTCAGCATTAACAACAATCAGCTGGGCTGCCACCCTGCATGATCCACAGGGACAAAACAGTATCTTCAAGTGGGATCATGTGCCTCCAGTCGTCAAGAGGAAACTGGAGGCAGCAGCATGGTGAATCCCTAAACTCAGCAACCAGTCCAGGAGAATACCATGAATGATGGCCCTAAAGGCCACTAATAGGAGAACCAACCGGTTCCCTGCCCCTGCTCAGTCTGGTATAAGAGGCCATTGAGAAGGGTGTGGCTCTGTCCCAACGTGTGACTTCACTCCTGACAGAAAATCATCAAGACTATTGGTGTCTAGAGATGGGCACGAATAAAAAAAATGGCATTTCGTTTGTCGTTTGTTGTTTAGGGGGTCCGTTTTGGTTCGTTTCCATTTTTCGTGAATTTTTACAAAAAAATTGTTTTTGTTTTCATTCATTTCGTTACCATTTCGTTACCATTTATTTCAATTTTTTGTGATTTTTGTTAGGATTTAAAGCAGTTCAATGTATTGCCGTAACGAAAACGAAACGGACGACAAAATTTCTGGTGTTTCTTTTCATTTCGTTTCATTTTAGAGACAAAATTCGTTTGTTGTTTCATTACGTAACAAAACAAAAAACAAAAACAAAAACGAAAAATTGTTCGTTTTGTGCCCATCTCTATTGGTGTCCTCCAAGAAGGCTTGCAGCTGGTCTGCCACCGCTCTCTGCAATCAATTTGCCCATGAACGGTATATTGGGGATTGGATGAGAGATCTTTAGGTTTTCCGTTGCCAAGTTGACCTCCTCAAAAGGGAGCTGGTTCCTTGTCTCCTTGAGGCAGGAGGTCATCTGTCTCACCCACAAAGAGGAGTGGATAATCTGGGTGGCCTATTCCATCGACCACTCCCTGGCTGGCTTTAAGGGCCAGGAAGGGTCAGAGGAGCAGGTACGAGTCTTAGTTAGATCATGAACTTTGGGATGGGCACAAAATGAAAAACAAATGCTGTTTCATTGTGTCATTACGTAACGAAATGAAATGAAACGACATGAGGAAGAAGCATTTTGTTACAGATGAAATAAAATTGTGTTTTTGTTGTTGTTGAAATGAACCATTTTGTTCTATCTGTAAGCTGCTTGGGGGAGGGGAAAAGTTTTTTTAAAAAACCTCTGGGCTTTAAAAAAAATCTTTTTTCCCTCCCCCAAACCGCACCAACTGATCGGCACCGGGGGGGGGGCTTTTTTCATCATTCCACCAGCCCCCACGAACATTTTGTTAGTGGTTGATTTCATACAAATTATTTTGAAATAAATTGTATGAAACGAAATGAAAAAATATGAGGGGGGGAGGAATGTAAACAAAATGAAACATAATTTTTTCATTTCGTGCCCATCCCTACATGAACTTGTCAGGCATTACCAGCTGGAAATGATGCAGCATAAGATGGAGCACATCTCAGCATGCCTTACAGTACCCCCCGTTTATCACGAGAGTTAGGGTCCCAACCTGACCCATGATAATGGAAAATCTGTGAATACAAAATAGGTTGGGTTGGAACTTGGGGGCTTGTCCGGGGCCTCCTAAACTTACCTTCTCCTGGCGCTGCCCCGAATGGGCCTCCGATGGGCCTCCCAGGCCTGCCAGAGGCCCCAGAAGAGATTTCCAGCAAACCAGAAGTGCCTTCTGAAAACCGGAAGTGACTTCCGGATCACCAGAACCCACTGTGGTCCCACAATATACCATGGTATATGAATTGTGAAATGGCAGGCCCCCCCTGTATTTCTCTAGAGATATAGTCAAGGTCTCATTGGCTTTGTCAAATGTGTATTTACAGAGCGTCACTTTGAGTGCTGTGGTGTCCCTGGTGGAAAAAAGGCTCATTTTCTTCACATCCATCTCCAAGTAAGAGGCCACTCTTTTCCGTCCCCCATCTTCAATCCCTGATCAAATTTCCATCGTGGAAGAGACCATTGAATGAGCTTTTCCACATACAGTGGACCCTTGTATAACAAACAGCTTGTATAACATAAAATCTGTACAACGTAAAAAATTCCGGAGATAGGGGAAATTTGCTTAACATAATCGCCTATGGGGAAAATCCGTACAACATAAAAATGGGATGACTCCATTTTCAATGCATTCCTATGGGAATTTGTATAAAGGAAAATTTGCTTAACATAATTTCATTTTGGAACGAATTAATTTCTTTATACAAGGTACCACTGTATATAATAATAGCATAATTCTTCTTCTTCTTTTTGTTATACTGTTATATTCTTATTTGTTGTTTGATTGTGTTGTTAACTGCCCGGAGTTCCTTCTGATTGGTGGTATAAAAACAAACAAACAAACAAACAAACAAACAAACAAACAAACAAACAAATGTATAGACTCATGATAGAGGGTCATTTGTAACCAAATGCTATTCCCATGCCTGTTTCTAGGGGAATGTTGCCATGTGAAATGGTTTTCAGGAGGCCCCTTGGAAGTTTCTGTCTGTGCACCCTGCAGGATTATACTTTTTTAGAAGGGAACCCCAAGTTTCCCACTAAAAAGGTCTAAAAAGACCTCATTTTGGAAAGATTGAGTTACAACCCATAATAAGAGGGCTGGGGAAAAAACAGTCAGCCACATCCTTCCAGGCAAAAAATTGCAGGTGAAAGAAGGAGTGCATATCAGGCAGCAGAGGGAAGTCTCGGGAGAGTGATCAGAAGAGTTTACCTGATCATTTTCTGAGTCAAAAGCCAACGGGGCTTGGCTAACAGCGACAAGGATCGTGCATGGACACATGGAAACAGCTACTTGTCAGTTTTAGCGCAAAGGTAACAAATTCTGATTCTGACAGTCTTGTCTTTTCCTGCTCTTCAGGAATTCATTGGCGCTGGTATTGTCCGATGTTGGCATCTCTGATGTAAGTTGATATTTCTTAAACCACCTTTCTCAAGGATGCTCTTTTGGGAATGGCACTTACGTCTTTTCAGATGTAAAAAGGGATGAGGTACAGCTCTATGGTAGGGGACCTGTTCTGCCCCCTTGAACCTCCATGTAGGGCTGAGGGAGACCTGTCCCTCTCTAAAAGGCTGGGGAGCTAGCAATGCTCCATGCAGACAGCCCTGGAATGGAGAGCTTTCTGGTCTGATCCAGTATAGGATGGGTCCCTGTGCCTGGATGTCCACCCTCCACCTTTTTGCTCCCTTGCAGGTTTCCAGTCTTGAACCCCACTGTGGACACTTGCTGAGAGAAATCTTCTTGCCTATTTTCAATGGTAAGACCCCAGGAAGGATGGAAGAAGCCGGATGGTAGAATTGGGCAAGTCTGGTTGCCTCCATGGCCTTTTCATGGAGTTATCTGGAGGCATCTAGCTGGCTGCTGAAGGGGTCAGGGTTAGGTCTCTCCTGCCAGGTCATCAGCTGGTACCTCCTTCCCTCCATCTCTCCCTTTCATGAGAGGAGAAGGAAGGAGATGTGATGTCTCCATGATGGAACTCGTTCCGAAGGCATATACCTCCAGCACCAACAATCATTTTACCAATGTCAGACACAGATGTTTGTATTCATAAATGCAACTGTTAGTTATTTTATCAGCCTGTGGAAGCTGTTCTGCCTTTCAATGAATGATGCCCTTCATTCTTCTCCTATTTTCATCTAATCATACGCAGGCTTGGGTTCTAGTTTGATGAAGGGTGTTGGACAAATATTACAGAAAAAGGAGAAGCTTCTGTATCCTTGCTTCACAGGAGCTGAAACCAATTCCATCAATAGATCATCTCCAGTGTCTGATATAATCTGATCTATTAATTGTAGGGCGCCTGGCTGTTGGAATCCCTGTCCTTTCAATCTACAGTTCTGAATTGATTGATCCCACATTCAAGATTATTGAGGTAAGCCATTTCTTCAACAGTAGTTATGCTTAGCAATACTAATACTCTTACAACCAGAAAGTTGGAAGGGACTGTTTTCCCTGGAAATTAGCTCACCATATCTATTCGCTGCTATATATTTTTTCTTGCTTTGTCTTTAGGCCACCTTGCTCTCTGTTTTGATCTGATTTGATCTGTCACGTGATTATGTTTTACTCTGCTGTATTGTATAATCACCGCGCAATTTATTATTCATATTTTGTATTTTGACATTTCTTTGTAGCTTGCAAACCGCCCAGAGTAGCTGTGTTGCTAGATGGTGCAGTGTGTGTGTATATATATATATATAATGTTTGGATCATCAAGTCCAGGTCACATCAAGGAGGTACAGTGGGGATTTGAACCCCCACCCCCTGGCTCTGCAACCAGTGGGATTCTTATTTCCTTTTCTTTTTTCAGAATTAGAGAATAAATCTCAGCAAATAAACAATTAATTAACACTTTTAAACAAGAAAATCTTATGAAAATATGCTTTGGGAATAGTTTACAGTGGATTGAAGCCTCAGGGAGAGGCAACTGGAGAATATGGGGAACAATTTGGGAGACACACAGTGAACAGAAAGGAAAGTCAAAAGCTGAGTCATGGCAACCGGACTTCGTTTCTTGTGAGATTGAAATGCTTCCCTCCTCATCCAAGTAGCTTTGTCATTCTGAAAGTTAGTGGCAAGGCCTCTGATTTCTAGTTTGCCTTGATTTCACATAACCCTAATCTGAATGGGCTCATTACGTGGACAGTGGGCCTGAATAGGCTCATTAGAGGCACAGTGGTCTGGGTGTGTGTGTGAAAGTCCCACCTATGGCTCCCCTTCCCCAATACCCATTAAGCCAATGGCTTCTTCTCTTACTTGTTCCTCCTTGGCCCTATTATTGAAAAAAAACCTCTGTAGAGAGAAAACTAGAGATACACGGGGCATGCTTTCTCCTGATCTCTCTGCCTGACTCCAAGGAACATTTGGAACGAACCTAAGAACCTAAGAACCTAAGAAGAGCCCTGCTGGATCATGCCAAAGGCCCATCTAGTCCAGCTTCCCGGATCTCACAGTGGCCCCACCAGATGCATCTGGGAGCGCACAAAACTAGATCTCTGTCTCCTGATACCACTCCCTTGCTCAGCATTTCAGGAAATATTTGGTTTCTGGCTGTTTTGACATGATGATGAATGTTGCGTGGAGACAGGGTTCAGGGTTTCCTCTGGCAATCCACTTGCAGGATGATGAGAAAAAAGAGAAGTCTGTTAATGTGAACAGGAGTTTTCATTTTTCTGCTGCTTTCCCCCTCATTGCTGGTGTGAGAGGATGCGTTGAAAAGGAATGCTTAAAAGAAACACCTCTTTTCCTCCTTTGCTTAGGGGGCCCTCATGGCCTGCATGTGAGCCAGAGGATGCACAGAAGTCTCTGGGACAAGAAGGGAGGAGAGACCAACACAGTGAGAAGAAGGCTCAAGTTTCCCCTTTGTTCTTCTAAGGGAGCCTCAACAGATTCCTTCTCTTCGATTTCGTTCAATAAACATCTTGGTGTCTCTTGGCCACCTGCGAGGAGTCCCTTCTCACTGTTTCACATGACGGCACCCCAGAGTCCTAGTCTTTCACTCTATCTACTACATGTCACTGGGCAAAGTGTAGAGATGGCCACGAACCAGAGAAATGGTGGTTCGTGGTGGCTCTTGGTCTGTGGCTACCACGAACCATTCCAGCTGCTTCTTTTAAAAAATGGACCAAGAACGGGTCCTGTAAGGAGGGGAAACTAAACCATTCATTCTTGCACATGCTTCCCATGGACCCATTGCCCTCCTCCTACATTGTCCTTCCTCTCCCTCCTCCTCCATCACTGCCCATGGGCAACCCTACTATGTGCAATACTGAGTCGCCCATATGTCACCCCTTAGCCTGCCCATGGCCCCATCACCTCCCTGTCTTTTCCTGTGCCCCCCTCCTGGAAGAAAAGGCAGGCCTACTCTCTTTCAAGATGGTTGCAGATGGAGAGGGGGAATCGAACCAGGTAGAGAGGTGACAGGGGCAGTAGGAAGGGGGCAGTGAAAAAAAAAACCTAAGAGCTTCATTAAATCATTAAAAATCTTTTGTGGTTTGGGTTGGTTTAGGTACATCAGTTTTCATGGACCAAAACCAACCCAAACTATCCCAAACCAATGATTCGGCACTCTTAACAAATGTCCTGGTCCAGATCTTAGTTTGCGTCCATATCTACTCTTTAGCCAGTTCCTTCCATACTCCTGGATGCAGTTTATCATGCCCCAGGGATTTGAACTTATTTAAAATAACAAGGTACTCTTGGACTATATGTTTATACATTCTAAGGTGCAGTCCTGCTCTCTTCCCTTGTACTTCATGTTTGCCTGGAGGGGCTGATGGGCTGCCTTTGGGGAAAGGACCAGCCTAAAGTAGGAACTGAACCACCTTTTATTGATTGATTGATTGGTTGATTAATTCATTGATTGATTGATTGATTGATTGATTGATTTTTATATTTTTATATTTATATATCGCCAGATTTTCCCAAATGGGAACTCAAGATGGTTAACAAATGTAATATACCACAATTCAAGAGAAATAATGTTCCGTCCCAGAGAATGAACATTCTTTGCTGTTCATTCATAAAAAGAATGAACAGCAAACAGTGGAACCCAAAGTTGAAAATAAAAGTTAAGAAAGTATCAGAATAATAATACTAAAGCAAGATGGTGGGGGGGAAAGACAGCTGGACATAAAACTCATAATCCCTACTCATATAATAAATCAACCCCTTTGATCGCTGAATGCAGCTGTGTAAAGCCAGGTTTCTCGCAACTTTTTAACTTTTCTTCGTTGTCTGTTTTCATTCTTCTATTCCCACTGAGTAACTGAGCTGCTATTACTTTTTGCATGACCTGACGGCACATAATGACAACAAACCACTACTTAAAATGCGTCAGCACACTTTGTGAAACACTCCTCATTGTGTAATTACTACTAACTGAGTTGGGTGAAGTCACTTAGCCCTAGTGGTGCGCAGAGGGGCATAGTGTCACGGGGCAGCTTTGGGGGTTGTACGAAGCTGTCAGAACAATAGCCCAACAACCACCCCATGTCCAATTGCAGTCTCTTTCTAGAGAGATAACGGCAAGCACCATCAAACCTCTTTTAATGAAGCAAAGTGACATTTATTTTATTTTATTTTGAATATTTTTACCCCACTTTTCTCCTTGGAGGGTTGTTCTTGTTCTCCATCTGCTCGGGTGGCGTGAAAAAAGCCAGTCTCCGGTAAACCTTGGAATGAGTGATCTCCAAAAGGTGCTCTCCTCCCCTCCCCTGCTCAGCTCTTGAGAACTCTGGGCTATGGTTCCTTAAGCTAGGCAGTAGAGATGGGCACGAATCAAAAAAATTGCATTTCGTTTGTCGTTTGTTGTTTGGAGGGTCCATTTCGGTTCATTTTCGTTTTTCATGAATTTTTGCAAAAAAATCGTTTTCGTTTTCATTTGTTTCATTACCATTTCGTTACCATTTATTTCTTTTTTGTGATTTTTTAAAGGATTTTAAGCAATTCACCTATATTGCAGTAACGGAAATGAAACACACGACAAAATTTCCGGTGTTTCTGTTCGTTTCGTTTCATTTTCGAGACAAAATTCGTTTGTCATTTTGTTACGTAACAAAATGAAAAAACAAAAACGGAAACGAAAAATTGTTTGTTTCGTGCCCATCTCTACTAGGCAGTACATCTTGTATTGGGTCTTCCTCTTTTCCTGCTGCCTCTCACCAGCGCGAGCTCAGCAGTCCTTTTTGCCATTGGAAATACAGGCTTGGAATTCTGGGAGTTGTGGTCCAAAACATCAGGAGGCCTGAAGTTTGGACATGCCTGGAAGTTGTACTTCTAGATGCTACTGCAGCCTTGTTGGTTGGCCCAGCTATGGAACCACGTTATGGATTTTCATGGATCAGGCAGTGAGAAAGTAATGGAACCCAACACGCTGAAGGATTCCAAGGCATGAGTTATTCTGGTGCAGATGAACTGGGTTCAGCTCAGCCGCACTGCAGAGACAGCGGATCAGCTAGTAGCTGCTGAAGCCCAGTTGTATCATGCAGTCCCTCTCTTAAACTTGACCTCATATATACAGTATTATTTGACTTTCAGCTATCAGAAATGCTATGATGCGAAACGGGCTCCTCTATTTGTCTCTGGTGAGGCCTCATTTTGAATACTGTGTCCATTTCTGAACACGGCAATTCAAGAAGGAGGCTGATAAATTGGAACAAGTTCAGAGGAGGGTGACAAGGATGATTAGGGGACTGGACACCAAGACTTACTAGGAAATACCGAAAGATCCGTCCTTGCACGTTTAGCCTTGAGAAATGAATGCTGAGGGGAGATAATATGATAATTCTATTTAAGTACTTGAAAATAGGGATGGACACAAAACGGAAAAAACGGTGTTTTGTTTCGTTCCATTTCGTCCCCCCATATTCCATTTCATTTCGTTTCATATGAATTTTTATTTAAACCAAAATGATAAATGAAATGCATCGTTACCTTTTAGAGGTCCGGCGCCATCTCCGGCAGCGGCGGGAGGCCTAGGCCAGCCTGCCCGGCCTGCTCTTGCCCTCTCCTCTCCAGCGCCGGTGATGGCAAGGCCTCCCCTTTGGCCTGCTTACCCTCTTGTTTTCATCGTCATCATCATAGCAGTGGCAAGGCCTCCTGCCAGGCCCGATTGCCCTTTTCTCCTCGGCCGCGGCTGCGGCTCTTCGGCGGCAGTGGTGGCATGGCGGCAAGGCCTCCGGCTGGGCTCGCTCACCCTCTTGTCTTCGGAGGATTTTTTTTAAAAAAAATCGTAAAAAATGAAATGAAACAAAATCGGGATGAGCACGAAATGAAATGAAACATTATTTTTCCGTTTCGTGCCCATTCCTACTGGTGAATGGAAGACTCGGTTTTTTTTTTCACCTCCATCTCTGAGTAATAAGTAAGATGCCATTTCTTTCTGTCCTCTGTCTCCTACTGAGGATCGGATTTTTGCCCAGAGGAGGCTACAGCATGAGTATTTCCTTGCAGAATCATTGTGAGAGGACATTTGCCATCAAATGCCTGCTTCTTGGGGAATGTTTTCAGGTGGCATGATTTACTTGGAAGAGTCTGCCTGTGCACCTGTTATATGCAAGCACCCTCATCGGCAGCCTCCATTCTGGAAAGCTTTGCTAACCTCCAACAATATGAAGTCTGGTCTCTCAGAGCCAGCAGCCTCACAAGAGACTCCACGGGGGGACGGGACCCAATTTTTTATTTTCTATTTTGTATTGGGTTAACCTTAAAAACGAATATAACACAAACTTTGGTGTACACACAAGGCTCGTGTTTGCACAGACTACTGTGCTGGGGAGAGAGTATTTCCTGCTCCTCTGATGGGGGTATGTTTATTTTGCGGCACTTGTGGTTAGAAGTTTTTAATTGAAAATTCAACACTCTGCCAAGACTTCTGATAAATATTATATTATCGCCATTTCTTGAAGTGGGTCTGATTCGTGACCAAGACAAGAAGTGGGTGGCAGCTCCAACAGAGATCCATGAAGCAGAACAGAGGGGGGGGAATGACAAGTCATGAGCGAATCCTGTTTTGAACGCCTGAGCTACTGCAAAGTTATGAAACAGGAGCCAGATAAGCTGGGCAAGAGGAAGAATAGATCTCCACTACTTCCGGAAAACGACTCCTGAAGCACCATGAGCTGCCAAGGAACGGCCTTATGTAACTGTATTCATCCCCTTGATGAGAAGGGGGCCGGGAGGTCCAAAGAGACGCGGATTTCCTTACACCCCTCATGGGACCTTCCCAGAAAATTTCAAGATAACTAGTTAACTCATCCTTGACTCTTCTTATGCCATGTCTCACCTGTCATATCAAACATGGGAAGGATACGAACTGTGCAGTCCCTGGCACAGCTGCTCACAAGAAATTACCATCAGGTTCCATGGGAATTACAGTGGTGCCTTGTATAAAGGCATTAATTCGTTCCAAATGAAATTATGCTAAGCAAATTTTCCTTTATACAAATTTCCCATAGGAATGCATTGAAAACAGAGTAATCCCTAATTGTGACCATTTTCGTGTTGTATGGATTTGCCCCATAGACAATTCCGTTAAGCAAATTTCCCCTATCTCTGGATTTTTTTATGTTGTACAGATTTTATGTTATACAAGCCGTTTGTTATACAAGGGTCCACTGTACTCTCTCTGTGTGTAGTGTATAAAAATTGCAACTATTTTCACATCTTCAGAAAGTTCGACAAAGAAAACACTTCCTCTCCTTTGAACTTTTTAAAAAACTTATTTATCAGGCCTGTCTGTGCTGCCCTCTTTCCTCCATCTGCCAGAATGCATGGCTTTTCAGAAAATCGGTTCCAGATAGGTTTTGGTACTGGTCTGTACAGCACGGAGTGGCTGGACCATCAAGGGGGAGGCTGTATATATGAAGGGACTGTCCCAGGCAAACCTCAACGTAAGTAGTGTTCTTATTGGCCAAGCATAATGCTTGTCTTTGGATACTGTTCACACACTCAGCACTTAGTTCACATGAGTTTGTGCACATGCTCTTGTACCTCTCTGGGAGCATGCGGTTGACTTAATGAAAGAAAAAGCAGGACTCTAGTGCCACTTGTTTTCTATAAAATGGAAATAGAGTGGACCCTTGTATAACAAACAGTTTGTATAACACAAAATCTGTACAACATAAAAAATTCTGGAGATAGGGGAAACTTGCTTAACAGAATCGTCTATGGGGCGAATCCATACAACATAAAAATACTCACAATTAGGGATTACTCCATTTTCAATGCATTCCTGTGGGAAATTGGTATAAAGGAAAGTTTGCTTAACAGAATTTCATTTGGAACGAATTAATTCCTTTATACAAGGTACCACTGTACCGGTAATATCGATCTCCATTGAATGCTTTGTTTGTTTGTTTGTTTGTTTTTGTTTAATGGTAGGGTAGAAATGTAATAAAACAAATAAAGAAAAAATGGTAAATGTTCAGACTATTTAAACTAGCATTACTAGGACTCTTTGCCATGAGAATGAATGCCATTAGAGAACAGCATGAAAAGCCAAAATGTCATTTCATTTCATTTTGGTTTTTTGTTTCATTTTTCATTTTTCTTTTTTTTCTTTTACATTTAGATAAAAACCTTAACCCTAACCCTAAAAAAAGTGGTCAGTGCTTTCTGACCAGCTGGCCCGTGGGCCAGTCAGCGCTTTTTTTTTTTTAGCCTTGCGCCAACAGATGTTGGCACTTATTTTTATTATTTATTTTGAGAAGCGCCAAGATTGGCGCTTGTCAAAATAATTTATAAACGAAAGCAAAACGGAATGAAATGAAAATTTCTGTTTTGTTTCATTTTTTTAAAAGGGCACTTCGTTTTTTGTTTCATTCTGTAATGAAATGTAAAATGAAAAAGGAACAAAAAAAATGCATTTTGTGCCCATCTGTAGATGCCATAATAAGGTTTAGGTTTTCACTTTGTCTCTTTTGATACTGTGAGCTGCCTTGGATCCTTTAGGAGAAAGGTAGCATGTGGAAGGAAGGAAGGAAGGAAGGAAGGAAGGAAGGAAGGAAGGAAGGAAGGAAGGAAGGAAGAAAGAAAGAAAGAAAGAAAGAAAGAAAGAAAGAAAGAAAGAAAGAAAGAAAGAAAGAAAGAAAGAAAGAAAGAAAGAAAGAGAGCTCTTAGTCACTTCTGCTGCAACAGAGGAACTTGGTTACTTCCTGGACTAGATGTTACTGTTTTAACTCTGACAGCCAACCTGCAGGACAGGTGACCCTGTAGTTCACCCCATTGCATCGTGGGTGGAGGGTGGGTCTCTGAGAGAGCCTGGGGAGTGGAGAGAGAGAGAGGCTTGGCTAGGGAAAGTGTGATGAGTTCATGGCAAAGACAGGTTTCAGGCTGTGAGCACCCTGATCTTCTTAGGGGTTACTCTCATGCACAGAGAGTACAGGAAATATCACCTGTCCCATCATGGCAGGAATCCATCTACCATGCCTGCATCTCCTTGAGATCCAGGGAGACTTATCAGTGGTGCATTACAGTAGGGAGATTAAGTTTTGGAAAGGCAGGGCAATATTATTAGCAACAACAAATAAGATAATTGCTTATGGGGTATTTAAAGAACCATTAAAATCCAAGTCAATTGATACACTTCAGGCTGTTTACTCCCTCCAGACTGTTCCCACTCCTCAGTTCCAGTTTTATATAAGAGGGAGGGAGTTAAGGGGCCCTTAACGGTCACCTGTCTTGTATGGGTTTCCTCTCCTGAACCTGCTGTTGTTCCCACTTCCCAAACCCACTTCACATTTTATGGTGCAGCTGTGAGGGAAAGGGTTGACTGCTCTCAACTGCCTGGGGTCCTATCCTCAATTGAATACTTTGACCCTATGTACTCAGTATACTTCTCTATGGTGTTAAAACGTGGGCCTTTACAGACACATTATGCCAGAAGCTGGAAGCATTCGAAATTTGGATGTACAGACAAATTCTGAAGATACCTTGAACAGCCAGAGTCACTAACGTAGCTGTATTACAGCGCATGAATAAAAAGCTAGAAATCCTCAATACTGAAAACATAAGAACATAAGAACATAAGAAAAGCCATGCTGGATCAGGCCAAAGACCCATCTAGTCCAGCTTCCTGTATCTCACAGTGGCCCCACCAGATGCGCCTGGGAGCGCACGAGACTAGATATTATTATGTTATTAGTTGTTTTGTGCCTCTTGCTGAATATTTGTTCGTTGTTTGTTTATTATTGTCCTTTATTTTTATGATTCCTTGGTTTTCCTTATATGCTGTGTTATGTAAACCGCCCAGAGTTCCCACTTGGGAAAATTGGTTGCGGTATATAAATAAATAAATAAATAAATAAATAAATAAATAAATAAATAAATAAATAAATAAATAATCTCCTGATACCACTCCCCTGCATCTGGCCCTTGAAGTACCCTGATTTTAAGCCTGGAGATGACACATCTCCATCAGTTTGTAACCTGTGATGGACTTTTCTTCCAGGAATCTGTCCAATCCCCTTTTGAAGGCATCCAGGCCAGATGGTCTTGCCAGATGCATGGCAGGGGGTTGGAATGGATGACCCTTGAGGTCTCTTCCAAATCTAAGATTTTATGATTCGATGATGCCCATCATCACATCCTGTGGCAGGGAGTTCCAAAGACTAACAACACACTCGGTAAAAAAAAATTCTTTTGTCTGTTCTTACTCTCCCAACCCTCAATTTGAATGGATGTCCCCTAGTTCTGGTATTTTGTGAGAGGGAGAAGAGTGTCCCTCTATCCACTTGACTCACTCCCTGCATTATTTTGTACATCTCAATCATATGCCCCCTCAGGCGCCTTTTTTCCAGACTAAAGAGCCCCAAATGTTTTAGTCTTTCCTCATAAGGGAGGTGTCCCAGCCCAGTAATCATTTTAGTTGCTCTCTTCTGCACCTTTTCCAGTTCCACTATGTCTTTCTTGAGATGTGGTGACCAGAATTGTACACAATACTCCAGATACGGCCTTACTATCATTTTGTATAAAGGCATTTATAATGTTGGCTGTTTTATTTTCAGTCCCCTTTTTGATAACCCTATTCCCTAGCATGGAATTAGCCTTCTTCACCACTGCCATACATTGGGTAGACACCTTCATGGAGCTGTCCACCAACGCACGAAGATCTCTTTCCTGATCCATCACGGATAGCTCAGAACCCATGAGTTGATAGATAAAGTTTGGATTTTTTTTTTGCCCCAATATGCATTGCTTTATATTTTCCTACATTGAAATGCATTTGCCATTTCGCAGCCCATTCCCCCAGTTTGGAGAGTGCACTATTTCAGACACATAATGTGGAATGAGAAATAACATCAGCTGCAGGGAAGCGCGGCCCAGGGCGTAGAAGAACATTTTGGCTTAAGAACTTAAGCCAGGCATGTCCAAACTTTGGCCCTCCAGATGTTTTGGAACACAACTCCCCCAGTCCTTTGCCATTGGAAATACAGGCTTGGAATTCTGGGAGTTGTGCTTCAAAACATCAGGAGGGCCGAAGTTTTGACATGCCTAACTTAAGCCAATGGTCCGCAGTGAGCACAGCTGCTCTGTTTAGAATATCTTTTGATAGAAACCAGTTCAGGCTACTGATCGCCAACTTTCTACGAGAATATGGCACTTGAAGGAGAAGAAGGAGATCCTCAGTGGTAACAGGCAGACCTTGGCAGAGTGCGATGTTTACTTTCAAATGTACGGTCCGTTACCTCTTGGTTTCGTTGTTCATTATGTATTTTATTGCAAGCCAAAAAAAAAAAAATATTTGTGCTCGTTCCACCTTGCTGCCTTTATCTGCAGCCACAGGAACAGGTGGCTGACCTTGCAGAATGCACGTGCTTAATGCTCCTTTTACATAACAGGAGAATGGAAGCCAAATCACAGCCTACCTGTTCCTTCACAGAATTTCCTTGTAAACGCATGGCTGACTGGAGAGAACTCTCTACCAATTGGTGCGTGCTTTTTATTTTGGAGGAGGGGTGTAAATCTGGAGGATGGCTGCATGGTGGGTCATGTCCTGCAGGAGCTGCACTGCATGGCTGGGGCTGGAGGGGTGAAGTGAGGTGACCCTAGACTGCTTAAGGTGGGACAGGAAATCTGATCCATTATGGTGTCCCATCTCTCCTTGGTTTCTCTTTTAATGAGAAATGTAAATAGAAACTCAACAGCCATTAAAAGGGGGTGTTCGGTATTGACCAGGACCTGTTGAGTCAATATAAGGTTACCACAACCACGTCCATCAACTTGCACCAGGAAATGCCAGCCAGTGGGGGATGTCCTGGGGGACATTGAGGCTAGTGGTTATGATTCAATGCTTCTGTGAAATGCCATGAAGAAGTAAGCAAACAAAAATTAAGAAATCAGTAAGAAATACCAAAGATGAGGGGAAGTCAGAGGAGCTTGTCACAATCATAGAATCGTGGAGCCGGAAGGGGCCTCGGGGTCATCAACTCCAACCGCCTGCTGAAAGTAGGAATACAAATCATAGGATATCTGCCAGGTTATTGTTCGAATTTCTCTTGAATGCCTCCAGTGTTGAAAGCAATGATTTGAATTTATGGGGTTCGCTGCCGGCGTGCTATTGGCTTTACAGAATGCAATGAGCAGTCTGAGTCTTTTGTAGACAGAAAAGAAGATTTATTGGTTGCAACCAAGGGAACTTCCACACTCTTTGCTGGTGGGAAGTCCACCACAGAAACGAAAGGAGATATATTTTATAAGGTTTTCCAGCACTCTTTGTCCCTCCGCCCATCCGAATTTACGTCACATACATTTGTTACATGCATCAACCACTAATTGACATCTTTGGTCATTTATTTTGTATTCCTGACACCAATTAAATGTCTTAATTGCTGTGGTGTTTGAACGGACTAGTACCCGTGATGCATGCCAGCTGCTGAGCTCTCGAAACAGAGATAAAACTTTCTTGGCTGACGTATATGCAATTAGCTGTGTAGAGCTTCAAAGCTACGAAAATAATTAGATTGCTGGCTCAGCCAATTTTTGTAACAGAAGTTCCCCCCCTCTTAGTGGCCGGAAAGGCTTGACCAGAGTTTTAGGACCGGATATACATGGATACAATTGCTTATTAATATTTCTACTTCTAAATATATAATTGTGTGGCTCATATTGTGTAGGGTATCATTTGGGATATGCTGGGGGTTACTAAAATAGCTATATATGCGAGTTCTATACCCTTCACTCCTCCCTTGACGTGTTATGGAAATTTACGTCAGTAAATTCTCCATAGGTTGCCCCCCGTGGCTCCCGTGATAGACTTGTAAGGGACAAAGAAACATATCAAAGGTGTATATACAAAAGCGTGAGTATTGCTTGAGCTTCCCTGCTTACCATTCCCTTGGAGAGGGGTGTCATCATGGCTCAGTGAGTGATTTTTCAGTGTTCCTGACGAGAGTATAGGCAGTGCTGCCAGGAAAACTTTTCCCGCCCTTTTTCCCAAAGGGCTTATAGGCACAGTTCAAAAAAAAATTAATTATCACAACATGATTTGTGGCGTCTCATGGTGAGGGACGCATTTGAACAGATGAATGACAAAGAAATACCCCTTAATTCACTAGGGCACTTTCTGTAGTGAAATGTTGAGTTGACAGATAAAGTTTTGTAATGTCTGGGATTTAAGAAGACCCCCCCTGGTCAGACCCACAAACTGCAATGGATGGATGCGTTCCACGGACCACAGCATTTAAGTTTCCCCTGTTGGAGAAATGCAACGTGGTCACAACAGTATAAGGGAACCTCCCAGGGTTGCACACTGCTCAGAGATTCCAAGTTCCCAACTTTTGAAGGGGCTGGCATAATAATTTTAGATAATACTGTGATAGACTTGGATATCAAGATCCCCGTCCCAAAGTGATAACTAAACATGCTTTAAACAGCAGATTTGTTCAGTACCTTATTTCAGGACAATCATGAAACCCAAATAAATTTTCTAGCAGCAGCAGTGCAAATGTGAGATATCGTGCTTGTGTGTTTGGTAGTCAGGCTGAAAACCCTGAATTCTAACAAAGCACCACACTTTAGGTTCATTTTGCAAATCAAAAACTTATAAGGAAAATATGTCCTTGTTAGCCCACCAATTCCCTTGTGTTTGCCCAAGTAAAAATGTGGGCAAGGCTACTTTGCCAGTTTTCTCCCTTTTTGCTGTCAAATAGCTTTAGACCTTGAAATATGATTTTTCATACTGTCATCCTTCATAAAGATACACAAACATTAATACCTGATTTCATAAAACAAAAATCATGACATGATTTCCAACCTTATTCAAGTGTGTGGTGTGCATTAAGACTTAGATTATAGCAGGCTGTGCAGAATTACCCAGTTGTTCATGCATACAGGATAGCCCAGATGATAGACATTAGTTTTAGAAAAACCAATTTTTAGCCATAAACCATAATCAATAGGTATAGTCCCATGGTAGAGTCAAGGATGAGCTATTGAAATCAAGGCAGAGATGTCTCTGTAGCTGTCAGTTCACACACAAATTCAGCCCCGCAAATATGGGACAAAAAGTAGTTCATCATTGTCTTTGGTGAAGTAAATAATGTAGACAGCTATTCTAGAAAACCATTGTTTTGTGATATAAAGTCTCGGAGCACCCATGGGTGCCAAAATTTCTCTCATTCAATGTAAATTGCATAGAAAGGCAAGTAATAAAAAACATTTTCAGTGGCAAAGCATGAACATTATATGAATTATGAAAGGCACATTCAGAGAGACACTTCAGCAAACAAAAATTTTACAATGACTATCAATAATAGGCAGTAATATCACAAACAGTGACCCATAATTAACGTCCCTATGCAAGGCTTCAAAATAAGCGCTCACTTGTGGATGCTGGGAGGCTGGTGTATGTGTGTGTGGTGACACAAGTTCACAAGTTCTTGGTGGTCCAGTGCACGTTGAAGGTCTGAAAGCAGTGGTGACTCCATCAGATTTAAACCCCACCAAGTTTCTGTCCCGATGAAAAGGGGTGAAATTGCGGGCGTGAAGTCTGTTGGCCGCAATCCAAGACAAAAGTCAGTGGCCGCTAAGCTCCTTCCGTCTCCCCCCTCAGAGACAGACAGAGAAAAGAAAAAAAAAGGAAAGGAAAGCAGGCAGACAGGATGTCAACCCGTCAACCTGAAGTGTAGGGGGAAATCAGCAGACGGCAGTGGGGCTCCCCGAAGTGGCGAATGCAAGGCGCCCCCAGGAACAGGGGTGATGACCACAGGCCAGGTGCAATTCGGCGTCCTCCGACCGGGGTGGAGTCATCTAAGGCATGAGGCATTCTCCAGCAGTGGGCAGAAGGCGTCACCGGTCAGGCCTCTCTCCCTCTCGGTCGCGGGGTGCGGGTCACGCTGGGTGAAAAGGCTGGCATCGCTGGGTCCAGGAGCCCACATCGATCGAACTCGCAGAGCGGAAGTCATCACGAAGATGGCATCAAAGGCATCAAAGGCGGGGAGAAGAGGCTCCAGGAGGGATGGCAGAATGGAGGGCAGGAGGGTCCCCATCTCAGCATCTACGAACGGCGGCGTCAGCTTTCCAAACCCGACCGACTCCATGATTCAGAAATAAAGAACGGGTGGGCGTTTTTTCCAGAGCAAAAGCCCGTCCTCCAGGATGTACCTGGGTAAGAGAAGAACAGACACACGACCACAAACAGACAAACAGAGCACAAACCCCCACAAAAGGGCCCCTCAGCTGTCCTTGTGCTGCAAGGCAGGGTGGTACAGTCTATCTGACAGTCTTGAAAAGGAAAAAATGTCGTAAAAGGCAGACTGGGGCTTTCCTCTTCGTAAAACCAGTACGTGAAGTAGGGGGGCCAAAGTCTATGATGAGGACACCTCTGCACATCAGTAGATATGCACACGTTCAGCTGGCCCCGATGAGTGCTTGCAAGGAGTAGGTGCTCAGGTGTCCCCAATCAACCACAGATCCCATCCCCATGTCAAATTGCTCTCCTACACGGGGACAGCAAAAAAAAAGGTGTAGCTGGCAGAATATCCATGAGATGCAAAGCAGGCTCTTAGCATGAACCAATTTGTTCCGGAGGGGAGTTTGGACTGGTAAGCGGAATGATAAAGTCACGGCCGGCCGCACTTCAAAATAAAAGTCAGTGGCTGGTTTAAACCCACTCTCTCCCCCCATAAACAAACAGAGAAGAAAAAAAAGAAAAAGAGGCAGGAAAAAGAGGCAGGAAGACAGGATTGTAATCTGTCAACCTGAGTTGAAAATGAATCAGCAGGCTGCTTCGGGACCTTCCGAAGTGTCAAACGCACGCTGTCATCTGGGGAAGGATGCCTCAGGACGGAAAGTGTTTCCTCCAGCGTCTTCCCGAGTGGAAAGAGACAGACAGACAGAAACAGACAAACAAGCAAACACACACAAAAATGGCCAAGCAATCTGCAGATCATGGCCTTGTATAGTGCTACATGCAGTACACTGTGTGCAGATTTCACTGGCACAGTGTAGCGCAGTCTATCTGAGAGTCTCGAGAAGGGGGGAAAAATGTCGCAAAAAGGGCCATAGTACACAGCTGCACTTCAGTATTTTTCACAAGTTCAGCTCGGAACAATATGCCATGGCCACGCTACTAGGCTCCCTGTGAAATTTGTAACAAATTAATAATGTGCATTACAGAGCCATCCTTTAAAATAGGGAATCTTGCCCTTTACATGCGGGTGTCATGTGCACAAAAAAGGAAAACAAAAATCGTTAAGTCCATTTTGTTTTCTAAAAAAAAATAAGCCTCATTTTCCTCAGGTGAGCATCTGAGACCAGGCGTGGGTTAAAAGCTGCACCAACACGCTATGCACATTTTACTGGCCAGGCGAGCCTTGTACCGCCTATGGCAAAAAGATAATTCTTTTATTCTCCTGTGTTGAATTAGTTATAAAGAGTCATTGAAATCGCAAGTCAATTCACTATCCCAGTAGCGTTTGAACATATCTTCTAAAAGCCTAATTAAGAAATGTGTGCACTGTGTTGGACAAGCAAGGCTCCTCTTAAGGTCTAGTGTTTAAGCCTGCTTTAAATGTAACGCCGTGGAATTGACTTGTACGTTACTCCAAAGGCAAAAAAAAAAATGTTTGCAGGAAAGCTTACAAAGAGAGGGGCTTTAGGTTGCTGGCACATCCTAAAAAAAAATGTCAGGGTTCTCTTGTGTCCTTTTTCTGAAGCCAAAAAGAGAAAGTTTTCGACAACAAGATTTTTTCCTCTTATTCTTTAGCAAAAATACCTGAGAGTTGTGTTTGATTCCAAGGGTTTAATTAAATTAAAACGTTCCGTTTTGGGACCGAATCCCTGGATTCTTCTAAACAATAGACCCCCTTTCTCTCTTTCCCTATCCAGGAAAAAAAAAATGCTGCAAGTCGGCTAGAAGCCTCCTCTCTACGCTTTTAAGGCGGCACGGAAAATTGTGGTAGTTCCCGTAAGTGGAGAAGGGAGACCTTCTGGCCATTGCCTACAAAATTTACTGGCTCGTGGCTTTAGGGGTCAGTTTATTTTCCTTCGCTATGCATTCATTTGGTTGGTGTGTTCAATATAAGTTTTGCGTCCAAGCTGTGTCAAGGGGCTTGGGAGAGAAAGGAGGGGTTGGGAGTTGTTATCCTGCCTTGCCCTGCAAGGGGGGGGGGGGCGAGAGCAGAAAAAGAAAGGAGGGGCTGTAGACTTTTAAATTCCCCCGCAGACTGCCTTTTACAGCCTGAGGCAAGCAGATAATCTCCTGTAATTACTCTGTAATGAATTAAGTGTGAAATGCACTGAAACAATGGGGGCAATCCACCATTCTTGTGGCTTTCGATCTTGTTGTCTGCTTAAGCCTAATTTGAGAAGTGTGGCTTTTGTAATGGATAAGCCAAGCCATTTAAAGAACTGGGTGTTAAACCCTTAGTGATTGCAACGTCTTAAAAAATGTTTGCAAGGCACCAGAGGAGTGAGGGACTAAGATCTTCTCCCCACTTTTCCTCTGTCTAAAAAAGGTAGACTTGCACAGTTTTGGCGTCTTTTAAAACAGTTCAAATGTGGATATTTGTTGGCAGGGAACGACATTTGTCGTTTGTTCCTGAGAATCTCCCTGTGTTTGAAATTAAATTGCCCTGTTTGTTTTCAAATGTTGTTAACTACTTTTGGAGAAGGAAAAAGGCATTGATTCTACTTTCTGTCGTGGCCAGCTGCCAGAAGGGGCTCAGCCCCTGATTCGATTTCCCTGCTTTTGATTATTAATAGTTCAGAAATAACGTCTCTTGTTCCCTCTGTTGTCCTTCCTCTCCTTCAGTTTTTTCCCCCCGATATCATACCTATCCATTCCCATCTCTGTCTACATACCCCACTCTGCTACACTTCTGTTCTGTCCATTTGCTAACCATTTCTCCTCATCTTTCCTTCATCTATTCATTTCTTTAGCTCACTATCTTGCCTCCCTTCCATCATCTTTCAGGTTTATAAAACCAGTTTAAAAGAATGGGGTGGACGTTTTTACCTTATGAGTCCTACCCAGCTTTACTAAAAATGCATTACTCAGATGCCCTATGATGTTTTCCCTGTAAAATGTCCCTTCAGCTGGTAAATTTTGTTGTGTGACCAACCAGTCGCAAAATACGTAAGATGTTGTTTATCCCTGAGTACTCAAAATTAACCAAGCACGTCCTTATAAATTCACACGCCTCTTGCTAGCAGGTCATAATTAGTCTGCCCTCCTTGAGGGCTAGAATCTTAATTAGAGATGGTAAAGTCCTGCCTTGTCCTAGTTAGAGGGGCTCTTCTTAAAGCTTACTTTTGTTCCATTTAATACTAAAATCATTACTTCTGGTGGCAGAATTCCAATGTTACCACATCGCACATCAAAAAGGGGGTGCATAAACTGCACTAATTTATCCCCATAGGTTTGTTTTAAAGGTCTAACTGTGTGCCTATAAATTCTCCCACAACACCAAACGGAATCGCACTTAATTAATCACACCACACACACAACACGTGATACTGACGCGGCCTAAGTAGGTCGCCCTGGCTTAGAAATCGCGCGTCCACACTCAGGTCACCAAGGGTTATGTCCTAGAGATCAACCCGGCTCATTCATACACATCAATCACTGATTCCGTTTGATTCACACAAATCATCCACAATATTTTTTTCCCCAAATAACCTGCCTATGTCCTCTGCCTAGGGAGAAATCTTATTAACTATCTAAATTCAAACGGAGGTGGTGCTCCGTTGGTGATGGTGGGACAAAGATTGCCAGTCTTTGCCGCCGCTTTGGACACAGAGAATGGCCATTTCTCTGCTGTTACGCAGGGTATAGAGGCACAGCCCCTTACCCTGAAAAACACACATACATGAAGCTTCTTTTACACAAAATTCAAAAGTGGAATCATCATCCCACATACCCATGCATTAATATATCTTTAAACTTTCCCCAGGACGGTGGAGCAACACTCCTCTCCTGTTTCAAATACTTAGGGGGCGAACCCTAGGGATGTTGGATTTTGCAAAAACCCCTCCTCCCTTGGGGATTTCAGGGTCGTAGTGTCCCTTAATGCCCCCTGGTTCTTGGGATGTTAAGGTCGTATCCGACCCTCCTCCTCCCTGTACCCCCCGGGGCCAACAACAAGAATTCGCAATCTTCTCCACTCCACAGAGCTGTTAGATTCGAACTCACGCCACCCCACAATTGGTTTTCTACCTTACCAGATTTCTTCTGCGCAGTCCTCTCCAATTCCTCCTGCCGGCACTTGGTTTTCTCTCAAGTACGGTAGCCCATTTAGTGCTGACAGAGCGATCCTCCTCACAAATTTGAGGGTCCGGACTAGGTTCAGTCAATCAGCACAAACTCCTTACCGTGACTTGAGTCAGACTCTGCAAGCCTCCTAGCAGCGGCAAATTCTCCCCAGCATCTCCACCAAATGAAAGCAATGATTTGAATTTATGGGGTTCGCTGCCGGCGTGCTATTGGCTTTACAGAATGCAATGAGCAGTCTGAGTCTTTTGTAGACAGAAAAGAAGATTTATTGGTTGCAACCAAGGGAACTTCCACACTCTTTGCTGGTGGGAAGTCCACCACAGAAACGAAAGGAGATATATTTTATAAGGTTTTCCAGCACTCTTTGTCCCTCCGCCCATCCGAATTTACGTCACATACATTTGTTACATGCATCAACCACTAATTGACATCTTTGGTCATTTATTTTGTATTCCTGACACAAATTAAATGTCTTAATTGCTGTGGTGTTTGAACGGACTAGTACCCGTGATGCATGCCAGCTGCTGAGCTCTCGAAACAGAGATAAAACTTTCTTGGCTGACGTATATGCAATTAGCTGTGTAGAGCTTCAAAGCTACGAAAATAATTAGATTGCTGGCTCAGCCAATTTTTGTAACAGAAGTTCCCCCCCT
The DNA here is from genome assembly GCA_037367245.1 of Phrynocephalus guinanensis. Classification (NCBI taxonomy): domain Eukaryota; kingdom Metazoa; phylum Chordata; class Lepidosauria; order Squamata; family Agamidae; genus Phrynocephalus; species Phrynocephalus guinanensis. The sequence continues at coordinate 130,183,140 of CM074737.1, forward strand.
CTTAGTGGCCGGAAAGGCTTGACCAGAGTTTTAGGACTGGATATACATGGATACAATTGCTTATTAATATTTCTACTTCTAAATATATAATTGTGTGGCTCATATTGTGTAGGGTATCATTTGGGATATGCTGGGGGTTACTAAAATAGCTATATATGCGAGTTCTATACCCTTCAGTGTTGGCGCACTCGTACTGCATCTAAAACTGTGCTCATGGCCTGGGGTTTATTCCCAGGCAGCAGCCTCAAGGTTCACTCAGCCTTCCATCCTTCTGAGATGGAAAATGAGGTAAAATGAGGACCCAGCTTGCTGGGTGGCCAATGTGTGGCCTGCATAATTACATTGTAAACTGCCGAGAGAGTGCTTAAGCACTATGGGGAGGTATATAAGCAGAACACCACCTCTCAAAGTCATTGGCTCTCTTGCCATACTGCTCTAACAGTTAGGAGGTTTTTCCTGTTGTTCATCCTAAACTTGGCTTCCTGCATCCTGAGCCCGTTCTTACAATGTAGAGCTGTGGTTGCAGTCCTCAGCAACTCATGAGTGAATGTGGTAGAGGCAAAGCATGGCCTACTTGACCAAAGGGTTCTGCATAGAGATGGGCAGGAAATGAAAAATGAAATGCTGTTTTGTCATTTCGTTACATAATGAAACAAAACGAGGAAGCAGCATTTCATTATAGACAAAACGAATCAGTCATTTTCCCATTGAAACGAACCATTTTATTCCATTTTATTTGGACTCCTAGCACTGTCTGGGTGAGGTTTAAAGGGCTCCAACCATTGACAGCTTGGCAGGAGCCCTTTAAAAATGGCTCCCGGAGTCCCAGGCACCAAATCTGGTGCCTCTAGGACTCAGGGGAGCCATTTTGTTTCATACGATTTTTTTTTTAAAAAAATCATAAGAAACAAAACAAAACAAAATGGGGTGAGCACGAAACGAAACGAAACGAAACAAAACAAAACAAAACAAAACAAATGAAACATTATTTTTCCGTTCCGTGCCCATCCCTAGTTCTGCATGTTTGCTCAGCACCATAAGTCAGGGATTTGTGTTGCTTTGTCACCTTTCAACACATCACTGCCCAGAAATGGCCTTCTGATGGCAGCTGGAAAAGAAAGGTCCTCCTTCCTGATTCCTTTTGTGCCTGTCGCTCAAAATCAAGAGACCCCAGTACATCCAGAATGGACCAAGGACATCTCAAAAAAATAAATAAACCCTGGTGTATCCCTCTGCCTCTGTTTGCACGTGGATTCCCCCCAGAATGTGCTTGCAGCAGTTGTTAGGAATAGGATGTAGATAGCGCTTGTGTTGTGCTAGCAAGTGCTTGTGGCATTTTGGTTTCTCTGACTTGATCCGAAAGGGGCCTTTTCCACCATGGAAAGGCAGAGGCAAAGTTCTGCCACTCTCTTTTCTGCCTCTCCTTCCAGCTGGGAGAAAGGCTGCCTTCCCACTGCTTCTGGTCCTCAGAATCAAGATTTTCTCTTCTTGATGTGTCCCATCTGGACAGACTAATCCCATGGCAGGGATGGGCACAGGATCCAGAAGGCCATGCAGAAGCTCTTGGTTCCGATCCCCACTGGCTCCCAAAAGATTTGGGAAGGATGCGTGGGGTTGGGGGGTTGGGCTTTGCCTATTTGATTACAGGGTTTTGGACAGCTCAAACTTCCCTTCCTTACATATTCATGTCAAGGTTCTGCATGGGATCCCATGGACACCCCTTTTATTGCCCTGCTGGGTCTCCCACTTGACCTCCGTGCTTGTCCTGGTCCTGTAACACGTTGTCCTCCCATTCAAACTTGTGTGTGTGTTTGTGTGTTGTATCGTTACAGTCGTGACCGACTCTTCATGACTCCACCATGTCCATGGAGTTCTCTTGGCAGGAATACTGGAGTGGCTTGCCAGTTCCTACTCCAGGCACCAACAGCACCTGGTATTCGCTAGTGGCCTCCCATCTTTTACTGCATCATCATCATCATCATCATCATCATCATCATCATCATCATCATCATCATCATCATCATCATCAAATTATCACACAGCAGACAAGATGAACTTCAGAGACTCTGGGCATCTGAAAATTGAACTTCAGAGAGTGTGGCATAAACTGGTACAGGTGGTCCCAGTGGTAATCGGCACACTGGGAGTGGTACCTAAAGAGCTAAGCAAGTATTTAGAAGAAACTGGACTTGACAAAGTCACCAGCAGTCAGCTGCAGAAAGCCACATTACTGGGATCTGCTTGCATAATTTGCCGATACATCATGTAGTCCTAAAGGTTTGGGAGGCGTTCAACTCATGATTTGTAATAGAAAATCCGTTATTATTATTATTATTATTATTATTATTATTATTATTATTATTATTATTATTATTATTATTATTATTATTATTATTATTATTATCATCACAGCAGACAAGATAACTACGCTGGATTTTGTATTACGAATCACTAGTTGAACAGACTGCAGACCTGCATCTTCCTGTACCCTGAGACTGAATTATGGTTAGAGATGAGCAGAAATTGTAAAATGTATTCAAAGATTGCTCATTTGTCCATTTGTATGCAAAGAAGTGGGAAAGTAAACAGTGTTCCGTGTGCAGAAATGCATTCAGCCATGCCAGCCACATGGCCACAGACTTGGCTCTTTGGCTTGGAAACTGAGATGAGTAACTGAGTAACCCCTAGAGTTGGACATGACTAGTGCACATGTGCAGGGGGAACCTCTACCTTTATCCACCCCCTTTTAAAAATCTCCCTGGAAAACAGAATCAAAGGAATGGACACAGGAATAAATGTTGCAAAATGGACAGATTATCTGGCAGCTGAAAAAGTTCCATTTATTGTGAAGAAAGGCATCCTGAGGATTAAATAGCACCCCAAATCTAACCCAACACCTGCCTTGTACAACACAGGGAAACTCATTGAATAACAACTTTCAAGTAAAGTTACTTTTTACGCCTACATCAAGCTACTGTTTTTCTTTCCAGGACCACTTTGGACCATCAGTAGAAGGAAGAGGTGAAGCTTCTTCCGGATCACCTCTCAAGCTGCAGGTGGAGGTGACTGAATATCTCCCACCCGCAACTCCGTGATTGCAAAAAGATCGCAGCCCAGGAAAAACACCAAACACCCTTCTTTCCCACGAGCTAGGTTTCTAAGTAGAAGGAGTTGTGGTGGGTTTTCCAAAGCTGAACAAACACGAGATCCTGTGATCATAGACCGAATAATATGTTATTGATGGGGGAAAACTGATATTTTGCTACAACTCACTATATACAGTAAAGCTGTCTGGATCGCTCAGCTTTACTGCACGGTCCCAGGGTACCTGTAGGAGAATTGAACAGGAAATTACCTCTGAGCACGCTTTATCTGGAGACCCCTCAAAGAGGGTTGAAATAAGTCTTTCTTGACTTGATAACACATGATTAGAGATGGGCACGACTTGAAAAAAAAAATTTTCAAGTTGTCGTTAGTCGGGCCGGTTCCGTTTCGGCTCGTTTCCGTTTTTCGCGAAAATTTGCAAAAATTAGTCGGTTCGTTTTTTCGTTTTTTCGTTGTCGTTAGTACTGGTTTGGGGAGGGGGTAGCGGGCTCCTGGAGGGAGCTGCAGGAGTCAGCCAGAGCCACAAGTGACGGACTGGCAGACTCTTTGCACCCGCTGTGTCTCACGTACTTGCATGTAGTGCAATGCAAGTAGATCTGGCTTAGGGTTAAGACGGCTTAGCGCAACGGCTAGGGTTAGGCTAGTTACGGGTGAGGTTACGGTGAGTATTGGGGTGCATCTGGGTGCCTCTCTGACCCACTTAGAAGGACAGTGTACTGGCGTATGGGTTAGGCTTAGGGTTCGGGTTTGGGCTACGATTAGTGGGCTGTTTATGCCCGATTGGCACATCCCAGAAGTCTCTGTGGTCAACCTGGCCAAGTGGCCATGCGATTGGTGGAAAATTTGCATGGTCTACTCCCATGGGAGAGCCCATCATTGCAAATGTGCAGGTGTAAAAAAATAAAATAAAATAAAATAAAATCAACGGAGACTTTTTTTTTGCAAGAAAAACCCACTGCTGCTACTGTAAAAATTCAAGCATTTAAAATAGCTAATTTTCGCATGTTTCTGTGGTGCTTTGGTGGGGTTTTGGGCAACAATTTCAAAAAAAATATTGCGGTCGCCATTTTGGATCCCCCGCACTGCATGGCAAATGGATGCGCCTTCCCAGCCTGGTACCAGCAGCGCAGCAGTAGCAATAGCCAAGGAGAGGGGGGCGGGGAACCCCCCCCCCCAAATAAAACACCCTTCTGGCCTGGTAGGTGCCCTCAGACAGTTTTCGCCTAGTTTTAGGGCCGGGAATCGGGTTTTTTTTTTAACTTTTAAAAACTTTTTTTCTGTGCCGCTTGGCATTGCGCGATGCAAGTAACGAGCACGACAAATCAGACCAAATTGTTCGTTCGTCGGTTCGAACTCGAAGTCTGGGGCAGTGATTCCCGTTACCGTTTCCGTAGAGTAACGGAAACGAGTAACGGAAACAGAAACGGGAATACCGCTAAGTCGTGCCCATCTCTACACATGATTATTATTGGGTTGGCTGGATAGCTCTGAATCTGGCCTCGGAATCTGGCTGCAGAGCTAGAGGTTAGGAGTTTAAACAGGTACTTGGACAAGCAACCCCAGAAGAAGTGAATGGGGAAGCTACTTGTGTGTATTGGCTAACTAGGAAACCCCCAAAAGGCTCACCATAAGTCAGAATTGACTTGATGACACACAATTATTTTTAACTATATAAAAGAAACCCCAGGGACCTCACGTCACTTTGTACCACAACAAAATAAAATGTGTAATATATCTTGTTGTGATCACATGGTTTTGTTGCTGTTCGTGCATCTTCAGGGACTCATTTTATTGTTACAAAACTTCTGTGACCTCATGGATGGGTGCTACATCAAAGTGCATTTTGTTTTTGTTTTCCTGCAGCAAAAGACAGAAAAAAATTGATGCTGTGGAAGAGAAGTTACCCCCAATGGGCGCGTGTACCTGTTTAAAAAACGCAATGGAAACGTGACAAGGATTCCACCACCCCGAGGCCAGGTACAAGGAAGATGCGCTGAGTCATGCTTTGGGTGGGGGCATGGTCACACTTTATTTTGCTTGAAGCACAACGGCTGTGGGGGAACAATTTGAAGTACCGCAACTCAGCGTGCTTTCTAGAGCAACAAAGGCTTCACGTCCCTCTCATTGCTATTTGTGGTCCCACTTGGGACCGCTATGAGGAAATCTTACCGCACGTCCATTGCATGATGATGGGAGTTCGTCCCGACCACACCCCCTGAACTGAGATTAAAGCGTGATGAGCCATATCCCTCCCTGGGCTTGGGAATCTGCTTATCTTGGTTCACGTTCTGAGATGAGTGCCCGTGAGGTAAAGCTTGTCACGCAACATGCCACTCTCCATCTAGTGGCAGGGGTGCAAAGTGCCATTCGCCAGTACATTCCCTATGGAATCAGCAACGCAGTGCAGAGAGATCAAAAGACAAATGCCTCAAACTTAGCTCCATAATGCATTGAAGGCAAAGTTGAGGAGATTCGAAAGATAGAAAAATGGAAGGTCGGACCAACCCCCCCGAGAACGAAGGCTGAGAAGTTCAGATGTTGTCACGAAACAAGGACGTGCAGTAACAGTTGTCACGGTACCATCAATCATGCCTGTGGGTACACGGGAACAGGGACAGTACCAGGACAAGGCCACATGAGCACGAGCAACGTGATCATGAAACGAACGTCAACTCGGGACGAGGAAGGACGTGAAGTAAATGTCAAACTGGATGTGACGTAACACCCATTATACTGCTTCTGACTTTATTGATTCTTGCAGTCCAAGCTAGTAGAGCACATCCAGTAAAGACGTGAGTGAGAGCAGGGCTTGAAGTGGCAAACAAAAGGGGTTCCTTTTGCGAACAGCTCTAGCTTCCATATTTATTTGCATCCCTGCCTTTACACTAAACGAGAAAGAAAAGACAAAAGCCAAAGCCCCCAGTAGCCATTCTAAAACTGCCATAGCTGAAATTCACACCCAAAATGTTAAATTATATATTGGGAAAGTAAAAGATAAATAACGTGGTTGGAGAATCCTCTTCCCCATCATTTCTTCCTGCTGCGGCTGGAAGCAGTTGGGGATCCGCTTCCCTCTGGATCACACGCAGAGCACAAGCATTCCCTGTAGAGATGCAAAAAGAGAGAGAGAGAGAGAGTGAGGTTCAGTTCCTTTGCTTTCATGGACAGAGAGGTGCCCTGACTCTCTTAGGAATCAAGGAGGGGCTGGATAAAGTGCCAGACAGTGCAGGCAAAGAGAATAGTGTGCAGCACTCAGTGAAATTATTCTTTTGGAAATACAGTGGAACCTCGTATAACAAACAGTTTGTATAACATAAAATCTGCACAACATATAAAAATCCAGAGATAGGGGAAATTTGCTTAACAGAATTGCCTATGGGGTGAATCCATACAACATAAAAATGTTCATGATTAGAGATTACTCCATTTTCAATGCATTCCTGTGGAAAATTTGTATAAAGGAAAATGTGCTTAACAGAAGTTCATTTGGAACAAATTAATTCCTTTATACAAGGTACCACTGTACATAAATACAAAATGCATTTCTGGGAGGAGAGGCAAAAAGATGCAAAGCAATTCCGGCTGGAATCCTGTTGGTTGTGTGAAAGTGATGTGAAAAACAGTAGCAAACTACTGCTAGTTAACAAATCACTACTTATACTCCTCACTGTACACTTAAATATGTGACTGCACACCTTGAGATAGCCAAGCAAGAACTCATTAGCCAGGAGTCATTTGCCAATGCTATTTACACTATTGACCGTGTACTGTTGTAAATCTCCAATTGCATTCTGGCTAATGGAATCTAAGATTTCTGTCCACAGATATTAATTTCTCGGTGGTCTGCTACTTATCAGGCAGTGATTTCAACAATCCCCAGACAAATAAAAAATACTTCACACCTCCACCACTGAGGCCATGGCTAACGACTCATACTTTATGGGAAAGTTGTAAAAGTGGGACTTTAATGCGCCTTAGGCCATTAGTCCACCTAATAAGCCTATTTTGACTACTGTCCACCTAACGAGCCTATTGTCCATGTTGTGAGCCTATTTCAGACCAGGGGTGACATGATGTCAAAGTGAACTATTAAATGGAGGACTCACAACTAGCTTTTCTCAGACTGACTATGCTGTTTGGGTGAGCAGCGAAACATTTCAATCTCTCAAGAAAAAGAAGTCCAGTAGCCATGACTCAACTTCCAGATAAACTCACCTGGAGGACTCAGAATCTTCACAAAGCTGGGGATGAAGTTAAAAAAAACGAACCATGATATTCATTCAATCTCATGGATTCATTTAATATTCCTCCGATCAAAAACATTGGGTCGGGAGACCCCAACATATATGAAGGGAAAACTATATCCCCTTTTTATTCTGTGGAACTCCCTGCCACAGGAGGTGGTGATGGCATCTGGCCTGGGTGCCTTCAAAAGCGGATTGGACAGATTCCTGGAGGAAAAGTCCATCCCAGATTGCAAACCATGATGGAGATGTGTCATCTCCAGGCTTAAAACCAGGGTACGTCAAGGACCAGAGACAGGGGTGGTGGTGGTATCAGGAGACAGATATCTGGTCTCGTGCGCTCCCAGAGGCATCTGGTGGGGCCACTGTGAGATACAGGAAGCTGGACTAAATGGGTCTTTGGCCTGATCCAGCATGGCTCTTCTTATGTTCTTATGTTCTTATATCCCTATTCATCTTTTCAAAAAAAATATGCCAACAACCTGTCAGACCATCAGTTCATGTCTGGGGAATTCGTAATTTGTGGTCAGCCAGCAATGACCAACCACAACGAGATGCCATTCTGGCAGTTTATCCCCATCTCTAGGTTGGATGTAGGATGGATGGGAGGCGAGGCAGCGCTGCCAAGTCTTACCGTTATAATTTGAACCACTGGGTAACCCAGACTGATGTGCATCACAGAAGGCAGCGGGATCCCGACGCTCAAGTGTTCTGAAAAAAAGGCCAAAGACTGGTGGTTGTTGGATTTGTTTTTGTTCTTTATGTCATATTGTGGAACCGATTATTATTTTTTTCTCTGTATTTTGTTGTATGCTATTCCTTGTTAACCGCCCTGAGTTCCCATCTGGGAAAATCTGGAGTTATTTAAAATAAATAAATAGATAATAAATAAATAAATAAATAAATAAATAAATAAATAAATAAATAAATAAATGGCACAGTTGCAAAAAAAAAATCTTAATTAAAAGAAATATCCTCTTGAGAAACAGCATAAATACAGCCAATGTTTTGTGAAGGATTATGGTATGTCTTGTAGTCTTGTATGTGCTCCCTTCCAGGGGAGCTCCACATCCACCCCACCCACCCTCAGTTTAGGGAGCAAAGAGCCTAGAGCAGTGGTTCTCAGCCTGTGGGGTCCCCAGATGTTCCTGGACTGCAACTCCCAGGAGCCTCCACCACTCGTTCTGCTGGAAGGGATTTCTGGGAGTTGCAGTCCAGGAACATCTGGGGACCCACAGGTTGAGAACTAGAGATGGGCACGGAACGAACATTTTTTCGTTTCTGTTACCGTTTGTCATTTCCATTATGCAACAAAACGACAAACGAAAATTGTGATGGAAATGAAACGAAATGAACAGAACCATGAAAATTGATGTCGTTTCGTTTCCGTTAATGGCGACGTGCAATGAAATGAGCTGTTTTAAATGTTAAAAAGCGCCCTGGACATCCATAAAAATGCAGCAATAATTATTTATATTGTCTGTTCCTGGACTGCAACTCCCAGAAGTCTTCATCACTAGTTGAGCTGGCCAGGATTTCTGGGAGTTGCAGTCCAAGAACATCTGGGGACCCACACGTTGAGAACCACTAGCCTAGAGGAAATATGCAGAGCCCAGCTCAGGAAAAAAAAAGAATATTCATTCTGACCAGCAGCTTGCATAGGCACAACTTGTGCCTGATTGTTTATGCGTTGGAAAGGCACAAGATTTGGCCACTCTCTCCTGTCCTGTTTCAAAGCAGAATTATTCAGAGGTCAACCAGCACCTGAGAGGTGAAGTTAAACTCTGTGTTGAAATATAGGTGGTGGTCATACCAGCAATTTGAATTGAGTTATTTTCAGACTTAAAAAAAAAACAACAGGTTTGCGTCACATAATAATTAAACTGGTGGCTGTATTCACATGCGCTGTATAGAAATTGATTTGTTTGTGGTGATTTACACTAGTTTTGGTGCAAATGCTGCTGAAATTGGCTCCTTTCCCATAAACTGCATTGAAGTAAATTTAGAAATGATTTTTTTTTTTAAAAAAAGCCCCTGCTGGCCAAGTTGGGGGGGGGGGGGAAATCACTGTGCAGCCCTTTTAAAACTGATTCCACCTTTGCATTGTGCGAATGATATAATCTAAATCAATTTAAATGATGATTCAATGTGATTCTTGTTGCTTGTGTGAGCCCAGCCATAGTCTGAAAAAAATATATACTGTAAAAAGAGTTAATTGGTCGAAGAAAATTACGTGGGAATGGAAACAAGTTATGCCAGAGGTCCAAAATACACATTCAAAGAAAGCTGCTTGTAAGAGTGCTTCCTCGTGCGATTGAAAATATATAATTCAATAAACACATTAAGAGGAGCAGGTGTGTTGTCTTTAGAATGTAAAGAGCTGATTTTGTGTGTGTGTGTGTGTGTTTATCCAATTCCAGAGTCAAACACTAACAAAGGAGATCATTGTAACTGTGTGTGTTTGTGTGTGTTGTGTCGTTACAGTCGTGACCGACTCTTTGTGCCCCCATGTCCATGGAGTTGTATTGGCAGGAATCCTGGAGTGGTTTGCCAGTTCCTACTCCAGGTGCCTACAGCACCTGTTATTCCCTGGTGGTCGCCCATCCAAGTACTAACCAGGGCTGGCCCTGCTTAGCTTCCGAAATCAGGCGAGATCGGATGTGCTTATTCTCTAAACATGTCTTTCGACTTCTGTTCGTGGTGTTCACCAGAGGAGGAACGTAGGCCTACCGTTGACCTGTGGAACAAAGGTTTCCATGATAAGCAACTGTATCCACTTCACGAGGCCGGCGATCTGAAAAACACAAGTGTAGAGATTGGCATGGTGTAACAGGCAAGGAATAGCCACATAGGAAAAAGATGTGCATGTCCTAATTGAGGTAGTGGTGGTAATTCATTCTGGAGCATGATCAAAGTGGTGGAGGCTTGTCCATGTACATAATAGATGCCACCAGCTGTTCATGCTCCAAGAAGCAATTCTCAGCTAATTCCACACAAAGCTGCTAAGGAGCTACCGACCCAAGCACATGGATTCCTCAAGAATTCCACCTGTCAGTAGGCGGGTGAAGACACTCAGCAACCCAACGAGTCTGCTGGATTTAATTCTGCAAAATTGTACTGACATCCATCTCTTTGTTTGTAATAATGGAAGCTGGACCCCTGAAACCCATCATTCGTGGGCCTCTCCTTGAAGCCTGTGTTGTGCTGAATCAGGTCACCCATTCAGGGTTGGTAATGTTTCACTATTGCCTTCCAGAAAAAAAAATGGGTTATGCCCATGGATGGGGCAAGCTTGGCCTTAAAACCAGGCAGCCACTCGCTAGGCAGAAAAGAACTTACGTCAATAGGTCCAACATCTGATGAATCCAGGATCAAGTCAAGACTGTGGGAAAAGGTAAGGGACGACAAGATCAAGAATTTTCCAAAATTTGTGCCAAAGCTTAGAACTTAAGAAAGCATAGAATTTAATCAGAGTTGGAAATACTGGACTAGGGAGAACTAACAATCTTGCTCAGTATAAGGCAGGTTCCTAAGAGCCAGAGATCTACTGTACTATATTTCCCGAGAGCCACTGGGGTGAAAGTTTTGAAAAGTACAGGCATGCTGGAGAGAGAGCCTTCCTTCCTTCCTTCCTTCCTTCCTTCCTTCCTTCCTTCTTTCCTTCCTTCCTTCCTTCCTTCCTTCCTTCCTTCCTTCCATCCATCCATCCATCCATCCATCCATCCATCTATCCATCCATCAACTCCTTCCTTCCTTCCTTCCTTCCTTCCTTCCTTCCTTCCTTCCTTCCTTCCTTCCTTCCTTCCTTCCTTCCTTCCTTCCATCTATCCATCCATCCATTCATCCATCCATCCATCCATCCATCCTTCCTTCCTTCCTTCCTTCCTTCCTTCCTCCTTCCTTCCTTCCTTCCTTCCTTCCTTCCTTCCCTCCCTCTTCTCTCATCACAAGCCCCTTCCATCCTTCTGTCCTCCGCTTCTGTACTTGTGAAGGAGGGTACACATATGTGAATCAACAACTTCGGGTCACGAGAGATGTTCATATACTGCGGTCCTGCTATATCAGGGGACCCCCAACTCAGTCTACAGTCCAAACCTCCTCAGGAAGACAGGTGACAGACAAGTGAGGAGAGAGAAGATACCTCATTAGTCTGGTGGAGAAGATCAGCTTGCAGTCATGGACAGAGGCCTGGGCATTGAGCTTTAGGTCCTGCAACCAAAGAAGGGGGAGGGGGAGATGGCTGAGGAGGAAGAGGAGGTGGAAAGAGACCCCCACCCCCACCCCCTTCTTCCTTCTTGAAAATCCCAGCCGTGGGGGGGAAGCGCTTCCTTGGATACTCACAGCCCTTAGGACAAAGAGGCCGATGAAGGCCCCCGTGGACGTTTTGGCCAGGATGGTGATCCTCACCGAAAGCTTCAGGATCGCACTCTTGGGCTCCAGGAGAATCCTCTTGATTCCCACCATCTGCAGAGTGACTTTCAGGGATGACTTCCCAGGACACTTGAGACACTGAAAAGTGGAGGAACCACAAGTTCTTCTCACCCCTGTTGATGTTTTTACAACCCCTCATGCTGTCTGTAACTGAGAGGAGCCTTTCTGGACTGGAGTGACTATCAAAGAATCCCCCTTCCTGCCTCCGGATTGAAAAGATCTGCTCTTTTCTTTTCTCTGGTTCCCGTGTTCTTTTCTGCTTCAGTGTTGGTCTGCTCACAATTGTAAGCCACAAAACATATTTTATTTCTTCTGCTGCAAACATCTCAGAGTGAGTTTCTGAGACGTTAAGTGCTAACTTACAAGGAGGGGGTGGAATATCTGTGAAACCTGAAGCTATTCCCTTCTGTGAACTACCTCTGTAGTTCTTCTGCATAGCACAAAGAATTTCTCCAGACACCCAAACTCTGCAACAACAGAATGTATCACATTTGTACTGAACCAGTCGAGCAGTGGTTCTCAACCTAGGGGTCCCCAAATGTTCCTGCACTGCAACTCCCAGAAATCTTGGGCAGCTCAGCTAATGATAAAAAGACTGCTTGGAGCTGTAGTTCAGGAACATCTGGGGACCCACAGGTTGAGAACCACTGCAGTAGAGGATGGAGGAAAAATGTGCCCCACCCAATGGGTCCAAACAATCAGCAGGGCTTTCTCAATTATGGCACCCAACCCATGTGTACTTTCATGGGACTGCTGGCACCACACAGACTGCCCAGGAAAAGGCCAGGAGAGCATGGGCACCCTTCCTTTCTTGTTTCCCACAGCAAAGAGTCCAGTGCGATTGCGTATGCCCCACCATCATTTTAATTCCTTCTAGATTCAGTGTTGCACTGTTGCTCTCAGTGATGAGGCTGCAGCAATGAGGGATGGTGGTGTATCAAAAGAGCTCAGGGTCCAGAATCGACAGAGTTCTGGAACCTGGATCCTTGCAGCTAGACTAGTCACCAGCTTTGCTGAACAAACCCCTCCGTCTCCAACCCAAGTCCTTGCCATTAAAAATGGGATAAGCAGCGGGGTCTTACCAAGGCTTTGAGGAAGGTTGAGGTAGTGGTGGGTTTGGCTGCTCCCTACCCCAAGCAAGAGCAAAGAGGTAACACTGCTACTTAATTTCTGTGTGATGACTGACTATGCTTTTTCGAACAGGGTTCTCCTTGTTTGATGCGGCCACCCTGTTGTTTTACTGTGCTGTTTGTGGTTTACTCTTTATATTCACTTTTGATTTGGTTTGTCTGCTTGCGTAGCGAGCAGTTCTGGCTTGAAACCAACAACCGCTCACCTTTTGAGGGGACAGAAGGGCCGCGATGGCATCGGTCAGCTCGACAGCGCTCGAGAACTGATGAGAGAAAACACAACTGCATTGGGAAAGGTGAGCATTGTTGCTCCTCTCCCCCCCCCCACACACACACTAAGGCTGATCCTTCACGTCCATCTCATCGCTGTTTGTGGTCCCGCTGGGGACCGGTGTGAAAAAATCTAACCACACATCCATTGCGGGACAAAGGGAGTTTGTCCCGACCACGCCCCCTGAACTGCGATCTAAGTGGGACGAGAGATTCCCCTCCCTGGCCTCAGGAATCTGCTCATCTCGCTACTCATTCCGAGACAAGTGCCTGTGAGGTAAGGCTCGTCACGCAACATGCCATTCTCCATCTAGTGACAGGAGTGTGAAGTGCCATTCGCCAGTACATTCCCTATGGAATCAGCAATGCAGTGCAGAGAGATTAAAAGACAAATGCCTCAAACTTAGCTCCGTAACACATTGAAGGCAAGGCTTCGGAGAATCAAAACATTAAAAAAACGGAAGGTCGGGTTGGGAAAAAAATGGAGAACAAAGGCATGGAATTTCACATTTCATCACGGAACGAGGACGTGCAGAAACAGTCATGCCGGTATCATCAATCACACCCGTGCGTACACGGGAACAGGGGCAGAACCGCAAGAAGACCACGTGACTGCAACCAACATCAACATGCAACGAACTTCCTCCCGGGATGAGAGTGGATGTGAAGTAACCGTTCAAGTTTAACCCTTCACCTAGATGGTGGTTTATTGGCTGCAGGGAGGTCGAAGCCCATAGAACCACCATTGGGGGTGAGAAATCCCCTTTTGCCAGCTCATGACCTGCTCTCGGGTGGGCTCCATGACAAGTTGCTCTAAGACACAGTCATTCAGCAAGTCGAGAAACCCAGTTTCTCTTTCTTGCCCGGAGCTCGCATTGGCCCAGTCAATGTGGGGATAATTGAAGTCCCCCATGATTACTATCCTATCCCTCTTAGACACCTCCATGATTTCTCTCCTCATTTCAAGGCCCCCCTCAAGTTTTTGATCTGGTGGATGATATAATACCCCAACTATCACATCACTCCTTGGACCTGGTAGTTTAACCCACAGTGATTCTATGGTGGAGTCAGGCCCTCTGTCAATCTCCATTCTGCTGGATTTTACCCCTTCTTTGACATAGATGGCCACTCCCCCTCCAACCTGCCCCTCTCTATCCCTTCTATAGAGTTTATAGCCTAGGATTGCTGCATCCCACTGGTTCTCCACATTCCACCAGGTTTCTGTTATGGCTATTATATCTATGTTATCCCTAGCTGCCAAATGTTCAAGTTCTCCCATCTTTGGGTCCTGCAACAATAGCTGCTGCTTTGTTCTCTCCCCCCCCCCAGCTTTTATTTTCAGTAGACAAACTATCATATTCCATTATTCTCCCAGTGCTAATACCTGCTATGTCATCTCTATGTGATTCTCTACCCTCTCCAACCTCATTCCCCAAGGATGAGGTGTTCCGAACCGGATGCCACTCACTCCTGTCGGCTTTCCCCCAGTTATCAGTTTAAAAGCTGCTCTGCGGCCTTTTTGAGGTTGAGTGCCAGCAATCTGGTCCCATCATGATTCAAGTGCAACCCATCCCTCCTGAACAGGTTTGGCTTGTCCCAAAATGTTCTCCAGTTCCTGACAAATCTAAAGCCCTTCTCTCGACACCATCGCCTCATCCACGCATTGAAGCTTCTGAGTTCTGCCTGCCTGGTGGGTCCTGCACGAGGAACAGGTAGCACTTCTGAAAATGCTACCTTGGAAGCCTGGGACTTCAATCTTCTACCTAACAACCTGAATTTGGCTTCCAAGACTGACTGCTTGGCCTTCCCGACATCATTGGTACCAACGTGTACCATAACCACTGGCTCTTTCCCAGTTCTCTCTAACAAGCTATCTAGATTTCTCATGATGTCTGCAACCTTTGCACCTGGCAGGCAAGTGACCATACGGTTATCATGCTCATCGCAAATCCATCCCTCCATATTTCTAATTATAGAATCCCCAAGTACAAGGAGCTTCTCTCCTGCAGCCTGTTCATCTACATGTACCTGATCCTGTATCTCATCAGTTGTGATGAGGGAGAGATCCTCAGGTGGAACCAGTTGTTCCTCTGTGCATGCCTCATGAGGTGTGATGAGGGAAAGAGCCTCAAATTGACTGTACAATATGAGACTCTCAGAGCGATCCCTTGGCCTTCTACTCCTTTGAGTCACATTCCTCCACACATCTACCTCCTGAGTTGGGGAAGTGATTACATTCTCAAAAGTGTGCCCTGTCTCTTCTTGGACCTGGATAGTCTGTTCCGCTCCATCCAAGAACAGCTCAAGATCCTTATATGTTGCTGGTCTGATATGCAGGCCTCTAGCTGCTATCAAATCTCTTGCCAGTTTTGGTTTCATTTTAGCTTCATTTTAGTTTTTGTTGTTGATTTATATATATTTTTTATTTTATACATTGTATTTTGGTTTTTAAAATGTATTCCTTTGTTTGTTGTTACATGTTGTAAACCGCCCAGAGTAGCCCTTGGTCTAGATGGGCGGTATAAAAGTCAAATAAATAAATAAATAAATAAATAAATAAATAAATAAATAAATAAATAAATAAATAAATAGCTGCTGGATCCTCTCTTCCAATAGTGCAACCAGCTTGCACTTGCAGCAAGTGTAGTTCTCTGTGCGTTTTGTCAAGATGACAAACATGGCACAAATGTACTTACAGGTAACTACAGCTGCTCCCTCAGACTTCATTCTAATGAGTGCAGTATTCTGGGCCTTGAAAATTTTACAGTTTTACTAGCTACTAATCTAGAAATAACAATCTAGTACAATGTTCTTCCTTCTGTTTCCAACCCAGAAACTTACCAGTGCCCAGTTCTTCCTCTTTTACTCTCTCAGGAGTAGGTCTGCCTGTTTCCATACACCAGGCTCAAATGCTGAGGCCAAGCTTCTTCTTCAGGGGAAAAGACTTAGTGTAACTACACCCCTAACCTCAGAGCTTAGTCTGGCACCACTCCCTGCTGCCTAGCCACTTCCTTTGTTTGGCTGATTAATGGCTCTTTGTATTTAAATGAGCAGTTAAAGTTAGCAGAGGCAGAGGTCAAACAGCCCTAGTTGAACTCTCTTCAACAAGGACTTATGGGCCATGCAGCCAGGATCTCTCAGCCAGCAAGAGCAGAAAGGTAACTTTTCCCAACACTTCCCAGTCCAGATGCAAAACAGGAGATCTGTGACCAGATCATCTGGCAAATATCAGATTTGCAGACTCTTTTTCTAGCTGTCACCACATTTGGAGGATAATTGAATTAATAATGGGAACTGTCTTGTGTCCCTTTTAAGGAGAGAAGCAGGGAGAAATATTTTAAATACATTTTTAAAAATGTACATGCATTAATTGAAATAAAAAAATTAATGCCCGTTCTTTGGTCTGTTCTATAAAACTCATTTGTTCAAATTACGTTTGACATATCAGGTTATATGTTTGTCCACATAATATTAGTCCCTTTGTTTTCACTCCCTTTCATAAAAATTCCAATTTGCTTCTTCCTTGACCGCCTACACAGAGGCTGAGTCAACTCAGTTTTTGTTGAGATTCTGTTTTGCCAAAAACTCACCTTCTGAGGGAATGAAGCTTCAAGGATAGTTTGTATAACAGGTTTCACTGTGTTCACTGCCATGCTGTGGAAAGAAAGAAAGAAAGAAAGAAAGAAAGAAAGAAAGAAAGAAAGAAAGAAAGAAAGAAAGAAAGAAAGTTCAGATGTTAGAAAAGTTACCTGTCGAAAGACAACACTTTAGGTTATTGTGAACCAACAGTAAACAGATGAAGCTTTGAAAAGATCCTTCCTTCCATCCTCCTCTTATGGCATGGTTGGCTCATGACCCAAACATTGGGTGGGTAGGTGTCCCACTCATGAGAGCCAAGCCTCCACAATGCCATGTTTATGGGGTGATCCCAAGGTGAAGGCACACTCAACAAGGTTATGCTACCTCCATACCCAACGGGGGGACATTCTGATGGAAGGCGTGTGTGCTGATCAACCATGATCCAAACAGCAAAGCTAATTGCACACGAGAGGCTGTATATAAGAATATAAGAACATAAGAAGAGCCATGCTGAATCAGGGCAAAGGCCCATCTGGTCCAGCTTCCTGTATCTCACAGTGGCCCCACCAAATGCCTCTGGCAGCGAATGAGACTAGATCTCTGTCTCCTGATCCCACTCCCCTGCATCTGGCCCTTGAAGGACCCTGGTTTTAAGCCTGGAGATGACACATCCCCATCATGGCTTGCCACCTGTGATGGACGTTTCCTTTTGGAGGCATCTAGGCCAGATGCCATCACCACATCCTGTGGCAGGGAGTTCCACAGACTAACCACAACACCAACGCCTCCTGGCGGCCATTGGGATCAAGAGGCTTTGGGTGACAGTTTCCAACACTTGGACACTTGTTTTCTCAGATTTTTTATTTTCCGTGAGAGCTCCCGGAAAGATAGAAGGGCTCAGCCTGACTAAAGGGGCATGCCGCTTGAATTCACACCATGCGTGAGGCACTGTATCCGCCTGTCTAAATGCAGAGTGGAAGGTCAGTTCTACACATTTCCCTCCCACTCTGGGAAACCTCCCGTTATGTGATCAAATGGCAGATCAGTTTCACAGCCCGTGTGAGAACAGCCACACAACGTGGAGGCCATGAAGCCAAGAAGGATGCTTACCGGATCTGCTGCTCTGCCCTCCATGAAAGCAGAAGGACAGTGCCAGACACTTAAAATATATACCTCTATATACAGTAGGACCCCCTGTATCCACTGATTCATTCACCACTGATTCAGTTATCCCTGGTTGGCAGATGAAAAAAATTAAATAAATAATTCAGTAGCTGAAAATCAAGCTACTGTCACAAAACAGCACGTTTTTTTTTGGGAGGGGGGTGGCATTCTCTGTTGTCCATGATTTTTGTTATCCACAGGAAGGCCGGGAACCGATCCCCAGTGGATACCGCTAGGGTCCTACTGCAGATGCAAATAGTTTTGCATTATTTGATTGGATATCTGTCCAACCATTTCACATTCCATACTACACACACACACACACACACACACACACACACACACACACACACACACACACACACACACACACACACATGGAAAAGAAAAGAAAAACTCTGGACAGCACAGATGTTTTTGGACTTTACCTAACCCTATAGCAGTGGAGTACTTGTCAAAACAAAAAATGAGTTTAAGGTGCCATCACATGGCTATTCCACTGTTTCTCTTAGTTCTTTTCATACCTGGGGTGTGCCCTAACAATGAGTGGAAATATGTATCCACTTGATGGGGCTGTTGTATCACACCTGGGTGAAAATGCCCAAACTTTGTTGGTGGCTGGAATAAAGATCTCAGCCTGATTTCCAGATGACTCCAAGGCCGTGTGTGATACCCCCCACCCCACCCCACACATGGTGCAGTGAAGGGCTAAGATTGGGTTTGAATCCCCATTCAGCCATGAATGCTCAATGGCAGAGTGGAACTGGTAAGAACACTCCTTAAATATCTCACTTTCCTTTGGTTTGCTTTAAGCAAAGCAAAGCAAAAGCAAAGTGTTCGGCTTATATACCACCCCATACCATTTTAAGTAGTCTCTGGGCGGTTTACAATTTTAATTACAGTGTGCAGGCTACACATTGCCCCCCCCCCAGCAAGCTGGGTACTCAAGTCAGTTTCGACTTGACAATACATAGCATGACATAACCAGGGCTGCAGAGCCAGCAAATATAATCCATCCATCCATCCATCCATCTATCCATATATGTGTGTATATGAACACACACAACTGTAGGAATAATTTTGGTTAGGGAACATAGAAACACTTACTGTGAAGAACAGATTATCTTGGCAATTTTGAACTCAGTCTTGCATGTTTCAACCTTGATGTTCACGATCCCCACGTGAAAGTCCGTAAATATGACTTCTGCTTTCATGCCTACATCGATGATGAAATCAACCCGTTTGAAGTGTTTGCCAAAAAAGCTAAAAGAAAAACATACATTAGGAGGGCTTGGGAGGTATCCTTTATCACCACCTGCACCATGGCGCTTCTGGGTAAACTTTGTTTTAAGGACCTTGGGTTTTTTTTGTTTTTTTTTTTTTTTTTTGTAATTCTGTGAACAATTTTGTGTTTGCTTCCTATGGAGTCTGAGGATCTGCCTTATCCTGAGCCAAAAAAACCCCTGCTGCTCAGATAATGCCCATCCAGGTTAGAAGAATTTAAAATTTCTACTTAAACTTATTGATACTTAAGAAATAATAGAACAGTGAAGTTGGGAGGGGGCTACAAGAAAATCAAGTCCAACCCCCTGCTCAAATCAAAGGGTGCCTGCCAGGTGGTTGTTCGAATTTCACTTTAATGCCTCTGGTGTCGGAGCACTCACCACCTCTCCAGTTGAACGGACTCACTGTGACACTGCTCTAACAGTTAGGAAGTTCTTCCTACTCTTCAGACAAAAGCTGGGTTCTCTTAACTTGAGCTCATGGTTGCATGTCCTGCACTCTAGGGATGATCAAGAACAGATCCAGGCCTTCATCTGGAGGACAGTCTTTCAAGTATTTGAAATAAAAAAGAGGTTTGGAGCCATGCATCCATTAAAACAAAAGCAAAACTAGACTACCATCATAGGCTGCTAGTAGGAAAATAAAAAAGTTGCTGAGCTTTCGCAAGCAAGCGATTGAGGGGGGATATGATTGAGACATACAAAATAATGCAGGGTATGAGTAAAGTGGATAGAGGGAAGCTCTTCTCCCTCTCCCAAAATACCAGAACTAGGGGACATACACTCAAATTGAGGGCTGGGAGAGTAAGAACTGACAAAAGAAAATATTTTTTCACCCAGCGCGTTGTATGTCTATGGAACTCCCTGCCACACAATGTGGTGATGGCATCTGACCTGGATGCCTTCAAAAGGGGATTGGACAGATTCCTGGAGGAAAAGTCCATCACAGGTTACAAACCATGTGTAACCCCCAGGGTTTAAACCAGGGTACTTCAAGGGCCAGATGCAGGAGAGTGGTATTGTAAGGGAGGACATTTGACTAATTATATATTTATAAATATATATGGCTGCTTTACTAACCACAGGTATGGACAAGCCCTCATGTATTCAACAACAATGTATTCTAAGCAATACATATATATATATATATATAGCCACACTAGTGACACGAATAATGTAGTTATATTCACTTAAGCACTCCACGTATATATATATATATACATATATGTATCACATTCACATGTATCTACATTTGTATTCTTGTAAACTTAGAATCTTTGGTCAAGCCTTTCTGGCTAGAATAGAGAAAGGAACTTCCGCTAAGTCAGCAAAAGCAATTATGAATTCAAGGATCCAATTAAGTTCCTAAGCTTTGAGGATCACACACTAGCAATTAACGTGTGTCCAAGGCATACCAGGGAGGCCTTATCTCAGCGTCTGGTGTTTGTAACTGTCAAATGTCCAAGGACATAAGGATGATCCTACCCTCCCTGCCTGTGAGGGGAGGAGATCAAACGTACCAGTTAGAACTTTTAGGCAAGTGTCAGAAATACGAAATAAATGACTAAAAAGTGTCAATTAGTATTTGATGTATGTAGCAGGTGTGTGTATGATGTAATTTCAGTTAAGGGAAGACAAAGAATAGAGGAACCCTATAAAATGTATCGCCTTCCAATGCTTGGGCGGAGACCTCGCCTGGAATTTACACCGGGTCGGGTCCCCCTGATTGATCAATCAATAAATTCTTTTCTCGTCTCCTGAGACTCAGACTTGGTCTTTTGCAGCCCATGAAGCGCAGGCACGCTGGCACGGGACCCTCATAAATTTAAATTCCTTACATTTCTGGTGCATTGGCCGGGAAAGTGCCACTGCCCCAGCGCTCTTGGGAGTCTGACTTAAATCACAGTAAGAATTCATGCTGACCCTGGAACAAATCTAGTCCGGACCCTCTGATTTTGAGAGGAGACTTGTTCTATCAGCATTGGACACAATACTGTTATTTAAGGAGAAACAAAGCCGGCAGAACAACGGAGGAACTGTAAGAGGACTGCGCAAAAGAAATCTGGTAAGAAGAGAAAACTAGTTGTGGGGTGGCTTGAGTTCGAATCTAACAGCTCTGTGGAGTGGAGAAGATTGCGAATTCTTATTGTCGGCCCCGGGGGTACAGGGAGGAGAAGGGTCAGATATGACCTTAACATCCCAAGGACCAGGAGACGTTCAGGGACACTGAGGCCCTGAGGTCCCCAAGAGAGGAGAGGATTTTTGCAAAGTCCAACATCTCTAGGGTCCGCCCCCTAAGTATTTGAAACAGGAGGAGAAGAGCGCTGCTCTAACATCCTGGGTAAGTTTAAGAGATATATTAATGCATGGGTATGTGGGATGATGATTCCACTTTTGAATTTTGTGTAAAAGAAGCTTCATGTATATGTGTTTTTCAGGGTAAGGGGCTATGCCTCTATACCCTACGTAACAGCAGGGGAATGGCCATCCCCTGTGCTTAAAGCGGTGGCAAAGAGTGGCAGTCTTTGCCCCACATTACTACCAACGGAGTGTCGACATCAACTCTGTTTGATTTTAGAGAAGTTAAAAAGATTTATTCTTAGGCAAGGGATCGCAGTTAACTGGGGAAACAGAAATGTGGGAGAGTTGTGTATGGTTGCTGAATCACATGTTGGCGTGTATGATGGGCATTTGATTGTTGAGGTGCGAGTCCGTTTGATGCTTGTGTGGGAAAAGTCATAGGAACACAGTTAGACCTTTAAAGTAAACCTATGGGGATAAATTAGTGCAGTTTATGCACCCCCTTTTTGATGTGCGATGTGGTAACATTGGAATTCTGCCACCAGAAGTAATGATTTTAGTATTATATGGAACAAAAGTAGGTTTTAAGAAGGGCCCCTCTAAATAGGATTAGGCAGGACTTTGCCATCTCAAATTAAGATTCTAGCCCTCAAGGAGGGCAGACCAATTATGACTTGCTAGCAAGAGGCGTGTGAATTTATAAGGACGTGCTTAGTTAAGTAATATAGAGACTAAATACTCTGCCAATTAGAAGACCCCGCCAGCAATTTTAATAACACCAGGGGAAAAATGGGCAGTGGGAAGGGTACTTTTGAGTACTCATGGATAAACAACATCCTATGTATTTTGTGACTGGTTGGTCACACAAAAGATTTACCAGCTGAAGGGACATTTTACAGGGAAAACATCATAGGGTACCTGAGTAATGCAGTTTCAGTAAAGCTGGGTAGGACTCATAAGATAAAAACGTCCACCCCATTCTTTTAAACTGGTCTCATAAACCTGAAAGATGATGAAAGGAAAGGCAGGATGGTAAACTGAAAAAGGTGTAGAGAAAGACAGTTGAATAGAGGAAGGGTGGTAGCAGGAAGGCAGGACAGTGGACTGAGGAAGTATGGAAACCCGAGAGATGATGGGAGGAAGGCAGGACAGTGGACTGAAGAAGTATGGAAAGGGACAGATGGGAAGAGGAAGTGTAATAGAAGGAAGGCGGCAAGACAGAAGTGGGGATGGATACGTATAAAGTTGAGGGAACTCAAAGAGAGTACGGAGCCTTGAGAGGACAGGACGTGCTAGGCAGGAGATGTGCATTTCTGAATTGCCTTATTCAAGCATTCAGGAGGTACTTCCATCCCGCTACGCCAATGCCCAACTCCTTGGATATGGAAGCTTTAAAACAGAACTAAGGGTTGCTATGCACCACATGAGGAGACAGGTAGGGACGTTATTTCTGAACTATTAATAGTCAAAAGCAGGGAAATCAAATCTTAGTATCAACTGTTGTGCGTGCTTGATGTGTAATTAATTGAGTGTGAGTCCGTTTGGTATGCGGGAGAATTTATGAGCATACTAATAAACCTTTAACAAGGAGGTAGATGGGCATAACTTAATTCAGCTTCTATGCCCTTTGTTAAGGAACCCTGTGGCAAGATTGGCACATTGCCATAAGGAGACCTGATTTTGATATTGAATGCAACAAATGTAAATTTCAAGAAAGTACCCTCTGACAAAGGCAGGACTTTAACATCCCAAAGATTAAGTTTCTAGCCCTCAAAAAGGGGAGGGTGGCAAGCCACGTATTGCCTGTTAATATGTCCAGAGGCAGTAAAAATCACCCAAAATGAGAAGACCCCAATTTTATAAAACCAGGGGAAGTATAGACACTGCAAGAAGATATTTTTGAATACTCAAGCCGCATGTTTTGTATAACTTAGCCTGGCTTGTTACACAACATAATTCACCACCTATAGGGACATTTTAAGAAGAAATCATCACAGGGCGTTTGAGAAATACGTTTTTTTAGCACGGCCGGTCCCATGGGTGAACTGAACATCCACCCCTTTCAGACCGACTATGTGCTCTGAAAAGACAGCTAGCATTTTTGTACTCATAGCCCAGCGAGCTAGCAATTAAAAAACCAAGTGATAACATCATTCCTTACGATTTTGCACCTAAAAGGCTTAGGGCAGCCTTTCCCCCCTCCCCTTGCAAGTAAGCCCTGGCTGGAACCATAAGACAATTTAATTTGGAACAAGGAGATTCTTAGGAGCAACTGAAAATAGAATTCCCTCCCATCTCCTACCTAGATCAGGACCTTGGAGATGCCATTAGAACGGGGAGAGGAAAGGAGAGAAAGAGACAGAGAGAGAAGGAGGAAAAGAGAGAGGGAGAGAGAGAGAAAAGAAATAGTTAAAGGAAACGAGGTAGAAGGAAAGTGTAAGTCAGGGACGAGAATGGGCAGGGTGCAGGATGGGCAGACTGAGGCAGCAACCCACAGGACGCACCAGTAATTGAGAAGCAGAGGCTCTATTTGTATCCCACTGCATTATTTAATCCAAGCTTTTAGACAGTTCCTATTTCCCCAACAAAATTTGTCTAAATCTCTGAATATGGAATCTTTATCCAAATCCCTTGTAGTACGTCAGCTCCATGAGGAAAACGAAGGGCCTGAGACTTCTGTGCTGGAAGTGGTCCAAAGCAGGGACTCCCCTTCCTCTTTTTAAAACAGCTGCTAACAGGTTTTTGAGAGCAGGACAAGGTTTTTTTTTTTTTTTTTTTAAAATACGAAGGGGTTCTTAAAAGCCGCCAAAAAGGTAAAAATAACATAAAATAAAATCATTTTTTTTTTTGTTCTCACACTCTGGCTGGAAACGCCTGTGACATTTTTTTTTTTTAAGGCGTCTCAATAACGCGGGGTCTCACACTCTGGCTCTTGTTTCTTTGTACGAGAGTCATGCATCCCAAATTAGGCTTAAGTAGATAACTTCACAAACCACAGGGATAATAGGTTGCCTTAATTAGTTTAGTGCCCTTTTTCACCTAATTACAGGGTAATTGAAGGGGCTCACCTTCCTGCCTCAGGCTGTAAAAGCCAGCCGCGGGGGAATTTTTAAAAGTCTACACCCCTCCTTCCTTTTTCTGCCCTTGCCCTCCCCCTTGCCGGGCAAGGCAGGATAACATCTCCCAACCCCTCCTTTCTCTCCCAAGCTCCTTGACACAGCTTGGACGCAAACCTTATATTGAACACACCGACAAAATTAATGCATAGCGAAGGAAAATAAACTGACCCCTAAAGCCACGAGCCAGTAAATTTTGTAGGCAAGGGCCAGAAGGTCTCCCTTCTCCACTTACGGGAACTACCACAATGTTCCGTGCTGCCTTAAAAGCGTAGAGAGGAGGCTTCTGGCCAACTTGCAGCATTTTTTTTTTCTCTTTGGATAGGGAAAGAAAGGGGGGTCTATTGTTTAGAAGAATCCAGGGATTCGGTCCCAAAACGGAACGTTTTCATTCAATTAAACCCTTGGAATCAAACACAACTCTCAGGTATTTTTGCTAAAGAATAAGAGGAAAAAAAAAAAAACTTGTTGTCGAAAACTTTCTCTTTTTGGCTTCAGAAGAGAACCCTGACATTTTTTTTTTTTAGGATGTGCCAGCAACCTAAAGCCCCTCCCTTTGTAAGCTTTCCTGCAAACATTTTTTTTTTGCCTTTGGAGTAACGTCCCAGTCAATTCCACGGCGTTACATTTAAAACAGGCTTAAACACTAGACCTTAAGAGGAGCCTTGCTTGTCCAACACAGTGCACACATTTCTTAATTGGACTTTTAGAAGATATGTTCAAACGCTACTGGGATAGTGAATTGCCTTGCGATTCCAGTGACTTTTTATAACTAAGTCAACACAGGAGAATAAAAGATTTTTCTTTCCTTTTGCCCTAGGCGGTAAACGGCTCGCCTAGGTTGCAGCTTTTAACCCACGCCTGGTCTCAGAAGCCCCCCCCCCTTGAGGAAATTGAGGCTTATTTTTTTTTTTAGAAACCAAAATGGACTTAACGATTTTTCTTTTCCTGTTTTGTGCATGTAACGGGCAAGCTTCCCTATTTTTAAGAATGGCTCTATAGTGCACATTATTAATTTGTTACAAATTTCATAGGGAGCCTAGTAGCGTGACCATGGCTGGCCTGAATTTGTGAACAACTACTAAAGTGCAGTTGTGTACTATGGCCAAACGATTTTTCTGAACATTTGGACACCCCCCCATTCATATGCTTGTTTCACACAGAGATATGCCCCATTCTGCAGGACATTTGCTTTTTGCGACATTTCCCCCCCCTTCTTCAGCCTTTCAGATAGACTGCACTGCACTGTGCCATTGAAATCTGCACACAGTGTACTGCATGTAGCACTATCACACCTGGAGAACGAGGCCATGGTCTGCAGATTGCGTGGCAATTTTTGTGTGTGTGTTTATTGTTCGTCTGTTTCGGTCTGTCTGTCTCGTCCCACTCGGAAAGACGCTGGAGGAAACACTTTCCTGAGGCATCCTTCCCCAGATGACAGCTGCGTTTGACACTTCGGAAGGCCCCCGAGGCAGCCTGCTGATTCACTTTCAACTCAGGGTGACAGATTACAATCCT
This sequence comes from Phrynocephalus guinanensis, assembly GCA_037367245.1. Classification (NCBI taxonomy): domain Eukaryota; kingdom Metazoa; phylum Chordata; class Lepidosauria; order Squamata; family Agamidae; genus Phrynocephalus; species Phrynocephalus guinanensis. The sequence continues at coordinate 130,209,281 of CM074737.1, forward strand.
GTCTTCCTTTCTCTTTTTCTTTTCTTTTTTCTCTCTCTGTTTGTTTATGGGGGGAGAGAGTGGGTTTAAAACAGCCACTGACTTTTGTTTTGAAGTGTGGACGGCCGTGACTTTATCATTCCGCTTGCCAGTCCAAACTCCCCTCCGGAACAATTAGGTTCATGCTAGGAGCCTACTTTGCATTTCCTGGATATTCTGCCAGCTACATTTTTTTTGCTGTCCCCGTGTAGGAGAGCAATTTGACTTGGGGATGGGATCTGTGGTTGATTGGGGACACCTGAGCACCTACACCTGGCAAGCACTCATCAGGGCCAGCTGAACTTGTGCATATCTACTGTTGGGCAGATGTGTCCTCGTCATAGACTTTGGCCCTCCTTACTTCACGTACTGGTTTTACGAAGAGGAAAGACATTTTTTTTTCCTTTTCATGACTGTCAGATAGACTGTACCACCCTGCTTGGCAGCACAAGGACAGCTGAGGGGTCCTTTTGTGTGGGTTTGTCCTCTGTGTTTTTCTGTTTGTGGTCGTGTGTGTTCTTCTCTCATCCAGGTACTTCCTGGAGGACGGGCTTTTGCTCTGGGAAAAACGCCCACCCGTTCTTTATTTCTGGATCATGGAGTCGGTTGGGTTTGGAAACCTGACGCCGCCGTTCGTGGATGCTGAGATGGGGACCTTCCTGCCATCCATTCCGCTATCCCTCCTGGAGCCTTTGATGTCTTTGATGCCATCTTCGAGATGACTGCGCTCCGGCAGTTCGATCGCTGTGGGCCCCTGGATCCGGTGATGCCAGCCTATTCACCCAGCGTGAATCGCACTCCGCGACCGAGAGGGAGAGAGGCCTGACCGGTGACGCTTCCTGCCCACTGCAGTATGATGCCTCATGCCTTAGATGACTTCACACTGGATGGAGGACGCCGAATTGCACCTGACCTGTGGTCATCACCCCTGTTCCTGGGGGAGCCTTGCATTTGCCACTTCGGGGAGCCCCGCTGTCGTCTGCTGATTTCCCCCGACGCTTCCGGTTGACGGGCTGACCTCCTGTCTGCCTGATTTCCTTTCCTTTTCTTTTTCTTTTCTTTGTCTGTCTCTGAGGGGGGAGACGGAAGGAGTTTAGCGGCCACAGACTCTTGTTTTGGATTGCGGCCAACAGACTTCACGCCCGCAATTTCACCCCTTTTCGTCGGGACAGAAACTTGGTGGGGTTCAAATTCAGACCTTCACATGCCTTCACCATGCGCTGGATCACCAAGAACTTGTGAACTTGTGTCGTCACACACACACACCAGCCTTCTAGCAAGTGAGCGCTTATTTTGAAGCCTTGCATAGGGACGGTAATTATTAATCACTGTTTATTATGTTATTGCCTATTATTGATAGTCATTGTAAAAGTTTGAAGTGCCTTTCTGGATGTGCCTTCCATAATTCATATAATGTTCATGATGTGTCACTGAAAATGTTTTTTTATTACTTGCCTTTCTATGCAATTTACATCGAATGAGAGAAATTTTTTTGGCACCCATGGGTGCTCCGAGACTTTATACCACAAAACAATGGTTTTCTAGAATAGCTGTCTACATTATTTACTTCACCAAAGACAATGATGAATTACTTTTTGTCCCATATTTATGGGGCTGATTCTGTGTGTGAACTGACAGCTACAGAGACATCTCTGCTTTGATTTCAATAGCTCATCCGTGACTCTACCATGGGACTATAACTATTGAGTATGGTTTATGGCTAAAAATTGGTTTTTCTAAGATTAATGTCTATCATCTGGGTTATCCTGTATGCATGAACAACTGGGTAATTCTGCACAACCTGCTATCATTTGAGTTTCAAAGCATACCACACACCTGAATAAGGTTGAAAATCATGTTATGATCTTTGTTCTATGAAATCAGGTACTCCTGTTTGTGTATCTTTATGAAAAATGACCGTATGAAAAATCATATTTCAAGGTCTACAGCCATTTGACAGCAAAAGGGAGCAGGCTGGCAAAGGAGCCTTGCTCATATTTCTATAAGTGTTTGATTTGCAAACTGACCCTAAATGGAATTCAGGGGTTTTCAGCCTGATTACCAAACACACAAGCAAGATATCTCACATTTGCACTGCTGCTGCAAGAAAATTTATTTGGGTTTCATGATTGTCCTGATATAAGGTACTGAACAAATCTGCTGCTGTTTAGGTATCACTTTGGGACAGGGATCTTGATATCCAAGTCTATCACAATATTATGCCAGCCCCTTCAGAGGTTGGGAATTTGGAATCTTTGAGCAGTGAGCAGCAGGCCGTGGGAGGTTGTGATCATGTTGCATTCCTCAAACAGGGGACATTTAAATGCTATGGTCCGTGAAACGCACCCATCCATTGCAGTCTGCGGGTCTGGCCAGAGGGTCTTTTTAACTCCCAGACATTGCTAAACTTTATCTGGTAACTTAACATTTCACTATAGAGAGTCCCCTAGTGAATTAATGGGGATTTCTTTGTTCAAATGCGTCCCTCACCATGAGACGCCACAAATCATTTTGTGCCTATAAGCCCTTTGAGAGAAGAAAAGGGGTGGGAAAAGTTTTCCTGGCAGCACTGCTGATACTCTCGTCCGGAACACTGGAAAGTCACTCATGATGACACCCCTCTCCAAGGGAATGAATGGTCAGCAGGGAAGCTCAAGCAATATTCACGCTTTTGTATATACACCTTCGATATGTTTCTTTCTCCCTTACAAGTCTATCATGGGAGCCACGGGAGGGCAACCTATGGAGAATTTACTGGCGTAAATTTCCATAACGCGTCAGGGCCGAGTGTAAGGGAGGACATTTGACTAATTATATATTTATAAATATATATGGCTGCTTTACTAACCACAGGTATGGACAAGCCCTCATGTATTCAACAACAATGTATTCTAAGCAATACATATATATATATATATATAGCCACACTAGTGACACGAATAATGTAGTTATATTCACTTAAGCACTCCACGTATATATATATATATACATATATGTATCACATTCACATGTATCTACATTTGTATTCTTGTAAACTTAGAATCTTTGGTCAAGCCTTTCTGGCTAGAATAGAGAAAGGAACTTCCGCTAAGTCAGCAAAAGCAATTATGAATTCAAGGATCCAATTAAGTTCCTAAGCTTTGAGGATCACACACTAGCAATTAACGTGTGTCCAAGGCATACCAGGGAGGCCTTATCTCAGCGTCTGGTGTTTGTAACTGTCAAATGTCCAAGGACATAAGGATGATCCTACCCTCCCTGCCTGTGAGGGGAGGAGATCAAACGTACCAGTTAGAACTTTTAGGCAAGTGTCAGAAATACGAAATAAATGACTAAAAAGTGTCAATTAGTATTTGATGTATGTAGCAGGTGTGTGTATGATGTAATTTCAGTTAAGGGAAGACAAAGAATAGAGGAACCCTATAAAATGTATCGCCTTCCAATGCTTGGGCGGAGACCTCGCCTGGAATTTACACCGGGTCGGGTCCCCCTGATTGATCAATCAATAAATTCTTTTCTCGTCTCCTGAGACTCAGACTTGGTCTTTTGCAGCCCATGAAGCGCAGGCACGCTGGCACGGGACCCTCATAAATTTAAATTCCTTACAGTATCAGGAGACAGATATCTAGTCTCATGCACTCCCAAACACATCTGGTGGGGCCGCTGTGAGATACAGGAAGCTGGACTAGATGGGCCTTTGGCCTGATCCAGCATGGCTCTTCTTATGTTCTTATGTTCTTATGTTTTTCAAATCAGGTCTCCAAACATGGCAAGGGATGCAATTTGCCAGGAGAGAGTTCTTAAAAGTTCACTTGGCGAGATGGATGCCAGGCTTCTTCTTGGAAGGCACAGGGCAGCATGGCCCGATGGGGCTGGACTTTACAGGCCAGTTCCAACAAAGAGGGGCATGGTATAAGCACCTCCCTCTTGCTTACCACCATCATCTCTCTATTGGCTCTTCGAAGCATAGAGCTCCTGACTGGCCAGAGTTGGATAGAAGCCGGAGGTAATGTATCCTGGCAAATTTCATCCCTTGCCATGTTTGGTCTTCTATACCTGCTTTGAAAAAGGGAGCTTGCTCTCGAAAGCATAGCAACCTTTATTTTATTTTATTTTTCTACTAGCAGCCTATGAAAGTATCACCCATAGTCAAGTATTTGAAAAGTGTTGTCATATCACCCCTCAGTCCTCTTTACCCAAGGTTAAACATGCCCCAGTTCTTTAAGTCTTTAATCTATCTCTGTGTACTTGGGGAGACACATCCTGAGGTCAGCCTCTCAGTGCTCTGCTGGTAAACCTCCTGGCTATGCTGAACAATGGAAAGGAAAGTTGGGGAGCGACCGTTGTGCAGGATCACGCAAGATTCTTTTTCTGTCTTCACATCCCTTGTGGGCCTGGATTATTCTCCTGAACTGAGAAAATGTCTACTGACCTATCTACCTTCAGGGCCCAGTTGCAACTGAGAGAGTGCCTGGCACTTGGACAGAACACTTTTGTTTGTGTGTCTATAGCCCCGGTTTCACTGCTGTTATCGGTGCATCTTAATTTGGTGCATACTATTTTGGGGGCAGTCACGTGACGTTTGATGCGCAGTTAGCACCCCGACGACAGGGGAGTATTTTACTTCTCTGCATCCGTCCCGACCTGCTTACCGGACATCTTTTCCCTGTTTTTTGAGTTGATTTTCTCCGTCACACTTACATATATATATTTTAAAAGTATTTGGTGGCTTTCTAGCACTACTGTCTGTCCTCATGAGGAATTGTCTATTTTATTTTCCCATGTCTTATGTGTTTTCTATGGGCAAATTTACACGAACGAGCAATGTCAATAACCACCATTGGATGTCACTGCTGTTTATTTTGCTCGGTCCTCCAATGTGCCGGCATGCCGGTATGCCACCAATTCAGTAGCATAAATGATTACCAAGGCAGAACTACAGGAAGTAGCAGAAAAAAGGGGTACGAATTGGTGCGAATTTTCTGGGGTCACACCTCGTTCGAGGCGATAAAAAGTATGCATCAATAACAGTGGTATTTTAACACAAACCCTAGTGGTGGTACAAAATGCTGCGGTTAAAGTGCGCTTCTGGGGTCGTGGTCAGCCGGGGCTCTTCGGAGTGAAGGCACGATCTTTTGCTGTGCAGTCTTTCGCAGCAAAAAGAGCAGCAAAATCGTTGTGAGACCGGGGCCTATGTGTGCAGCTGAAGAACCCTGAAGAAAACCTGTCAGCCCTTTCCCAAATTCTGACCTGCAGCTACCCTGCATGTATTCACCAGTGTTTTCTTCTTGTCTCTCCCCTTATTGTCCTTAGAGGAAAACATTGCTTAGAATGAATAAGTAATAAGGGCCATCAAGTCCAACTGCCTGCCCAAGGCAGGCACCTAAATCAAGGCTGTACACATTTTCTCTTGAATGTCTCCTTAGCACTGGGGCGCTCACCACCTCTTGAGGTAATTGGTTCCATTGTCATACTTCTCTAACAGTTAAGACATTAATAAGACCACAAGGGGGACTGCTTTGGGCTATAACCCCGAAACAAAAGAACCTGTTATCCTGAAGACAACTGGTCTAAGTGCTGAGAAACTCACAATTTGGTGCTCAGGTGTATCCTGACCTTGATGCACACCAGACCCACTCCTTGTTCCAGGAACTCCACACTGATGTTTGGAACGAAGACTTTCACAATATGCAACCTGAAGAGAGGAAACCAAGCATTTGGGACAATTGAGGAGAGCCAAACTTGTATCGGTGAAAAGCTGAATTAGATCAAGAAGAAAGGCTGCCATCTTGGGCAGAGATCTCTCTCATACAGAGTCCAGTCCTGCTACCTAGAGATGGACCAGGCTGCACTGAGCTAGAGGAAAAGAAAGTAAACGCTCACAGGGAGACAGGATTAGAACGTGACCTGATAGCTTCCTTCTGCCCGTTGTTTTCAGCTGTCTGGCTGTTGGGCTACGTCTGCTCCCACAACTCTTTCACACAGAAAGAGGGAGCGTCTACTTCTCAATGAAGGAACAAAGTGAGGAGAGAATGAGAAAAGGTCTTCATCACACATTCTGAATCTTCATGTGTCAGGACGTGTCACTGGTGGGCATGCGCATGATCACCCACACCCATGTATTACAGTCACTATGCTCAAGTGTGGAAAATGGAGAGTTAAGGAAGCTGACCGGGGGCGGGGGGGAGATGTATTTGAAATATGGGGCTGGAGGAGAGCTTTGAGGATATGAGGTGGTCTGACTCCCTGAAGGAAGCCACAGGCTCGAGTCTGCAGGAACTGAGTGGACTGTTAAGGAGAGGGCATTTTGGAGATTGCGCATTCCCAGGATCATCCTTGATGGCACTTCATGATGACGACGACGATGACGACAACGACGACAACGACGACGAGGAGGACAACAACAACAACAACAACAACAACAACAACAACAACTTAAGCAGAGAGCCAGACCAAAGAGGTGGCTTCCTTAAGAATTGGCTTCCTTCCCATTCTGTGTAATTTTGTCTGAAAGCCAAGAGATAAACTGGACCAAAAATAATTTCCAAGAGGTTCCAAGAGGTTCTATTATTCTTTGAATAGTTACTCAAGCCCCATAGTTGCCCTTTTCATGGTGCAAAAAATAAATAAATTAATTAAATAAAATAAAAAATAAAATAAATCTGAGATCAGAGAGAATGTGGGCTTGGAAGACATAATTACATGCAGAGCAAGGTCTAAGGCCCTTTGTACACGACCCCTAAACTCCGCCGCAAATGGCTCCCAGCTCTGAAGCTTAAAATTGTTTCCCCACCAGCTCCGGAGTTTACAGATAATTAAGTGCGACCACGCCCACCTAAGCGCGTCCCAGTGCACTTTTCAGGTACCTGCTCTCCGGAGGTGAAAATTCCTGATGCGGATATAACAGTAGTGACTGCCCGGCTCTCCTTGCTTCTGTTTGTTCTTTTTTTTGCTCCCTGCCCCTTTAAGAGATCTCAATGCAGTGCCGGGACGGCAGAACGGAGGTGAGCGGCATTCTTTTCTTCCTTTTTTTCTCCCTCCCCTCACGCAGCCAGCAGCCAGGAGTGCGGAGGGGGTGGGAACGCAGGAACAGCGACAAACCCCTAAGATCTCTGGTCCGAATTTAAGTGGCCAGCGGATCTTAGGGGTCGTGTGAAAAGGCTCTAAGAGAGGCTCTTTATTTCCAGAATAGTGGTGGGCACGAAACAGAAAACCGATGCTTCAGTTCATTCTGTTTCGGGCCCACCCTTGGTTCGATTTGGGTTTGTACGGATTTTAAACAAAAATTCATACGAACCCGAACCGAGCCAAACTGGTTTGAGTCCGACTTACCGTCGTCGGTGGCAGCGGTGGCAATCCTGGCAGCTGTGGCTTTTTGAGGCACTGTCTTGGAGGCTGGGTGCTGCCAGAACCACTGACAAGCTGGCCATGAGAGCTCTCCCACAGCCGTGGGGAGTCCTCCCGGCACCAGGGGAACCCTTCCAGAGCTGGCTTGTTGACAGCTCCAGTGGCGCCCGGCCCTGGGAGGGCTCCCCACAGGAGCAAGGGTGCTCTCTCACCTGGCCTGTCTTTTGCTTCTTTCCCCCCCTCCCAGAGCCAGCACCCAGCAGCTGCTTGGTGCTAGCTTGGGGAGGGGGGGGGGAAGAGTTTTAAAAGCCCGCTCCCCCATGGGGGGGGAGAGTGGGCTCTTTAAATCCCCCCACCCTGCGTCCATCAGCTGTTTGACGCTGGCTTCAGGCCAGCGCAGATCAGCTGCTAGGCACCTGAAGGAAATCTTTCCATAGGGATGCATTGCTATGCGAAAATGAAAAATGAAGCAGAACGAAGCGGAAATTTCCACTCTGTTTCGTTTTGTTTTTCTGTGATGGGTCAGTTCATTATTCGTTTTGTTCCCTAACAAAATGAATAACGAATAACAAAACAAAGAATAAATTAATTTCATGCCCATCTCTATTCCAGAAGCATCCATGCCTAGTGCTGCATGTACCCTGAGCTGATAATCTAGTCATAGAACAACTGACTTTTTTTAAAAAAAAGTCCTTCTTAACTGCATTTCATGGCCACTAGAGGTTTGTAAAGTTTGAATCAGTGGCCTTCCATTGTTGAAAATAAGAGGTGAAAACCCTCATGGAGCTCCTCTGGATCAATGTTTGGATGTTCTGGACAGCTTTCTCTAAACCATATTCAAGACAACACATGGCATCTTGTCAATTAATTATGCATGTCCAGTAACTCAGGCCACATGTCCAGGAAACAAAAGAAATACTAAGGATCCTTTTAAGGAGAAAGACAGGGAAATATATTTTAAATAAATAAATACCAATCCTAAGTGTGTGCTGTGTTGTGTGATTACAGTTCTGACCAACTCTTTGTGATACCATGTCCATGGAGTTTTCTTGGCAGGAGTACTGGAGTGGCTTTGCCAGTTCCTACTCCAGGTGCCTACAGCACCTGGTATTCCCTGGTGGTCTCCCATCCAAGTACTAACCAGGGCCGACCCTACTTAGCTTCCGAAAGCAGGCGAGATCAGAAGTGCTTAGGGCATCTAGGCAGCTCTACCGATCCTAAGTAATGTTATTCAAAATGGGGAAAAATTAAAAAAAATGAATTGCAATGATTCATTAAAATATTGATTCATTGAGTCATATTTGTATGGATTGATACACCCAATGAATACAATCATAGAATCAAAGAGTGGGAAGAGACCTCAAGGGCCCTCCAGTCCAATCCCCTGCCATGCAGGAACCCCCATCACAGGACAGGTGGCCCTCCAGCCTCTGCTTAAAAACCTCCAAAGAAGGGGACTCCACCACCCTCCTTTGTGGCAGCATATTCCACTGCCGAACAACTCTAACCATCATAAAGTTGGTGAATATTTAGTGATTTTTATTTTATTGATTCATTGGGCTATAAAATGCCCCCCAAGCAACTTGAGATACCAACATTTCAGGGAATATTTCCCTGACTCCCCTCCACAATCCCTCCAAGTTTGGTGGATCTTTTGATGTTTGTAACCTGAAATAACCCTCCCCTGAAAGTTCTCCCCAGGTAACTAGACCATCAAGATAGACGAGAAAGATGTAAGGATGGGCTCTGGCGATTGTGTCCAAGACCCTTGGTCTGTATTAGTGATGGGGGCAAATTGAAAAATGAATCATGTTTTCTGTCAAATTTGGCCAGTTTGTCCAAATTCATCAGTTTGTATTCATCATAGATAAAGCTCCCTGATGAATGCAAACTGACGAGTTTTTAGTGATTATGGATTCATTGTTGGTCCATAAAATGGCACCCAAATTACCTAGAGACACCAAATTGAGAAAGAGGATTCCTGTGACTGTCCTCTACAATCCCTGGGTTTCTCCAAACCACTTTCTAAAGGGCACTTTTCAAGGGGGTCCCACTTTGTGAGTGTATAACTCAGATGCCTGAAACCCCATCCCCACCAAACTTGGAGGAATTGTGGAAGGGCATCAGGGGATACTTTTCTGAAATTTTGGTGCCTCTAGGTACCTGGAGCGCACTTTCCTGGGGGTGGTTCCTCTTTCGGGCTACATAACTTATACATATGAAACCGAAACTTCACCAAATCCGCAGGACCCATATGGAGTCCTGAGAAGGGTTCCTGCGCATTTGGTGTATTTAAGCAACCTGTTTTTTTTTCTTTAAAGGGGAGGGTTGATAGGGTTGTAAAGCAAAAACTGAATTTACGAGTTGATTCATCAGGAAAAATCATAAAGTTGTTTTGTGATTTGTTGACCTTGACGAATCACAAATCAAAACTGATCACCATTTGTTTCCTGATTCATGCCCCTCGCTAATTCTTATTTTCCAATTCTCACCATATCAGGCATCGACCTTTGTTTTGATATTTGTGTGGTGTACTTTCCTTTTGCTTTTCGTCTGTGCTAGAGAGGGGCACGAAACGAACAATTTTTCGTTTCCGTTTCCGTTTTTTCGTTTCGTTACGCAACGAAATGACAAACGAATTTTGTCTCCAAAATGAAACGAAATGAACAGAAACACCGGAAATTTTGCCGTGCATTTCGTTCTCGTTACTGCAATACAGTGAACTGCTTTAAATGCTAAAAAAAAATCACAAAAATTGAAATAAATGGTGACAAAACGGTAATGAAATGAACAAAAACGAAAATGAATTTTTTGCAAAAATTCTCAAAAAACGGAAACGAAACGAAACGGACCCTCCAAACGACAAACGACAAAAGAAACGTCATGTTTTTGATTCGTGCCCATCTCTAGTCTGTGCTAATGACAGCCAAAGCAAAGGAATTGTCCAGGTGATGGAACACAAGACAAAAGCCCAAGCTGGCAAGTCAAGTCCAGGTTCAAACTGCATTATCTTTAAAGTGACAGAGCATTCCTTGCTGCACCTCGTGGTAAGATCAAGGACTCCTTAGAAGCGGGACGAGGCATGTTTTGGGCCCCAGAAACAAGATGGGAGGCAATGGGGTGTGTGTGAGAGGAGTTGGAACTGCCCATTGTTTCACTTACGCCTTGAGCCAGTGTTCGGGATGATCCTTGATAGGGTATTCTGTGAACTGGATGGTCAGGAAGTGACTCTGGATCAGCCCAGACTGAAGCAACATGGTGGAGATATCTAAAAGAAACACACAGGGCAGTTTGCACAATGGAGAGAGGTGAAAAGCAGCATGTCCCAGGGAACCAAAGGCTGCTGAGAAAATTGCACAGCCAGGGGATAAGAGGGCAGGTCCTCTTATGGATTGAGAACTGGTTGAGATCCCGGAAACAAAGAGTAGGTGTCAATGGGAAATTTTCACAATGGAGAGAAGTGAAAAGCGGTGTGCCCCAGGGATCTGTCCTGGGACCGGTGCTTTTCAATCTGTTCATAAATGACCTGGAGACAGGGATAAGCAGTGAGGTGGCCAAGTTTGCGGATGACACAAAACTTTTCCGTGTGGTAAAAAACAGAGATTGTGAAGCGCTCCAGAAGTACCTCTCCAAACTGGGGTGGTGGGGGTGGTGGAATGGGCTGTGAAATGGCAAATGTGTTTCAATGTAGCCAAATGTAAAGTAATGCATATTGGGGCAAAAAATCCAAACTTTATCTATCAACTCATCAGCTGTGAGCTCTATGTGACGGATCAAGAAAGAGATCTTGGTGTGTTGGTGGACAGCTCTATGAAGGTATCTACCCAGTATGTGGCAGCAATGAAGAAGGCCAATTCCATGCTAGGGATTATAAAAAATGGGATTGAATATTTATTTATTTATTTATTTATTATATATCTTGTATGCCACCCACTACCCAAAAGTTAGTGGATTCAAAATAAAACAGCCAACATAATAATGCCATTATACAAAACGATAGTAAGGCCACACCTGGAGTATTGTGTACAATTCTGGTCACCGCATCTCAAGAAAGACATAGTGGAACTGGAAAGGTGCAAAAGAGAGCGACTAAAATGATTACTGGGCTGGGGCACCTCCCTTATGAGGAAAGGCTAAAACATTTGGGGCTCTTTAGTTTGGAAAAAAGGTGCCTGAGGGAGGGAAATGATTGAGACATACAAAATAATGCAGGACATGAGTAAAGTGGATAGAGGGACACTCTTCTCCCTCTCACAAAATACCAGAACCAGGGGACATCCAATCGAATTGAGGGCTGGGAGAGTAAGAACTGGCAAAAGAAAATATTTTTTCACCCAGCGCGTTGTTAGTTTGTGGAACTCCCTGCCACAGGAGGTGGTGATGGCATCTGGCCTGGATGCCTTCAAAAGGGGATTGGACAGATTCCTGGAGGAAAAGTCCATCCCAGCTTGCCAAACCCCACCCACACAAGCTGGCTTCTCATTTTACCAACCTCTGAAGGCCAGAAGGCTGAATGAACGTCAAGCCAGCTACCTGGGATTGAACCCCAGGTCATGAGCAGAGTTTTGGCTGCAGCTTAACGACAAGGATCTTGTTGCATCCCTCGGCTAGAGTTGTAAAATGTCCAGACCCTTTGGAGATAAACTCTGCTTTCCCCTCAGTTTTTCTGTTTTTCTCACCAAAGTCCTCTTCCACGGCTTCAGAATCGTGCGGCGCGGCTGGTAAGTGGTGGGGCCGCCAGGGATCACATCACGCCGATTCTGCGTAACCTTCATTGGTTACCAGTTGCTGTCCGAGCCGAATTCAAAGTGCTTGTTTTGACATATAAAGCCCTAAACAACTTAGGACCTAGATACCTGAAGGACCGCCTCCTTCCATACGAACCTACCTGGCAATTAAGATCGAGCCAGGGGGCCCTTTTGAAACAGCCATCCCTCAAGGAGTTGAGAGGGATGGCTTGTAGACATAATGCCTTCTCAGCAGCTGCTCCCAAGCTATGGCATGCCCTCCCGATCGAGATCCGCCTGGCGCCAACACTGATTACATTCCGGCGCCAGATAAAAACCTTCCTGTTCCAGAAGGTTTTTAATTGATAATGATATAATATAGACTGTGGGTCCGCTGATGACAATTTTAGGATAATGATTTTAGTGTAAGGTTTTTATTGATGATTTATTGATATTTTATTTTTAACTATTTTAAATTGTTTTATTCTTTGGATTGTAAGCCGCCCAGAGACCTGTGGGTAGTGGGCGGCATATAAGTTAAATAAATAAATAAATAAATAAATAAATAAATAAATAAATAAATAAATTTTCATAAATTTTAAATCTCTGCCCTTGACTTTCTAGCAGAGCATCAGACCTTGTTTTGTCTCTCAGAGGACGTGGATGATTGATTTGATCTCAGACCCACTATTCTTTGTTTCTGATGGTCCGTGGTCTCCCAAGGCTCTACTCCAAAATACCTTTGCCCTCCGTCATCCCTTCAGACATGCTAACCCTGAAATCCCTTCACTGTTCAAGCTATGTGATGGTCCTTCTTCAATCCACCTCTTTCTTTATTCTGCACAAAAGGCCCCACTCTGCTGCTGTGTCTCGTAAGCGGCTTTTTTTTTTAATGAAATGCAGTTTTATTTCCTCAGCTCATCCAAACCCAACTTTTTTAGGTTCTCAAGGCTTCCGTTTTTCTCTGTCCTCCGTTGGCCTTTAACGTCCTCTAGGAACCTAACTCTGCAATGTTCGTGACCCTTATTCCTGTCAGACCCCCCTCTGGACTGACACTGTTCCACAAAACATTTCATTTCCTTCGGGAAGATGGGCGGTATAAAATTGATAAATAGATAAATAATAAATAAATATTTAACCCTCCTAGTGCTGTTTGCCATTATTCTCTCACTCTCCGCCCAGCAGGGTAGTGGAACTGGACCCATAAGGTTAGGGTCCAAGACTTTGACACCATCTGCCACCCTCCACCCTGGCTCCCTGATTTCTTGTGAACATAGCTGTAATCCTTACTCCTGTATATCTGGAAAAGAGGTGCATTTCCCCAGAAATAATATAAAGGTGCAAACTTCCCCTGTTGTAATGCAACATATTTGGGGGGGGGTGCTCTCAAATACCATGTCACCCTTAAATGGGCAATTGAGAAGCATTAGCTTTACAAAAGACCCCCCTCCTCAACTGTTGCTATGGGCCAGCCTAGTAGCTTGCATTTATGGACCTTATTGGCAGGGGGTTGATTATGGTGACCTAAGAACTTAAGAAGAGCCATGCTGGATCAGACAAAAGGCCCATCTAGTCCAGCTTCCTGGATCTCACAGTGGCCCCACCAGATGCATCTGGGAGCGCACAAGACCAGATGTCTGTCTCCTGATACCCCTCCCCTGCAACTGGCCCTTGAAGTACCCCGGTTTTAAGCCTGGAGATGACCCATCTCCATCATGGTTTGTCACCTGGGATGGACTTTTCCTCCAGGAATCTGTCCAGTCCCCTTTTGAAGTCATCCAGGCCAGATGCCATCACCACCTCCGGTGGCAGGGAGTTCCACAGACTAACAACACGCTGGGTGAAAAAATTCTGCACAGAGAAACATCATGACGGCCACCTTCACTTTTTAGATCTATTGCTACAGGACGAGTGCCATCTTATGCAGAATCTCAGATGGGGATGGGTGACCCCCTTCCAATTCCTGAACATCCCGAAAGGACCCCTAAGATGAGCACCCCATTGTCCATCCTGTATGTTCACATGCTACTTGAAGCTCCAAAATAAACGGGGCAGTGGGGCGGAGAGGAGAAGACGGAGCCACCCTAGGCTGGATCCTTCCTCAACTCTCCTTGGGTTGTCCAGAACCAGGACCACGCGCTTGCTTACATTTGCGGACAGCTGCATGGTCAATGACGCAGACCACCCCAGGGGCGTTCCCCTTTGGAATGCTTTCTGAAGGGCCAATCAGGAAGCAGAAGACCATCAGTCCTCCTAAGAAATGCCACATCTCTCCGCCTGCAGATGACCTGGTGGGAAATTGAAGAGATGGAGGTCACTGGGTTTTAGAAGCAAGCAGGAAGCTTACACACACACACACACACACACACACACACACACACACACACACACACACACACACACACACACACACACACACACACACACTCACACACACACACACTCTAGAGATGGGCACGACTCAAAACAATGGTGTTTCGTTTGTCGTTTAGGGGGTCCGTTTCGGTTCGTTTTTGTTTTTCGTGAATTTTTGGCAAAAAAAATCATTTTCGTTTCGTTACGTAACAAAACAAAAAACGAAAATGAAAACAAAAAAATGCCGTTTCGTTAGCATTCATTACAGTTCAATGTATTTGCCACAACGAAAACGGAACGCACGACAAAATTTCTGTTGTTTCATTTCGTTTCGTTTCATTTTGGAGACAAAATTCGTTTTTCGTTTCGTTACGAAACAAAACGAAAAAATGAAAATGAAAACGAAAAATTGCTCGTTTCGTGCCCATCTCTAACACACACCATTCACAATGGCAAAGGGGGAGAGATAGGTGTCATTTGCATCCATTCCCCCTAAATCCCAGGATCCCTTGCTTTCATAGTATTTCTGAGTTGAAGCTTGTTCAGGATTGTGGTCAGTTAAATCCTGGGGGTGGAGTAGGCCAGATTAGAATTTTTTAAATTCTTTTGTGTGTGTATTAGAGATGGGCACCTCACGAAAAAGGACACGCTGTTTCGTCATTTCGCAAGCTTTCGAAATGTTATGAAACGAAATGAAACAGAAAGCAGCATTTCATTATGAAACGAAATGAAACAAAACACTTCTTTTTCCTCTTTGAAAATGAAATGTTTTATTACTCTGTAAAATGGCTCTCTTGTAAAAAGCTACCCCACCAAATTTTGTGCCTCTAATACCCAAAGGAGCCATGTTATAGAGCAGTGGTGGCAAACCTTCAGCACTCCAGATGTTTTGAAACACAACTCTCAGAATTCCAAGCCTGTATTGCCGATGACAAAGGACTGTGGGAGTTGTGGTCCAAAACACCTGGAGTGCCAAAGGTTTGCCGCCACTACTGTTACAGAGTAACAAATTGTTTTGTTGTTGTTTCATTTTGTTACAATTTTTTTTTTACAAAAATTCACTTTAAAAAACCCCGAACTGAACCACTAGTAGAAACAAAATGAAACTAAACTCTATTTTTCCATTTTGTGCCCATTCCTAGTGTGTGTATGTGTCACTGAGAGAGAAGAGTGGTCCTTTGGAAGGGTGCCTCTCAGCTGGGTGTGTGTGTGTGTGGGGGGAGCCCCTGGCATCGGGGACTTTTTAAATAAATAAATAAATAAATAAAGAAAGAAAGAAAGAAAGAAAGAAAGAAAGAAAGAAAGAAAGAAAAAGAAAATTTCTAAAAGTGCCGACCCGGGTGGGAGCCACATGGTCAGCCTTCTAAAATAAAAATAATTATATATATATAAAATAAAAAGCACCGACCCAGCCCCGGGGGCCACATGGTCAGTGCTGGAAATGTTTTTTTTTAAATTAAAAAAAATTTGGCTTCGGCCTGAGCTGGTACTTTTAAAATATTAATAAAAATAAATAAATAAACCTCAGTTTGGCCCACGGGCCAGCCAGAAGTTAATTTTTTAAATGGGGTGCAGGGGAGCAAGTGCCTCTCAGCCTTGGGGGGGGGGAGGGAGCCCCCAGCATTGGGGACTTTAAAAAAAATAAAAAAATAAAAAATATTAAAAGCTCCGACCCGGCTGTGAGCAGTGGAGAAACAAAAAGTTTAAAAAGGTAAAAAAAAATAAAAATAAAAAAAATATGAAACAATTTTCTTTTAAAAAATTATTTCATATTAAGCGAAACAAAATGGTGGAAGAAACGAATAACGATACGAAAGACCCTTTTGGCATTTTGTGCCCATCTCTAATTGTGATGAGCATGTTTGGAACTTGCTGATTTTCACATATTTTTATAAGCCACCTAGGATTCCCTCCAGGGGAGAAAGGCAGGATATACAGAAAATGATTTTGAGGATTGACTATTACTATGCCCTCTATGTGGGGTTGCCCTTGACCATTGTCCGGAGGCTACAACAGGTGCAGAATGCGGCAGCCAGACTGGTGGTGGGTGCTTGTAGATTCGAGCACGTCACCCTAGTTTTGGCTTGCCTGCATTGGCTCCCCATTGTCCTCCAGATAAGGTTCAAGGTCCTGGTTTTGATTTTCAAAGCCCTCCACGGCTTAGGACCAGAGTACCTGGTGGAGTGTATCTCTCAGAGATCAACTGGGACCAGGGCCACGAGATTGGCGCAGGCGCGCTCACTGAGGGTGGCCACACCCAGAGAGGCGCAGAAATCGCGTACGCGTGACCGTGCCTTATCTGTGGTGGGCGCAACATTGTGGAACCATCTCCCGAGTGTGTTGCGCCTTGCACAGTCCCTGCCTGCCTTCAAAAAGGCTTTGAAAACTCATCTTTTTAAGGAGGCATTTGGCGACCTCTCTACTTAAGTTTCTTTTTCTTTTTTTGGCCGCCTGCGTCACCCCCTCTAGGGCTCTGCCTTCCTTCCCTTTTTATTGAAATTTGTGGTTTGTTCATTTTTGCCTTGTTTTATTGTTAGCCGCCCAGAGTTGGAAGATGGACGGGATACAAGTGAAATAAATAAATAAATAAATAAATAAATAAATAAATAAATAAATAAATGAAACTTCACTGCTCAACTCAGCAGTGAACCTGCTGAATTGGTTTTCCCACCAAAAAGCCACCCTGCCCCCTTTCTCATGTGAGTTGATTCCATTTTTCTCTTACTTGTAGCCTGGTAGCTAGATGGCGGCGGTATAGAAACCTAAACAAACAAACAAACAAACAAACAAACAAACAATGGGCACTTTTACATGACCTCTAAAATCCGGCGGCAACTTAAATTCAGGACCAGAGATCGTGGGGGTTTGTCGCTCTTCCTGTGTTCCCAACCCTCCACACTCCATTGTTCCTGTCTGCGTGAGGGGAGGGAGAAAAAAAGGGAGGAAAAAAAAATGCAGGCTCACCTCCGTCTGCCGGTCGAAGCAGCCCAGTAGTGATTCCTGTCTCTTAAAGGGGCGGCGGGGACAAAAAAACAAACAGATGGCGAGGGAGCCCAGCATTCACAGCTTAACAATGTGCATCAGAAGATTTTTTACCTCCTTGAGTCCAGGTACTTGAAAAGTGCGCTGGGACGTGCTTAGATAGGGGTGGTCGTACTTAATTTTTTTAAAGTCCGGAGCTGGTGGGAAAACATTTTTTAAGCTCCGGATCTGGGAGCCCTTTGCCTCGGATTTTAGGGGTCATGTAAAAGCACCCAATATTACCTTCTCTCTCCTCCGCTGCTCTTTGAGGTCCAGGTTCTCCCAGGCAGGAGAGAGAGCAGATTCAGTTCACAGCTTTATATACCTACCACTCCATCGGTGCTTTGATAAAAATCAGCTGGGGCTCCATTGTGAAGTCTTCCGAGGGGATCTAAATGTCACCGGTTGTTGGCTGTATGTAACACCGTGTGATTTACATTGTTCTTCAAAGCTTCTAATTGGGGCTGAGGAGTTTGGAGAAACATTAAGCCACGGCTTGATGCTGAAGTGATTGTCCCTTTGTAGGAACAACCTTAAGACGTTGCCATCTCTTATCGGAGGCAAGGTGCTGTGGGAACAGCCCCCAACAATGCGTTCGTGGCTGCCGGAGGCCTGGTGAGGATATTTTGGAATTCTAAGCTCGATGACAAACATCTGGGAAGAGCCTGAGAAGAAGGAATATTAAAAGACAACGTTTAAAAAGGGTAGGATTCCTCCACGGATGCTGCCGCTTAGCAGCATCATAGAATCATACAATCCTAGAATTGGAAGAGACCTCCAAGGGCCATCCAGTCCAACCCTCTGCAATGCAGGAACCCCCATCACAATAATTCCGACAGATGGCCACCCAGCCTCTGCTTAAAAACCTCCCAAGAAGGAGACTCCACCACCCTCCTTTGTGGCAGCAGATTCCACTGCCAAACAGCTCTAACTGTCATGAAGTTCTTCTCAATGTTCAAATGCAATCTCTTTTCCTGTAGTTTGAAACCATTGCCCCGAGTCCTAGTCTATGAAGCCATGGAAAACAAACCTGTCCCTTCTTCAGTGTGAAATCCTTTCAAATATTTAAACATAGCTATCATACCCTAGATTCATAGAATCATAGAATCATGGAGTTGGAAGAGACCTCAAGGGCCATCCAGTCCAACCCCCTGCCATGCAGGAACCCCATCACAATATTCCTGACAGATGGCCATCCAGCCACTGCTTAAAAACCTCCAAAGAAGGAGACTCCACCACCCTTCTTTGTGCCAGCATCTTCCACTACCAAACAGCTCTAACTGTCATGAAGTTCTTCCTAATGTTTAAATAGAATCTCTTTTCCTGTCGTTTGAAACCATTGCCCCGAGTCCTAGTCTCTGGAGCCATGGAAAACAAACCAGTCCCTTCTTTAATGTGTGGCCTCACAGAAGAACAGAATTGGAAGGGGCCTACAGGGCCATCCAGTCTAACCACCTGGTCCAAATCAAAGCAGAACTGCTGTGTGGCTGTCTAATTTCTCCTTGAATTCATCCTGGGTTGGAGCGCTCAACAACCTCTCGAGGTCATGGGTTACATTGTTGTACCGTTCTAACAGTTAGGAAGTTTTTCCTGGCATTCAACTGAAAGTTGTCTTCCTGTAACTTGAGCCCATCATTCATTCGTTCATTTGTTCATTTGTTAGTTCGTTCACCTGTTCATCTGTTCATTCATTCATTCATTCATTCATTCATTCATTTGTTCATTTGTTCATTCATTCGTTCTTTTGTTTGTTTGTTTGTTTGTTTTCTATATCCAGCTACAAGGCTACTCTGGACCTTGGTGTATGCCCTGCACTCTGGATTTATCGAGAGCAGCTCTTTCCCATCCTCTGTCTGACAGCATAAGAACATAAGATCATAAGAAGACCCATACTGGATCAGGCCAATGGCCCATCTGGTCCAGCTTCCTGTATCTCACAGTGGCCCCACCAGATGCGTCTGGGAGCGCACAAGACTAGATATCTGTCTCCTGATACCACTCCCCTCCATCTGGCCCTTGAAGTACCCCGGTTTTAAGCCTGGAGATTGCACATCTCCATCATGGTTTGTAACCTATGATGGACTTTTCCTCCAGGAATCTGTCCAATCCCCTTTTGAAGGCATCCAGGCCAGATGCCATCACCACCTCCTGTGGCAGGGAGTTCCACAGACTAACAATGCGCTGGGTGAAAAAATATTTTCTTTTGTCTGTTCTTACTCTCCCAGCCCTCAATTTGAGTGCATGTCCCCTAGTTCTGGTATTTTGTGAGAGGGGAGAAGAGCTTTTCTAGTATTCAAGTAAAGTGTCATCATATGTCCCCTCAGTCATTTAATTGAACAACAATTAACTCTTTTGTCAGTGCCTTTATTACCTCAGTGGTAGATAAACTGACCAAGATTTGCCACGGAGAATAATTTTTCCAGTCCACCCTGCAGCATAAATTGTGGGTGTACTAAGTACTCAGACGTTTGACATTACACCCCTCGGGTGTCCTCTGGGTGGCTTTTTGGTGGGGGAGCCAATTCAGCAGGTTCGCTGCTAAGTTAAGCAGTGAAGTTTCAGACACAAACCTCACTCAGCCACATTTTAAATCTGGTCCCAAAGGGTGCAGATTCCAGTCACCGGGGAGGGTCCAAGCCTTTAGCTTACAGCTTTCCTCCAACGGATTTCACCAGCTGATCAAGGACGTTGCTTCCCTCCTCGCCATGCTACCTTCGCCACATGCCCATGTGCAAGGCCCAGGTTTCCATGACACAAAGTACTCTGGGTGCTAGAGATCCCTATCAGTTCCCATTGCATCCGGAGCTGTCCGTGATGTTATCATTATCGTTAATGCATGCGTTCAAAGGCGCCAGTTCAAAGGACTCTCTCGGAAACAATGGCATCTGTAGCCGTGTGCGGTGATGGTCTCTGGAGCCCTGGAGCTTTCTTTGCACACACATGGAAGGAATGCGCACAACCCACAGGACGAGAAGCAGACCTTGACATACCATGGCTGCAGAACATGGTTCTTTGTGCAGGACCTCTGTGTGTGGAGAAGGACCTCTTGGCGGTTAAGGACAAAGCTTTAGAATGGTTTTCTCTCGCTCATGGGTTCTGCTCAGCTAGGGGATGTTCCATGGTGGGGTAGGAATGAGATTCTTTGAGCAGCAATATGATAAATCCATCATATTGTGCAGTTAGTCTTCGGCCTTTGAAAAGGCGGTCTTGTGGTTGCTCTCTCCCCCCCCCCCCCAGTATTCACAAGGGGTGAAGAACCCTAAGTGACCCACCTGTTGAAATCTTGAGCAAGAATACTTCCAAGCTGAATTGGTTGTAATTGATAGATGTGCTGTTACTTGCTGCCTCATCCCGTGGTCCTGCAGGGAGGAGTTGTTTCTTCTGGTGAGTCCTCTCTACTATTGTGGGTGCAGCTCAGGGAACTTTCAGTGGGGAAGAGGTTTAGGTTTCCCTGGGGAGCGGCCAGCCTTTCCTATACGTGGTAGGGGATTCTCTGTGAGGGAGAATCCTAAAAAAGTTCTGCTTGGTTGCGTTTGCGGTTGAAATCCTTCTTAGCTGACAGCTCCAGATTTAATTGTGCACATACGGAGTGTAGTGTTTGTTCACTAAAGAGGACCTAGAAGCAGGGAAGAAGCATGACCTCTTGCCTTCCAACCAAGCTACGGTGCTTTATTCAGTTCATCAGCACAGCAAAAACAGATAATTGTATTCAAATACCAAGCCCCCACCTCTTTTAGTTATCGCTTGCTAACTTTTATTGTGATCGCTTCCTAGCTAGTTCCTGGACCAAGAAAGGACACTGCAGCTTTTTCTAAAACACATACTTTTTATTTTCTGCTTACTCTTCTCTTCTGATGAGTTTTTGCTTTTGAGAAGGCTCTTACATTGCATTTAAAATAACAATCATGGCAACAGAATTCAACAGCTGATTTACCGGTGTATTTAATGTAAGTAAGATAAATCCATCAAGACTTGATAAAAGACTGGCTCTCAGGATGTGGGGTAGGGATGATGAAAATTTTGGGGTGAAGTGTCACCAGTATGCCGATGACACTCAACTCTACCTCTCGTCACCTCCGGATTCCAAAGAAGCTATTTTGACTTTAGATCGGTGCTTAGCTTCGGTCATGAACTGGATGAGGAAGAACACACGGGAACTAAACCCAGACAACGCAGAGGTGCTTCTGGTCAGTCAAAAAGGAGATCAAGGGATAGGGAGACAACTTGTCCAACATGGGATTATCCCCCAATTGAAAAAAAGAGGTGCGTTGCTTGTTGGGAGTGCTCCTGGACTCATCCTTGAGCCTAGATGCCCAGGTCACAGCTGTGGCCAGGAGTGCATTTACACAAATAAAACTAGTACGCCAATTAAACCCATTTTTTGAGAAATCTGCTCTGGCCACTGTTACACATGCCCTAGTGACCTCCCGGCTGGATTACTGTAATGCATTCTGTGTCGAGATACCAATGGAAAGTCACAGGAAACTTCAATGAGTCAAGAACACAGCAGCCAGATTGCTGATGGGGGTGGGTTACAGAGACCACATTACTCCCCTACTAAAGCAGCTCCACTGGCTGCCAATCACCCACCGGGTACAATTCAAGGTGCTCACCTTAACCTACAAAGCACAAAACGGCCTGAGTACAAGCTGCCTCAAAGATTGAATCTTGCAGTAAGAACTGGCTCAGGCGCCCAGGTTATCAAGAGAGGCCCTTCTCTCCATCCTCCCACCTTCACAGGTGCGTCTCAGAAGAACACATGAAAGGACCTTCTCTGTTGCTGTTCCCAGACTTTTGAACTCCCTCCCGCTGGAGGCCAGGACTGCCTCATCTCTGTTGTCTTTCCAGAAGCAGGCAAAGACCTTCCTCTTCAGGTACGCGTTCCCTGAATGAGGGACTACCTGTTATACGAGTCATAGATCGTATTACTTTTTTTTGGATCTACCTTACATGATTGCATTGACCAATGTCATAAGAACACCAGTGTTTTCCATGTTACTTTCCACCCCATCATAATGGATTTGTCTTTTCTTTTTGAGTGCTCTTCGTAGCTCTAATGTTACCTTTTAATGTTCTAAGATGCCTCTTTTAATTCACTGTTCATAACTTATATTATGTCTTAAATGTTCTGGGCTGTATATTGTCCCTCATTATTGCAAGCCACCTTGGGTCCTTTTACAAGGAGAATGGTGGGGTGCTTGTTGTGTCGTTACAGTTGTGACCGACTCTTTGGGACCCCATGTCCATGGAGTTTTCTTGGCAGGAAGGGGTAAAAATATTCAAAGTATTCAAAATACATACATACATACATACATACATACATACATACATCTGTCATCCTGATCATGATGCATTTCTGTGATTTCCATTTACTTTTTTCTTCTGATTCTTCTATTGTATTGGGTCATGAGACTTGGAAATGGAGGTGACTTATTGTGTGTTAGTACAGAGTTGAGATTAGAGATGGGCACAAAACGAGCGATTTTTCGTTTTCGTTTTCGTTTTTTCATTTCATTACGCAACGAAAACGAAACAATTTTTTAAAAAACAAAACAAAAATGAAAATGAAGCGACCAAATTTGCCGTGTTTTTTGTTTTCGTTGCAGCAGATGCATTGAACTAAAAAGAATGCTAACGAAACAGCAATTTTTCATTTTCGTTTTCGTTTTTTCGTTTCGTTACCTTACGAAATGAAAACGATTTTTTTTGCAAAAAACGTCACAAAACGAAAACGAACCAAAACGGACCCCTAAACGACCAAACGACAAACGAAACACCATTTTTGAGTCATGCCCATCTCTAGTTGAGATACTATTTATGCACAGGATGGACACTCATACAAATGGATTGAATATCAGCCAAGGGTTCTTCGGTGTCTGCCAAATGTAACAATTATTCTATAATCCATATAGTTATTTTCCTTCACAACTACCAGACCTGTCTTTCAGTACAAGGTAAAAACTAGAGATAGGGAGGAACTGTCAAAACAGAACCACAAATCCACCACCCGTAAACTAACTGACAAATTGTTTCATTGATTCATGGGTTGGGATGTGGGTGTTTTTGTTTTTGTTTTGCCTTAGGCCCTAAGGGAAACCAGGTTACCCTTTACAGGGATGGGGATGGTGGCTTCCCTTTGCCCCAAGTGAAGTTGCTGCCACCATCTTGGGAAAGGTCCCTCAAGTCCTGGACCCGGAGACGGTGGAAAGGTTGACTTTCATCCGCTTCAACCTTTCCACCTTGGGATTACCCCAACACTCCAAGAACTAAGTTGCTGCCTGTAACCTAACCTCCTGCCTGCAATCCTCCATGCCCGCCTGCAAGCCTGCCTGCCTCCCCTTGGCCCTACGAGCCTGCCAGCCTGCCAGCCTGCCTGCCTGCCTGGCCCTGTGACTACCTGCCGACTCCAGTGCCTAATGCCTGCAGAACTGCCTGCCTGCCTAGCTGTATTCTCTCACACACACAATTGAAGGGTACTATTAGTGGCCCAATTTTTCTAGCCCTGGCCTGTCTCCAAACCAGGCAGGGCCACTCAAAGTGTCATTGGAAAGGGTCTGTCTGTATTGGCCCAATGTTTCCCCTTTTGCCATGGCTGGTCTGAGAGAGACCCTAATACCTGCCTTCCTTGGTGCTTCACACCGTTCCCTGGGGTTTAGGCGCCAATCTGCTAACAAAGTGGTGAAGAAGCACTTTACAACAACCTACCTCAAAGACTGAGTATCAGGGGGCAAGCTCCCCTCCTTACAGCCTTAAAGAAATAGACCCACCCAGTTCTCCTGCTTCCACTCTGTCTCCTTGGTTGCCAAAACCCGGTCTCCTGGGGTGGCGATAGAAACTCTGCCTGCCAAGGCGGAAACAATCCTCCCTACTGGCACTTTGGCGTAGTGCCTTCCCAATCCCTAGCCTTGGAGGATGGTATCCTCTAAGCATGCGCCTAGGCTACACACACATACCTATAAGCCAGACTAGATGCTTCCCTGCCTGCCCGGCCCTCTGCCAACCTGCCTGCCTGTCAGACTCCACCAGTCCCGGCTTTGAGCATGCCTTCAAGTTGCTTCTCATTCAACCTCCTCCAGTCTGCCCTTCTGGCCTCCCAGTCCCATACTTTGTCGTCTGGGCTGGTCTGTGAACCACTAAGAAGGGCTGTGGAAAGGGAAAGACAGGAGCTCCGCTTCTAGTGGGAAGAGGCAGGCCTCTCTGCAGGAAGTGTTGCCACTGTGTGGGAGTTTTGTCCGCCTCCGCTACCGCTAATTTTCACTCTGAGCTGCAATGCACTGTGAAGGGAGGGACAAGGAAGCCTCCAGGCTTGGTGCTTGGTGGATACTCTGACGCACACTGACTGTGTGAGTCTGTAATTCACACAGACCTAGCTCTGTCTCCTCCGCCACTCTTTCCACTGGGCTGCCAGCTGTGGCTCACAAAGAAGGGAAACGTCCTTGTTGTGTGTGCGTACTCCTGTCCGAAAGTCCCCTGTGTGGATCTTGGTGCTGTGCTGTGTGACTCATTGTGTGCACACTCAGTGCTTAAACATTTTATAATCATTTCTGCCCTAACCCCGGAACAAAGGCTGCCGGACAAGAAAAGTTACTGGCTGCAAATCTAGGTTGTGATTGATGATGATGATTGAGTTATGGGAACACTCTTCAGGAACAGCTGGTGGTGGGCTTAGGGTTAGGGTTAAGGGGGATGTTTAGGCCTCCGCTACTCTGTCCTCTGGGCTGCACCACACTGTGTCTCACTAAGGGCGTTTATACACGACCCCTAAAATCCAGGGCAAATGGCTCCCAGCTCCGGAGATTAAAAATGTTTACCCACCAGCTCCGGAGTTAACAGGAAATTAAGTGCGACCCAGCCCACTTTAGCGCGTCCCAGCGCAGCTTTCAGGTACCTGCTTTTTGGATGTGACAAATATTTGATCCGGTGTAAGGATAGTGAGTGCGGGGCTCTCCTGGCTTCTGTTTGTTCTTTTTTTGCGCCCCGCCCCTTTAAGAGATCTGAATGCTGCTGGGAACAAAACGGAGGTAAAACGGCATTCTTTTCTTTCTTTTTTTCTCCCTCCCACACGCAGCCAGCAACCAGGAAGTGCGGAGGGGGGTGGGGACAGAGGAAGAGCGACGAACCCCTAAGATCTCTGGTCCGAATTTAAGTGGCCAGCGGATCTTAGGGGTCGTGTAAAAAGGCCCTAAGAAGGGCTGGAGTGGAATGTACTTGCGCGTACCACAGTTCTGCACAATAATCGTTTGTTTCTTAGAAATAGAAGAGCCTTTCAGGAGGAAGTTCCAGGCTTGGCTCTTGGAGTTGTGGAACTGCTGTGATTCACTACGAAGGGCATGGAGATGGAATGCCAGCACGGCAGTTAGGAGCAGTCTACCAGCACACAGCTGGGAAAGAAAGTCAGAAAGCTTGGCTTGCTGTCCTTTTGGAAGCCTGTGTGGTCAAAGACTCAGACTCACTCTAGCTCTGTGTCTTCTCCCTGCCTGCCTGTCAGGCTCCCCCCACTTCCAGCTTAGAGGAGGCCTTCCAGCCGCTTCTCCTTCACCCTAACAGCATGGTCCAGTTAGTGCTTCAAGTTCAACCCTGTCGCCACTGCCCTCAACTTGCCCATGCAGCAACCACGGCTGCGCCCGCCTCTTGGCGGAAAACCACTTGAAGATCAACTGTAACAGTGCATTCACTCATCAACTATTTTGTTTAGAAGAACTGGTGGACTCTGTCATCCCACATTGGGGGGTCTTCACGCAGTCTAGGTTGGGAAATCCCTTGGCTGAGGGAGGGGCGATTCGGTGGTTCTCCTTCAACCCCCTCTAGTCTGGCCTTCTGGCCTCCCCTACCTTTCACTCTGGGTTGCACACACTGTGCCTCACAGAGAAGGGCATTGTGCTTGTGTGCTAGAAAACAGCTGTGGGGTGGGCCCGTGATTAGGCAGAACTCTGCCTTGTTCTCCTCAAGGTGGTTGCGCAGCCACCTCATGCGAAAGCACCCTTGGACTCTGCCTGGGACAGTGACAGGACTCTGCAGGAAGGAGTGCCGCAGTGTGGGAGTGTTGTCAGCCTCCGGACCGCCAATTAGTCTTCAGTGGGCTGCCATTGCCATACACTGTGGCTCACAAAGAAGGACAACTTACTGCCGTGCTGGTGGTCCTCTGTCACCGTTATAAATAGGACAGTTTATCAGAAAGTTCAAGGCTTGGCTCTTAGAGTTGTGGGGAATGTGATTCACTATGAAGGGCATGCCACTGGGATGCAATGCACTGACTGTGGCTCTCTGTGAAGGGAGGGAGCAAGGAAGCCTCCAGGCTTGGTTCTGTGTGGGTACTCTGACTCACACAGACAGTGAGCCTGTGGTTCTCAGACCTACTGTCTTCCGTGGGCTGGGCTGAAAAGCTATGTCACTCACTGAGAACGGAACATGGCTGGGCTGGGAGTTCACCAGGAAACCAGCACATAGCTGGGGAGGAAGACCCTCTGGCTTGCAGTCCTTTTTTCAGAGTGGTCTCAGGCCTCAGAGTCAGACACCATGTGGACTCTGCTTTTCCACTGGGCTGCCAACTGTGGCTCATGAAGAAGGGAAGCCTGCGTAGGCGTACATAACAGATTGTCGGAAAGGTGCAGCCTGGCCCTTGTTGGTGGATGGATACTTGGAGTCACTGACTGTGAGTCTGTGAGGGAAGGGCGACTGTGTTCCATTTGCTGCAACCCACTGTGGCTCACAAAGAAGGGCATTTTCCTGGTGTCCTCCTCAGGCCATTCAGCTACGCTGGGGAGCTGGAGCTTCCTGGCAATGATCCTCCCCTACGGAGGCCCTGTGGCCTCAGACTCAGGCTATGTGGCCTCCTCCAGCCACTCTTTCCTCTTGGATGCAAAACACTGTGGCTCACTAAGAAGGGAAGAGTAGTTGTGTGCAGCACGCACTCCAGTAGTTTCTCTGACAGTTCCAGGCTTGGTTCTTGTAGTTGTGTTGGAGCTGGGATTCACTACGAAGGGCATGGTAGTAGTTTGCGGGGAGTTTCTAATTCACACAGACCTAGCTCTGTCTCCTCCGCCACTCTTTCCACTGGGCTGCCAGCTGTGGCTCATAAAGAAGGGAAAAAATGTACCAGTTGCGTGGTGGTGGCACCACCATTTATAAATAGAACAGTTTTCCGAAAGTTCAAGGCTGGGCTTTTGGAGTTGTAGGAGCTGGGATTCACAACGAAGGCCATGGTCGTGGATTGCTGGCCCAGCATTCAATTACTCCAGCTTGTGGCCTCCGCCACTCTTTCCTCTGGGATGCAAGACACTGTGCCTCACAAGGAAGGGAAGAGGAGTTGGGTGCCAGCACTCCATTAGTTTATTGCAAAGTTGCAGGCTTGGCTCTTGGAGTTGTGTGGGAACCAACTGTGATTCACAAAGAAGGGCATGGTAGTAGACTGCCAGGGCCGGCAGTTAGCAAGTCTACCAGCACACAGCTGGGGACTTGGGAGGAAGAGTCAGACTCAGAATGTGGCTTGCTGTCCTTTTTGCAGCCTGTGTGGTGCCAGACCAAACTCAAGGTGATTGGCCTCCTCCGCCAGTCTTTCCTCTGGGCTGCAAGACGCCGTGTTTCACACTGAAGGGGGGTTCCTGATTTGAACAGCGTTCGTACGTACAGCACCACCAAGACTTAGTCAAAAAGTGACATGTGGTGGACGGTGGTGCATCGCAGGCAGTGTGGTGCCAGACCAAACTCAAGGTGATTGGCCTCCTCCTCTAGTCTTTCCTCTGGGTTGCAAGATGCCTGTGTTTCACACAGAAGGGGGAGTACTGATTTGAACAGCGTTCGTACTACGTACAGCACCACCCAAGAGTTTGTCAGAAAGTGCCATGTGGTGCATCGCAGGCAGTGTGGTGCCAGACCAGACTCAAGGTGATTGGCCTCCTCCGCAACTCAGTCCTCTGGGCTGCAAGACGCTGTGACCCAAGGCCAGTGGCATTTAAATTCCTGTCATGCCATTCAGCTGCATCCTTTTTATACTGGAACTGGCAATGAGCCTGCCGCACTCTGGCTCTGTGCTGTGGTGCTCTCATACTCTGCCTTGTGGCCTGGCCGGAGTGGCCGCCCTTACTCTGGCCTTATGGACGCGTCGACCAGAGATAGTCCTCCTCCTTGTATAGCCTAGTGGGCTGGGCTGTGGGCTGTAAAACTTAAGTCAGAGCAACCCAGAGCCCTATCCCATTCCCATCCCTACCAAAACTATTCCTGGCTGTAGCTACTAGCTAGGTACGTAGCTTAACCACCTCAGGCTCTAACTGCTAATGTTTTTGTTGACCATGACCAAAAGCAGGGTTGCATTGGCTTTGGCTTTATTGCTTGTCCTTTAAGTGTGTGTGACTTTGACTGTGAATGTGAAGTGAAGGCAGAAGGACCTTGGTGATGGGGGGCCAATTTGAGAGGAGTAGAGTAGTAGACACCTCATCCAGATTTGGGGAGGAACGGAATGTCTGTTTCTCCTGCTGCCTCTGAGAGAGGTGGAGGGGAGATGGGATGGATTCAAAACCAAACAACAAAAAAGTACAACAAACAGGCACGTCAGCCAGACCAAGTAGGGTGGCTGGCTGGTTCAGCATCAGCAGATTCAGCACAGCAGACCAAGAGACAAAAAAAGAAATGCAAATTTGTTTCTGCCCCACTTTGTTTGCTTAGGATGCACTAGCCTTGTTATTCAGCAGCAAGTCCATCACCCAGGCAGGTTTAAACTGTATTTCGCCTGCTCATTTGCGGGACCCGCGCCCACCCGCCCACGCGCCCGCGCGCCCGCCTGCACGCCCGCCTGCGCGCTAGCCACTCCCCCTGCCACTGCCACTGCCGCTGCCCATGCATGTACCCCCGCGCCGCCGCCGCCGCCCGCGCTGCGCCCGCAAGCCGCAAGTCTCGGTCGGATGTCAAAATGCGCGAAATCGCGGCAGAAACGGAAACGAAAAAAAAAAAAAAAAATGAACCGACTAATTTTTGCGAATTTTCGCAAAAAACGGAGACGACCCGAAACGGAACCGGCCCGACTAACGACAACTCGAAATTTTTTTTTTTCAAATCGTGCCCATCTCTAGTAGGGAGGTGCTTTAGAGGGGGCGACACCTCTTTCTTTTTTAGACACAAAAAGCTGCTATTCTAAACCAAAAAACAAAACAAAACATTGAGATACATAAAAAAGAAAATATATTTGTCCTAGAGATGGGCACGAATCAAAAAAATGGCATTTCGGTTTTTCGTTTGTCGTTGAGAGGTCTGTTTCGGTTTGTTTCTGTTTGTCGGGAATTTTTGGAAAAATTTCGTTACCGTTTTTCGTTTTTTCGTTTGTCGTTTCTACCCGCTTGTTGCGCGATTTTTAAAGCATTTCCGTGCGCAGGCATCCCCCAATGCCCCAGACCAGAGGGAAAACACTAAAAAAATTTGATGCTGGCAGAGACACAGTATAGACTAGGTACGCAGGGAGGCTGCAAAGGCAGCGGCGGGCATTGCCCAGGGTGCAAGGCAGCCACAAAGTGAGTGCACTGCGGGGCAAGGGAGGGTACTCACCGAGAGGTACACAGCACGCACGCACGCAGGGAGGCTGCAGGACTGAAGCTAGAGTCGCAGAGACAGCAATCCCACCCTAACTCCCACCAGAGCCTGCAAGGAGGACTGGGGCTGCCAGAGCTTTTTATGCCCTTTGTGGCTGCCAGACCTGCCCAGTCTGCAACCTGGGCATGCTATTGGTTGAACATGATCCCACATCATATGGCTTGCCTCCATTTTGTGGCTGGTGGCGACATCCATTTTAAAGGGAAAAGAAAAATACATCGCGATGGGAGAAGATAAAAACAAATGTTTTAAGGACCCCAACCCCCCTGGTAGGTATTATCAGACAATATAAATAATTATCACTGCGTTTTTACGGATGTCCAGGGTGTTTTTTAACATTTAAAACAGCTCATTTCATTGTGCGTCACCATTAATGGAAACGAAACGTAACGACCACAATTTTCATGGTTCTGTTCATTTCGTTTCATTTTCATCACAATTTTCATTTGTCGTTTTGTTACGTAACGGAAACGACAAACGGTAACGGAAACGAAAAAATGTTCATTTCGTGCCCATCTCTAATTTGTCCCTTCATCTTCAATGGGTTCTCCAGACCCAATGAATATGAAGGGAAGAACATTAAACAAATCAACATGTCTGTGAAGATTCTTAGACATCCAGGTGAGGTTATCTGGAAGCTAAGTCATGGCATCTGGATTTTTTTTCTTGAGGGATTGAATTGTTTCACTACTCATCCAAGCAGCTTCATTAGTTTCATGAAGCTGCTTAGATGAGTAGTGAAACGTTTTGATATCTCAAGAAAAGTTTCCAGAATTTTATCTCCAGAATTTTTTATGTTGTACAGATTTTATGTTATACAAACAGTTTGTTATACGAGTGCTCTGCTCACTGTACTGTTTTTTCCTTGGGTTTTACTGGTTGCACAGGCTAACACAGCTATCTCTTCTGAAAACAAACCAGGTGGATTGCAAACTAAGGCAGGAGGTTGCCAAGGCTGTGCAAAATCAGTCCTTTAAAAGTTTGAGCGAGCCTGTTTATTTTTTGAAGGAAGCGCATCCCACAAGGAGGGACTGAGAACACCCTGTATCTCATGGATGTTTTTCTCTTCTCTCTTAGGGGAGGCACACTCAATATTAAGGTTGGAGAGGAAGAGATTGTCTGGGCAGATATTCTTGAGGAAAGGCATTCCAACAAATAGCCAATTCCCAAATTGTTAATTGTTTTGCATGTAGGAATTCTTAACCCCGTTTGAGCTATCACAACCCTCACATATTTCAGAGGCTGAGGTGACTTTTTCAAACGCAGAACAACCTGGACAAAAATGGCAGAGACAGGTGCCAGTTAAGGTTAAAACCCAGCAAGTGAAGGGGAAAATAAAGATAGCAGAATTTTTGGGATCCATCCAAATCACTGAAGCGTAGATAGAACATCATGGGACCTCAGCCTCATGATGACAGATTCATCCTTAATCTGAAGATCGTCTGGATGTATATGAGGAATTTAGCTCTGAGCTGGCAGGAGAATGTACCCAGGACTGGCAACAAACAGGCAAACAAAATGAACTGGCAAGAACCAGACATGATGCATCCAAAAAAAATCTGAGAAATTAAAGAAAAACATTTCACCAGAAATGAGCATAAATTAAAAAATGAATGCTAAAATTTGTTCAAAAATTGCTGATTTGTTAATTCCTATTTTTACACATTTGTACTTTGTGGGTGTATAACTGAGATGTATGAGTCCCAATCTCCGCCAAACTTTGGAGTGATTGGCGAAAAGAGTTTGAAGAAGGTGTTGTGCAATTTTGGCATCTCTAGATTCCTTCTAGAGAACTTCCCAGGGGGTCTTTCTTTTGTGGTTCATAGCTTGGACATCCAAACCCCAAACACAACCAAACGTGTAGGGTTTGTAGAACCAGGGAGAGCTTTCCTGCAAGTCTACAAACTCTAGGTACCTTGATGTCCACTTTATAGGGTTTGAAATAAAATGTGATTTTACAAATGATTCATTATTCATTAGGGGGGGGATCATAATTTCATTTTTTTGTTTCATAAACCTTGATAAATCAAAACAAATCACAATTTTTCCAATTGGTGCCCATGTCTATAATCTATCCATTTTTAATTTGTACAGCAATTCCAGACAGTTTCTGTGTTTCTGCTCAGCAGAACCAGGAACTAATGAGCTGTTATTCTTGTTTAAACTTATGCTAAAGCAGTCCCTGGGCATTTTAATAACATATTTATGCCAATAACATTTTGCCCTCTTTACCAACTTTGGAAGGATGGAAGGGCGAGTCAGCCCTTGAGCTGGCAACCTGAGGTCTTAGGATCAAATTTAGATTGTGAGAAGTTTAACCAAGGTATCTGCCACTGCATGAGAACTTTCCTGTCCTGTTGGACATGCAAAACAGCAGTACGGCTGCCAAAGGACACTTGTTTCAGTGTTAAGTAGGGATGGGCACAAAACAAAAAATGAAATGCTGTTTTGTCACATCGTTATGTAATGAAACGTAACGAAACGAAACCAAACAAAGTGAGGAAGCAGCGTTTTGTTACAGATGAAACGAAACGGTCATTTATCTTTGTTAAAATGAACTGTTTTGTTTCAGCTATAAAATGCCTCCCTTACCTGATGGACTCGGAGGCCCTGTTGCCTCCACTGCCACCACCACTGAAGAGTCGCAGCCAGGGAGTCCTCTGGGAGGCTGCGTGGGTGCCACCACCACCACGGACACAGGCCGGGGAGGCCATTCAGGTGGTGCCACCACCATTGCCACAGAGGACCCAGTCTGGGGAGGCCAAGTGGGTGCCACCACCGCTGCTGTCACCAAGGACCCAGGCCTGGAAGGGTGAGCAAGGCCTCTGGGAGGCCGCATGGGCGCCGGTGCCACCTCCACCGCCGAGGACCCTGGCTGCCGAGGGCAAGCCACCAGGAGAGCCTGAGGCCGCCGCTGACCCCCGGCCACTGCCCCCTCCGAGGGTGAGCAAGGCTGCCGGAAGCGCCTGTGACTGCCGGTGCTGGAGCCCAGAACGAGGAGGAGGATGGGGTGAGTACAAGCTCCCAGAGGAATGAAACGTTTCGTTATTGTTTCATTTTGCACAATTTTCTTCAAACATTCGCATGAAATGGAAGAGAACAAAACACAGTTATTCCGCTTCGTGCCCATCCCTAATGTTAAGTAAAGGACTGAGAGTCTGAATAGGACCCAGGGGACCCAGATTCTAATTCCTGATTGACCACAGAAAATCATGCAGGTGGCGGTGGCAGTGGTAAAACCACTCCTGGAATGCCTCATGAAATCATGGAATAGTGAAGTTGGAAGGTGCCTGTAAGGCCATCAAATCCAACCCCCTGGTCTAAGAAACAGTACAGATCAAAGGTGGTGGTCCAAATTTCTCTTGAATGCCTCCAATGCTGGAGCGCTCGCCACCTCTTGACGTCATGGATTCCATTGCTGAACTGCTCATATACCTTGAAAATCCAGCAAAGGTTGCCATATGTCAGAAGCAACTTGG
This sequence comes from Phrynocephalus guinanensis, assembly GCA_037367245.1. Lineage (NCBI taxonomy): Eukaryota > Metazoa > Chordata > Lepidosauria > Squamata > Agamidae > Phrynocephalus > Phrynocephalus guinanensis. The sequence goes on from CM074737.1 coordinate 130,242,807, forward strand.
AGGCAGATAACAATGATACAGCATCATCCTGGTCAGTTATATGTGCCATGGGTTAAGGAGCCACATCTGGAAACTTATAAGAACATAACACAAGAAGAGCCATGCTAGATCATTCCAAGGGCCCATCTAGTCCAGCTTCCTGTATCTCACAGTGTCCCCACCAAATGCCTCTGGGAGCGCACGAGACTCTGTCTCCTGATACCACTCCCCTGCATCTGGCCCTTGAAGTGCCCTAGTTTTAAGCCTGGAGAAAAGTTTTGGTTTTAATGGAAAAGTTTTGTGTCATCCGCAAGCTTAGCCACCTCACTGCTTATCCCTGTCTCCAGGTCATTTATGAACAGACTGAAATGCACTGGTCCCAGGACAGAGCCCTGGGGCACACCGCTTTTCACTTCTCTCCATTGTGAAAATTACCCATTGACACCTGCTCTTTGTTTCCTGGATCACAACCAGTTCTCAATCCATAACAGGACCTGCCCTCTTATCCCCTGGCTGTGCAATTTTCTCACAGAAAGGTGTGGCTTTCTCCTCTGACTTTGACCTTGGCCTCGCTTGATGTAGGAGGGTGAGGTACAGCACAACTATAGCACCCATCGATCCCTGTCAAAGAAGCAGGGGATGGTGGGAACTTACCACCAAACAAGAGCCAGAGGGCTGCAGGTTGCACACTGACTGTGTACCGAATCGGGTGACGAAGCTGAGGGAGACCGATTGATTTCCAGAGGAGGCCAGTGCCTTGTGAGGAAACGATGCACTTATCTGCCTCAGATTCTCCAGCGGGCATCTTTGCTTCACTTTGCTATTAGAGATGGGCACGACTTAGCGGTATTCCCGTTTCCGTTTCCATTACTCGTATCCGTTACTCTACGGAAACGGAAACGGGAATTACTCCACCAGAATTCGAGCTCGAACCGACGAACGAACAATTTGGTCTGATTTGTCGTGCTCGTTACTTGCATCGCGCAATGCCAAGCGGCACAGAAAAAAAGTTTTTAAAAGTTAAAAAAAAAACCGATTCCCGGCCCTAAAAGTAGGCGAAAACTGTCTGAGGGCACCTACCAGGCCAGAAGGGTGTTTTATTTGGGGGGGGGGTTCCCCACCCCCCCCTCTCCTTGGCTATTGCTACTGCTGCGCTGCTGGTACCAGGCTGGGAGGGCGCATCCATTTGCCATGCAGTGCGGGGGATCCAAAATGGCGGCCGCAATATTTTTTTTGAAATCGTTGCCCAAAACCCCACCAAAGCACCACAGAAACATGCGAAAATTAGCTATTTTAAATGCTTGAATTTTTACAGTAGCAGCAGTGGGTTTTGATTGCAAAAAAAGTCTCCGTTGATTTTATTTTATTTTATTTTATTTTATTTTTTTACACCTGCGCATTCGCAATGATGGGCTCGCCCATGGGAGTGGACCATGCAAAGTTTTGGAGCCATTCCACCAATCGCATGGCCAGGTTTTGCTGACTGTACCAGGCTGGGAGGGCGCATCCATTTGCCATGCAGTGCGGGGGATCCAAAATGGCGACTGCAATATTTTTTTTGAAATCGTTGCCCAAAACCCCACCAAAGCACCACAGAAACATGTGAAAATTAGCTATTTTAAATGCTTGAATTTTTACAGTAGCAGCAGTGGGTTTTTCTTGCAAAAAAAGTCTCCGTTGATTTTATTTTATTTTATTTTATTTTATTTTTTTACACCTGCGCATTCACAATGATGGGCTCGCCCATGGGAGTGGACCATGCAAAGTTTTGGAGCCATTCCACCAATCGCATGGCCAGGTTTTGCTGACTGTACCAGGCTGGGAGGGCGCATCCATTTGCCATGCGGTGGGGGGGGATCCAAAATGGCGACCGCAATATTTTTTTTTGAAATCGTTGCCCAAAACCCCACCAAAGCACCACAGAAAGATGCGAAAATTGGCTATTTTAAATGCTTGAATTTTTACAGTAGCAGCAGTGGGTTTTTCTTGCAAAAAAAAGTCTCCGTTGATTTTTTTTTTTTTTTACACCTGCACATTTGCAATGATGGGAGTAGACCATGCAAATTTTCCACCAATCGCATGGCCACTTGGCCAGGTTGACCACAGAGACTTCTGGGATGTGCCAATCGGGCATAAACAGCCCACTAATCGTAGCCCAAACCCGAACCCTAAGCCTAACCCATACGCCAGTACACTGTCCTTCTAAGTGGATCAGAGAGGCACCCAGAGGTGCACCCCAATACTCACCCTAACCTCACCCGTAACTAGCCTAACCCTAGCCGTTCCGCTAACCCGTCTTAACCCTAAGCCAGATCTACTTGCATTGCACTACATGCAAGTACGTGAGACACAGCGGGTGCAAAGAGTCTGCCAGTCCGTCACTTGTGGCTCTGGCTGACTCCTGCAGCTCCCTCCAGGAGCCCGCTACCCCCTCCCCAAACCAGTACTAACGACAATGAAAAAACGAAAAAATGAACCGACAAATTTTTGCAAATTTTCGCGAAAAACGGAAACGAGCCAAAACGGAACCGGCCCGACTAACGACAACTCGAAAAAAATTTTTTTCAAGTCGTGCCCATCTCTATTTGCTCTCTTTAAATCTTTCCTCTATTTTCGGGCGAGGGGGTACAACAGCCTACCTGTGGATACGTCAGGAGGCTGCTGAATCTAGCTGTTCGGCCTGTCAGCCTCCTGAAGAATCACATGATCCCTGCCACAGAGAGATTTCTCCAAATTTTCTGACACGGGAGCAGAGATATTTACCTTGGAAGATGCTGCTATATGTGTTCACTTGAGGCTCCAATAATTATCAAGACTCTGAATTGGCCCCTTTCCTTCTTGGCATGAGTATATAATCGCTGCCCTTCTCTCGTTTCTCTGGGCAGATAAGGAGGCAAAGTTCTAACTCCCACTGAGGATTCACCTGGGTCCCTCTGGACACGTAAGTGAGCAGCTGTGTTGTCTAAGGTCACCTCTAGTGGTTAGAGTTCCACTTGTAAGAGAAAAGTTAGGAACCTCGAAGCCTGGTCCTGCATGCCTTTAGTAGAGTTTATGTTGTGCAAGTAATTCGCTTCTGGTACTCCTAATGTAGTGGTGGTGTGAGGTCAGGTGCCACCACACACCCAGTGAAAATCAGATCGATTTCAATTTGTTTTGGCCCATTTCAATGTGCAGTAGGGCTTCAGCCTGACTTCTCTAGTAGGTAGCTGGACTGCAGTAGTTGGGGACTGGCAGAGTATGGGCAGCATGCCACACCTTTCGATGGCCTGGGAGACCCCCCTCTGCCCCGCTGCTGCCTCCAGACCCTCACCCCTCAGCTGCCAGCATCCACCTGTGTGAAATACCTGCATTAGTGTAGAGTGTGCTTCCAGTGGTTTGGCTCCAGCATGCAGACGACCTGCAGCCAAATGCTTCCGTTTCTCTGCCGTAAAGTGCCGTGACCAGTCTCACACTCACCTTATCACCTTTTTGCAAATTCAGAGGGAAAGCATGCATTGGAATCGATAGGCAGCTGCTCCAAGTGACTTTTTAAGGAGAGCTGGATGGTGAACCCTGTTTACTAGCAGGAATCCACCTTGCATTGCCATTTCAAGGAGGGTCGACTCCCCGTTCTAGTCATGAGCTGTTTATAGCCTCTTGTTGTGGAACGTCAGGGACGACACGAGATAAATTGGTTAGCTGGGTCTAAACCCCTTTAGTAAAAAGTAAAGCTCAGTAACAAACAGTTGCACCTCCAGCAGAGGCTGGACATAAGAATTGGTTAGAGGCTGATAAAGTGATTATTGATGTGAATAACGGTGATGTGAAATGAAGGTGGACTATAAAATGGAAGAACTGCTACTAACTTCCCTCAGACTGAAAAAGCTGCAAAAGGTTTCGATCTCTCAAGAAAAGAAGTCCAGTTGCCATGACTCAACTTCCAGATAAAATCACCTGGATGACTGAGAATCTTCACAGACATATCATTATTGAAATATAATCCTATTTCTAACAACATTGATAGTTTAGAGATGCCTTATGTTTTTTGAGGGTGTGCATTCAGGCTATAGGGCGTGGTGGCTCAGAGGTCTCAGGCTCCAAAAATTGTCGGCTGCAAAATTGGTAATTCGGCAGTTCGAATCCCAGGTGTCATGCAGTGGAGCGAGATCCCGCTGTTAATCCCAGCTCCTGCCAACCTAGAAGTTCAAAAGCATGTAAATACTAGTAGATGAATAGGTACCACTGTAAAAAGCGGGTAGGTAAATCAGTGTTTCCTTGCAGCCATACCAGCCACGTGGCCATGAACTTGCACAACACTGTCTCTTCGGCTTGAATATGGAGATGAACACCACTCCTAGCGTCGGACATGACTAGCATGCATGTGCGGAGGGAACCTTTGCCTTTACCTTTTTCAGGCTACAACCTCCAGCATTGTTTAAAAGTTAATACAACTTTTTTTTAAACTTTTAATATATATTTATAGTATATTTAGACTGCATTTTAACTTGTATATTTGTCTGCAATACAGTAATTTTTCTATGAAACTATATCATTTTCATATAATCTTAACATATTTGTGCCAATGGTTTTTCATAGCTGTAAGAGTTTTGAATATTTGGGTTATATTTTTGAGCATTTTAAACACAGAAGCAATGTACGGTAGATGAATAAAGCTTGTGGAATTAGACCAGTGGATGCTACCTAGAATTATTGCAACAATGAACAGAACTGAGAGCTTGATATCCAGATGGATTTTGATGCAACTGGAAATGATTGTCTGGTCTCCTCCTGGAACTAACCCTTACCTGGGATAAATGCCAGCAGCAAGGAACACAGGCTCCTGAATAATTTTCTATAACGCTCTTGGGGAGAAATTCAGGTGTCAGGATCTCTACCTGACAACCCCACTGCACAATGCTAGAAGCTGCAAAACATTCATTGTCCCCCACAGTACTTTCCCATTATGTTTTAAATTAGCCTCCTCTTTGTCATCTTTGAATGACAAATGCCATCATCCTCATCCAGCAGCACCTTCAGCTGGAGAGGCACCAAAATAGATGATGGGAAAAGTGATCTCTTTCCCCTCCCTCTGGAAACTATTGCCCGTGAGACTAAACAACACAAGGCAAACGGAGGAGGCTAATTGCAAAGCAGTGAGTTCCTAGTCTGGTATGTGGGCCCTTAAAGCAGACAGCGGGAGGGCTGTATCATTGGTTGAATACTTTTTTACAGGATCTTTTTGTCTGCAGATCCAAAAGTGTAATTTTTTCCATTTCCTTCCTGGTGTCCCCAGTTTCTAAAAACCTGTAATGTTTGTGTGGATCTACAAGTCTAACAAAGGAGGTGCTGCACTGCACTGATTTTAATTTAGAATGAATGTCACCTAACAGAAAATGAAGAGAAAATATTTTACACCTTAATGGATTATTTATTTAAAATGTTTTACCCCATCTTTCTCCTTGGACCCAGGACTCTACTTTTATCAATACAACCTAAAATTGCATTTGCCTATTTTTTGTAGCCACATCAACACAGAGCCTGTCGGTAGCAGAACCCAGCACCCATTTTAGCTTAGTGCACAGGACAACAACAGGGCTTACAGCCGCCAAAACCTGGCCCTGTGGCAGGTGCACCAAAAGGCCCTTTTCCATGCCCCCATCCATGGCAGCAGGTTCTGAATGCAGAGATGCTGGTAGTGTGTCGTGGACAAACTCTAGTTACACATATGTTTGTGTTGGGAACCTTGCACGTATGTCTTTCGGAGGAAGTTTCAGTGCAGAGCACACTCTATTGCCGATGTGGCATATCTAAGAAGGAAGTGACCTTCTATATCCCCTGACCTCTTTGCTTTGTTGTTATTGTTCAGTCGTTCAGTCGTGTCCAACTCTTTGTGACCCCATGGACCAAAGCTCACCAGGCCTTTCTATCTTCCACTGCCTCCCGGAGTTTTGTCAAATCCATATTGGTTGCATCGATGACACCATCCAACCATCTCATTCTCTGCCGTCCTCTTTTCCTTTTGCCTTCAATCTTTCCCAGCATCAGGGACTTTTCCAAGGACTCCTCTCTCCTCATGAGGTGGCCAAAGTACTGGAGCCTCAGCTTCAAAATATGTCCTTCCAATGAACATTTGGGGTTGATTTCTTTCAGGATGGATAGGTTTGATCTCCTTGCAGTCCAGGGGACTCTCAAGACTCTCCTCCAGCACCACAGCTCAAAAGCATCAATTCTGCGGCGATCAGCCTTCTTTATAGTCCAGCTCTCACTTCCATACATCACTACTGGAAAAACCATAGCTTTGACTATCCTGACCCTTGTCGGCAAAGTGATGTCTCTGCTCTTTAGGATGCTATCTAGGTTTGCCATTGCTTTCCTCCCCAGAAGCAGGCGTCTTTTTATTTCGTTGCTACAGTCGCCATCTGAGGCAGGGCCAAAGGGCTAAAGGGCTCTTACTATCTATTAGAGGCAATGTTTTTTATTAATGCTCCAATCTCTGCTCATGAACTTAGATAAGATGATAATAAAACAAGCCTTCTGGGAGGCGCTCGGTTCAGTCATTGTCTACAAACTGGGCAGCGCTTTCTTCCCAGCTGGCTGCGAAAAAAGCATTTTGTCTTTGTCTTGTCTGTTCATTTCTGTAATCAAGATCAGTTTGCTTCAGAACTTTCCCAGCAAACTCCCACAGGTTTGCATGATTCTGGTAGTTTTGTCATAGCTACTCGTTCATACTCTATTGTCACATCTGGAGCAGCAGGAGAATTACGTACAGTTGCATTTGGTGGACTTTAGCTCGGCATTCAATACCTTTCTCCCTCAGAGACTAGGGGTTAAATTAGGGATTTAGGACATCTGTATTCCACTTGCATGTGGATAAACAGTCTTTTGTCTGGACGAAGTCAGAGGGTTAGAATAGGTCAGTTCACATCTACGGTTCTCAGCCTTGGTACTGGCTCACCACAAGGCCATGTGCTGAGTCCCCTGCTCTTTACTCTCTATACCTATGAATATATGTATTATGTTCTCATGTTCTTATGTTCTTATGTATTCATGATAGCAACACCGTTGTTAAGTTTGCGAGTGACACCACAGTAGTGGGGCTCATATTGGAGGGGAATGAGTCAGCTTATAGGGATGAGGTGGAGAGGTTGACAAAGTGATGCCGTGAGAACAATTTGCTTCTAAATACTTCAAAGACCAATGAGCTTGCAATAGACTATGGGAAGATGAAAATGGACCTTTTACCATTATTTGTTAGTGGTGAATGTGTAGAATGGGTGAGGGACTTTCGATTTTTGGGTGTCCATATTGAAGAGAACATGACTTGGGGTGTAAATACCTCTGAGCTAGTGAAGAAGGTTCAACAAAGACTGCACTTGCTGAGGGTGTTTAGGAAGGATAACACCACTCAGGGCCTTTTCACACGACCCCTAAGATCTGCTGGCCACTTAAATTCGGACCAGAGATCTTAGGGGTTTGTCGCTGTTCCTGTGTTCCCACCCCCTCCGCACTCCTGGCTGCTAGCTGCGTGAGGGGAGGGAGAAAAAAAAGGAAGAAAAGAATGCCACACACCTCCATTCTGCCGTCCGGCACTGCATTCAGATCTCTTAAAGGGGCGGGGGGCAAAAAAAGAACAAACAGAAGCAAGGAGAGCCGGGCAGTCACTACTGTTATATCCGCATCAGGAATTTTCACCTCCAGAGAGCAGGTACCTGAAAAGTGCGCTGGGACGTGCTTAGGTGGGTGTGGTCGCACTTAATTATCTGTAAACTCCGGAGCTGGTGGGGAAACAATTTTAAGCTCCGGAGCTGGGAGCCATTTGCGGCGGAGTTTAGGGGTCGTGTGAAAACGCCCTCAGAGACTGCTGGTGTCTTGATGCTCAATAGAAAGTATACAATCGTACTGTATGTGTACATGGTATGAAGGCTGTACGGCAGCTCAGAGGAAATGGCTCCAGAGGGTGATCAATATGGCACAGAAGATCATCAGGTGCTCCCCCCCCCTTGGATGAGGCTCAAAAAAAGCACAGAATAGTATAAAGGACATTTCCCATCCTGGGCGCTCTCTATTTGAACTGAAGCCATCGGGCAGACGGTACAGATGCATCAAGACAAGGACAAACAGATTTAAAAATAGGTTTTATGCACTGGTAATAGCCATACTTAATTCAGTTAAAACGTAATCATATGGTGGATGTATGAGAGGATGTAATCTACTGTAACTGTGTTCTTCTGTTCTGAAGTTTGATATTAGAGTGAATGATGGATATATCAATTTTAGCGTTTTCATTGCATCAGATGCAATGACAATTGAGTGCTATTCTATAACCATCTATAATTCATTAGTTGAATTACATGAATCTGTAATTCATTCGTTGCTCAGATAAACACCTTTTTGCATGTCTGCTTCTTCCAGGACCAAGGATCTCATTCCAGACATTGCACTGGTCTGCCGCTCCCAGCTGGAACAGCCTCACCATGGACCTGGACATCAAGAGGCCACGGACGTGCTTGCTGTGGCTGCTTGCATGTGGCTGGGTGGCCCTCTCAAAAGCCACAGACGACCCTTGCGTTCGTGTGAAAATTGATGAACAGTCACTGCAGGCCAGTAGGTTCCTCTGTCTTCCCTGCAGACAACTTCCTTTCCTATCAGCGATTCCCAGGCATTCAATGCAAGAAACAACTAATAATCCAACAATAGTCCTCACGTTAACTTGATTACATTGATTTTGTCCTTCAAGGAGCATGACAGGATGGGGTTGCATAAGTTCCTCAAATGAAACAACAATACACAAAGAAATAAAGTCCTTCCTAGTGATTTCACTAATTAATTCAAGGCCACGACCAGAGATTTTCCTCTCGTCTTTGTAGGAAATGAAATGCCACATATACTGAATGTCGGAAATGAAATGCCACATGTACTGAAAGGCAGAAATATAGGGTCATAAAGTGTTACGCACTGCCAGATCTACTTCAGGCTTTTCCACTGACAAGGCATCTGCATGACTGTGGCATTTTTTTTCCTGGAGCAATCTTCTAGAAGTTTCTGGTTGGTAACTAGGGATGGGCACGAAACGGAAAAATAGAGTTCTGTTTTATTTTGTTTCATTTCTACTAGTGGTTTGTTTTGTTTCATTTTAAATGAATTTTTGTAAAAAGAAATGTAGCAAAATGAAACAATCATTAAATGATTCATTACTATATCAAATGGCTCCCCGGGTACGTAGAGTCACCAAATTTGGTGGGTAGCTTTTAACAAGAGAGCCATTTTACAGAGTAACAAAATATTTCATTTTCAAACGGGAAAAGAAACCTTCCATTTTCCCCGTTTCGTGTCATTTCGTTTCATAACTTTTGGAAAAGCTTACAAAATGATGAAAAGTTTGTTATTTTTTTGTCAGGTGCCTATCTCTACTGGTAACCCCTTTTCTTTCCTAGCCCCATCCAATTGGTCTTTTAAACCACGTGGAGGCACATTCCCGAGCAAATATCTCTCCTGTCACGTCAACCGTATATGCTTTAAACCAGTGGTTCCAAACCCTAACCAAGCCCCTAGATATTCTTGGGTTAAAGCTACAGCTTGGCACAAATTTAAAAATGGATTGTAATTTTTCTTCAGTAATTGCAAATTCTTCAATTTGTATTCATGTGAATGGATAACTCCCAATGTATATGAACGTATTAATTTTAACTATTTTTGATTCATTAGACTGTAAAATGCCCCCCAGCACCTAGACACAACAAAATTGGATAGTCTTCCCCCGACTCTCATCTACAATCCCTCCAAGTTTGATAAAGATGGCTGTTGTGAGTTTTTCGGGCTGTTTGGCCGTGTTCAGGAAGTTCTTCTTCCTGACATTTTGCCAGACTCTGTGGCTGGCATCTTCAGAGGGCAAGGAGCTCAGGGAACCAGGAGTTCTCTCTGTGCTCTGGGATAGAGAGTGAGATTGTGGTGTTTTTTAAAAATATATATATATTAGAGATGGGCACGAATAAAAAAAAATGGAGTTTCATTTGTCGTTTGTCGTTTAGGGGGTCCGTTTCGGTTCGTTTCCGTTTTTTGTGAATTGTTGCAAAAATTCATTTTCGTTTTCGTTCGTTTCGTTACCATTTTGTTACCATTTATTTCATTTTTTGTGATTTTTTTTAGCATTTAAAGCAGATCAATGTATTGCCGTAACGAAAATGAAACGGACGACAACATTTCTGGTGTTTCTGTTCGTTTCGTTTCATTTTGGAGACAAAATTCGTTTGTCGTTTCGTTACATAACGAAATGAAAAAACAAAAACGAAAATGAAAAATTGTTCGTTTCGTGCCCATCTCTAATATAGATAGATAGATAGATAGATAGATAGATATAGATATAGATATAGATATAGATATAGATATAGATATAGATATACAGTGGTACCTTGTATAAAGGAATTAATTCGTTCCAAATGAAATTATGTTAAGCAAATTTTCCTTTATACAAATTCCCATAGGAATGCATTGAAAACAGAGTAATCCCATTTTATGTTGTACGGATTCTCCCCATAGGCGATTATGTTAAGCAAATTTCCCCTATATCCGGAAATTTTTATGTTGTACAAATCTTATGTTATACAACTGCCTGCCTTCCCCTTCTGCAAAACCTGGCAGATCCAGGCCGCTGGTTGGTTTGTGCTTGCACGCAGCCACAGAGGTACAAGCGAAGGAACACAGAGACATCGCACAGTACAATCCAAGCTGCCACCAGTATGGGGTAGGAACCTCAAAGTGCAGAGATACGGCAGTCTTTGATTTTAGTTGGGCAATATTAAAGGGTGTGCCTCGCCCTCTTAATTCCCCTGGGATGTATCTGCACTGGCCTTAGTGACTTGAGTCTAAGCAGATTCCTGTAGTTTGAGATCATGGGTGTGAGCAAGGTCCAGCCTCAAGCATAAGTACCATGGGGTATTTCGTGAAAATCTGAGAGAGCTACAGCTGTTCTCCGCTGACGATGCTGGCTTCCCTCCCCTTTCCCCAGGCAAGGCTTGGCTAATAAAACATACACGCTGCCTTCACAACCCCCAGTGTAAAATCCTGGTGGGTATGAATATCCAGATGGGCTTTGCTCCCCCAGGTTGGGGTCTGTGAGCAGTGTCACTAGGGCAGGGATAGCGAACCTTTTTGGCACCGAGTGCCCAAACTCGGAGATGGGGATGGGGATGGTGGTGGCGGGGGGTGGGTGGGTGGGGTCGGGATTGGTGGCAGCGGGGGTCAGGGGTGAAGGCAGCAAGAGTGACGGGATGGTGGGGTCAGGGTAATCGGTGGAGGCGGTGGGAGGGGCAGGGATGGCGGCGGTGATGGAGGTGATGGTGGTGGAGGCGGTGGAAGCAGGGATGGCAAGGGTTGATGGCGATGGGGATGGCAGTGGTGGTGGTGGGGGGTCAGGGTCAGTGGCAGCGGGGGCAGGGGGCGAGGGTGAGGGCAGCAAGGGTGACAGGGGCAGCGGGGTCAGGGTCATCGGCGGCAGCGGCAGGGGCAGCAGAGGTGGTGTCGGCGGCGGCAGGGGGCAGGGGCGATGGCAGTAATGGCAGTGGGCATGGGGATGGCAACGGCAGGGTCAGCCTGGCACCCAACATGCTCCCTGGTGCCCCACTTCCCCCTTCGCAAATTCCTCATGGCTGGTCCAGCAGAGGAGGAAGTGGGGGAGGGGGGCAGGGAGCATGTCACGTGCCAGGCGAAAGCAATTTGTGTGCCACCTTTGGCATGCGTGCCCTAGGTTCGCCATCCCTGCACTAGGGTAAAGGCAAAACATGGTGCCATCTTGGAACTGCTTTGGGCCACAGGAGTATGTCATTTTGTCATTTTAAACCTGGCCGATTCATGACCGGGCAACTGTCTTTCAGCTGCCAAAACATCTCTGACGGAGAGCCACATTATGGAGGAAATGGCAGAATCTGCAACCAAAACACAGGGCAGTATCAAAGTCATCAAGGGCATCAAAGGGTGAGCGCGTTTTCGCTTCCTATGCACTTTGCAGGGAGTCCAGAAGTCAGAAGAGTTGTTTCGTTCAGGCCCTGCCCCTCGGAATCCTAACCACCCACTTGCCCAGGCATGAAAAGGGGTTGTGTTGGCTGGCTGGGAGATTTAGAGCAGAATGAAATTTCATCACTGGAGAAGGGAACCATACTGGCATAACCAGGTCTTCTGCAACACCAGCGCATCAGCCCAAATGGCCTGGAACACTTGTCCATATTTTCACAGCTTAATAGGAAAACAAAACTCATCACCTTCCAGAAGGATCAGGGAAAGGACTGCTGAAAAACATGGTGCCCTGTGGTGTGGATGAGACATGGGTGTATCGTTTTGGAAGGGGGACGGTTCTGGAACAAAACACGGCAGCACAGCTTCCATTCAGTACCAGGATCCGCCTCCAGAACAGAATCAGCCACTGCCTTACTTTCCATTGGGTCGTGCGGGGTGAAATGCCAATGAGGAAGCAGCCTCTGATGCGCCATCATTTCTTTTCCCTGTTGCTGGCCAATCAGGAGCTGCACAAGGGCATGCATCATCCCACCTTCCTATCTGATTGGCCAGTGCCAAGGAGAAGGAAAAAAGATGCATCGGAGGCTACTTCCCTATTGGAATTTCGCCCTTGCCCTACCTAAAGGAAAGTAAGTTCGTGGTTGATTTCATTCTGGAGGGTGGGCCCTGGTTCCAAACGGCACCTGTGCTAACTGGACTCCTTCCAATATGAAACACCCATGTGTAGCGTGAACATTTAGGTATAAAGCACATGTTCCTAATGGCATCAAACATGGAGCATATGTGACATGTGCAGAATTAGTCCTGAGGTTCTTGCTAAGAAATACAGGCATCTAACAGAGCTCCAAACGGTGCCTCCATGCATGTGTCTGGCTTTCGGAAGCTAAACTTTAAGGAGGCATTACATACAAATGAGCATGCTCCATCTTTGACATCAGGCTTGTGGATTTGGATTTGGGATGTTCCAAAGCCAATAGAAAGTCCATGTAGTTGCCACCAAGTTGACCGTGTGTTTTCTTACCTCTATTTCCCCAAATCATACACATTGCCATCCATGATCACACCTGTTAAGAAAAAGGAACTTTTGTCCCCCGATGAATTCTAGATGGGTTAAAGCAGGCATGTCCAAACTTCAGCCCTCCTAAATGCTGGGAGTTGTGGTCCAAAACATCAGGAGGGCTGAAGTTTGGACACGCCTGGGTTAAAGGGGTTCAACTGAGGTCATTTGCTCCACTTAAATAATTACTGGCTGAAATCCAAGAGTAGGCCATTACTAGATTTGACTCCTTGAGTCCGCGAGAACTTGGTGAATTAACATTTATGTTTGTTGCACTGCTTGAGTGGGCTTCCTCTAGATCAGTAGTTCTCAACCTGTGGATCCCCAGATGTTCCTGGACTACAACTCCCAGAAGTCTTCACCACCAGCTGAGCCAGCCAGGATTTCTGGGGGTTGGAGTCCAGGAACATCTGGGGACCCATAGGTTGAGAACCACTGCACTAGATCATATATTCATAGAATCCTCATAGGTCTGGAAGGGAACTTGGAGGTCTTCTAGTCTGACCTCCTGCCCATGATGCCCCTTAAGACGGGATTTTAGCCACTGGTTGTATCCATTAGTGAACATGAAGAGGCTTCTCCTCCTTTAACTTTTGTGACATCCCCCAGAAGGAACAGTTTTAAGAACACTGCTGGTGTGTGTGTGTGTGTGTGTGTGTGTGTGTGTGTGTGTGTGTGTGTGTGTGTGTGTGTGTGTGTGTGTATACATGTGTGTACACATGTGTGTACATGTGTGTGCATGAGGAGAGATGGTTTGATGAAAACTGATTTGGGGCAGTGTCTTAAGGTCCTTTTATATCTCCCATTAGTTTGAGTCCATGGCTTAACTTGCTTTCTCTGCATTTTGCTAGACCTCTGTCAGCAGAGTCTGTTTCTGTTTTACATCCCTCTGCATTTCCTGTCGTTGTCTCTCATAGGCTAAAAGTTAAAGATATTAAACCCCCAATCATTACAAGTACGTTTCTGCCTGATAAAGGAATTTTTCTGGTCCTGTTCGTACAGATTACTGTTTCCGGGAAAAGGTGAGTGATGGCTTCTCTTCATTTCTGACCACCACCCCCAAATATGTAGTGTTCTCATTTAACCAACTCAATTTGCATGATTTTGAGTCATTTCCTGTGTTCCTACTGAGTAATTGAAATGCTCATCAATATCTTCTTTTGTTCATGAACTAATTTTGGGGAGTATGTATTTTGTGTTCTTGAATCACGTATGCGTAGAGAGAGTCTCCCTTTTAAAACTGCCTTTTTAAAGGTTCACAATGGGCCTAAATTGGTTTAGAAGATAGTGTGCTAAAATACACAGCCCTCTCTAAGTATTTAACTCACTTCCTAAGATAAGAATATAGGGAGAATCAGTACACACTTGGGAGTGCATTGTGTGAATGTGAAACTCACATGGTTTTTAACACAATTCAAATCCCAGATGTGTGACCAAGGGGAGTCACCCTTGCAACTGCTTTTCTTAAAGTGTCTCTCTCTACCCAGTCCCCGTGACACAATCAAGCCCAGCCAAATTTGGGTTCCTGTTTCTCTGAGCGAGAGGCCATTTTATCCTCACATTGGCTCACAAGAAAACCTGTGCTCCTAAGTTTTAGCAAGCTTGCTGGTCACTGCAGTGTAGCATTTTTCAGAGCTTTGAAAATATAGCCTAGTAGCCCAATGGCAAAACCTGGGACAGAACAGTAGTTCCCAACCTTGGGTAAGGCCCTGGTCTCACTACCATTGTCTGTGCATCATAAAGCGTTTATACACGACCCCTAAGCTCTGCGGCAAAGGGCTGCAAGCTCCGGACCTTAAAAATGTTTTCCCACCAGGTCCGGAGTTTGCAGACAATTAAGTGCGACCCCGCCCACCTAAGCGCGACCCAGCTGCACTTTCTTGTACTTGCTTTTGGGAGGTGAAAAATATTTGATGCGGAGAGTGCCTGAGCTCTCCTTGCTTCTTTTTGTTGTTTTTCTTTCGCCTCCGCCCCTTTAAGAGCAACCAGGAAGTAAAACCGGGGCTCGGAGCAAGCTTCCACGCACGGGAGGTAAGGGTTTCTTCTTTTGTCCGTGTCTAAGGCTTTTCCCCCCTCCCTCCCCTCCCGCAGACAGAACAAGGAAGTGCGGAGGGGGTGGGGACGGAGGAACAGCAAGGAACCCTCAAGATCGCTGGTCCGAATTTAAGGGACCAGCGGATCTGAGGGGTCGTGTGAAAAGGCCCTTAATTTGATGCATACTGGTTTTTTTTGTGCTGGCATGCCGGTATGCCACCAATTCAGTACCATAAATGATTACCAAGGCAGAACTACATGAAGTGGCAGAAAAATGGGTACGAATGTAATTGGTGCGGATTTTCTGGGTTCGCACCTCATTTGATGCGTTAAAAACTGTTCATCAACAACAGAAGTATTTTAAGCCAACCCCTAGGGGTGGTCCAAAATGCTGTGGTTAAAGTGCGCTTCCAGGGCTGTGGTCAGCCAGTGGACCAAAATACTGCTCTTCGGAGTGAAGGCACGATCTTTTGCTGCGCAGTCTTTCGCAGCAAAAAGAGCAGCAAAATCGTCGTGAGACCGGGGCCTAAGCCAGGTCTTCTTGGAGTGTAACCCCCCAGAAGCCTTCACCACCAGCTGTGCTGCCTGGACTTCCCGGGAACTGAAGTCCACGAACACCTGGGTGACCCACAGTTGGGGGGGACACGTGGATTAGAGCAGTGTTTTTCAACCTTTTTTGGGCAAAGGCACACTTGTTTCATGAAAAAAATCACGAGGCACACCACCATTAGAAAATGTTAAAAAATTTAACTCTATGCCTATATTGACTATATATAAAGTAATTCTCTTGAATAGGAATCAAATAAACACAAAGAAAGTATTTTATAATTACTTTATTATGAAATAGTAAGTAAAGAGAAATATGAAAAATTATAAAATACTTTATTCAGTGCGCAACCTGGGCCTGTTTGGCTGAACACAAAGCTGATATTCTGGCTGGAATCGAAGAAAGACACACACATAGCTCTTCGTCAACAGCTCTCAGTCTCTCTCTGTATTTAGTTTTTATAGCAATCATGCTTGAAAAGCTCATCTCACACAGATATGTAGTGGAAAATGGGAGCAATATCAAAATAGCTTTGTTTGCCAGAAGGGGGAACTCCTTGGCAGTATCCAACCAAAAACTGTCCAAAGGTAGACCAGCAAATCTTAGCTTGAAACCACGATTTTGTCTCAGTTCAGTTATTTCCTCCTTCTCCTGTAAAGTCATGTCCTTTCCACCAACTGATGCTGAGCTATAAGGGTCCCTAACCCAGTCAAGGCATTCAGTGGAGACTGAAGAGAAATAAAATGACAACTTCTCCTCGAGAGTTTTTAAATGTTTAACTATTATCTCATACAGTGCAGCAGTGTGAACACCTTGCCATTGCTTGGCGAGTGTGAACATTTCAAGATTGCCACTTTCCACGTGTTGATGCCAGAGTTGCACCTTTGAACGGAATCCATTTATTTTATCTGTACTTGTAAGCAGGTTTTCATTTCGGCCTTGCATTCGTGTGTTCAGTTCATTCAGATGATGAAATATATCTGCCAGGTATGCCAGCCTTGCACACCACTCATCACTTGCAAGCAGCTTTGCATAATCTGACCTCTCATTTGTCAGAAGCACTTTAGGTTCCTCCCGCAGCTCATACACACGAACCAAGACCTTGCCACGCGACAACCACCGGACCTCCGTATGAAACAGCAAGGTTTTATGCTTCGCTCCTATCTCCTCACACAAAGCTGCAAATATGCGACTTTTCACGGGTCGTGACTTTACAAAGTTTACCATGCGCACAACATCATCCAACACATGAACTAGGTCTGCTGGTAAAGTCTTGGCTACGAGGGCCTCACGGTGTAAAAAACAATGCGTAACAATCACATCTGGATTTCTTTCCTTCACTCTGCTTACAAAGCCTTTGGTGCGCCCGGCCATGGCTGCAGCTCCATCGGTGCAGACACTTGTGCAGTTTTCCCACTTAAGTCCTCCTTGTTCAAGGTATTCTGATGTGACCCGAAAAAATTTCTTCTTCTGTTGTTTTTTCTGGCAATGCCTTGCAAAAAAAGAAGTTTTCTCTAATTGCATCACCATCAACAAAACGCACATTGGCCAAGAGTTGAGCATGTCCACTGATATCAGTAGACTCATCAAGTTGCAATGCAAATTTCTCACTGATATGGATCTTTTCCAAAACCACACTTTCGATGTCTGCAGACATGTCATTAATACGTCTGGAAATTGTGTTGTCTAAGAGAGGGACTTTGGCTATTTCCTTAGCTGCTTCAGGTCCGAGCATCTCCTCTACAATAGCTTTGCAGGCGGGAAGTATTAATGTCTCTGCCACAGTGTGCGACTTTTTTGACTTGGCTATAAGTTCAGCAACTTGATAGCTAGCTTTAAGAGCTCTTTCATTTACCTTTGTGGTTTTTCTCATGAAAGTTGCCTGTTTCTCCATGTTTTCACGCAGGCGAACAAAATAGTCCACATTCTTGTTTTGAAGCGAAGGGTGTTTCGTTTGGAGATGGCGTTTAAGTTTGCTTGGGACCATAGCACTGTTAGCTAGCTTTTCACTACACACCATGCACAGTGGAGTTGGTTTGTTTGCATCTCCGGTGAAAGTAAATCCAAAAGAAATATAGCTTTCGCTATATTGCCTTGTGCCAGAGAATTTGCTTGAGCTAACCATCCTTGCTTTCTTTTGATCCCCACTCATACTTGGGCTCTCATCTGGCTCCAAATTTTGTTCAGAGTCCAGTTCTTTCCTTTTCAAAAACTTGTCCATCACTGCAGTATCTCACTGTCACTCAGTACTTACTGCGCTTGTCTCCTCCAGATAGCTGCTGTCCGTCACACTCAGCACTCTTCTGCACATGTCTCCATCCAGATCCATCAGTCAGCGCTCTTCTGCCGAGTCCTGGTCTCCGTCCGTCTCCTCCTGCATCGGTTCCTTTTGGTGACTCGAGTCGCGACGTCTTCTCTCCGCTGCTGCGCACACTGTGCTCGGGCGGGAAGGAAGTCGGAAGATGATGTCCTACTGTGATAGGCCCAGGCTGGAGTCTTGACCAATCACAGCCCGGACATCAGAAAAGTGGAGGGTGTCCCCCTGAGGAGCACCAATAGGCGCCCCTGCTGGCCGAGGGTGGGGTCAAAAACCCCACTCCTTCATACCCAGGACACAGTCCGGCGCCCACCTAGTGGGTGAAAATTTGACATTTTTTTTAAAAAAATCTTTCGAATTTTTCAATTTTTCCAAAGGCACACCAGGCAACATCTCGCGGCACACTAGTGTGCTGCGGAACAGTGGTTGAAAAACACTGGATTAGAGGACGTTATAGTGAGGTGGATTTGTAGCTGCCCAAAGAGTTCTCACCAGTAGAGATGGGCACGAAACGAACAATTTTCGTTTCTGTTTTCGTTTTTTCATTTCATTACGTAATGAAATGACAAACGAATTTTGTCTCGAAAATGAAACAAAATGAACAGAAACACCAGAAATTTTGTCGTCCGTTTGGTTTTCGTTACGGCAATACATTGAACTGCTTTAAATGCTAAAAAAAAATCACAAAAAAATTGAAATAAATGGTAACGAAACAGTAATGAAATGAACAAAAATGAAAACAATTTTTTGCAAAATTCGCGAAAAACGGAAACGAACTGAAACGGACCCCCTAAACGACAAACGACAAATGAAACGCCATTTTTTGATTCGTGCCCATCTCTACTCACCAGCATTCCATCAGCTAAAGAAGAGCAGCCCTTGTCATTTACCCCCCCCCCCCAAAATGGGGGATATCTTTTTGGTGACGCCTCAGCTTTGCAGTACCTTCCTGAGAGAGATAAGATCTTGTTGCTAAGTCAGCGTGGCTTCCCCACCCCACCCCACCCAATCTCCTTTTGGACCAAGCAATCTGAATATAATTTTGAAGTGGGTAGATCTGTCTCTTAAGGAAACAACTGCTTGAGCTCCAATATCCTACCACTGGAAACCTTGTGGTTTTAGTACAGGAGCAGGTGAACATCAAACAGGCTCACCTGAACAGGGACATTCTAGAAACCCCAAATTAAAAAAATGGTATCCCAAATAAAACTACATTAAGCTTTAAACACATTAGGCAAAAATATGAAAGTATTCTATATAAAGTCTATAAATTTGTAAGGTTGAATTAAAATAGTTTGTATACAGAAGTATATTTTCCAGATACCATGAGATTCTAGTGCTCCTCTATTCAGCACTGGTTAGGTCTCACCTTGAGCACTGTGTCTAGTTCTGGATGCTGGAGTTCAAGAAGGATGGAGGATGTTTTAGCCTAGAGGAAAAAAGACTGAGGGGCACTATGATAGCTCTTTTCAAATATCAGAAGGACTGTCATACGGAGGAGGGGCATGATCTGTTCCCAATCATCCCAGAGTGTCGAAAGCGCAACCAATGGTCTCCAGTTGCAGAAACAGAGATTTTTGTTGCACATCAGGAAAAACCTACTAACTGCTAGAGCAGATCGACAATGAACACATGAACTGGAGACGTGCCGAATGCTCCAATATTCTAATAAAATCTTTTACCATAAATATTTACATACATATATATACATAACATATAAATTTGTATATGTATGCTGTATAGGGATATAGACTGTAAAAGTTCATTTGAATGCACTTTAAGATCCATTTCAAAAAGTCACTGGTCAGAGCTGTAGCCCTGCTCAGATAACTGGTGGCATCCTCAGGTAGCAATCTTTACAGTTATTCATTCAGCAGGAGATTATAATAACTGCAAAATGACATTCAGTTATTTGTTGGGGCTGCAAGGTAGAAATTTATCTGGAGGGACAGGCTGCCATGGAGCCTTTTATGCCATTCCAGAAAGAAAGTAGACTGGGCCCTCCAGGAATCTGGCGTTGGAATGCCCTCAGCTCAGGGGTGGCGCATAAAGAAAGTCCAGGATTAGCCCTTCAGTTTAGGTTTGCCTCAAGAAGTATGCCTTCTAGAGATGGGCACGAAACGAGCAATTTTTCGTTTTCATTTTCGTTTTTTTGTTTTGTTCCGTAATGAAACGAAAAACGAATTTTGTCTCCAAAATGAAACAAAACGAACCGAAACAACAGAAATTTTGTCGTGCGTTTCGTTTTCATTGTGGCAAATACATTGAACTGTAATGAATGCTAACAAAACAGCAATTTTTCATTTTCGTTTTCATTTTTTGTTTCATTACGTAACGAAACAAAAATGAAATTTTTTTCAAAAAATTCATGGAAAACGAAAACAAACCGAAACGGACCCCCTAAACGACAAACGAAACACCATTTTTTTGAGTTGTGCCCATCTCTAATGCCTTCCTAACCTTGAATCTTCAATGGCAATGTTTAAGAGGTCTCCAAACACTTGGCTCTACCGTGAGGATTTTGGATGCACTGCATGTTACTTACTACCCACCTGACTCCCTATTATGATTTGTTTGTTCTATGTGATTATTATGTTTACTTGATACTATATATGTAAAATGTTATTTTTTAATTTCCCTTCTACACCGCCTGGAGTTGTTCTTTGAACTAAGCTTGCCAGTTAAATAAATAAATAAATAAATAAATAAATAAATAAATAAATAAATAAATAAATAAATAAATAAATAGTCTGCATTATACAAGAGCACCTGGGATAGAGGTGGTATTTATTCTAGGTTTCTATGAAAATGCATAATTGGAGGAATGAGGCTTGCCAAAATTGTTATTCCAACGTAACACAATGATTTTGTTTCATGTAGCTTTATAGGTGGCACGATGGAGATCAATTTAGCCTTCAATATGAAAATAGAAATTTCCCTGGAAAAGGATCCGAAAAACCACTTAAGGCTCGAAGTCGACAAATGCACGGTGGAGGTGATTAGTTGTAAAACTAACCTTCCCAGCAGGTGAGAACTAACATCTTATCCAAAGAGGCAATGTAAACAACATGAAATATAGGCCCAATGTTTGTCCTGGCAACTGGACTGATTCTTGGCAAATGAACTTGGCTAACAGAATATGGGCATGTTTTTCTCCTCATCATGTCATGAGGTATGTAACCTGTGATGGACCTTTCCTCCAGGAATCTGTCCAATCCCCTTTGGAAGGCATCCAGGCCAGATGCCATCACCAGTCACCACATTCATTGGCCTTATTCTGCTGGAGCTGGGCTCATGGTTTTGAAAAATGGTTGGTTATTTGGAAAGCCAAGTTAAAGCAGCAAGAGTCACTTTTTAAATCATGTTCCCCTCTACCTCTCATAAGCATCCTACTATTTGTCTAATTCAGGGCTGTTCAACTTTGAACAGGCCGAGGTCTAATTTTTCCGGCTCAAAGTGCCTGAGGGCTCCTACACTAAAACGTCTACTTACAAATTTTATCTGTTCCGAGCACATGCTCATAAGTAAAAGCTTTTGTAAGTACAGCAGTGGTTTCCCATAGGAATGCATTGAAAACCGATTAATCCATTATGGAGGGAACAGATTTCAATGAGCATGGCCCTTGAACTGCCCCGCTCGGCTGAGACAGTGGGATGGCAGACCCAGAACTTTGCTGGGGCAGTGGTGGTCCTTGGGATGGGGGAGGGAGGGGTGGAGAACGTATCCCCTCACTTTTTAAATTGATGGCTGGCGGGCTAGTTTTGAACCCTTCGTGGGCTACCGGTAGCCCGAGGTCTACCTGTTGGGCAGGCCTGGTCTAAATCTCTGACGCATACAAACAGTTTCAGAACTTGACATGAGTGCTCAAACATGCTGGGACAAAAGAGATCTCCTAAGAGGAAAACATTGCCTAAGCAGGAAAGAGGTTACCTGTATCTAATCCAGTCAGGCCCTTTGCTAAGTTTTCTGGAACATTCTTAATTGATGTGGCTCTTTCTTCCCACAGCATGCTTCCAAAGATCGTGAATAAATTTCTGAATTCTACCCTTGGGAAAGTCCTTCCGGGCATGGTAAGTTGTGCCGGAGGAACTTCCTGCCAGCAGGCAGCTCTGTTCATCCATTTCAGCATATAGAACAAAAGCAAGCTGAAAAACACAAAAAAATCAGCATAAAAGTGCTGGCCAGCTCCTATTGGTTATTTATGCTGGTATCAAAGGGGGTGGCAAAAATAAGTTTTGTCCAGTTCTGTGTGCCTCAATTTAAAAAGGATGTTGTCAACCTTGAGCGGGTGCAGAGGAGGGCAACCAAGATGGTTGAAGGTTTAGAAGAAATGTCTTATGAGGAACGACTTAGGGAACTGGGAATGTTTAGCCTTTAGATATGATAGCTATGTTTAAATATTTGAAAGGATGTCATATTAAAGAGGGAACAGGTTTGTTTTCCATGGCTCCACAGACTCGGACTCGGGGCAATGGTTTCAAACTACAGGAAAAGAGATTCCATTTGAACATTAGGAAGAACTCATGACGGTTAGAGCTGTCCGGCAGTGGAATAATATGCTGTCCCAAAGGAGGGTGGTGGAGTCTCCTTCTTTGGAGGTTTTTAAGCAGAGGCCGGATGGCCATCTGTCGGAAATATTGTGAAGGGGTTTCTGTATGGCAGGGGGCTGCCAAAAAGGTCCAATGTATACAAACCATCCCTCTCACCTCCTTGAGGGATGGCTCTTTCAGGAGGGCTCCCTGGCTGGATCTTAATTTCCGAGTAGATTCATATGGAAGGAGTAGGTCCTTCAGGTATCTATGCCACCCCATAGCACTTTAAGCCTTCCCTGGGTGGTTGACAACTGAATTACACACAATACACTCACAGCTAGACACCCAGCAAGCTGGGGATTGAACCTGAGGCCATGAGCAGAGCTTTGACTGGGGTCTTGCATTTTAACCACTGTACCACAAGACCTCTACCAGCAAACTGATTCATGATTTGTCAGGGAAAAGGTTGGAAATTTGTGGATCGTGGAATGTCATGTGCACTGCATACCCCGAGATGGACAGAAACTGGGAAGAAGGGAAGGAGAATTCTGGTTCACAGTTGTAGAATCGGCTTTTGGCATGTTTTGGATCCTGATGCTGTTCCTTGGCCTTTTTCTCTTTCCTCCAGATGTGCCCAGCAGCAGACAAAGTGGTGATGATTATGGCTAAAAGAATGGACAAAGCGTTCGGTGAGGGCGGTTGATCATTTTTATGCCTTCTCTCACCCAGCAAAGTGGGGTGCCCGTTTTCCAACTGCCTCTTTTTCAAGGTTCTTCTCCATCCTTTGCATTAGTATGCTAGCTTTTATTTTTAAAAAGGAGTGGAAAGCCTTTTGTTTCCAAATGCAACTCTCCAGTCATTACTTTCTCTCCCCCACCACCACACACACACCCCTGCATATCTGCAACGGGGTCTGCACTCTCTCTCTCTCTCCCTCCCTCCCTCCTTTTCTGACTCACCTTAAAAAGGCTGAGGCAGTATAAACTGAGACAGAGGTACAAACACTCGAGTTGTTTGTAGATCTGGATTAGGGGAAAGCCTGCTTAGTTAACCAGGTCTTTAGTGTGCATTTAAAGATACCCAGTGTAAAGACCAGGTGGATGTCAGGGGGGTAATGAATTCCACAGGCAAGGGGCCACTACCGGGCAGGCCCCGTTGTCAGTTCTTGTTTTCTGGGCCTTCCTTGTGGTCAAAGCCTTCAGTCTTTCTGCCTGTAAGGAGCAGGTGGGCACTTCACAGTGGAAGAAGGCACTCTGACAGTGACTGAGGTCCTAAAGCAGTGGTTCTCCACCTGTGGGTCCCCAGATGTCCCTGGACTGCAATTCCCAGAAACCTCTTCCACCACAGAGAGCAGTGGAGGCTTCTGGGAGTTTATTTATTTATTTATTTATTTATTTATTTATTTATTTATTTATTTATTTTATACAACTTATATGCCGCCCCCTACCCAAAGGTCTCTGGGCGGCTTACAATTAAAATGAACAGTTAAGACAGTTAAAACGTTAAAAAGGCAATGGACAATTAAAACAATAAAAACATTTAAGCACAAAACACTAAAATTGCCACCAGGACCCAAAATCTATGTTATGTCAATTAAAAAACTTGAGAAACAGGAAGGTTTTTACCTGGCGCCAAAATGTCATCAGTGTTGGCGCCAGGCGGACCTCACTTGGGAGGGCGTTCCACAACCTGGGGGCAGCTGCCGAGAAGGCCCTAGACCAGTGATGGCGAACCTTTTAGAGATTGAGTGCCAAAACTGCAATTCAAAACCCACTCTTTTTTTTACAAAGTGCCAATACAGTAATTTAACCTGTATACAGGTGGCTGTGAAGGGGCAATGTCGGGTGCCCATAGAAAGGGCTCCAAGTGCCACATTTGGCACCCATGCCATAGGTTCGCAATCACTGCCCTAGACCTACAAGCCATCCCTTTCACCTCCTTCAGGGATGGCTCTCTCAGGAGGGCTCCCTGGCTATACCTTAATTGCAGGTAGGTTCATATGGAAGGAGACGGTCCTTCAGGTATCTAGGTCCTAAGCCATTTAGTTGCAGTCCAAGAACATCTGGGGACCCATAGATTGAGAGAACCACTATCCTAAACAGTTTAATTGAGCCAGAGGAGCACCTGCACTGCTGCCTTTGCAAACAGTTTGTGCCCATCTCTAGATGTCATTCATCCTAGTCTCTTTCCGCAGCCCATATCCCTGGACATGAGTGCAATTGTTGGGTCAATTACGGCCATTTTCTATGCAAGAGTCTGGAAATAATTACAGTTAACTAGAGTTAGCTGTGTCTCTCCCCCCCCCCCCCAGTTCCGTATGACATGGGCGGGCATGGAACTATGCACTATGAACTGGTGGACCCGCCTGAACTCTATCCTGAATACATCAGCCTCTGTTTGATGGTAAGTATGAAGGGCTTTTGACGTTCTGTCAGGGATGGAAGATGGGTTGCATCATGCAAACTGGCTTCAGCCCTTCTTGAATTCTTGAGAACATTCATAATCTCTCCCAACCACCACCGCCTTTAGCCTAAATTCCAGGACAAAGATGGAAAAGATATAGGAGTCCCCCACGAACCACCACTCAGTGATGACCTGCCAGAGAAAAAGAACGGCATGACTCAGGTGATCCTGCCGGTGAATATCATCAACGCAATGATGGAAGTTTTCACACAGGATTTCACCTGCCAAATCACCACGGCTGAGGTAATAATGATGAATGATCAGTGGGGTATGCCAGCATACCCATTTCCCCTTGAGTGACAATACAGAGTACGCTGCTTACAGTCCACCCACCCCTTAGCACTTAAGGCACTCACTGTAAAGTTTCCGGCATCATTCTGCCAACAATATCTTGTCCCCACCCCAATTCCCTGGCCTTGAAAGAACAAAAGGTTGTCCTTAGGCATCATGATGGATGCCTAAGGACAACCTCTGGGTTGGAGAGATAGGCAGGATGTCTTTCAATGCCATTTGCAGGGAACCGTAAGCAGGTGAAGACATCTGCTTGGGAATACCCTGAAGCAACTGGTGAGCCACTGTGTGAGACAGAATGCTGGACTGGATGGGCTGTGGCCTCTTCCAGCAGGGCTGGTCTTACGTTCTTTTGAGTCAACCTTGAGCCGGCTGTCTGAACCCACTGGGATTGAACTCAGGTTGTGAGCAGAATTTTCACTGCAATACTGCAGTCGAACCTCTGCACCATAAGTTCTGGTGACTGTTTAGAGGAGTGGTTCTCAACCTGTAGGTCCCCAGATGTTCATGGACTGCAACTCTCAGAAGTCTTCATCACTAGCTGAGCTGGCCAGGATTTCTGGGAGTTGCAGTCCAGGAACATCTGGGGACCTACAGGTTGATAACTACAGAGTACAATGTGGCTTGAGCAGAGACCTGTTGAGCAATGAAGCCTAAGATACTTCAGAAATACTTATAATAAGTACTCCTGTTGGGATGGAGATTGGTTGCCGAGCTAACCTCCCTGTTTTTAGATCTCATGCAGGTGGCAGCCATTAAATTGATTAAATTGGTCTATTCCATTTCCCCTCTTCTTTGTAGAGTGCTGCCCTCACAACGGACAAGCTGGCCGAGGTCCTGCCATCGGTGAGTGGACCTACAGCATTTTGGAGGTGGCCCCTGGAAGAATTAAGGGCAGATCTACCTACATTACTGATTGATCCCCTCAATAAGCATAAGGGATTTGGACGGCACTTTAAAGTCATCTTACTTTACAGACCGCTCACTGTGCTTCCCTGAGATAATGGTTAAGACATCCCTTTTTATACTGTTGAAGGAATTCTAAGCTGGTGCCTGGACCTAGCCCAGCAAGGAAGATGTGGGAAGTTGGCAAATGAATGACCCAAACACCTGGAGTAACCACATTCTTAAAGGTTAAAGGTCTGGAAGAAATGTCTTCTGAGGAACGGCTTAGGAAGCTGGGAATGTTTAGCCTCTCTAAAAGAAGGCTGAGAGGGAATATGATAGCTATGTTTAAATATTTGAAAAGGATGCCATATTGAAGAGGTAACAGGTTTGTTTTCCATGGCTTCAGAGGCTAGGACTCGGGGCAATGGTTTCAAACTACAGGAAAAGAGATTCCATTTGAACATTAGGAAGAACTTCATGACAGTTAGAGCTGTTCGGCAGTGGAATATGCTGCCACACAGGAGGGTGGTGGAGTCTCCTTCCTTGGAGGTTTTTAAGCAGAGGCTGGATGGCCACCTGTCGAAAATACTGTGATGGGGGTTCCTGCATGGCGGGGGGTTGGACGAGATGGCCCTTGAGGTCTCTTCTATGATTCGGTTTGGGGCTTAGATGGAACAAGTGCAGACTCAGTCTTCTGCTGAAAATTCAGTGCAGAATCCTAACACAGAATTAGCAGGACCTGAAATGAGCATAAATCCTAAGAAAATATTGTTTGGGGATAGCAAGCCAGACCAAAATGTCAGAGATGCATTGCAGGAAAGCCTACGAAGAGCAGGCTTTCTCAGAGAAAGAAAGCTGTAGAACTGGAAAAGGAATCCAGCCCATAAAAACTTTGGTTGGGTTTCACTAGCCAGGTTTTTAGGAATCATAGAATGATAGAATCATAGTGGTGGAAGAGACCTCAAGGGCCATCCAGTCCAACCCCTTGCAATGCAGGAACCCCCATCACAATAATTCCGACAGATAGCCACCCAGCCTCTGCTTAAAAACCTCCCAAGAAGGAGACTCCACCACCCTCCTTTGTGGCAGCATATTCCACTGCCGAATAGCTCTAACTGTCATGAAGTTCTTCCTAATGTTCAAATGGAATCTCTTTTCCTGTAGTTTGAAACCATTGCCCTGAGTCCTAGTCTATGAAGCCATGGAAAACAAACCTGTTCCCTCTTCAATATGACATCCTTTCAAATATTTAAACATAGCTATCATATCCCCCCTCAGCCTTCTTTTTGAAGGCTAAACATTCCCAGTTCCCTAAGCCGTTCCTCATAAGACATTTCTTCCAGAACTTCAACCATCCTGGTCGCCCTCCTCTGCACCCGCTCGAGGTTGTCAACATCCTTTTTAAATTGAGGCACACAGAACTGGACACAGTACTCCAGGTGGGGCCTGACCAGATCAGAATAGAGTAGTCCTATCACCTCCAGTGTTCTAGACACGATGGTTCTGTTGATGAAACCAAGAATCACATTGGCTTTCCTGGCCGCCGCATCACACTTGCTGCCACTCGGGGCTTGGCTTGTGTTCTCCCCAGTCTTCTCTGGTAAGGGAGGAAAGTATCTATAAGGAAGTGTGTGCCTACAAATGTGAAAAATACTATGGAGGAACAGATTTGATTTAAAAAAAAACACTGGTCTCTTTATACTCATTTATTCCACAAAAGATGCACATAAATAGATATTTCCACGGGCAGCTGAAAGACTGTCTTGTAGGAGACTAGTGGATTTCTTTGTGGAAGGACATTCCATGGTGCCACTATAGAAAAGACCCTGGGACACTGTGGCTCACATGGGTGGGGATCTTCCTCAACACCTTCGGCAGTGGCAGTGGAATAAGATGCTGCCACAAAGGAGGGTGGTTGAGTCTGGAGATTTTCAACCAGAAGCAGGATGTCCATCTGTCGGAAATACTGTGATGGGGGTTCATGAATGGCAGGGGGTTGGACTAGATGGCCCTCGGGGTCTCTTCCAACTCTACGATTCTATGAAAAGAGATTCCATTTGAACATGAGGAAGAACTTCCTGACCATTAGAGCTGTTCGGCAGAGGAAGATGCTGCCCCAAAGGAGGGTGGTGGAGTCTCCTTCTTTGGAGGCTTTTAAGCAGAGGATGGGTGGCCATCTGTTGGAAATACTGTGATGGGGTTCCTGCGTGGCAGGGGGTTGAACTTGGATGGCCCTCGAGGTCTCTTTCAACTCTATGATTCTGTGATTCTATGAACACCCCAACTGGTCCCAACTACAGTGGAACCTTGACTTGCATCATTAATCCGTTCCAGTGGTCTAGACTTAAGTCAAACATGACTTAAGTCAAATGAACGTTTCCCATATAAAGTAATGGGAAAGCGGATTAATCCGTTCCAGATGATGAAAAAGACCCCCGAAAACAGCAATTTAACACAAATTTGACTGGGATAGGAGATTCCTTCTGGGGATGTAAATGAAATGTCTCTTCAAAGAGAGGAGGAGGCAGTGGAATTATAGTCCACAAGTTATATGCCTCCACTTTTTAATGTTCATAGCAACAATGTCTAACATTTAAGTTTTACTGATTTTTAACCTGACGTTCCAAGTTCTGAACAACTCTATGCTTACCATTAGAGTCCCACAACTTTACAGCTCCCCAACTAAAATGCTTCTATTGTGGACCAGACTTCTGCAGCCAGATTTTTACAAGACTGAGCCGACTGTCTAACCAGCGAGGCCAGCCCCGAGCTCCGGGCCCTTCTTCTCCTCCGGCAGCAGCGGCGGCTTCGGTGAGGCCGAGGACCAGCTCCAGGTGCTCTGAGCTGGCCTCGCCGAAGCCGCCGCTGCCAGAGGAGGGGAAGAAGGCAGGAGCAGTTTGGAGGTGGCAGCCGTGATACTGGGTTGTGGCTGCCGCCCAATTCCGGTGCCTTGCACCGGGGCTCCGAGATGTAAGTCAAAGCCTGCGACTCAAGTCAAACAGGCCCCTTCTTGCTGCAAGTCAAATATGATGCAAGTCAAGCAGTATGTAAGTCAAGGTTCCACTGTATTGGATTTTGTGGACTGGAATATCTATATACTGTAAGTTTCAGGACAACTTTGCTTCCTTACTGTTGAAGACATTGTTTCCATTAGCAGTATATGATATTGGAACATTAGCAGAGAGCAATTTAAGGGCCAAAAGGCTATTGACAAGCCTCACCAATTAGGGCGACCCCAGGTATTACCATCATGAATAGAGATGGGCATGGAACGAACATTTTTTCGTTTCCGTTACCGTTTGTCATTTCCGTTACGTAACGAAACGACAAATGAAAATTGTGATGAAAATGAAACGAAACGAACAGAACCGCGAAAATTGTGGTCGTTACGTTTCGTTTCCGTTAATGGCGACGCACAATTAAATGAGCTGTTTTAAATGTTAAAAAACGCCCTGGACATCTGTAAAAACACAGCAATAATTATTTATATTGTCTGATAATACCTACCAGGGGTGTTGGAGTCCTTAAAACATTTGTTTTTGTCTTCTCCCATCGCGATGTATTTTTCTTTTCCCTTTAAAATGGATGTCGCCACCAGCCACAAAATGGAGGCAAGCCATGTGATGTGGGATCATGTTCAACCAATAGCATGCCCAGGTTGCAGACTGGGCGAGCTGGTCTGGCAGCCACAGAGGGCATAAAAAGCTCTGGCAGCCCCCGTCCTCCTTGCAGTCTCTGGTGTGGGAGTTAGGGTGGGATTGCTGTCTCTGCGACTCTAGCTTCAGTCCTGCAGGCTCCCTGTATGCATGCGTGCTGCGTACCTCTCAGTGAGTACCCTCCCCTGCCCCGCAGTACAGTCACTCTGCGGCTGCCTTGCACCCTGGGCAACGCCCGCCGCTGCCTTTGCAGCCTCCCTGCATACCTAGTCTATACTGTGTCTCTGCCAGCATCCATTTTTTTTTAGTGTTTTCCCTCTGGTCTGGGGCGTTGGGGGATGCCTGCGCACGGAAATGCTTTAAAAATTGCGCAAAAAGCGGGTAGAAACGACAAACGAAAAAACAAAAAACCCTAACAATTTTTTTCCAAAAATTCCCGACAAACGGAAACGAACCTAAACAGACCTCTCAACGACAAATGAAAAACCGAAACGCCATTTTTCTGTTTCGTGCCCATCTCTAATCATGAACCACAGCTTATACATGCTCTCTGCTGACACCTGGTGTCTAGTTCATTATATACAGTGGAACAGTGTTTGGAAACGAAAATCAGCTAAATGGGGTGCAATTTACACTTCAAAACAGTAAAGAGAGGGAAACCGCCATTTCAATATATCTACTGAGTCCGAAAATAAAAACAGCCAGGGGAAATAACGGGGATGAAAATGGAAAAGATGCAGAGCAAACATTACCCCACTTTGCCTTGTACCGGTATAAAAACCACACCATAACAGCTACAAGAAAAACGCTACCCCTAGACCAGGTACAACTTTAGTGTGCTGAGTCGTGCTTTGGGGGGCATGGTTGCACTTTATTTTTCTTCAAGCGCGACTGACGTGGGGTAACAATTTTTAGATCCGCAACTCAGCGCACTTTCTAGAACAACAAAGTGGATGTGAGGTATGGGCCTTGAAGTAAAAAAATATACAGTATATATATCTTTACATACAGTTATCATCTGTAGTTAGAGACTTGTATGCTTGTATGCTTGCTGCTTGGAGGATGGTCAGAGGAAGAAGAGAGAGCAATCAACAAAACAATGGAATCAATTAAAAAAAACAATCAGGAAGGGGGAGCAGGGGTTTGCTTCAAATGCCAGAGGTAGGAAAGGAACTTTATCAGTTGGAAAGCCCTCCCTCCTCCTAACACCCAGCATTAGTGCACACAAGAGTGCTATTATCCCAGCACTTGAAACATGGACTTTAAAAGCCTTTTCTGATTTCCCACAGATCAAGGATACACTGCCTCCTTCACAAAAAGTGAACGTTGAAATAAGCCCTCAGGAGGCTCCGGAGTTTTCCTTGGCGCCAGAGGAGGACTCTCTGATCATCCATTCCACAGTAAACATCCTAATTCAGGACACTGGGGAGCCTATCCTTTCCTTCAGAATGGTAAGACTAAGCTATTTATCCTTCCGAGTGGCCTGTCTCTCCTCCCCAGTGCATCCTTCACTCATCCCTGCTTCTTGGTTTTCCTTCCACTACTGAAATTCCATGTGTGGTGGAACCACAACGCTAATGGGGAGCTAAAATGACCGTCAGTTCCTCAGTTGCTGGGATACAGGCTGCAGAGGTCAATGGTGGGAAATACGACTTGTGTCCTTCTGCTTTGCTATCAGGTCCCCTTCCCTCATATTCTTGATGACCCCGGTAGGGCTTTGGTGCTACCTGAGAGGGTCAAAGGATGGTTTGCCGTCACCACTAAACCCTGCCCTCCTTGGTGACCTACAGCCCCCGCAGGGATATGAACTCTGTCTTGAGGTTTCCTGCGTCCCACACCGTCACTCCCACAACACCTTGGCTCTCACATGTCCCCTCGATGAGTGGAAGTTCTTCTGAGGAGAGGCAGTGAAGGGCTTCTTTCACCAGGGACTGATCTCTAAATGCCACATGAGCTTCTTATGCAACGATCTCCCCACTGACCCGAGGGTATTTCTGTCACCACCTGAAGCCTGATTCGTCCGGCTAGAGACCTGCCAGATTGCCATTTAGTCACTTATTCGTTGTCATTTTCATGACTTCCATGAAATGGTCTATTGTTTTTACATCCCTGGATGTTGTTGCTTTTGTGGTTTTAAACTTTGCCATTCTGCAAACTGCATTGGCATTTTTTTTTAAAAAAAGGAAAGCATAACAGAAATATCTCAGATGAATTTTTGCCTGTTTTTCTTCTTGCCATCTTACTTTAGTATTCTGCTTTAGTATTCGGATCATTTTTTTTGACTCTTTTGCTAGTTTTTTTCTTTTAATTTTGGGTTCCACTGTTGGCTGTTCACTTTTTATTTATATTCTCTGGAACCAATTATTATTAATGTCATTATTATTTTTTCCTTTTTGCATCTCATATTGTGATATTTTATATTTGTTAACAGTCTTGAGTTCTCATTTGAGAAAATCTGGCAGTATATAAATATAAAAATAGATAGATAGATAGATAGATAGATAGATAGATAGATAGATAGATAGATAGATAGATAGATAGATAGATTGATTGATTGATTGATTGATTGATTGATTGATTGATTGTGCCATATGCATGGCTTTGTTGGCCTGCCTGAGGTGGATATAGGCATTGCGGAAGTTTCATTTGGTGGGAAATCCCACCAAGTTGTCTTTGTCCACCATTGTCAAGAATATGGGGGAGGGGGACCTGATAGCAAAGAAGAAGGACACAAGTCATATTTCCCACCAAGTTTCATTTGGTGGTGTGTGTGCTCGTGTGTGGAATTCTCCAAGAGTTGTGCAAGTTTTTCTATGTCCGCCATTGTGAGAAGGCTCTGTGACTGACTAGCAAGGTGATGTCTGATGTAAGAATCCATTGACAAGTGCCAACGCTGAAACTGTACCTGCCGAAGATGCCCAGAGAAGCTACCTGTCCTGATTTCAGGTGATTTCATCTGTTCTGTCTCCAAGTGGGTGCCTAAGAGTCAGGCTATGGTGAGGGCAATGATGGCAACCACTTGCACCACCACTACCACCACCACTTACCACCCCAATAGGGAGAACCGGCTGCGGTGCTATACCATCTACCATTTCCTTTTAAGGAGGTGGCATGTGTGACGGTGTTGCCACTCAGTTTACCTTCCTCTCTAAAGTTAGGCAGTAGGGCAGTGGCCTTGGACTGGAAGAGGGAACTTGCCTCCTGTTTTGGGTGGTGTGTGTGGAAAACCAAAGGAGCTGCAGAGGGTGCCAGTCGAGAGTGTAATGAGCCAAAACTCTGTGGGGATGAAACCAGTCACAGGTCCAACAATGAGGAGATCTTTGAAGTTAATACTGCCAATGTTACCATTAACAAATAAACAGGTGTGTTAGGGGAAGTCCTGTGTCAAATAACTATCAAACCCTTTAGCATTCTGGGGCAAAACATCTGCCTACAATATTTCATGTTCTCCCGGCAGTGTGAATACCAAGAGTCTGTCAGAAATGTTTCAATGTGAAGTATGGTTGTGCAGATTCTCAGTCATCCAGATGAGGTTACCCAGGACTTGGGTCATGTCAACTGGACTTCTTTTCTTGTGATACAAGAAAAGAAGTCCAGTTGCCATGACTCAACTCCCAGATGAAAGAGGAGTGAAAATGGGTGGGAGGAAGATCAATGGTTTAATCCGGAAGTTGAGTTGTGGCACTTGGACTCCTTTTCTTTTGGGATTGAAACGTTTCACTACTCATTTGAGTAGCTTCTTCAGTATGAAAAAAAAGTTGGTGGGAGGCTTCCAATTTATCCTCCATCTTGGTTTCACTTCACCCTAGTCTGAATAGGCTGGTTAGAGGGACAAAAGCCTGGTGTGTCTGAAAGTCACACCTATGTTGCCAACGATTCAACTTCCGGTTTGGATCTAAACGAAAGTGCAGATTTGACCATTAGAGCAAGTCACATGAGTAAACCTGTTTGGTGCTTAGGAATCTAGTTCAAAATGATGGTGGCTTAGTAATGCATTGGTACGTTTGTTCTAGAGATGGTCATGAAATGGAAATATAGTTTTTGTTTCATTTTGTTTCTTTAGTAGTTTCATTTTGTTTTGTTTGTAACAAATTTTTAAAGTAGTTTCATTACGAAATGAAATGAAACACTATGCACCCCTGGGTCCTAGAGACACCAAAATGGCAGGGGAGCTTCCTCACGCTCTCCTCTGTATGCCCCTGAAATTTGGAAAGGTTTGGGGGTCAGGGAGCTGAGTTATTAAGCTACAAGTGGGTGCTCCTAAGGAAAAATCATTGTACTTGAATTGGGAAGCAGCGACACCCCCCACCCCCACCCCACCCCAGGCAGATGAGCAATTAGCATCGCCACAGTTTGGCTTCTGAATCCTGATTCAAGCAATTAGAAAGATTTTTTT
Organism: Phrynocephalus guinanensis; assembly: GCA_037367245.1. Lineage (NCBI taxonomy): Eukaryota > Metazoa > Chordata > Lepidosauria > Squamata > Agamidae > Phrynocephalus > Phrynocephalus guinanensis. The sequence continues at coordinate 130,276,955 of CM074737.1, forward strand.
CTAGGGGCACCCCCTTTGTAGCTTAATAACTCACCCCTCTGAGCCCCAAACCTCTCCAAATTTTGGGGGTTACCCAGAATCACTTGAGGAAGCTAACCTTGCCATTTCCATGCTGAAACTTGGCTGTGATCTGTGTTTTCAAGTATGTAAACATAACAAACCAGGTAAACTCGACTCATGTCATATCAGAGGACCCCTTTCCCCCTGGATTTCTCTTCTGTTGCCCCTTTGCAGACCCAGGCCTGGGAGACCAAATTTTCACTGGACCATGAAAATATGAAAACTGAATCATATGAAGTCAGGTAACAAATGTTGGATTCTAGCTACCTTGTGGAAGAATTTGTCAGTTACAGATTGTGCCTTTTGGATTTCTTCCATGTTTACTTTGGTCCTCGTACATGAAGTCTAAAGCAGTTTTATAGGAAGGTAGAAATTGCTGTAATGAAATGACCATTGCCACAGACCAGCATCCATGGATAGTCCAAATAATACATAGTTCTACCTTAACAAGCCACAGCCATGGGGGTTTATGTCTCCATCAGATGCAGGTGCTTTTGAGGTGAATGAGTTTTAATTACCCGTTTGAGGCCAAACAGCTCCCAAATACTGCTCCATCCAATAATCGCCATAATTTGGAATGGCATTTTCTGGAGATAGGGGGCAGCGTTACCTTGATCGTCTGATCTTTTGTAGTGCTGCTTATATAGCACTCCATAGTGCTTAAAGCACTATGAAAAAGAAAAGGGGGGGGGATAAAAAGGGGTTCCAACTTGTCTTTCTTTGGTGTCTTAAGCCTATTTGATATCCTGAAGTGCCTCCCTTATTAAGCCTCTTCACAATGCCGGAAATTCAAACTGGAAGGAGCCTCGGTGGTTTTAACAGTTGGAAGGCTCAGTTTTATTCTGTTCCCAGTAGAGATGGGCACAAAATGAACAATTTTTCGTTTCCGTTTTCGTTTTTTCGTTTCGTTATGCAATGAAACGACAAACGAATTTTGTCTCCAAAATGAAACGAAATGAACAGAAACGCCGGAAATTTTGTCGTGCGTTTCGTTTCCGTTACTGCAATACAGTGAACTGCTTTAAATGCTAAAAAAAATAACAAAAAATTGAAATAAATGGTAACAAAATGGTAATGAAATGAATGAAAACGAAAATGAATTTTTTGCAAAAAATCTCGAAAAACGGAAACGAACCGAAACGGACCCTCCAAAAGACAAACGAGAAACGAAACGTCATTTTTTTTATTCGTGCCCATCTCTAGTTCCCAGTGACTACACATGCTGGAAATGGACCCATACAAGAGAGAGAGAGAGAGAGAGAGAGAGAGAGAGAGAGAGAGAGAGAGAGAGAGAGAGAGAGAGAGAGAGAGAGAGAGAGGAGATTTAGAAGTTGCCCTCCCTTAAGGGAAAAGAAAACCTATCTGTTTATCCCATCTGTTAAGTGCCTTGATCAACAATTGGCTTGCTTGTGCCTTGTCAGCAATCAGATGAGGGATAGTAGAGCTTTGTTTGCGCACTGGATGCCTCTGGCACTTGACTCTGCAAGCCTGGAAGGATGATGTTGTAACAGGAGCAGGGGTGGGTGTGGGATGCTCTTGCTTCAAGGTATGACCATCTGAGCCAAAGGCTCTAAGCTTGAGAAGCCTTGATGGAAAAAACACACACACAACAAAACAAAGATGGGCTTTGAGGAAAGATCGGAAGGAAGGTCATTCAGAAGGAGAAAGGCTTAGTGGGGAAAGCTTGCATTTTGAGGAAGGGAGGAAGCCTTCGTAAGAGGAAGTAACTGTAGCTGAACATGATGGCTGGGGTGGTGGGCAGATTGATGGGCAAAGATTTCCATTGGCCATGAACTCCCTCTTCCTCTTCCTCTTCCTTCTCCTCCTCCCCTTTGCAGGACCAGCGACATCACGGACTGTTCTCCATCGGTTGATGAGGCTGATGTAAGTTTTAAGCTGCTTTACGATGTGATCCGGAACCCACATTGAACTGTAATTGCACCTACACTGAAGGAATTAAGATTAGAGATGGGCACGAAATGGAAAAATGCTGTTTCGTTTCATTTTTTTGTTTCATTTTTCATTTCGTTTTTCTTCATTTTGTTTCATTTCTTTTAACAAATTTTTAAGTAAAAATTCATTTTGTTTTTCATTTCATTTCGTTTTTCATTTTCCACTCTAAAAATATTAAAAATAAAAAATATCTACTCTAAAAAATAAAAAATAGAGAGGGAAAGGAATATGTTTGCCTCTGCTGCCATTTTAAACCTTTTCCTCCCTTGCACAATGATAAAATATTCTTTAAAAATATTTTAAAAATTGACCAAAGTAATCACAGAATTACATGTTTTAAGCAGTGGACATCAACTTTTAGGGACTATCAGCCATATTTATTAAATATTTAATCATTTTATTTGATTCAAAGCTGGTTTTAAATCATTTTAAATCCTTTTATTTTACATTGCACAGCAACACCACCATTAATGAAAAATGAATCAGAACAAACCAAAAATGTCCAGTTTGTTTCATTATGCTTTTCTTTAAAAAACCAGTTTGTTTTTTACCCAGCATGTTGTTAATCTGTGGAACTCCCAGCCACAGGATATGGTGATGGCATCTGGCCTGGATTACTTCAAAAAGGGATTGGACAGATTCTGGGAGGAAAAGCCCATCACAGGTGACAAACCATGATGGAGATGTGTAATCTCCAGGCTTAAAACCAGGGTACTTCAAGGGCCAGATGCAGGGGAGTGGGATCAGGAGACAGAGATCTAGTCTCGTGCGCTCCCCAAGGCATTTGGTGGGGCCACTGTGAGATACAGGAGGCTGGACTCGATGGGCCTTTGGCTGATCCAGCAGGGCTCTTCTTATGTTATGTTCTTATGGATGCCTAGTGTTCATGCATGGTAATCCATCTAAAAGTCACATAGTCCAGACATGTGTAACAGGAGTTTCTGGGAAATCATTTGCTACTTCTTGTTGCCTGGATTAGTTTGCCTTTGGCTTCCACCCCTGATGAGAACATAAGAGCATAAGAAGAGCCATGCTGGATCAGGCCTCAATCAGGCTGTAAAAGAATGCTATGTCTCCTCTTTTTCAATTCAAGTACAACATTACAATGCCTTTGTGACCATTTCGTATACAGCTGAATGGCAAATCTGTCATTTGTTCTTCTCCAAATATTCAGCATAACCTAGTGAGATATCGCCCCCCCCCGTTTGAAAGCAGACACAATGCAAAATGAGAATCCTGCAAATGAATTCATGTTCTGCGGGGCTTACAGCCCAACCTCTTCAAAGCTCTTGCCACGCGTGTTCCAGGAAGTGCCATTATATATATTAGAGATGGGCACGAATTAAAAAAAATGCATTTCGTTTGTCGTTTGTCGTTTGGAGGGTCCGTTTTGGTTCGTTTCCATTTTTTGTGATTTTTTTAAAAAAATTCGTTTTCATTTTCGTTCGTTTCGTTACCATTTCGTTACCATTTATTTCATTTTTTTGTGATTTTTTTAAAGGATTTTAAGCAATTCACTCATATTGCAGTAACGGAAACGAAACGCACGACAAAATTCCCGGTGTTTCTGTTCGTTTCGTTTCATTTCAGAGACAAAATTCGTTTGTCGTTTCGTTACGGAACGAAATGAAAAAAAAAAAAAAACGAAAACGAAAAATTGTTCGTTTCGTGCCCATCTCTAATATGTATGGCTGTGATGTGCAGTGACCGCATGAGGAAAGTTCCGGGTATGCTCCTGGACCTCCCCATTGCGAAATGGGTTTTTGAGGAGGAGGCAACAGGAAAGATCCTCCCTGGCTGCAGGGGCAGGAAGTAAAGAGTCAGCACTAGCCGCAGCACACAACTAGGACTTGAAAGGAACGGAGTTTAGGTGGACTGTTTGAGCCCACAGGAAAGGAGAGGAGGAAGTGCCACAGTCTGAAGAAGGAGGGACACTCTGGGGATCCTCTCCACACCAGTCAATCCTTCTCCCCCAAAGTTGAGTCTTGGCAAGGCTCTATGGGGATAGAGTCGTCTCCTATTTAGAAGGCTGTGTTTCCGTGCTAGCGTTCTGACCTCATCCCATGTGGCCTTCACATGCTCAGGGCAGGCATGAATGGGGCTTATCTCTCTTATCTCTATTGCTCCCCACCACCACCACTGAAGGTGATCAGTATCTCAGTGGTGGGACACCAAGGAGATTTGAGGTTCATAAGAACATAAGAACATAACATAAGAACAAGAGAACCTAAGAAGAGCCATGCTGGGTCAGGCCAAAGGCCCATCTAGTCCAGCTTCCTGTATCTCACAGTGGCCCCCACCAAAGAACTAGCACCCCGAAAGAACAAGACCGGTAGAGCTCAGAGTAGACAAGAGCCAACTTGCAGACTGAGATGGGGCCATTTACAGTGTCAGGGTTGAGAGCCAACCCTGATGTCAGAAGGGTGTAATACCATGGAATAAAACCACGGTGAAGAGGCTCCTACTTAGGCTAGGTCCCAGCCCAAACGGGTAAGGGCAAAACAAGAATCATTTCCCTGCCAACAAGAGTTGCAGCTTCTGCCATCTGCAGCAGCAACACAGAATTCCTGGTTCAAGGTCAGGTGAGGTCTTAGAAAAGGCCTTGGCTAAGGCTATATAGGAGCTCTGTTGGTCAGAATAAGCAGGGTGGGAAGGATCACCGTTAAAATGCAGCATAAAGTCACTTTGCAGGTTCAACAGCTTTGGGAAGAATCCTGAGTTACAAAAGCAGATTGACAAATTATAGCCCTTTGGGTTTTTTTTTAAAGGAAATCATGTTGATTTCATGCACAGGTTGTGTCTGTATGATAACAAAGGTTTGGTCTCTTCTTATAGGTAGAAGCCCTGAAGGAATACATGAGAGAGATCGTAAGTGACGTCTGCATGCCAAAAGTCAACAGTAAGTGATCATGTGTGGTGTTCATTTCCAGTAGCAAACCCAGCAGTTTTGAAAACAATTTAAAAAGTGCCTACAAGGCAGAGTCATTTTCTTTGGATTGATTGGGTAATCTCCCAGGTAGATAGAGGGAATGCTGTAGACGTAGTATATCTTGATTTCAGCAAAGCCTTTGACAAAGTGCCCCAAGATATTCTGATTGGCATGATCCCTAGGTATGGGAGAAACAACTGGTCACAGAATTACTCAGAGGATGCTTATCAATGGCTCCTTCTCAAACTTGGATGAGGCAATATGTAGAGTACCATAAGGCACCATCCCAGCGCCCAGTGCTCATCAACATTTTCATTAATGATTGGGATGGAGTGTATGGTATACTTATTAATTTGTAAATGATTGAAAATTTTGTACATTAGCCAATACCTTGGAAGGCAGGAACAAAATTCGAAAAGATCTCGGTATGTTTGAGCGCTGGACTGGAAAAAAAAACAGGAAGAAATTTAACAGGGACAAGTGCAAAGTTCTACAGCTAGGTGGGCAAAAAAAAAAACTCAGTATGCACAGTTGAGGGTCAATACTTGGGTCAATATTACTATGAATGAGAAGGATCCTGGAATTGTTGTAGATCAAAAATTGAATATGAGTGAGCAGTGTGATGTGGCTACAAAAAAAGACAAATGCAGTTTTAGGATGCAATAACAGCAATATAGTCTCCAAATCCTGTGAGGTACTCGTCCCCCCTCTATTTGGCATTTAGACCTCATCTGGAGTCCTGTGTCCAGTTCTGAACACCTTTAAGAAGGATGCTGACAAACTGGAACAAATTAGGGCATCAAGGATGATCAAGGGGTGGAATCCAAGCCATATCAGGAAAGACTGAAAGAACTGGGCAAGTTTAACCTAGAGAAAAGAACGGGGGGGGGGCAATACAATATCACTTTTCAAAGACTTGAAGAGCTGTCCCACCAGAGAAAACTGAACCACCATCTGTCAGATCTGCTTTGATTTGGATTCTTTATGGAGCAGAGTTGGCCTTACTGTCCTTAGAGCAGTGGTGGCTAAACTTTTAGAGACCGAGTGCTCAAACTGTGATTCAAAACCCACTAGTGTTTTGCAAAGTGCCAGTACAGCAATTTAACCTGAATGCAGGTGGCTGTGAAGGGGCGATGTCGGCTGCCCACTGAAAGGGCTCAAGGTGCCACCTTTGGCACCCGTGTCATAGGTTCGCCAACCCTGCCTGAGAGGCACCCCGGGTTCAATTCCTGGCATCTTTGGGGAAAGCTAGGGCCTTTTCACACGACCCCTAAGATCCGCTGGCCCCTTAAATTTGGACCAAAGATCTTAGGGGTTCGTTGCTCTTCCTTCCTCCCCACCAGAGAAAGAGAGGAAAAAATGCAGCTCGCCTGGAGGAGCTTCCCGGAGCTCCGTTTCTCTTCCGTTTCTCTTCCGTTTCTCTTCTGTTTGCTTTTTTCCCTCCCACCTCTTCTCTAAAAGGGGCGGGAGGCAAAAAAAACACAAGCAGAAGCCTGGAGAGCCCCGCACTGACCAGATTAAATCCGGACCTGGGGATTTTCACCCACCTCAAGCAGGTGCATTTTTCCCCCGTTAGCACTGATTCTGAAGTTATGACCTGAACATGTAAAGGCCTCTCCAGAAGCTGTTAGTCATTGTCTGTAAAATTCTCTTTCCTGCAGTTCCAAGAGCATGAAGCAACCACAGAGAACATTTCTTTCTGCAGTTGCCATTTTTGCCTGGATGCGAGGAGGGTGTTCTTACACTTAGTAACTGAGAAGTGAGGGACTTAGGATGTTGTCAGTCTTGAACGGGTCCAGAGGAGGGTGACCAGGATGGTTGAAGGTCTGGAGGAAATGTCTTATGAGGAGCGGCTTAGGGAGCTGGGAATGTTTAGCCTTACAAAAGGAAGGCTGGGTGTGTGTGATAGTTATGTTTAAATATTTGAAAGGACGTCACATTGAAGAGGGAACAGGTTTGTTTTCCATGGCTTCAGAGACTAGGACTCAGGGCAATGGTTTCAAACTACAGGAAAAGAGATTCCATTTGAACATTAGAAAGAATTTCATGACAATTAGATCTGTTCGGCAGTGGAATAATATGCTGCCACAAAGGAGGGTGGTAGAGTTTCTTTCTTTGGAGGTTTTTAAGCAGAGGCTGGATGGCCATCTCTCGGGAGTCCTGTGATGGGGGTTCCTGCATGGCAGGGGGTTGGACTGGATGGCCCTTGCGGTCTCTTCCGAATCTAGGATTCTATGATTTGCTTGGCACCTATTCTAAAGACAGGATGCCCCCCTTTGTCTGTTCCAGAGATAATGGCGGAAGATGAGATGGTCCTTCCAAGCATGATGGGATCCACCTATTCTCAGAGTGAAACAACTATCACAAAAGTCAAGGTCAGTTTGCAAAACCTCACCTGCTTTGTTACACCACAAGTCAAAGGAGAAACTACACAGCAGTGTCTCTAGACGTGGGTTAAATAATTTCTAACCCACCCTATTCTGACTGATCTCAAGGTAGGGCGCAATTGGTAAAGCCACTGCAAAACAATTCAAAAGGATTCAAATACATTTGAACGGCTTAGAACAGCGGAGCAAATCCACTGCCAAGGTTTAAAGGGCCGTTTGAAGGTCCCCAACGGTGCACTGAACCCGCTCCACAAATCTGATGTTGCCACCAGCCTCCAGCACTGGGTTGGGGGATTTCCGGTTGGACTGATAATACCCTTGCAATGCTGAACTTTCTGGCAACCGGTGAAGTGTTTAGGGAAGCGAGAAAAAGAGGTGAAAGTAAGACGGGTTTGGAAGGGATACATGATGGAGAAGGGATTTAGCAGGGTTTTTCACGTCTCATGAGTACTTAAGCGCATGTGGCTTTGATAAGCCTCTTCCTTCTTAAGTATCAAGGGGGAAATGCAGTTGGATTCTGTCCCCGTGTCTGTGGAGATCCTCAGTGGGTCCATCTGTCCCCATGTTACTGAAGAGCTGTGGCGTGAGATGCGGGGGTGGGGGGTGGGGGGTGGGGTGGGATCAGAGTCATGAGTGACACTTTTTCAATGACCCAGAAGAAGTGCTTTTGAATAGAGATGGGCACAAATCAAAAAAATTGCATTTTGTTTGTCGTTTGTCGTTTGGAGGGTCCGTTTCGGTTCGTTTCCATTTTTCGCGAATTTTTGAAAAAAAAATCATTTTCGTTTTCGTTTGTTTCGTTACCGTTTCGTTTCCATTTATTTCATTTTTTTTGTGATTTTTTGCAGTAACGGAAACGAAATGCACGACAAAATTTCCGGTGTTTCTGTTCGTTTCGTTTCATTTCAGAGACAAAATTCGTTTGTCGTTTCGTTACATAACAAAACGAAAAAACGGAAACGGAAACGAAAAATTGTTTGTTTCGTGCCCATCTCTACTTTTGAAAATACCAATTTTGTGGATATTCAGGGAAGGATCTGTTGCTCACAGGAAAAGCAGAAACCTGGTGGTTGAGGCTTGATTTGCATGCTGGTTCAACACAGGGCATCTCCAAGGAAAGCCGGGCGAAAATCTTGCATGGAACGTCAGAGAGTCATGACTGTTGCTAGAGAGGCCAAGGGCATGATGGACCAGTCTGGGAGAGGGTTTGCCTGAGAAAAGTGGCCAGTCTTGCAGGACTCCCCAGAACTTCACAGCCAAATGCCTAACCCACTCAGCGGTCCAGGTGGAAAACAGAGAAATAAAGAAGATGAGATCCCACTGAACCTTCCACTGGCTGCCCACCTCTTTGCTGTCATTCCACAAGCAGGCAAAGGGCTTTGTCTTCAAGGACTTTGCCTGAATTTGTGTATTTGTGATTGTGTGTGTGTGTTTCTAATGGGCTGTTGTCAATGTGTTTTGGTGTTGCTTCCTCCTCCTCCTCCTCCTCCTCCTCCTCCTCCTCCTTTTTATTTGGGATCGAATTCATTCATCCTTTTTTGTGTTTGTATACTCACTGTTATAGAGGTGTGGTGGCTCAGCAGGCTAGAACACTGAAAACTGTCGGCTGCAACGTCGGCAGCTCGGCGGTTCAAATCCCGGGTGCCACACAGCGGAGTGAGCTCCCGCAGTTCACCCCAGCTCCTGCCAAACTTGAAAGCATGTAAATGCAAGTAGATAAGTAGGTACCACCGTAAAAAGTGGGAAGGTAAAACGGTGTTTCCTTGCAGCCATGTTGGCCACATGGCCACGAACTTGCACAACACTGGCTCTTCGGCTTGAATACGGAGATGAGCACTGCCCCTAGAGTCAGACACAACTAGCATGCATGTGTGTGCGTGGGGGGAACCTTTTTACTCATTGTTAGCTTAAATACTGACTTTTAATTGTTGTCAGCCATCTTTGGTCATTTTTACAAGAAAAATGTGGGTTTGGAAGGAAGGAAGGAAATACTGTATTGACAAAAATTAGATGGAAGGAGAGGGTGAGTATGCTGAAGGGCTTATGGACCGGTAAGATGAGGGACAAGAAGCAGCAGTAAGAGGTCAGTCTATCTTTCGTGTTTCATAGGTGAAGTGTTAGGGTGGAGGAGGCCTTGGAAACAGTAATGGGTTATCTTTGACCATGGTCATACCTGGGTTTCCTTCGTATTTAAATTTCCTGCGTATTTTTTGGGGGGAGTGGTCATGTGGTTTTTAACAAGCAGTTGGTGTCCTCTCCTCTGCGTCGTACCTTCCTGTTCTGGTTCTGTCCTAACCTGTGTACTACTACGCATTTTGTTCTACTTTCCGGCTCCAGTTTCCAAGGCTCCGTCTTTTAAGCCAGGTAGAAAGGGGAGAAGCTGAATTTACCGCGTATTTTCAGTGCCCTGTCATTGCAACAGAAGCAAAGAAGTAAGCATTTTCGAGCGAAGTTTCTAAATCCAGCCCCTGGCGGTGGTTTAGGAAACTTCGCTGAAACTGCTGTTCAAGAGGCATGGTCGGCCGGGAGCAGAATTTGCTTCTCTTCTTGGTTAGCACGCGATCTTTTACTGCGTAGTTCACCGATGGGAAACTACAGAGAAAACCTAGGTATGACCATGGTCTTTAAGGGATAGTTTGGCTGGGAAGGGGTCAAAACCCGGGCTCAGCAAAAGCATTAACCTTGGCGGCTGTCGCTCTTTGCAGGACGCGCTGGTACTGGATGTGACGCCCAACGATAATCCCCAGGACATTGCTGCTCTGAAGGAAAAAATTGTCGCTCTCCAGAAAAAACACCAGTGATCGGGAAGCAAGAGGGCACTCCCGTTGCACCCCCCCCAACTCACCTTTGTTGCCCCAAACAAAACAGTGTCTGCACTGTTTCTTCCTTACAGGGCCATAAGAATTCCTAGAGCTTTCGTTACCTGAGAAAAGATTGCTATGGGTCCTCCGATTGTAACAAATCTGGCAACGGACATGCTATTATTCATGCTGTTTAATAAATATTTTTGATTTCTTCTTCTGCATTTCTTCTTTTTCGTTTTCTTTGACACTTGCATCCCCAATGCCAGAGATCTTTGGGTAATCACCAATGCAAGTAGGGTGTTGCCAAAATAACTCTTGCTGGCCGGAAGGTAACACAGGTATCCAAAAGAGCTGCCCTCCTGGACTGGCATGCAGGCAATAGCTCGTGAGGAAAGCAGAACCTTGGTAAGCCTGAAACAGAGGTTGGGAAAGTTCCAAGAACCCCGAGGTGAGGGTATTCTGTCTTTGGGATCATGGGAGATGTAGTCCAAAGAGTAACATTTCCAAGATCTCGCCAGCAAGAAAGCCAGCTGTGCTTGTCAAGGGGTGAGAACGACAAGACGTCATTGATGTGCAATAAAGGCTGGGGAAGGCCAGTGCTCTGCAAAGCAGTGGCGCTAGAGATGGGCACAAACCAGAAGAAAGACGAATCAGGGCAGTTCGTGGTTCGCAGCTACTCCTGGAAAGGTGCAAATCACCCCTGCACCTTGGAAACATGAACCAGTTTGCAGAAAAGCCAACCAGTTCGCAGTTGGTTTTTCCAGTTCGTGCAGGGGGTGGGGGAGGGAACTGAATGGCTCCACCCACTGTCCATGTTGGATCTCTACCTGGTCCTACAATCTCCTCCTCCTCCAACTCCTCCTCTTGGCTTCCCTTCTGAGGTCGGGGCCACCTGTTTCTGTGCATGCTCACACCTATCAGCTGATAAGGCCCCATTCCATGAGAGGTCAGGGGCCAGACTTGATGTCTGGAGAGCAGATTTTATACCCTGAACCTCAGGGCCTAAAACGGGCATCCTTCTCTGGAGCCATCTGCCTCCCACCCACCCACCCACTCAGGTGTTCCTTCTGAATGAGAGATCTCCTTGACCCAGAATGAGCCCCCAGGAGCAGAGCCTGAGCAGCAATCAAAATCCTTGGAGGTTTCTCTTTCTCTGTCCACAAACGCCACCTGCTTTCCCCCAAAGAACCCAGGAACACATTACATGTTATAGAGCACCCAACGGTGGTGCTGACATCTCCTTCATGTTCCTGACATATGATTTGGTAGAATCTTTTGAGCTTAAGTAGACCATATTGAAAATTGAAAAGGCATATGGAGCCCAAGAAAACAACACAATCATTTGCAAGATGCAGGGGGCTAAGGGCGTTTATACACGACCCCTAAGCTCCGCCGCAAATGGCTGCAAGGTCCGGACCTTAAAAATGTTTACCCACCAGCTCCGGACTTTGCAGACAATTAAGTGCGACCCCGCCCACTTTAGCGCGTCCCAGCGCAGCTTTCAGGTACCTGCTTTTTGGATGTGACAAATATTTGATCCGGTGTAAGGATAGTGAGTGCGGGGCTCTCCTGGCTTCTGTTTGTTCTTTTTTTGCGCCCCGCCCCTTTAAGAGATCTGAATGCTGCCGGGAACAAAACGGAGGTGAGAAGGCATTCTTTTCTTTCTTTTTTCTCCCTCCCTCAAGCAGCCAGCAACCAGGAAGTGCGGAGGGGGGTGGGGACAGAGGAAGACAGAGGAAGAGCGACGAACCCCTAAGATCTCTGGTCCGAATTTAAGTGGCCAGCGGATCTTAGGGGTCGTGTAAAAAGGCCCTGAGAAAGACCCTGTTGTGATGCTTAGATGCCTTCCTTTTTCTAATGAAGGGTGTCTGTTAGGCTTTAGCTCTTAGCTACTCCTTGGTGGTAGGTTTTACACTGGAGGGAAGCAGCAAAATAATCAACCAAACTGCCCTTTATTTGGGTTTCTGATTTCTTTGCTTTCCAAGCAGGCAGGCATGTTCTGTCATGTACCTTGCCATTAGTTGTTATTCTGATAAGGTTACCTTTGAAAGTTTCTCTGGAGACCTTTACTGAGAAAAATGCCTCCTATAAAGGGAAGCAAGGCATCAAAGTGAAAGCTTTGCTCTGGCCCCAGTCATAGAGAATGGGCCAACTACTCAGAAGGCCAAGACATGAAAGGACTGAAAAGGCCGATTTGCCTTTGGGTTTGGAAGGAAGCAGCACCCAGAATATCCAGGGAAACTTCTCTTGAGATGCCTGTATTGCGACAATGGGGCTTCCTTTCCCAGAAGAGATTTAGAAGAGTTACCAGGGTTTTATAGGGTTGACCAGTTCCTCTGAAGAAAATCTGGATGGAAGCCTCCATGGTGGATGGTGACCATGAATTTTCAGGTGGTGAAGGAAAAGAGGAAAAGCTCTTTATGTGAGCAACAGTCCAGGATCCAATGAAGAAGAAGAAGAAGAAGAAGAAGAAGAAGAAGAAGAAGAAGAAGAAGAAGAAGAAGAAGGAAGGAAGAAGAAGAAGAAGAAGAAGAAGAAGAAGAAGAAGAAGAAGAAGGAAGAAGAAGAAGAAGAAGAAGAAGAAGAAGAAGAAGAAGAAGAAGAAGAAGAAGAAGAATGCATTTGAAGAAGAAGAAGAAAAGAAAGGAAGGAAGGAAGGCCAAAAGAAGAAGAAGAAGAAGAAGAAGAGAAGAAGAGAAGAAGAAGAATTGCATTTGGACTAAACACAGTTTTAGGCCAAACTAGAAATAGTCAGACTTATGTGAAGGATGTGTTACAAGTCTAATTTGTTTAAATGGCTCCTTTTATCTGGGACTTGGCGTGGGTTTAGTCTCCTGGGCTGAACTTCAGTTTGGCAGTAGCTAGGGGGCTATTCCTGCCTAAACCCTACACCACCAAAATCAAGTTGGGATACAAAATCCAAAGTAGTAAGGAATGAACAAGGCTCCCCTCTGGTGGGTTAATCCTGTTGTGAGAGCTGGGTCAGGTGTTCAGTAGAATGAGTCCATGCGTGTAGAAAACTCCCCATCCACAAAGAAAAATGGTGGACAGCATGCAGCTGGTGAGAAAGAGCCCTTGGTCACCCATAGTGGAGAAGGCAGGACAGGCTGCTGGATGTGACCGGGTGCAACCTAGTTCACTCTGTAGGGATCTACATTGGCATTGGCACACCCGTCCTGTTGCTTTACCTTATTCCATGCCAAGCTCACGTCCTTCTCACTTTCCTTACATAGTTAGGGAGAAGTAGATAGGTATTGAACCACCTGCTAAATTTTCCTAGACTATCCTTTGCCTGCTTTAACTTACATAAGAATATAAGAACAGCCTTGCTGGAACAGACCACAGCCCATCCAGTCCAGCATTCTGTCTCACACAGGGGCTCACCAGTTGCTTCAGGGTATTCCCAAGCAGATGTCTTCACCTGCTGACGATTCCCTGCAAATGGCATTATTGAGAGATATCAGCCCCGGAGGTTGTCCTTAACATAAGAACATAAGAACAGCCTTGCTGGAAGAGGCCACAGCCCATCCAGTCCAGCATTCTGTCTCACACAGGGGCTCACCAGTTGCTTCAGGGTATTCCCAAGCAGATGTCTGCACCTGCTTACGATTCCCTGCAAATGGCATGGAGAGGTATCCTGCCTGTCTCTCCAACCCAAAGGTTGTCCTTAGGCATCCATCATGATAGCCATGGATATAACCTTGTTCTCCATGAACTTGTCCAATCCTTTCTTAAAGCGGTCAAGGCTGACCGCTGTCACCACTTCTTCTGGCAGGGAGTTCCACAGGCCAGTGATCCTCTGGAGGAAGCCAAAGCATTCATCTTAGGTTTTTTTTTTCCCTTTCACCTTTGCACCTCCTTTGTGCCTCCTGGGTTGGCTGCAGAAAGCCATCACCATAATATGGATTTTGATGTTTGCCGTGCGTATCTGCTCTGCCGTGATTTCTCTTCAGCCCAGCTGGAAGGGACTTGGAAACCAAGCCCTGTGAGTAAATGTTGAAAGAACCAGGTATATTTAGCCTTGAGAAAAGGAGAATGAGGGGAGATAGAGCAGAATTTTTCAAAGGGTTGAAAGGTACTCCTCATACAGAGGAAGGGCAGGATCTGTTCCCCATCATCTCCGTGCACAGAAGACACAACAATGGCTCAAGCTGTAGGAAACCAAATGTAGGTTTTATATCAGGAAAAAAACTTCTTCTCAAAGCAGTATGACAATTGGGGTGGGGGGAAATTATCTCAAGAGGTGGTGAGCACTAAAGTGATGGAAGCATTCAAGGGAAGGATGGGCCCCCATCTATCAGACAGAACTTTACTCAGATTCTTTCCTTGATCCAGGGATTGGTCTCCTTTACTACAAGGCCCGTTTCAAGTCCAATGTGTCTATCCTTGCTTTCACTGATTCCTAACTTACACATGGAGGCCTTTTGTCTGAATATTCCTGCTGCCTTTGGTATGTTTCTTAAATTTGTTGTTAGAACATAACATAAGAACATAAGAAGAGCCCTGCTGGATCAGGCCAAAGGCCCATCTAGTCCAGCTTCCTGTATCTCACAGTCGCCCCACCAGATGCCTCTGGGAGCGCATGAGACTAGGTATCTATCTCCTGATCCCACTCCCCTGCATCTGGCCCTTGAAGTACCCCGGTTTTAAGCCTGGAGATGACACATCTCCATCATGGTTTGTAACCCGGGATGGACTTCTCCTCCAGGAATCTGTCCAATCCTCTTTTGAAGGCATCCAGGCTAGATGCCATCACCAACTCTTGTGACAGGGAGTTCCGCAGACTAACAACACGCTGGGAGTTCCACAGACTAACAACACACTGCTCATATTTAAAAATTGTTGTTGTTGTTGCATTTGATTTATTTGTTGCAAAATGCCCAGAGTTTAAGTGGACAGTATAAAAGTGGGATAGATAGATAGACAGATAGATAGATAGATAGATAGATAGATAGATAGATAGATAGATAAGGAAGGAAGGAAGGAAGGAAGGAAGGATAGGGATAGATAGATAGATAGATAGATAGATAGATAGGATAGATAGATAGATAGGAAGATAGATAGATAGATAGATAGATATAGATGTGCCTTCACCACCAATCCTTCAGAGAACATTCCCAGAGGCTTCTGCATCGGCCAGATAGATAGATAGATAGAAGGAAGGAAGGAAGGAAGGAAGGAAGGAAGGGATAGATAGATAGATAGATAGATAGATAGATAGATAGATAGATAGATAGATAGATAGGGATGAATTGATTAGATAGATAGATAGATAGATAGATAGATAGATAGATAGATAGATAGATAGATAGATAGATAGGATAGATAGATAGATAGATAGATAGATAGATAGAAGGAAGGAAGGAAGGAAGGAAGGAAGGAAGGAAGGAAGGAAGGAAGGAAGGAAGGAAGGAAGGAAGGAAGAAGGATAGATAGATAGATAGATAGATAGATAGATAGATAGATAGATAGATAGATAGATAGATAGATAGAGATAGAAGGAAGACAGAAGGAAGGAAGGAAGGAAGGAAGGAAGATAGATAGATAGATAGAGAGAGAGAGAGAGAGAGAGAGAGATGGAAGGAAGGAAGGAAGGAAGGAAGGGATAGATAGATAGATAGATAGATAGATAGATAGATAGATAGATAGATAGATAGATAGATAGATAGATAGAGAAGGAAGGAAGGAAGGAAGGAAGGAAGGAAGGAAGGGATAGATAGATAGATAGATAGATAGATAGATAGATAGATAGATAGATAGATAGATAGATAGATAGATAGATAGATAGATATAGATGTGCCTTCACCACCAATCCTTCAGAGAACATTCCCAGAGGCTTCTGCATCGGCCAGATTGCTTTTCCAAACAGGAACTATTTCCAAATGTCTCGAAAAGGTCAGCACGGAAGAATGGGGAAGGTAAGGTAAGAGAATCTCTTTGTGTTTAAGATAATTGTCCCATTAGCCTATCAGGGCCTGTCACCAACCCAATGACCTTTATCAAAAGCTTTGCTGCTTTTGGCTTCTTGCTCCTTTATGCTAATTTGTCCGGAAGCCAAATGGGGGAATCAAAGCTCCTGATAACATAGTCCCCGCTTGCCAAGTCATCGATGTGTGCCATGCAGTCCTCCGTTTGAGCCCTCAGGGTTTGCGACTCAAGGGCTGTGTTTGAAAGGCCCTTGTCACCCGAGGAGAATCTCGTGGCTGGGATTGTTTATTTATCTGATAAGCTGTTCTAGAGGCCTTGAAATCCGTCCAGGATAAACTGGCCTTTTAGATACCCTGTTGTTTCCCACCAGGAGCAGAGCAAAAAATTGATCTTTTGGTGGTTAGAGCAGCCAATTTTGCCCCCCCCCCCCCCGGGCCCCAGTGCCTCCCACACCCTGGGTGTTTGTTGGCAACTCAGCAAAGTCTCTGACAGCAAGCAGGGAACATGTAATCCCCATCTGCTTACCTGCCCAACAGGTGAGCTGCTGAAAACTGAAAGCCAAGTTGGAGGATCTATGAAAAGCAAGCATCCTCTGGAGGCATTCGTGGCTTTGAGAGATTTCCTGCTGCTGCTGCTGCTGCTGCTGCTGCTGTGTGTGTGTGTGTGTGTGTGTGTGTGTGTGTGTGTGTGTGTGTGTGTGTGTGTGTGTGTGTGTGTGTGTGTGTGTGTGTGTGTGTGTGTGTGTGTGTGAGAGAGAGAGAGAGAGAGAGAGAGAAAGAGAGAGAGAAACAGATCCTCTGAAAAAGAGAAACATGCTGTGCAAGACCTAGAAAGCTCTACATGTATGGAATCTGGGCCTGTTTCCGCATGTGTTTGTGGGTGGTTTTCCTGCCACTTTCATTAAGGGCCTTTTTACCGACCCCTAAGATCCGCTGGCCACTTAAATTCGGACCAGAGATCTTAGGGGTTTGTCGCTCTTCCTGCGTTCCCACCCCCTCCGCACTTCCTGGCTGCTGGCTGCCTGAGGGACGGAGAAAAAAGAAAGCAAAGACTGCCGGTTTACCTCCGTTCTGCCTCTCGCTCTTGCCGGCAACATTCCAGTCTCTTAAGTAGCTCTTAAAGGGGCGGGAGCCAAAAAACAACAAACAGAAGCAAGGAGAGCCCCGCACTAACTATCGTTACACCGGATCAAATAATTTTCACCTCCAAAGAGCAGGTACCTGAAAGCTGCGCTGGGACGCGCTAAAGTGGGCGGGGTCGCACTTAATTTCCTGTTAACTCCAGAGCTGGTGGGTAAACATTTTTAAGCTCCGGAGCTGGGAGCCATTTGCCCCGGAGTTTAGGGGTCGTGTATAAACACCAAGTTACTCCTAAGAAAAAGGAGACTGTGTCCACCATATTGGAAGCAGATCTTCATTTATGGCTCTTATTGTTCCTGATTGCATAGGGCAGTGATGGCGAACCTATGGTACGGGTGCCAAAGGTGGCACTTGGAACCCTTCCTGTGGGCACCCGCCATCGCCCCTTCACAGCCACCTGTATTCAGGTTAAATTGCTGTATTGGCACTTTGTGAAAAATTTAGTGGGTTTTGAATCGCAGTTTGGGCACTTGGTCTCTAAAAGGCTCGCCATCACTGGCATAGGGGCACACACGGATGCACAAGGCTCATGCCGTGTCTGCTATATTTAATGGATCAGAATCAAAATCAAAAACTGGGTCACAGAAGCACGCAGAATTTCCCCATACTGAGAGATGGCTCCTGCCTCTAGTTCAGGCATGTCCAAACTTTGGCCCTCCTGATGTTTTGGACTGCAACTCCCAGAATTCTAAGATTAGATTCCCAATGGCAAAGGACTGTGGGAGTTGTGGTCCAGAACATCTGGAGGGCCGAAGTTTGAACATACTGCTCTAGTTGATGCCACTCCGATCGAGAAGCACATAAAACAGAAGCATCCCTAACAGCCATGATTGTCTCTCTGCCACCCTATAAGGCAGCCTTTGTTGGTTGCTTGGAAAAAAAATATTTGCAACGTTTGCCCTAAATAACACCTACATTGACCTTAGGATGTCTGCCGCCTTAGTAAGTGAGGGATACTAGAGCTCCAAGAATCCCAAACTTTGGCTCACTAGATGTTTTGGACTTCACTTCCCAGAAACCTCAGCTGTGCATCGATTCAAGGCAATGGTGAAGGATTCTGGGAGTTGAAGTCCATGCCCTTGAAGGACCAAAGACTGAAAACACACAACTGTAGGCTACAGCCTAGAGATGTGCACCTTTGCTTGTCCCATAGAATCATAGAATCGTAGAATGATAAGAGTTGGAAGAGACCTCAAGGGACATCCAGTCCAACCCCTTGCCATGTAGGAACCCCCATCAAAGTACCCCTGACAGATGGCCATCCAGCCTCTGCTTAAAAACCTCCAAAGAAGGAGACTCCACCACCGTCCTTTGAGGCAGCAGATTATTCCACTGCCAGACAGTTCTAACCATCAGGAAGTGCTACCTAATGTTCGAATGGAATCTCATTTCCTATAGATTGAGACCATTGCTCAGAGTCCTAGTCTCTGAAGCCATGAAAAACAAGCCAGTCCCCTCTAAGATATGACATCCTTTCAGATACTTAAACATAGCTGTCCTATCATCTCAGCCTTCCTTTTGTAAAGCTAAACATTCCCAGCCCCCTAAGCCGCTCCTCATGACACAGTTCTTCCTGACCATCCTTGAGGGTTAGGACCAAGCACCTCAAATTGCACACTGTGATGACAGCTGCCCCATTTTCACTGCAATCTTCAGTAGGAGCCTCTAAGAGGTTGATTGTGTCAATTTGAACAATTGGACACTCCTTCTGGGCTTGCTCTATTTGGGTTCGCGTTATGCATGTTTGACTCGGACCTGGAAAGAAGACTAGCGTTACACATGATTGCATTGACTGATTTCATAAGAACACCAGTGTTTTCCATCTTAGTTACCACCCCTCATAATGGATTTTTCTTTTCTTTCTGCATGCTCATTGTAGCTTGTATCATTTTAGTGTTCTAAGATGCCTCTCCTAGTTCCCTGTTCTTAATTTGAATATATCTTAAATGTTCTGGGCTGTATATCATCCCTCATTATTTTAATTCACCTTAGGTCCTTTTCCAAGGAGAAAGGTGGGGTAAAATATTATAAACAAACAAACAAACAAACAAACAAACAAACAAACAGGAGGTTGTGCAGGACCTACAATGACATCAATGGTGATAAGTGGGGCTGTTTACAAAAAAGTACATCCCCCCTCTCCCCAGGTCATGGCCCTGCAGGCACAACATGACTGGGATCCATTCCTACCATGCTGGTGCCACTCCCAAAGAGGCTCAAGTTCCAGTGGGTGTCTTTCTGGCCTCCTTTAGTATGGCAACCTGGACAAGCATGGCCTGAGAAGGTCTGGTGCCATGGATAGATGATCTTGGATAAAACGCAGCAAGGGGTAATAGTGTCCCAAACCATGAAATGCTTTATAGGTAAGCAACAGCAGCTAGAACTTGAACTAGGACATCAATGGTAATCAGTGCAGGCAAGTCAGTACTGAGATGTGATCCAATTTATGCAACAGTTGCCACCAGTTGAACTTGCATCATCTCTGAGTCAATCTCAAGGGAAGCCCCACATAGAGAGTGTTATAGTAATCAAGCCTGAAGTTCACCAATGCATGCACCAGTGTCCAGAGGGCTCCCTTATCTACTGTAGGTAAGGATGGAGCCAGGTGAAAAGCCTCCATTGATTACAAACTGACCTGGACTTGGCTGCAACCTGGGAGTCTCAAGAGAGAGAGATGGATCCAGGATATTCAGGTGGGAGTGTCTTATTGAGTTGAGACAGTCTGAATCAAAGCGGACAATAATGCTTCAAATATTCTTCACTTCCCTGGTCCAGATATATCCAAATAGCATCCTCTGCCACCTGGTGACAAAAGTTATACTGCAGACAGTGGACAGGTTTCATGTAGATATAGGCATGAATCGGGAAAAATGGCAATTTGTCATCATTTGTACTTTACCAAAATTGATGAATCACGAATCACAAATTTATTTTTTTTTTTTTGACAAACCGATGAATCGATTCCTTGGTTTGTCTTAGAGAGGGTAGCCATGTTATTCCTTTCATGAACTGCAGGCAAAAATTAAAGAAAAACAAAACAAAACAAAACAAAATGTAGGACACAAAACATGTGGCACCTTAAAAACTAACTTTCATATTCTAATGTAATGTTTCGTGGAATACATGTCCACTTCTTCAGACATATAGCAGCAGAAGGAGATCTGTAATATAATAATAATGTCTTGCATTTTAAAAATTATATAAAACACCCACCCAAGCACCTAGAGCCACCAAAGTTGCAGAGAAGCACCCTCTGACTCTCCTCTACGATACCTCCCACTTTGGTGAAGTTTGGTTTTGGAAAGTTCAGGACCCCACCCCCAGCATTTGATACATGCTGCAAATGGCAAGAAGGTTCCAAAAAGGCCCCAAGGGGTTGACAAATAGATGAATCAAAAAGCATTTTAAAAATTGTCACTTTGTATTCATCAGACTTGTCACTTGGAATGAATTTAAAGCCATGGATTTTTGACAAATCAACAATTTCCGATGGAGATCACGATTCATATTTTTAAATTTATGCCTCTCTCAAATGTTAAGTTTTATAATTAAAATTAATTGGTACAATTAAAAAAACAGGTAGCTCCCCAGAAGGACAGCTCCAGGCTCCCCACAGCATCCAGGCTGACTTCTAGGTGACTTCACAATGTGAGGGTTGTTGTGGAGACACAGCATCACACACATTCCTTGTCTTTATTGTTATTGTATAGACCATTCAGGTGGAAACAGCAGCAGAAGCATGTTGTCAATGCTCCCTCCTGGCAGATTCGCCATCTAGAGCCACTTAATTCCATGCTTTAGGCTTCTCCCACCACCCAAGTCCCCTGCAGTACTCTGGCTTGCTCAGCAGCTGGGTTCATTCTTCAGCTGTGTCCTTCAGCTGCTTTATTTGGGGGCGGGGGGGGGCAAGATTATCAAAAAGGGGATTGAAAATAAAACAGCCAGCATTATAATATCATTGTACAAAACGATAGTAAGGCCACACCTGGAGTACTGCGTACAATTCTGGTCACCGCATCTCAGAAAAGACATAGATGGTTACTTCACGTCAGTTTTGTCTCTGTAAATGTTGCGCTTAGGATTGGTACAAAAAAGTCTTACTCCACAGCCGTCACGCAACAACAGGAAATTGTTGCAACCACGTCCCCTGAAGCGCGTCTCAGCGCAACAAACTTGTCCCTGGTCCTGGGGTGTGGTTTTCTTTTATCCCTCTTCTGTCCCACTTCTTCTCCTGGTTCAAGAGAATGTGAAGTAACAACTGTACTGGTACAAATGGTATTTGGCCAGCACAATACTGGCTTCCTGGTTTTTTTTCTTTTCTTTTAAAAAGTGCAAAGCTGTATATCAAAACGTCAGTACGAGACATGGGCATGGAGCGGCGAAATTCTCGTTTCCGTTTTCGGTTCTCGTTATCGTTATGTAACGGGTAACGGTAACGAGAATTACTCCGCTCCAGCTCGAACCCGAACCGAAAAAGAAAAATTGGGTCTGATTTTTCATTGTCGTTCATGGCATCGCGGCGATCGCGCGATGCCAAGCAGCACAGAAAAAAAGTTTTTTAAAAAAACAAACAAACCCCGATTCCCGGCCAAAAAAAGCAGGTGAAAATATGCCTGCCTCAGTGAGGGCACCTACCAGAGAGCGGTGGTTTCTGGGGGGGGGGGTCCCCAGCCTTCCCCCCCTCTCCTGTCCTGGGCTGCTGGTACCAGGCTGGGGGGGGGCATCCTCGTCGTCTCCATTTGCCATGCAGTGGGGGGGGAATCCAAAATGGCGACCGCAATATTTATTTTTAAATCGTGGTCCAAAAACCCACCAAAGCACCACAGAAACATTTGAAAATTAGGTATTTTAAATGCCTGATTTTTATAGTAGCAGCAGTGGGTTTTTCTTGCAATAAAATGTCTCCATTGATTTTATTTTATTTTTATTTTATTTCTATTTTTTTACACCTGCGCAGTGATGGGCTGGCCATGGGATGGGACCATGCAAATGTTTGGACCCATTCCACCAATCGCATGTCCAGGTTTTGACTGAGACTTCTGGATGTGCCAGAGGGCATAAAAAGCCCACTAACCCTAACCCTAACCCTAACCCTAACCCTAACCCATATGCCAGTACACTGTCCTTCTTAGTGGGTCAGAGGCACCCAGAGGTGCAGCCCACTAACTCACCCTAACCTTAACCGTAACCCTAAGCTTAGCCCTTACCCTAACCCCAACTCTAACCCAGATCCGTACGCAAGTACACTTTCCTTCTTAGTGGGTCCCAGGCACCCAGAGAGGTGCCTCCCACAGCCCACTATCCCCTACCCCTATCCCATTCCCTAACCTGTACGTCAGTACGCTAGTATGCTCCCCTTCTTAGTGAGTCAGAGGCACCCAGAGAGAGAGGTGTCTCTGCCACTTACCCCCCCACACCCTAACGTAATGTATGGTACGCGGCGGCTTCGCGTTACGCTTCCCTTCCCTTCCCTTCTTAGTGGGTCAGACGTCAGAAGCACCCAGAGAGGTGCCTCCCAGAGCCCACTTACCCCAACCCTAACCCTAACCCCAACCCAAATGACAAACAACAAACAGAAACGACAAAATTTTGAAAATCATTGCGACAAACGGAAACAAGCCGAAACGGACCCGTCCCGACAATCGAAAACTCGACACGTCATTTTTTCTGGTCGTGCCCATCTCTAGTTAGTACTCATCTAGTGGTTTCGGGCCGCACAAACACATAGCAGTGATTTTCATTTTGAATGAAGGCAAAAATACAAGTAACCGATGGTAGTTTAATGGCATTTGAGAACCGAAAAATCGGTTTTGCAATATATCGAGTTCATAATTTTTTTCAGAAAAAAAGAGAGAGAAATGATCGAAAACCATCAACATTTTGTCATGGCACTAAGACTGTGAGGTAACATTTGTCATGTAACAAGTTATCACGACCATGGGAACACGGGAACAGGGACAAAAAACACATGATCGCGACAAATGTCACCACGGTACAAAAGTAGTTGCAGGACAAAGAAGGAGATGAAGTAAGAGCCATAGTGGAACTGGAGAAGTTGCGGAAGAGAGCGACTAAAATGATTACTGGGCTGGGGCACCTCCCTTATGAGGAAAGGCTAAAACATTTGGGCCTCTTTAGTCTGGAAAAAAGGCGCCTGAGGGGGGATATGATTGAGACGTACAAAATAATTTAGGGCATGAGTAAAGTGGATAGAGGGAAGCTCTTCTCCCTCTCACAAAATACCAGAATTAGGGGACATACACTCAAACTGTGGGTTGGGAGAGTAAGAACAGACAAAAGAAAATATTTTTCACCCAGCGTGTTGTTAGTCTGTGGAACTCCCTGCCACAGGATGTGGTGATGGCATCTGGCCTGGATGCCTTCAAAAGGGGGATTGGACAGAGATTCCTGGAGGAGAAGGTCCATTGCAGGTTACAAACCATGATGGAGATGTGTCATCTCCAGGCTTAAAACCAGGGTCCTTCAAGGACCAGATGCAGGGGAGTGGGATCAGGAAACAGATATCTAGTCTCGTGCGCACCCATAAGAACATAAGACGAGCCCTGTTGGATCAGGTCAAGAAGGCCCATCTAGTCCAGCTTCCTGTATCTCCCAGTGACCCCACCAGATGCGACTGGGAGCGCGCATGTATGGTGGATCTCCCATGGCCATTGTGCATTGAACATGAAAGGACTGCTCAAGATTTTCACCGATATGTGCCCCTGCAAACAAGCCACTGTTCCTTCAGGGTTCCAAGTCAGTAGCTGAAACAAAACTTTGTCCAAGCAAACCTCCTCCTATAATGCATTGATCCTGGCATTTCCTGGGTCAGAAAGACAGTTGGCTCCCCCCTTGGAAACTAGCACCCCAGGTCAAATTGGACCAGGTACATTTTCTTAAGTGTTTGATACACATTGTGCAACCATTAAACAAGCTGTTCAATTGTCTGGGTGTCTATTTGCATTGCAAGTGATCAGAAAGCCATTTGCTGTTTTACACCTGAGTAAATATCACAGGTTTCCCACAAACAGGCTGTTTTCCTTGTTCCTGCCACACAAATTGGATATATAAGGACCACCTGTGGCGGGTTCAAAACACCATCCTTGGAAGAGGGCAGCAACTGAAGAACCCCTCGTTAGAACTCAAGCAAGGTAAGGAGCCTGGACCTTCTCCGCTGAGGCTGGGGCTCACGATTTGTTTCTCTCGAAACAGCGATCCATTTTGATTTTGGTTGGAGAATGTTGCTTTTTATTTAACTTAACTTCATTTTTAAAGGCAGATTTATTTATTTATTATTTATACAGTTTATATGCCACCCACTACCCAAAGGTCTCTGGGCGGCTTACACTGAGTTTAACCTGTTGCAAGGCAGCGTGAATTTTGCATAAAAATTTGGTGGTCCAGTTTGATTTAGCATACTAAAATCTGTTTGGGTAGAGTGTTGTGAAATATGTATGCCGTCAACCAGAGGTTCAAGGGGATGTGCAAGGAGGTAAGTTTAGCTAACTGCAGCCAGGAACCTCCGATTATGGGGATTTCTTGGGACAAACACATGACCAAATTGCAAGATTTACAGAAATGTTGGAGAAGATGCTTCTTAATGACATTAGTTGGGACCAGAACGTTCTTGAATTAACTAAATCCACAGCCTGATGAACCAGTGGTTTTTTCCCCCCCCACTCAACACTGTCTGCCTTAATGTAGAGACCAAGGGGCAGGACTTAAATGGCTTAAATCTGATTGTTAGGGCCAACTAAATTAGAACTATTGAATCAATCTTGGAATGGTAAGTTAACCCTTGAGTAAGTTGCACTCCATCAATGGATCTACTCTGCTAATTGGACTGAGGTTGTCAAGGACAATAGCAGTTCTTGGAGAGGTCTCTCTAATCGTTGGTCTCTCCCAAACCCCAAGTGGGTGGTTCTGTTTAGCTAGCATGCATGGCCAACAACCACGGGTGATAATTGCTGCCAGAAAGTCCTTCTGTTGGTTGAGGTTCGACAATGGTTTTCACTTTCAGCCATGGCTCCTCAGATGTTCTTCAACTGAAACTCCCAGAAACCTTCACCACTAGCTCTGCTGGCCAGGATTTCTGGGAGTTGTAGGCCAAGAACATCTGGGAGCCCAAGGCTGGTTTAGGAGAAACCAGCTGTCATGTAGCACCCATAAGCTTAACTAGCTTTTGATTTTCATAACCTTTCCTACGCCCAAGCAGACAGCTTCAAATGGTTGGTGGGTTGAGAAGAGCATAAAACTGCTTAGCTGTTTGGAAAAAAGGTGCCTGAGGGGGGATATGATTGAGACGTACAAAATAATGCAGGGCGTGAGTAAAGTGGATAAAAGGGCGCTCTTCTCCCTCTCACAGAATACCAGAACTAGGGGACATACACTCAAACTGTGGGTTGGGAGAGTGAGAATAGACAGAAGAAAATATTTTTTCACCCAGCGTGTTGTTAGTCTGTGGAACTCCCTGCCACAGGATGTGGTGATGGCATCTGGCCTGGATGCCTTCAAAAGGGGATTGGACAGATTCCTGGAGGAAAAGTCCATCATAGGTGACAAACCATGATGGAGATGTGTAATCTCCAGGCTTAAAACCGGGGTCCTTCAAGGACCAGATGCAGGGCAGAGGTATCAGGAGACAAAGATTGAGTCTTGTGCGCTCCCAGACATATCTGGTGGGGCCACTGTGAGATACAGGAAGCTGGACTAGATGGGCCTTTGGCCTGGTCCAGCAGGGTTCTTCTTAGTTTCTTATGTTTCCCCACAATGCCATCTATTGAGTCTTTCTGTGTCAGACTCTACTCAAGGCCTTGTATCTCTCGCCTTGTGCTATCCACAATACAGTACTGGAGAAGATACCAACTCCATCATTGTCCCAGAGAGAGACCTCTGGTTGACTCAGTTCTTGGCACACACAAGCAGGGAAGCAAGCACATCCCCCCACCCCACCCTTAATTGAACCCCACCTCCTAGCAGTAACCACATTTCTGGTTTACACAGCACAACCCGTTATGGTTTCTTAAAGAGAGATAAGGAAAGTTACTAACATAGACTAGATTTCCCAGAATAACCTTGCCACCTTGAATGGTGGCTATCCTGGATGGTAGAAACTGAGAGCTGTAGAAGAAACTTTCCCAACTTCTGTCAAATATATAGGCTATATTCATCTTCATCTGTTCCCTCTTTTCCAACTGGTGTTTCACTTCCATTCTCCTTATTCCATGTTTAATTCAGCAACGAGCCAAACTATGAATGCTTCTCTGTATAGGAGAAGAGTTTTTAAAAACGGAATGGGTGGCAAGTTACTTTGCTTGAAACGTTGCCCAGAAGCCTAATTTCTCATCTTTCAAAGGTGTGATTCCACTTGAGGAATGAAATTTGAAGAACCGCGGAATAGCTCAGTGGTTTTAGGGCCTCCTTGACTCAATGATCCCGAGGGACCCTTCTGGCTCTGTCATTTTAAGAGGATGAAAATGCAAAACGTTGAATTCAAATACTGTGCAGTTTAGCCAGATGAAGGACGTGGAGAAAGCCTTGATGCAGGACTCAGTCAGGACCTCTCTCTTGCCATTTTCAGAATCAAGCTGATGTCAATATTTTACCTCCTCCAAATCAATCAATCTTGGCCAATCAGTTTGGTCATGGGCATTGACTTCTTCAGCTGTCTAGATGCCCTAAGCACATCCAATCTTGCTTGATTTCGGAAGCTAAGCAGGGTCGGCTCTGGTTAGTACTTGGATGGGAGACCTCCAGGGAATACCAGGTGCTGTAGGCACCTGGAGTAGGAACTGGCAAACCACTCCAGTACTTCTGCCAAGAAGACTCCATGGACATGGAGTCACGAAGAGTCGGTCACGACTCTAAAGACACAACACACACATTGACTTCTTCACCGCTTGTTTGAGGGAAATGAGAAAGGTTGCTGGGCCACAGAAGGCTTTGGTTTGTTGCAGTATTTGGGATGCTTAACATTCGGACTACTCCACCCAGAATCCCAGCCGGTGTGGGAACTGCATTTCCCAAACAATAATTTTCTGGAGCTCTGGTCTGTTGTTTCTCTGTCACTCTTTCTACACGTCAACGTCTTTCCTTTCAAGGTCAGGAATCTCCATTTCCTTCTTTGGCAATGTTGTGTTGACCGCCAATATTTTTCACAGCTATCAAGATGAAGTTGCTTATCTTTGGGAGCGTCCTTCTCCTTTGTGGTCTCCTGTCCAACTCCCAAAGCTTGGGTGGAAGTCAAGTTTCTTCTGTAGTTGATTTGGACGTGGATGTGTTGCAGAATGGTGAGTACCTTTCATACGCAAAGGGAGAGAAGCAGAGGGAGGGCCTTTTGTTGCTGTTTTATGAGCCAGGCTCCTCTGGGTACCGCTCTTTACTTCTGTCCCACTCCTTGGCTCTCCATTGACACACGGATAATCTGTTCTTCTCAAAAGAAAAGCTTTAGGGCAGGGGTGTCCAAAGTCCAGCCCAGGGGCCAAATGTGGCCCGTTTTAAAATTTTGAGTGGCCCTCAGCCTCTTCTCCCAGCCAGCTCAGCCTGTCACTCCTGCCCACCGGCTGCCCCCTCCCTGTGCCATCTGGAAACGTCACTTTGCATTTTTATGGTTTGCAAGCCCTCCCTGCCTCCCTCTCCCCCCCCCCCAGCCACCTGCCCTGCCTACCCACCCCTGGCTCCGTTGCTGCAGCATCTTCGCCACCTCCTTGCCAGGGAGGGTAGCATCTGCGAGCAACAGTGCAACATGGGAGTGCGCAGGCCGATTCCCAATCCATGCAACAGCCGTTGAACCCTTGGATGCCTTGAAACCAGAGCATTTCTGGCTGCTGCAGATGCGCATGGACCATGCCCTTTCTCCCCCCTTCAGGCTGAATAGTCGGCCCCCACACATTTTCACCTCACCAAATCTGGCCCTCCAAGCAAAAAGTTTGGATACCCCTGCTTTAGAGTGTCCTGTTATGTTATCTTTGGGCAGAGCCTTAGTATCATTTTATTTATTTATTTATTTATTTATTTATTTATTTATTTATTTATTTTATTTTATTTTATTTTTTTATTTTATTTTATTTAACTTAACTTAATTTGTACTTGTTGACTGCCCGACATTCCCTCGGGAACTCTGGGTGGTGTACAACAAATTGCAAATAAACAACTTGCCCGAACATACAAAATCAATAAAAACAAAAACATAACATGCACAACCATACAACAAAGCAGACTCCAGCAAGAAAGGGCTGGAACAAACAAACTAACAACTAACAAGAACCACTGTGCACTCAGTGGTGACCCAAAGCTTTCTCTAAAGAGCCAGGTCTTTAACACCCTCCTGAAGGCCGGCAGCGAAACTGCTAGTCTAATCTCCATTGGCAGTTTATTCCAAAATGCAGGGATGGCCAGGGAGATATTATTATTTTCCTAACTAATGCTCCCAGGATGGTATCCACACCAGAACTTTGGGCCACTCAAAAGGACCCTTTTCATTATCTCTAGATCAGTGGTCCCCAACTTTAGGTCTCCCAGAAATCCTAACCAGCAGGGCTTGTGCTGATGGTTTCTGGGAATGTTAGTCCGAGAACATCTGGGAACTCAAGGTCAGGAGTCAATATCCCTATTCATCACCGACCTACGGAATGTTTCCCCTCCCAAAACCTGAAGAAAGACTGTGGGTTGCTAATTGCTATGAATAGTACATGTTCCTGGTTAGAATCAGGAGGGAGCTTTTAATCCAGGTAAACATCTGTTTTGAACCACTATGACAGTGGTGGCCAAAATTAAGCCCTCCAGATGTTTTGGACCACAACTTCCACAGCCCTTTGTCATTGGCAGTACAGGCTTGGAATTCTGGGAGATGTGGTCCAGAACATCTGGAGGGCTGAAGCTTGGCCACCACTGCACTATGAGGAAGCTGGTGGCCCATGGGGGTTTTCTGCCAGCTATGGAGCTGGGTTGGAACAGCAGCATCTGTTCCTTGGCAGAGGTCCATCCAAAAGTTTTTTTTTTCCTGGAAAAGCAGAAGATCTCCAGGGCTCAAGAATCTCTGTGCAAACAGGACTCTCTCTTCTTCTGACTCCTTGTCATCCCATGAAGAAAGCAAGGGCAGAGGGCTTCTCAACATGCTTCTCTCTAAGCAGGTTGAGAATGCTGGACATCCTGGTGCTTGAAGCAGGGACATGGCACTAGAGCAGTGTTGGTGAACTGATGGCACGGGTGTCAAAGGTGGCACTCGGAGCCCTTTCTGTGGGCACCTGACATTGCCCCTTCACAGCCACCTGCATTCAGGTTAAATTGCTGTATGGGCACTTTGCAAAAAATGAGTGGGTTTTGAATCACAGTTTGGGCACTCCGTCTCTAAAATGTTTGCCATCACTGCACTAGAGCCATTTCTCTCAGAAGTGGGTGGTGAGCCTTTTAGAGTCCCCATGTCAAATCTTGTCTAAGAGTCCAACTCCTCCCCCCACGCTGAAACGATCACGCTAGACACAGGTTTTGGGTACAAACTCTGGGCCACACCTTATTATCTTCAACTGCAAACAGAAAACACAACTCCAGATAGGGGTCTGCTGTAGTGCAGCTTCAAAGTTGGTACCTCGGGGTGTCCCGGAACTCCTCCAACTGGCAGTCTGTTAGGGTGAGTCAATAGCCCCGAGTGTGGCCTGTCCAGGGACAGGACAAACTCGGCCGGCAAGTCCCCTTACCTCATCCCGGGTTGGCCAGCCCCGCCATTTGTGCCTGCCAACCCGGTAGGGCCCCCAGGTGCATGCTCCCCCCCATTGTAATCTCTGGATCCACAACACCGCAAGGTTGGATGGACCTGAAGAGAATGTGGGATCTGACTCACCTACTGCCTTGCCGTTCTCCACACTACTGCCCATGTGGCCAGTCCTCAAACCTACAACTCAACCCACTGCCCAGCACCAGTATGGGATAGGCAAAAAAAAATCCCTGGGCACCGGGCCAATCTGTGCACGGGTCAAAAATTCCTATCTGGCCCACCTGGCGACCAGCCAGACTCATACTAATGCTTGAAGTGGTGGGTGGGTGGGAAAACCCGGCGACCGAAGAGGCCGGAGCCACATGGAACAGCCCTTTTGAGGGCTTACCGAAGTCTTGCCAGCGAGACTGCAAGTAAGTCTTGCGAGCCTTTGGTGGTGGTGGTGGGGGGGGGCAAAGAGGCACCGCATGGCAGAGACCCGTCATGGAGCCCAAGATCTGGAAGAGTCTGGGCCGATTTCCATGTGGAAGAAACAGAAAGCGAGAGGGTTAGTTGTCAAACCAGGAAGAAGTTCTGTAAATGAAACCCGGAGCAGGAGAGGGGTGCTAATACTGACAAGGGCGGCAAAGGAGGAGGTGGGGCAAAGGTGTCGCTGGGCGAGGGACAGTGCTGGAACTGAATGCTGTTTCATTGACTTTCCCGTTTCATTGACTTTGCCGACAACCCTCGACAGCGGTTGGAAGTGCACTGCAGCAAAACGGCTTACTGACCGGGCTCTTGGGCAAAGTTCTCGGGGGCGGCAGCAGCAGTGGAGGAAGACAAGGAGGGCTTCTTGGAGGTCTCCTAGGAGGCAACAATGGTCTACTCGGTAACGTCCTTGGAGGAGATCTCCTTAGGTGAGTTACTTGATTTGGAAAGCTTGGTTGAGCTATCCTTTACCATGGTTTTGATGCAAAGGAAGCACTGAACGTTCTTGAAGCTCTATACAAGCTCATCTTGGGTCAATGGGATGAGCAATGAAAAATCAGTATTCCCAGAATCTGCAAGTTGAGTCACAGCAAGTGGACTTGGTGAGATGAAAACGTTTCACGACTCATCCAAGCAGCTTCACCAGTCCAGCCAAGCTACTTGGATGAGTAATGAATTGTTTCAATCTCACAAGAAAAGAAGCCCAGTTGCCCTGACTCAACTTCCAGATAACCTCACCTAGATGACTGAGGACCTCCACTGACAGCATTCCCAGAAGGACAACTTGCTGCACCCTTTTTAAAAACAATTGTGATTTATTTATTTTTTGAAAATTAAAGTCATAACAAAAGACAAGTTATGTATCATCATCATAGCTATGCCCCATTTCATCCCAGAAATAAAATGATTGTTTTGTTGGGATGCAACATTTGTGTTAAATAAATATGTGTTCTAAAAAACCAACCCCCATCCCATTACAATGATTTTCTTTCATAAGCCCTTTTCTAACTTTCAGTTCGCAAGTTAATTTATCCTTAGTGGCTAAATTCTGTCTCTCGTTGTGCCCTTCATCCAAACTCAACTGATCATTATTTTTCCAATGCCTTGCAAATGCCAGTCGTGCTCCTGTTAACCTAATAGTGGTCGGTTCTGTTTTTCCTCTTACGAGTTTACCAGTTGATTGTTTCCAAACATATTTGAATGTTGTTAGGGGTATGTTGTAGGGCACACTGTTTCTGTCTTCAAAAGTCAACAGGGAGGCCCAGGAATTTCTACAAGATGTGGACCAGAGTCCCATGTGAACTGACAATATCCTTTGTAAGATGCTCTAGAGTTTTCTCCAAGGTGGAGAAGTTCCACTGCATCCCCCTAAGACCAGCATGTCCAAACTTCAGCCCTCCTGATGTTTTGGACCACAACTCCCAGAATTCTAAGCTTACATTGCCAGTGACAAAGGACTGTGGGAGTTGTGGTCCAAAACATCTAGAAGGCCGAAGTTTGGACATGCCTTCAAGAGTTCCTTGACACCCATGTGGTAAGAGAAGAAGACACACTTTGGTCCCTTGTGAAGGACTGCCTGTAAAGCATCTGAGCCAACCCAAGTCCTTGAAATATCCATGTGGATTGATCCACCCTGCAACCTCCTTCAGGACATATTTACTGTTTGATCACTGATTCAAAAGATGTATATTCCCCGTATGGCTCCCCCCCAGCCCCTCTGTTCTGAGCAGTGACACCCATAATTTTCAAGTTCCCAAGGCATGTGCACACACCAGTATGAGACCCTGTGCGGCTGAATTTGAGAGGCCGGGAACTTTCAGTTGTGCAGTATTGTCACCACAGGTCCCTGCCTATAACGTGACACAGTTCGTGGAAACAGTCAGATCCAAGATGTTCGTGTATGTGGGATGGAATGGGGCATCATGTTTTTGCTTTCATGCTTTTGGTTTCCACTTCTGACTTGCTGTCCTCCTCCACATTCCAGCTTGGAAGTTACAGATGCACAAATTCTCGGCGTTACCTTGCAGTTTGTGAACCCAGATGGATTGAAAATTGGCATCGACGTCAGCCTGGCAGTCAAGGCCAACCTGTGAGTTGCTTTCCTCTCTCCCCTTTCCTTTCCTTCTCATTGCCTCGCCGTTACACCATTCGAAGAGGCTTTCTTATCTATCTATCTATCTATCTATCTATCTATCTATCTATCTATCTATCTATCTATCTATCTATCTATCTATCTATCTATCTATCTATCTATCTATCTCTGTCTGTCTGTCTGTCTGTCTGTCTGTCTGTCTGTCTGTCTGTCTGTCTGTCTGTCTGTCTAATATCTTCCTTCCTTTCTCTCTCTCTCTCTCTCTCTCTCTCTCTCTCTCTCTCTATCTATCTATCTATCTATCTATCTATCTATCTATCTATCTATCTATCATCTATCTATCTATCTATCTATCTTCTTCCTTCCTTCCTTCCTTTCCCTGGCCCTTGGGATCAAAGTCAGCATGTACAACCCATGTAAGCTGTATTTATTATTTGGGATTCAGATGCCAGGCCCTGATGAAGACGCCAGCAGGACCTTGAACGGTGAAGCATGTTTCTGAAACTTGAATTGCTCAAGGGGGTTGTCTCATCTGCTTTTCCAGGATCGGGAGTAACCTGCTAGATGTCAAGGTGAAGGTGCACATCGCAGGAAATACCAAAATGGTGGTCAATAACGCAGGCTCTCTCGTTATTACTCCTCAAAGCTGTGAAATATCCACCCAGATTGAGACCGGGTGAGTGGTGCCTCTAGAGTTCAATGCATCCTTCCCTGTATCTTACTGGGTTCTTGCTTGCGATGAGGTATGCTTCTTTTCAGAAAGCAAGTGCTAAGGCTTTCATGCACACACTCTGCAATTATCCACTTGATAAAATTCATTATGCTCTTCATGGTTGCTCTGCAGCTCGCTCAGGGACATAAGGAGTGCAAAATGTGACGTCTGGTTTTCCAAATTCTGCAAATGTTTCTCTGCTGGTACCCTACAGGCCTTTCCTAAGCCGTCTTCCTAGCAAGACAGAACTGCCATGAACAAATTTAAGAGCCTGAATGGAAACCACACAGATTCCACTCTTTAAGGCAGTATTAATGGTTAATTTTAGTGCTATGTGCAGAATGGCAAATGCTGGCCAAACATCCAAATGGCCAACGTAACAGGCATGGCTGCCTGAGCTGGGGTCCTAGGCTGAGTCCTAGAATACACCCAAGAGTCCTCCTCTCGCACCTTTGAATCCGGTTCATTCCTTCCTCGATCACATCTGAATTTCTCATCCTGAGGACCTGCCTAAATCTTGTCCCTTCTGCATAAACAGAAGAAATGGACAGGCCCTTGTCCAAACCAATTGCATGGTGACATAAGCTTTTGTGAGATACGGCCCATTTCCTCAGTTGCTTGGAGATACGGCCCATTTCCACAACTTCAGGTATGCATCCAGGGGAAACATGAGAAATCTAAAGTCTAGTTTAACCTTAGGACTAACAGATGTACTAACAGACGTCTTCTTGAGAACTGTCAAGGATCACAAAATCCACTTGTGCAAGATACACCCAATGGTTTTGCATAGACAATGGGCAGGATTGATGGGGCTGCCGAACAACTAGCACAGATATAGGATGGGAGATACCTGGTTGGAAAATAGTACAGTGACCCCCCCGCACACACACACCTATTGCGGGGTTAGAGACCCGAGCCAACCTGCGATAATTGAAAATCTGCTATATGCTGATGCAGGTCGGGTCAGGCCTGGGGGGTCTAGGTGGGGGGCTCTTGTACTTACCCCCAGCCTGGCGCTGCCTCGAATGGGCCTCTGCGGGCCTTCCTGGGCCTTCTGGAGGCCCCAAATCATTTCTGAGGCCTCTGAGGGACTTTCCTCCCTTACTCCAGGGGGCCTTTTTTCATATACTGTGATCCCGCAATATAGCAGGACCGCAGTATATGAACCACGAAAGATCGGGGGACCATTGTACTTGTGAAAGGGATATGGGAGTCTTGGTGGACCACAAATTGAACATGAGTCGGCAGTGTGATGCGGCAGCCAGGAAAGCCAATGCGATTCTTGGTTGCATCAACAGAAGCATTGTGTCTAGATCAAGGGACGTGATAGTACCACTCTATTCTGTTCTGGTCAGACCCCACCTGGAGTACGGTGTTCAGTTCTGTGCGCCTCTATCTACAAAGAATGTTGACAACCTCGAGCGGGTGCAGAGGAGGGCGACCAGGATGGTTGAGGGTCTGGAGGAAATGTCTTACAACTCAAGGAACAGCTTAGGGAACGGGATGTTTAGCCTTTCACAAAGAAGGCTGAGAAGGGATATGATAGCTATGTTTAAATATTTGAAAGTAGAGATGGGCATGAAACGAGCGATTTTTCGTTTTCGTTTTTGTTTTTTCGTTTTGTTACACAACGAAAACGAAACGAATTTTTTTAAAAAAACGAAACGAAAACGAAAACAAAACAACCAAATTTGTCGTGTTTTTCATTTTCGTTGCAGCAGATGCATTGAACTAAAAAGAATGCTAACGAAACAGCGATTTTTCGTTTTCATTTTCGTTTTTTCATTTCGTTACCTAACGAAACGAAAAAGAATTTTTTTGCAAAAAAGTCACAAAAACAAAAACGAACCGAAACGGACCCCTAAATGACCAAACGACAAACGAAACACCATTTTTTTGAGTCGTGCCCATCTCTATTTGAAAGATATTGGAAAGGGAATAGGTTTGTTTACAATGGCTTCAGAGACTAGGACTCAGGGCAATGGTTTCAAACTGCAGGAAAAGAGATTCCATTTGAACACTAGGAAGAACTTCCTGACAGTTAGAGGTGTTCGGCAGTGGAATAATATGCTGCCATGAAGGAGTGTGGTGGAGTTTCCTTCTTTGGAGGTTTTTAAGCAGAGGCTGGATGGCCATCTGTTGGGAGTACTACTGTGATGGGTGTTCCTGCATGGCAGGGGGTTGGACTGGATGGCCCTTGAGGTCTCTTCCAACTCTTATGATTCAATGATCCTATGAATGGACTGGGGAACAGAAGGTGGCATTTGCAGACTTTCAACGTGTTGATTAGATTAATATCCTGGCACTAGGTGGGATGGCTAGGATGGGGCAGATTCAGAGTGGTTGACCCCCCCCCCCCAAATTCCCCAAATTCTGGCCAATAAGAGAACATCAGGTTGCAAACAGGTCGCTGTTAACTCCCATGGCCTGCTCAACCGATTCCAAAAAGCATCCCCACTGCATAACGGGTTGGGTGCTCATCAACATCATCTTTTCCCAGGTTGCTTCCTGCACTGGAAGGTCCTGTCAATGAACTCTTGAACAAGGCCCTTCCTGATGTGGTGAGTCTTCCAGAAACTCTCTTCATTCGGATTCTTCTCCTTCACTTTTTAGCTTCTTGGCTTGGAACTGAGTAGAGATCCAAGATAGCCACGTGTGGGTGTTGATTTATTTAGATGTATTTATATTTCTATTTATATCCCGCCAGATTTTCCCAAAGGAACTCAAGGCGGCTAACAAATGCAAAAGTTCCACAATACAATACTCACAAAATAAAAATAAGATACTAATAATAACACTAGCGTAAGATGGCGAAGAGAAGAAAAAAACCAAGAAGAAGAAAAGGGTGGACATAATAATTCAAATCCCTGCTCAAGGGTGTATCAACCCCCGAGTTCACCAAATGCAGCAGTAAAGAGCCAATTTTTAAATAGCTTCTTGAATGCTTTGAGGGATTCTGCGGTCCTGATATTGCTCAAGGTGGGACCAGCCACTGAGAAGGCGCGGTTCCTAGTAGAAGTTTTACGCCCCTCCCGGGGAATGGCACTCCAAAGAGCAAAGGACCGGGATGTTCTAGTGGGTCGGGCCGATGTTGATCTTTGGATGATACGCTCCATCAGATATTCTGGTCCCAAGCCATTGGGGGGGTTGTAAATCAAAACCAGTACCTTGAACCTTATTCGGGAGGCAACGGGTAGCCAATGCAGCCGAGCCAGAATGGGGGTAATGTGATCGAATCGACCAGCACCAACCACCCATCTGGCCGCAGCATTCTGCACCCGCTGCAGTCGCTGAACAAGAGTCAAGGGAAGCCCCATGTAAAGAGCATTACAATAGTCTCTCCACGAGATAACCAGCGCCAGCCTGACCAGTTAGCTGCCAGGCCCCTCCACCTGAAATTAGGGACACTGGCAAGTCTTTGAGTCTGAGTCTTTGATACCACGTCCAGCTCCCTCTTAAAAACAATATGTTCTTCCACACGCACAAAAAGGGGGGAGGTGGCCAAGTTCTGGGTCGCATGTTGAGTCTAAGTCATTGCAAAAAACACTGTGAGTCAAGTCTGTGCCAAGTCACTGGTGTGACTTAAGTCCGAATTGACACTGAGTGCCACCACGTGCCTCCTCATCCCTGGCCAATGTCTGAATGAGATGGCATCTCAGTTCAGCCTACCGGAGTAACAGAGCATACCAGAGTGGGTGGCTCTCTGGCCTCACCTTAAGTATAAGGCAGCCTCCAGCAGAAGGATAAAGGAAGAAGGCTGATTGCTGGTCCATCTGACTTAATTCTCTCCCTTGCTAAAGCTTGCAGCACAGACTGGAGGCAATGCATGATGGGAAAATTGAACTTGTAGATTATCCTCCTTCTGGCAGTCATGATGTCTGACCCTTCCCACATGTAAACAATTATTGTTCATCCAGCTTCTTGTTCTTAGTCTGCTGGAGATCTCCTAGATTTGCAGTTCCTTTTTCCTTTTATGTCCTTTCCTTCCTTCCTTTCTTCCATCTATCCATTCATTCATCATCAGCTCCTTCCATCCATCCATC
Organism: Phrynocephalus guinanensis; assembly: GCA_037367245.1. NCBI lineage: Eukaryota > Metazoa > Chordata > Lepidosauria > Squamata > Agamidae > Phrynocephalus > Phrynocephalus guinanensis. The sequence goes on from CM074737.1 coordinate 130,314,182, forward strand.
CATCCATCCATCAGTTCCTTCCTTCCTTCCTTCCTTCCTTCCTTCCTTCCTTCCTTCCTTCCATCCATCCATCCATTCATCATCAGCTCCTTCCTTCCTTCCTTCCATCCATCCATTCATCCATCTATCAGTTCCTTCCTTCCTTCCTTCCTTCCTTCCTTCCTTCCTTCCTTCCTTCCTTCCTTCCTTCCTTCCTTCCTTCCTTCCTTCCTTTGTCTTTCTGCAGTACTTTCCTCTAGAACAGCTATATCCATGTAGCATTGGCTGACTATTCACTCATCCAGCGTAACTTTTTCCCTATTTTTTAAAGGACACACAACATGCAAATGTCAAATTTTAAAAAGTCCAAATAACAATTCAGTGGTCATCCCACCTGATTCCCTCTTCCCTGCCTCTCCCTTACAGCTCTGTCCAGTTATAGATCTTGTTGCACCTGTACTGTCTGGGCTTCTTGGAACTGTTAATAGTAAGTGATTCATTCATTCATTCATTCATTCATTCATTCATTCATTCATTCATTCATTCATTCATTCATTCATTCCTTGATCCTACATGAAATCTGTGGATTTTATTTGATGTAAGCAAAGACAGTAATGGGATTTACACAGACAATTATGCTGAAGTCAGTGACTGGGCAGGGCGTGTGTGAAGAGAATTGACTAGACAAAGGAAATCGTGGTCTTGAGTTATCCAGACCCACGTAGGGCTGCTGTAATAAGACGCTTTGGAGGAGCGGCTTAGGGAGCTGGGAAGGTTTAGCCTTACAAAAAGAAGGCCGAGAGGAGATATGATAGCTATGTTTAAATATTTGAAAGGATGTCACATTGAAGAGGGGACGGGAAGGCCCTTGAGGTCACTTCCAACTCTACGATTCTATGATTCTATGATCTTTAATTAATAGGGCTACCCCTATGGGAAGGACTCGGGGAACCACAGTGACAGCCCAGATGCCCCAATTTAAACCCCATTATTTAATGGTGTCCAAATGCTTCTACTATGGCATTTTTACAGCTCGTATTCTTCACCCAAAATTCTCACTGCTCTCTCCTTTTGTTAGAAAAAAAAAAAACCTCAACGTTGTGCTCTTTGCATGGACTTTCTATGATTCCTCTTCCACTCAGTGGGTAGCAGAGAGGCAAATTCTGACTGATCTCATGCTTCATTCAGTTAAGACTGAGACCCCATGTTCTTCTTACCCTCTCTGTGTGCAAAACATGGGCATAATTGGGGACTTTGCTTTGGCAGCGTTCTGCTCTCACGTTTGTTAGAATGAGCTCCTGCAAAACGATGGTTGCAACAAGGACCGTTCTTCGTTAGACGCACCAGGAGGGTTGTTTCAATCGTGTGGCCCAACCCTCCAGTCGGTCTGTGGCAGCTTTGTGAGCTGGCGTGTGTATCAGGGCTTTGTTTCACCAAGGGAAAGGAGCCAGGTTGTGTGCTGCAGAGGTGATGTGTGCCATTTGTAGAAACCTTCACCGCAAAGGACAACTTTCTTCCTGGTCTCATTCCACTGTGGAAGGAAACAATTCTGACGAGGAAGATAAAAACCTTTCTCAGACTACCTGAGAAATAGTCTCTCTTCGCAAGCATGAAAAGGGCCTCAAGGGTTTGCCACATGGCCACATCCTCAGCATGGTCCACAAAGCTACCACACCCGAGACTTATTTCTCGGAGGACTCCCCGGTTCATGCAGGCCATCAGTAGGTGAACCCCCCCCCAAGTGACCCACTCATGTTTCTTGCCTACCCACTGGACTAAGAAACCTCTGCGCACCATGATGCACTACCACGTCCCAAGTTCTGTCGTTTTACACACGATCTACAGTGGAACCTTGACCTACATGCCACTTGACTTACAGCATATTTGACTTGCAGCAAGAAGGGGCCTGTTTGACTTGCACCGCAGGCTCTGACTTACAGCTCAGAGCCCCGATGCAAGGCCCCGGAATCGGGCGGCAGCCACGACCCAGCATCGTGGCTGCCGCCTCCAAACTGCTCCTGCCTTCTTCCTCTTCTCTGGCAGTGGTGGCTTTGTCAAGGCCAGCTCCGAGTACCTGGAGCTAGTCCTCGGCCTCGCCGAAGCTGCCGCCGGAGGAAAAGAAGGGCCGGGAGCTCGGAGCTGGCCTCGCTGGTTAGACAGTCGGCTCAGTCCACAATGGAAGCATTTTAGTTGGGGAGCTGTACAGTTATGGGACTCTAATGATAAGCATAGGGTTGTTCAAAATGATAAATTTAGGTGGTTACTCAAAAACTGCCACGCAAAGAGTTAGTTCATTTGGTTTATTAGACATAGAAACCCAGAATTATAGATATTATACAGCAAGAATATAGGAAGCAAGTATTATATACAGAGCAAACTTATTAGTAGTAGTTCCAGCACAGTTTAAATTGATCCATAGCACGGATCAGACCCTGCTGTTCTGACCCCCCCCCCCCCAAACTGGTCTCTCATCCTTTTATACCTTTTTTGTGACCGCAACTTACGCATGTTACACGTGTTGTTCCTCTCACGTTTTTCTTAGATCATACCCAGTTGGCCATCAAAAGCTATAATGACCTGACCTTAGTCTTGTCTCCTACTTCCTAGTTAACCAAAAAATATTTGATGTTCTTTGTAGACTGGCACCCCCACACTTTATCTTTTTCTGTGCTCATGCCAATCCTTTAGTTGGGTCAATGAGACCTTCAGAGAAATGTATCGGACACCCACAGTCGGGTTTGTCAACACTTCAATAATTTTGACTTTTCTCATGCTTATAGATCCTTATCAAGAACTTGGAACGTCAGGTTAAAAATCAGTAAAACTTAAATGTTATACATTGTTGCTATGAACATTGAAAAGTGGAGGCGTATAACTTGTGGACTATAATTCCACTGCCTCCTCCTCTCTTTGAAGAGACATTTCATTTACATCCCCTGAAGGAATCTCCTATCCCAGTCAAATTTGTGTTAAATTGCTGTTTTCGGGGGTCTTTTTCATCGTCTGGAACGGATTAATCCACTTTTCCATTACTTTCTATTAGAGATGGGCATGAAACAAACAATTTTTCGTTTCCGTTTTCGTTTTTTCATTTCATTACACAATGAAACGACAAATGAGTTTTGTCTCCAAAATGAAACAAAACGAACAGAAACACCGGAAATTTTGTCTTGCGTTTTGTTTCCGTTACTGCAATACAGTGAACTGCTTTAAATTCTAAAAAAAAAAAAAAATCACAAAAAATTGAAATAACTGGTAACAAAACAGTAATGAAACAAACGAAAACAAAAATGAACTTTTTGCATAAATTCACGAAAAACGGAAACGAACCGAAACAGACTCTCCAAACGACAAACGAGAAACGAAACATCATTTTTTTTATTCGTGCCCATCTCTACTTTCTATGTTTGACTTATGTCTAGACCTCCACAATGGATTAATGACGTAAGTCAAGGTTCTGCTGTATTTCGCATGGACCACTTGGGGGAATTCCCGGGAGCAGGAGGCCCTTTGGGGCCACTAGGAAATGTTTCTTCCTTCTCTGATGTCTGTTTCTTCTCTGCCCAGCGTTGCTGCCAGTTGACGGTCTCGGAGCACTGCAATACACCCTTGCCAACACGCCTTTGGCCACTGATAACGGACTCCTGCTGGGCCTGAACGTAAGACATCTTTTCTTTCCCTTTTTCTGTTTTAGTGCTTGTGATGCTTCCCTCCCAGGAGGCTGGCCATCATCCCACACTCTCTTGCAAACAAACCCCACCAGACTCAGGAAGGCTCTCTTTTTTTTTTTAGATGTCAAGGAGAGGAAACACAAGCCCATGTTTGGCACCTGCTTCCCCCACAATCTGCTAACAAAATTTCGTTGTTCCTGAAAGGGGGCAATGACAATAAAGATTCCTATTCCTATTCCTAAGCGGGCGATCGGGCTCACGTGGTAGCCATCCAAGGGGTGTTCAGCTCCCAGGAATTTCAGCTTTGCTGGAAGAGTGATGGGCTCTGACTGGCCTTGAACACAACCTTTGACCCAAGTTGGGTTTTAGGGTTCCCCCATGAGGGTGTGCCTCATTTCTAGTAACCCGGAGGTCACCTGGCCATCCTCTTGGACCAGACTTTTGATGCAGCTGCACCTTTGGTGTATTTGAAAAGGCCAAGTCTGTGATATGTAAGATCCCCGGGGTGTTTTTTTTTTTTTAACAAAAAACATGAAATAGGTTCAGCTAGAGCAGACATGTCCAAACTTTGGCCCTCCAGATGTTTTGGACTACAACTCCAAAAGTCCTTTGCCATTGGCCATCTAAGCTTAGAAATCTGGGAGTTGTGGTCCAAAACATCAGGAGGACCAAAGTTTGGACATGCCTGAGCTAGAGCAAGGCATAGGCAGGTAAATCCTCTTCCCAATCCAAGTGCCTCTACCTTTTCCTGTCTGGATTGAAAAGACACGTGGCGAAGGGGTGCCGTTTTGGGTGGGGAAAGCCAGGCCAAGGGAGAGAAGGCAAAACACCCCATTTTCTTCCCTTGCTAATTCAATTTCACTTCGCCCTACACACACACACACACACACACACACACACACACACACACACACACACACACACACACACCAAGGTCTTCGCAAAGAGGTCCAGGCAAAATGGCCAACGGTGTCTGTTTTGGCTCCCAAGCAGTAGCCTCTGGGGGCATCTTGTTTCCATGCCGTGGGAACATGGAACACACGAAGGGAACATAAGCTGACCTTTTTTTGGGGGGGGGGATTGGTTGCATCCAACATGGCATAATTAAGCAATAGCCATGACGCCTACAAATAATCAAACGGCACGGCTTTTAGGGCGAGGAGTTCTGTTCTCAGAACCTAATGGCGCCAGGTGCACCACTGCACACACAAGGGAGCAGCTCAGGGGGTGGCTCTGAAATCGACAAGGCAGCGAATCCTCTTGGGAGTTAAGCGAAATGCTTAGCCCCACTCTTACCAAAATCCACTGGGGGTCTTGGATGTTCTGATTAAAACCCAGGACAGATTCGCCACCCCACTGACTCCCAAGCCATTGGCCTCTCCTGTGATGAGGGCTGTGTGCCTCGTTCTTCTGATTCACATTTTCACACCACAGGGCTCTCGGTCAGCTTGGGGCACTGTTTGGTGTCTATCTCTCAAGGATGGTTCTTCTGATCTTTCTTCCAGTTGGGGCTTGTTGGTTCTTCAGGCAAGTCGTTCCAGTTCCCTGCAATAGATGCATCCAGTCTGCCTCTGCGTCAGTCTGGGGATGGCACCTCCAAAGTTTTCTTCTCCAAAGACATCCTGACCTCTTTGCTCCGACTCCATCTGAATGCAGGAAACCTCAACCTGCACCTCAAAGAAGGGGTAAGGCACCAGCTCCACCTTGCCCAGACAGATTTCATTTCGCAGACCATGCTGGGTGGGCGGGAGAAATCTGTAAAACTGTAGTTTTAAAAAATGAAGAAGAAGAAATAATTTCCCAGGGTGAGGGCATCGTAGGGCATAAAGAAGATAAGAAGGGTGTGTAGAGGAAGGAGTTTCTCTCTGGACTGTTTTGCCAGTACCAGAACCAGCACTCGTGTCGGGTGTTGTTTTTTTTTGCCTAACGGGAAGAGGGATATAGGAGAAGGATGGCTGGTAGAGGAAGACAGGAGAGTTAATTAAGAGGGTCTTTTCCTATTAAGCCAGTTCTCAGGTATGTCACGGAAGGGAGGAAGAGAAGTGTTGGAAGACGCGGTGTCCATAGATTAGCTGATATCATAGATTAGTGATATCGGAAGGATCTCAACAAGCCGAAAGGTGTCCAGAGGAGGGAGACCAAAGTGTCGGGAAGTCAAGCCCTGTGAGCTAACATCAATATTAATATTTAATACAAAATGTTTTATATTTTATATTTAAATTTAAAAAATATAAAATTTATAAAATTTATAACAAAAAAATCCAGGGGGAAAAAAAACTATTTTCATGTGTACTACCAGAAGCATCCACAAGAGGGACTATGTACTATATGATTGTGTGTGTGTGTGTGTGTGTGTGTGTGTGTGTGTGTTGTGTCGTTTCAGTCATGACTGACCCTTCGTGACTCCATGTCCATGGAGTTACTTGTTAGCAAATAATACACAGCATGGTCACTGGTAATGCAGGTGGGGAAATGTATAGGTTCCCCCCTCCTTTTATTATAGCTGGTTCAAATCTAAGGGCTGGTCTGAAAATTCTGCTCATATGGAATCTAACAGAACACTTGGCAAAGTCAATTGATTGAATGGTGAACTGAGTGAATCTAGTAATAGGCTAGGAGGGCCTCTGGATTATATCTGTCAGAGGTCTTTCTATGCTCTTACTAGGATGACCTTGAGATGCCTGGAGTTCAAATCCCAGTGTTCTTGATGTTGTTCATACTATCTATCAGCCTCAGTTGTGTTCCTGTAAACAAGGAACAGCGGGCCCAAAATGCAACCTTTCTTGGTTGGCTGCCATGGAATCATAGAATCATAGAGTTGGAAGAGACCTCAAGGGCCATCTAGTCCAACCCCCTGCCATGTAGGAACCCCATCACAATATTTCCGACAGATGGCCATCCAGCCTCTGCTTAAAAACCTCCAAAGAAGGAGACTCCACCACCCTCCTTTGTGGAAGCTTACTCCCTTGACGGACAGCTCTAACCGTCATGAAGTTCTTCCTGATGTTCAAATGGAATCTCTTTTCCTGTAGTTTGAAACCATTTCCCCGAGTCCTAGTCTCTGAAGCCATGGAAAACAAACCAGTCCCCTCCTCAATATGACATCCTTTCAAATATTTAAACATAGCTATCATATCCCCTCTCAGTCTTCTTTTAGAGAGGCTAAACATTCCCAGTTCCCTAAGCCGTTCCTCATAAGACATTTCCTCCAGACCCTCAACCATCCTGGTCGCCCTCCTCTGCAACCGCTCGAGGTTGTCAACATTAAGAAGATGCAGGCAAAGAGAAGTCACCACCGGGCTTGGGGGGCTTGGGGAGGTTGTGAATTGCACAGTAGAGACACCAAGTAGCTCACTTTTCCTGTTGCTTTGCTTCCCTGCCATTCCAGGTGTCTGGCATACTGGACATCTCTATCCTTCGGTCCTTGTTACCTCCGGTAAGGCATTTCTGTTGGACATCTCCTTTTCCTGGAAGGCGTTTCCTATGCCTTCGGTCTGCCTCGCCTGTGTCTTGATCCTGTGCCTTTTCTTTCTCTCCAGGGGACTCTTCCCGCCAATGTGCCTCTGGAGGCCAAGGTTGAGATTAAGGATGTTCAAGTGGTTGCTTTCGACAACGGACGAGCCACCATAAACCTTGTTGCCACCGTTGATGTCTTTGCCCAGACCGCCAGTGGTCCCAAGTCCCTCTTTGCCGTGGATATTGTAAGTAAGATGAGCAGAGGGCTCTTTGCCAATGTGTCATCTCCAGGCTTAAAACCGGGGTACTTTAAGGACCAAATGCAGGGGAGGGGATCAGGAAACAGATATCATGTCTTGTGCGCTCCCAGATGCATCTGGTGGGGCTACTGTGAGATACAGGAAGCTGGACTAGATGGGCCTTTGGCCTGATCCAGCAGGGCTCCTCTTATGTCCTTATGTTCTTAAAGGGGGATTGGACGATTCCTGGAGGAAAAGTCCATCACAGGTTACAAACCATGATGGAGATGTATCATCTCCAGGCTTAAAACCGGGGTACTTCAAGGGCCAGATGCAGGGGAGTCGTATGAGGAGACAGAGATCTAGTCTCGTGCGCTCCCAAAGGAATTTGGTAGGGGCCACTGTGAGATACAGGAAGCTGGACTAGATGGGCCTTTGGCCTGATCCAGCAGGGTTCTTCTTATGTCCTTATGTTCTTATGTCCTTTTGTTCTCCTTGGTGCCAAGAGAAGCACAGGACTCCTCTCCAGTTTCTGGGCCCTTATTTTCTCACCTCCAACTTCCTTTCCCCCGATTATCAACACTGAATCCCCTTCACCAAATCAAAGCCAAGCAACTTTTTTAAACGCCTTATTGGTGACCGACAGAACGGGAATCCGATCACAACCTTGCTTTCATAAAAATGGAGAAGTGGGTTTTTTTTTAAATGATCTCAACTGCACTGTAATTCACTGCACCAGCAAAACATTCCATGTGGGTATCTTAGCACAGTCAATTGCACTAGAGTAGGCCTATCAAACCAGTGGAACTTATGGAGGCACTGACTCACCCCCTTCCCCCAATGGGGCTACTTTGGTGACGTTTACTGTCTGCTGGATGAGAGCGAGGGTGTTTGGGGATTTGGGTGTGTATAGTCAGCTGTAAGCTCAGGGTCAAAACATCAGAAAGTGTCAGATCCGTGGCTTTCCTGCAGCTATGGGGCTGCTTCCGCTTGTAGCTTCTGTGAAGCTGGCTGCAGCTGCACTTGGGAGGAAGGCATTGCTGCTGAAGGCGATTGCAAAGAAAGAGGGCCAGGAGGCTCCCGAGTAGAGATGGGCACGACTCAAAAAAATGGTGTTTCGTTTGTCGTTTGTCGTTTAGGGGGTCCGTTTCGGATCGTTTTCGTTTTTCGTGAATTTTTTTGCAAAAAAAATTATTTTCGTTTCGTTACATAACGAAACGAAAAAACAAAAACAAAAATGGAAAATTGCTGTTTTGTTAGCATTCATTTCAGTTCAATGTATTCGCCACAATGAAAATGAAATGCACGACAAAATTTCTGTTGTTTCGGTTTGTTTTGTTTCATTTTGGAGACAAAATTCGTTTTTCGTTTCGTTACGTAACTAAACGAAAAAACGAAAACAAAAATGAAAAATTGCTCATTTCATGCCCATCTCTACTCCCGAGTCAGCCAGCCAGCCAGCCAGCCACCTTAGTACCCCTGGCTTCCAACATCTCGCCCGGAGCCTTGCTCAAGGAGAATGTGGTTGGGTGTTCCTAGAAGTTGCCCGCCCGCCCCCTGCCCCAGCTTTTGATGGGGTGTTGGTCCAAATGACTCTGCCTTCTCTGGGGTGTGTTGACCTCCCCCGTCCCACCCTTGCTCAGTTCAGAGACCTCCCCAACGTGTAGCCTCCCTCCCCCCCTGCCCAGTTTCTTCTTCCTAGCTCCTAGGAGTACAGCAGAAGGAGGTAAGAGGACGCAGGATTACATGTGTGGTAGGAAAGAAGCCCTTTGTAGTCGCAGGAGCAGAGGAGGTTTTTGAACATGGCAGGGAAATAGTCCATCTCACGGATTGCAACGCCCTTGTTTTGACTGCAGACTGCCCGCCTGACTGGAACCGTGGACGTCACAGGAACAGCTCTGTCCTTCTCCTTAACTGTGGATGAGTAAGTGGAGCCCTCTTCCAAAATGTCCAACAAAGTAATCATCCCCGTTCTCACAATAACAAGGGTCTAGCAGTGTCCTCCAGGAGTTGCTATTTGTAGATTTCCTGAATGGCTTTTGAGGAACGGCCATGTTAAAATGCCTCTCCCCCCCCCGCCGCCCCATTTGCACTGTTTCCCTTCATTGTAGTCAGATCAGTGTGAGGGACAGCACTCTTGTTCAGGAAGCTACGGCCCTCCGTGCTTCCACTGGCATCTCATGGTGTCGCCTGGGAATGTATATGGCTTATGGATGGGCCACAAAGCAAAACACCCCATGAATTGGGCCATTTTATGGTTTGTTATGGGATGCTTCAGGTAAACGTGCCTGCACAGGATGAAATGAAACTCCAAAAAATGTTAATAAATAGGCATTGACTATATATAAAGTGATTTAAACACAAAGAAAGTACACAGAAATATGAAAAATTATAAAATACTTTATTCAGTGCGCAACCTGGGCTGTTTGGCTGAACACAAAGCTGAGCTCAGCCTACACTAGTTGGTTGAAAAACACTATAGACATTTGATTTACGTTGTTTTATAGTTTCATCATTACATAACAAAACAAAGTGAAACGAAATGAAATGAGGAAGGAGCATTTCGTTATAGAGGAAACGAAACGGTCATTTTTGCATTGAAACGAACCATTTTGTTCCATCGTTTTCTGAGGGCTCCTGCTGAGTTGTCAGTGGCTGGACCCCTTTAAACCTGGCCTAGCATTGACAGCTCCAGAAAATGGTGGGGGGGGCAGCACAATCACCGGAACTGCCCTCCCCACCATTTTCTGCGGGTTCCTGCCAAGCTGTCAATGGCTGGATCCCTTTAAACCTAGGCCAGGGGGTCCCCCTGGTGCCGACTGGGCCAGGTTTAAAGGGGTCCAGACGATAACAGCTCAGCAGGAGCCCTTAATAATCTGGTGTCTCTAGGAGCCATTTTGTTTCACTTCATTTTGTTTCATATGAACTTTTTTTAAAAAAATGTAAAACAAAATGAAACAAAAGGGGGTGAGCACAAAACGAAACGAAACATTATTTTTCCGTTTTGTGCCCATCCCTAACTCAGATATCTCAAATGCAGTCTTCACCAGCCTTGGACAGAGTCTAGGTCTTCCTTTCTTCCCCACACCATCCAAGTTTGGCAAAAAGCAAAAAACAAAAAAACAAAAAACAGATTTGGGACATCTAAGTTATAGACCCCCAAAATAGGTTCCTCACAAATGTGTTCCTTCACAGCTGAAGACTCACTGAAAAATTGTGTCTCTATCTGAGGCGGTACCCGTTCCACTGTTCCAGCAAGTCCCTAATTGCACAAGCCACAAAACAGTTCAATTTGTCAGAAAGTTCATAAAAGTTCATGGTTTGTAGTTTTCAAAAAGTGATGAACCATGAACCATCACTACCATTTTCCTGGTTCGTGCTTGTCTCTAATACAGATATAATTGCACAAGGATGAATTATACCTACTAGAAACTTACAGTAAGAGCCTCGTGGCACAGTGGTTAAATGCCTGTACTGCAGGTAAAACTGTGTTCACAACCTGGGGTTCAATCCCAGGGAGCCGACTCATGGTTGACCCATCCTTCCATCCTTCCGAGGTCTGTAAAATGAGCACCCAGCTTGCTGGGGGGGGGGGTTGTCAATGTGTAGCCTGCATAATCAAACTGTAAACCGCCCAGAGACTACTTGAAGTGGTATGGGGCGGTATATAAGCAGAATACTTTGCTTTAATGTGATGTTCTACATGGGGCCACTTTATTCTCCTGCAAGGACAGTTGGACCACCATATCGGCTGGTGATTGGTTCCAAGCACAACCATCCCTGGATACTGAAAACTGTGGATAATAGTGAACATAAGAGGGGAGAGGGGGAGAGAGGGAGGGAGAGAAAGAGTGTGCAGGAAAAAAAAGAATTTTTTTCACATGCATTACCAAAACTGGCCACTAGATGGGGAAAGAGACCATGTTATGCATTCTTCACTAATAGCATGCATAGAATGATCTCTGGCTCTTTCTAGTGGCTGGTTCTGGTAATACACATGAAAACAGTTTGGATTTTTCATTTATTTTAATACAGTAATACCATGATTTACAAGTACCTTGGTTTCAGAGTGTTTTGTAAGACGAGCAAACATTTCTTCTAAATTTTGCCTTGATCAACAAGCAATGTCTTGCAATACAAGCACTGGAGCAGGTCACATGATCACAAGTGAGCCACTGTGGCTCTCTTTCTCTCCTACTGAATTCTGGGTGATTGTCTGGAATGTTCCATCTCAGGGAAGCCTCAAAAGCAGAGGGAGGAGAGAGGGAGGGAAGTCTCCTTTGCACCAGCCATGAAGGTTTTCAAAGGTGAGTGCAGGTTAGGGGCTTGTTTTGGTTTGCTGTATATTTTTCTTTAATTTGTTTTCAACATATTTTCTTATTTTTCAAACCATTTCTAGTCATGGGGCAGCTAGTCAAGTGTTAATAGGGCTACAAATTAAGTTTTATTATTGTCACATTAAAAACACTGAGTAAAATCCAATCGATAGTCCCAAACAGAGCAGATTCCACAGCCAGGTATGTAAACCATGGTGTGAATGTGGACTTCGAGCCAACTTATTTTGTGAGTTTTGACATTTTTTGTGTACAGTATGTGGTCTATGGAACCCCAGAATGAATTGCTTGAATTTCCATTATTTATTATGGAGAAATTTGCTTTGATATAAGAGTGTTTTGGTTTAAAAGCATGTTTCTGGAGGAGATTATGCTCGTAAACCAAGGTATTACTGTATTTTTAATATTTTTCAGACAGTGAATAAGTGAAACCAGTGGTCCTAATACTGTGGATCTGGGGGTCTACTCTAGTCTCCAAACAACAGTCAGAACATATGACTGTTACTTAAACTTTTTAAAAAGCAATATTGTTTAATATTGTTTCTGTAGACCGTAATCTTTCAAGACATTTATTGCAGATTTTGAACATTGATATCTTACATTGTTTATTGCCCATTATCCTGAAAGCTTGTTTAGTTCTTGGGCCCACTTTGACATCAAGCGAGATAAGACGCCTAGTTTACAAAGACCATTTGCATTTCCATCTCTCTCTTTTTTTAACAGTGTCTCCGTCAGCGTCTCTTCTTCTGCCGTTGGCGCCATTGATGTAAGTGAACATTTTAATGCCTAACATAAAGGTCTAAACCCAGTTGTTAGCCCAACTTAGAGTTGTCCTATTGAATTGATAGGAACTGGGCAAGTCAACATGCATGCAAAATCCATTGCTACGGTAGGTCTACAGTCATCCTTCACCCATACTGCAGTCTTGCCAGTATATGGGTGGGGAGGGAGTGACTTTTTCGTTTGCAAACCTGCCTGGATCGCTCAGTGGTTTAGGTCTCTGGCTGTAGAGTCGGAGCTCAGTTCCCAGCCGTGCTACCATTGAGAAGAGCCATCCTGTGTGACTTTGTGCAAATTGCACGCAGCCTCAAGTCTCCCTCCAGAAGAAGGGAAAGGGAAACCACTTCTGAGTATCCTTGGGGCCTCTTCTGAGTCATCCCAGAGTGCAAGACACATTAAAAAAGAGGCTCAAGCTTCAGGGGTGCAGATTTTAGACTGAATCTCAGGAGAAACTTCTTAAAGAGCCTCGTGGCACAGTGGTTAAATGCCTGTCCTGCAAGTAAAACTGTGCTCACGACCTGGGTTCAATCCCCGGTAGCAGGCTCAAGGTTCACTCAGCCTTCCATCCTTCCGAGGTCGGTAAAATGAGTACCCAGCTTGCTGGGGGGGGGGGGCAATGTGTAGCCTGCACGCTGTAATTAAAATTGTAAACCGCCCAGAGACTACTTGTAGTAGTATGGGGCCGTATATAAGCAGAACACTTTGCTTTTGCTTTGCTTTAACTGTTAGAGCAGAGTAAGGCAAGGGAACCCATGACCTCACAGGGCAGGGAGCGCTCCAATGCTGGAGGCATTCAAGAGAAATTTTGACAGCCACCTGTCACATCACATGTAATTGGATTTGGGTTCTTGGCTTCAGCAGGGGTTTGCACTCGAGAGCTTTATATAGGCCCCTTCCAAAGTCCATTATTCCACGGTTCTATGTCGTTATAAACCTCTCTCTTTGTTGCAGGTTAGTGTCCTTGAAAACTGGGCCACCAATCTGATTGATGGAGGGATTGTTGCCAAGTTGAACGGTAAGGTCGCCTTATGCCCGCCATGAAGTCACTGGGCGTAGGATGGGTGTGGAGGTGCTTCCCATGGGATTCAAGCACCCATCCTATGACAAGGCTAATCCTCTCTTCTCTCTTCTGCTCAGAGCTCTTGTCACTCCCTGTCCCTAACATCGCCAACCTGACGCCTGTCAGTGGCTCCGTCAGCACTGATGGGGTAAGAGTCCAGTTGTTCCTTTATTGCAAACGATGGCTGGGAGCGTTCCGAGCCACTCTCTTGAGTCGGGCAGTTCCACAGGCCTCACAATCGGGTCTCCATCCACCGGAGAACACTCCAGGAGCAGACATGACTCCCAGAGAACGTACCATGTGCTTTCCAAGTCCAGGGACCTAAACAGAGCATTTATGGTCTTCAGGGGTAGAGATGGGCATGAAACGACCATTTTTACGTTACGGTTCTCTGTTATTCGTTCCGTTACGTAACAGTACGAATAACGACTGTTGCGATGGGGCAGGTTCGAACCGAACAGAAGCAAGAAAATTTTCTTCGGTTCTGTTCGTTTCCGTTATTGCCGTCGCACTGCTTGCGTGATGAATAATGGAGCAGTGGAGGGCGGCACGAGGGGGCTGGGATCACGCCTCTGTGCGCGGAGGCAGGATCCAAGCCCCCTGTCCAGCCATCTCCGATTGGTGAATGACAGCCCGCTGGGCTGTCATTCAACAAGCGGAGGGCGGCAAGAGGGAGCTGGGCCTGGTGGAGCCTCTTTGCCCCCTCCCCGCTGGAGCCGACGGCGCGAGACTTTGCCGATCTCGCAAGAAGAGGCAGGATCTGAGCCCTTATGGGCTGGGCTCTGGGATCTCAGCCACGTGATGAAGCAGCAACAGTGCAGCCGGCTCGGAAGCCGGAGCGGAGGGTGTTGTTGGAGCATGAGGGGGGGAGTGCAGCAGCACCCCCCACAGGTTTCCCAGGTCTAGGCCGGGAGGGGGGTTCGGGGCGGCGGTCTGCCGGGGGTGGTGGCTCCCGGGGCGAAGTGGTTCCCAGGGAGAAGGGCCCCAGTTAGGGTGGCGCTGCGCGGGGCTCCAGGGGTAGAGACCTGGTGGGGGTGGGAGACGGTGTGGCGGATCGGTCCTTGGGGAGGGGGCCCAAGGGAGGGCGGCGCTTGGTGGTGCTCCAGGGGTGGCGGCCTGTTGGGGGTGGTGACTGGAGCAACGCCCAAATCCAGAAGGACTCCCCATGGCCACAGGATTGCTCTCCTGTTGGCAGACTTGTCACCGGCTCCGGCGGCGCCCGGCCCCGGGAGGGCTCCCCGTGGCTGTGGGACGGCTCTCCCAGGAGGCTTGCCCCAGCCCCGGGAGGGCTCCCTGTGGTCGCGGGAATGCTCTCCCGGCTTGCATGCCGCTGGCTCCGGTGGCGCCCGGCCCTGGGAAGGCTCCCTGCGGCCGCAGCTTGCCGCACCCAAAAAACAAAGAAACGGAAACGGAGTGGGCTGAAAAATGGAAACGGAACGAAGCGGACCCCAGGGCCTAATAACAACCACGAAATGCCATTTTGGCATTTCGTGCCCATCTCTATTTGGGGGTTAGTTTCATTTTGTTCATCCTCATCCATTTCATTACTGCAGCTAAACGCGCCTGTAAAGTTGAGATAGTCGCTCCCTTAGAGTCCGGAGGTAACGAGAGGTAGAGCTGGGCATCATCGGCATTCTGGTGGCACCCAACCCCAAAAGACCTCATAATATCCCCCAGTTCTGGAGAGGAGGACAATAAAGAGTTCTCCAGGAGGTCCCATTGGTGGAGGGGAACAGATTTGACTCATTTATCAAGCCAAACACAGTCCAGAACGGACAACTGACAATGCCTTCTTGACCTTGTCACTTTAACAGGATGTAATCGCCGTAAACCTGATTCCAGCTGCTGCTTAGGAAGTTTCTGTGGAGCTGCCGCAGGAGAAACATGTTACACCCTTCTCCTTCCTGCTGTTCCCCGTGGCATCTTAGCTGAAGAAGACTTAGAAGAAACACCAGCTTCTCCATTTCCATTTAAGATGCACATCTACTTTGGGATGAGACACGACTCTCTCGTTCTTGGGGTTCCATGTTTCTGTAGAACCTCTCCCAGCCTTTCATCTGGAGAGCTCTTGGTGTTTGACCACTTGATTGACCAATAAAAAGAGTCTAACGTGCCCTGCCGTTCTGGTTTATTTTTCTCTTCCTGGAACTCACTATGAACAGGCTGAAGAATGTGTTCCATACAAAATACCAACCAGATCGTTGGTAATCTAGCATCTTCTGGGGAGCAGATCTCTGAAGTCTGCTGGTGGAAAAATTGGCCTGCCCCTTTTTTCTTGTCCTTGATCCGTTGAGTTTACTCAAGAGAGGGAGGCAGGTGGCATCAAGACTGTTGCTTTTGAGGCATATAAGGGTTAAGGATGATCGGAATCAGAAGATGTTGCAGCAGAGAGATTGAGAGCAGACTAGGAAGCAAGGCAGAGGGAGAAGGGAAGCCGTTACTGACTGAGGAGAAATGTCCCTCTTATTTATGTACGATCAATTCATGATTCAAGGACAGTATGACCTCTCCTTGATTTCTTGTTTGGTGGAATCGGCTAACATCTGACTGCGTTTTTATGCCAGCTCGACACTATTTATGTAAATCTTGTCAGTGAATTGGCAGACGTTTAAAAGTTAGCATAAGTGCCCGCTGATGGGTGCTCAGTGCCAGACAGCAAATGTTTACACCAATGTTTTAATTTGCAGTAATTGACCCATGAGATTTGGACCAGCTGCACTGCAGACCGCAGATTTAACAGGATTTGGGATCCTGTTTAAATGATTACACTAATAATTCCAAAAGAAGGGAAGGGAAGCCTCAAATGGTGACCAGGAGAGAAAGCTTCTGCTGACCTTCTGAAATACAGCAAGAAGGGGCAGGGTTAGTGTTGACAAAGGAGCCATCTTCCTTATCAGTGGCATAATATCCCAAGCTTCTACCTCCAAACAGCACTGGATATTTTAAATGGATGCATCCCAAGTACCCTCACCAACCCCACCAACCCCTCAAGCTCAGCCAGGGCAGTATGGAGGATGAAGCTATACCTGTTGAGCAGAGATTTGAAACATCTTCTAAAGCACAATTCTCCTCCTTTAGCTCTGGAATGTGAAACAGCATGCACACACTGTGGTGGCCAGTGCTACATCTTCTATTTTTCTTTCCTTTTATGGACTAACCCCCCCCCCCAAAAAAAGATAGTCCTTGTTTTCGAAGCTGTTCTCATTCAGAAGGACTGCCTGGTCAAAAGTCCAATGGAAAGATCAAGACACACACACACCCAAAAAAGCGGGAGGTGAGGAACCCTGAGGTTGCCCATCATATACCATGAGCAGCTCCTGGAGAGTGGACTCAACAGCAGGCATACCCAGGGCGACACCTGATCACCATCCTTCCCATTCGATAGAGATGTCTACAATTCTGCTTCTACAGCACTGCAGAAAGCGTTTCTTTCCACTTCTGCTTCCGTACATGGAAATTAGCACAGGCAAATTTAGGCAAACAAGGGCCCTCTTTGGCAACTCTTTGTGTCACGGGCAAGTGGGCCTCTCAACACACACATTCACATGGAGTCCATAGGTTGTAAAAGCAGAAATGAACATTAAAGGATCTCGTTGGCATCTCACTCCCAAATTTACCCAAATCACCCGATGAAAAAGAAAGCGATTTAAGAATTAAAGAACCCGGTCACAGACACTCTCCTCTTTCCCCAATTTTAAATTCATCTGTTCTTGGAATTAAACACTCAGCCGCCTTTCTAGGAATGCTGCCCGGAGATGTTTTACAAGAAGTGATTATTCAATCCCCCCCCCCCTTATCTGGTGAAAACGATCTCACGGGCTTTGAAAGTGCTTTTGTCTGGGAGCAAGAGGGTAATTCCGCCTGTTGCACCATCCATGTTCAACCCAGGAACTAACCGCGAATTATATCCCGGCAAGGTATTAAGTGTCCCACTTACAAGAACAAAAGTACAATGGGTATCGAGTGCCAAGTTCAGTCCGTGGTTGGCATTTGCAACTACCTCTTGGAGAAAAAGCCTTGACAGAGACTGGCACCCAAAAGCAGCCAGGATGAGCGTCTGGCATCTCTCCAGAGATCTTAGTGTAATCAGAGGACTCAGGTTTAAAGGGACAAAATCCCCCAAATGCAAACTTCACAGGTGTCTCATGTGAACAACTCATGAGCACTTGTTGTACAGTCGTTCAGTCGTGTCCGACTCTTCGTGACCCCATGGACCAGAGCTTGCAAGGCCTTCCTGTCTTCCACTGCCTCCCGGAGTTTGGTCAAATCCATATTGGTGGCATTGATGACACCGTCCAACCATCTCATTCTCTGCCGTCCTCTTTTCCTTTTGCCTTCAATCTTTCCCAACATCAAGGACTTTTCCAAGGACTCATGAGGTGGCCAAAGTACTGGAGCCTCAGCACCATGGAATTTTCTTGGCAGGGATACTGGGGTGGCTGGCCAGTTCCTACCCCAGGAAGTCTTATTACAGGCCTCATTGTCACCAGTGTAATTAGCCTCACAATGATGAAAGCACAGTTCAGCCTGTTTTATTTTGTAGCCTCACTGATCAACTGGGACACAAAAGTAGCAGTGTGCCCCCATTTATAAGATATTCCAGCCCGAGGCAAACTTCTTCACAGGTGTCTTGTGTGAAGAACTCATGAGCACAGCTCTGGGAAAAGCTTTGATGAGTGCAAAGTCTTGTTTTGGCATCTTTTGATAATGACTTAATTTCCACAGTCCTGCCACCTTGTTATCTCAGATTGTAGAGATTGTTCATATCTCTTGATCTGCATCTTTATCTTCTCTAAGGATGTACTCATTTCACAGGATGTTAAGGTGTGAAGTATCTTCTGATAGGACTTTCTTGCATATTTCACAGCTCTGCGTGATACCAACTTGTTTAAAATTATATAGAGAGCAGCTTCTTTGTGGGAGACAGACAATGCTTCTCTTCTAAGACACTATTAATTATCCCCCATTAAAGGAATGGCTTTTTTTGGCATTAGAGATGGGCACGAAACGAACAATTTTTCGTTTCCGTTTCCGTTTTTTTTGTTTCGTTACGTAACGAAATGACAAATGAATTTTGTCTCTAAAATGAAACGAAACGAACAGAAACACCAGAAATTTTGTCGTCCGTTTCATTTTCGTTACGGCAATACATTGAACTGCTTTAAATGCTAAAGAAAGCTTTAAATGCTAAAGAAAATCACTAAAATTGAAATAAATGGTAACGAAACGGTAATGAAACGAACAAAAATGAAAATGTTTTTTTTGCAAAAATTTGTGAAAAACGGAAACGAACCAAAACGGACCCCCTAAACGACAAACGACAAATGAAACACCATTTTTTTGATTTGTGTCCATCTCTATTTGGCATATCCTCTTGAAGAACCCTAAACTTTTGCCTCTTCCACTGTGCAAACTGTATAGTTTACAGTATTTAGAATATTTTTGCCCCTCCTTTCTCCTTATCTGGCAGAGCATATCTCCCTACGATCAGAGCTGGCCCGACCCATCCGATCCTCCATGTCTCTCTCGCTCTGGGTGGCCACCCCCAGGGAGGCCCGTAGGGTAGCAACGCACAAACGGGCCTTCTCGGTGGCTGGGCCAGCTCTATAGAATAAACTACCGAGCGAGATACGCCAGGCTCCTTCTTTGGCATCCTTTAAAAAAGCGGTTAAAAACTGGCTGTTTAGGGATGCCTTCGGCAATTGCTAGGGTTTGTATCAGGGTTGGGTTTTTTTTGTACCTATCATTAGTCTTACGCCTCTTGCCTATTACTTTTATTTTTTTACTCTCTTCTAATTGTTGTTGGGTATTTCCCCTCTTTATTTTATTATTATTGTCCTTTTAATTTCTATTTTTATATTGCGGATTTCCTGTGCTTTTTATATGAACCGCACAGCGTTCCCTCTGGGAAATTGGCGCGGTATATACATATAAAATAAATAAAAAAAAAAAAAATTTTTTTTAAAAGGACACAAGGGGGCTTACCATCATGAAAATACTATGCTAGAAACTAAAACCAGCAATTATCCATATACTAAAAAGGGTCAAGCAAATATTACACTAAAAATGGTAAACACAAGGAACATCCAAAACACATTCAAAGCAGTATGAAACAGTCTTGCATTTAAAAAAAAAACCTATTCAGTCAGTCAGTCACACTGGCAAAGCCTGCCAAAAGAGGAAGGTCTTTTCCTGGTTGCAGAAGGAGAGCAAAGATGGACCCAGCTTGGTCTCCAGTGGGAGGGAGTTCCAGAGTCTGGGAGCAGCCACAGAGAAGGCCATCTCCAAAGTCCATGAGGATGGTAGGACCAAGAGAAAAAAACTGATTGTCTTAACACGTGGGCTGACTCATAAAGGGAGACACAGGCCTTGAGACAGCTTGGACCCAAGCCATTTAAGGCTTTATAAAGTTAGAACCAACACTTTGAATTATGCCCAGAAACGTATTGGTAACCAGTGGAGTTGCCCTAATAGGGACATTATATTTTCTCAGAAACCAGCCCCACAGGCAGATCCATGTAGAGCGTGTTACAGTAATCCAGCTAGGCTATAACTAAGGCATGCATCGCTGCAGCCAGAATGCACCACCAATAGGTGCAACTGGCACACTCCTTTTAATCATGCAAAGGCCCTCCTGGCCACCGCCAAGACCTGGTTCTCCAAGCTCAGGAGTGGAGTATCCCCTAGTTGTGCACCTTTGTTTTGAGAAAAGTGTAACCCAATTCAGTGCAGTCTGAGTCCCAAAAATTATTGACTTTGGAATAGTTAGCCTTCAGCTATGAATGACTGCTAACTGGGAGTCACCAGCTATTAAATCACAGAGATTTCTAAGCATCTTAAAGATGGTTCTTTTCATAATTTAAATATTCTTCAGTGGCTGCTTAAAGACAGCTTATCAAAAAGGGAGTAGATGCAGGAAGCAGATCAAATTGTCTCTTTAAGGACACTGCAATACCGTGGAAAGGCGAGTGGCAGATCCAACCCTGGAAAAGAACTAGATAAAAATGTGAAATTAGGGGAGGTTTTTTTTTTTGCATCCCATGTGAAATGGCCCACACGGTCCAGAGCTAACAGGACTTGGCACAAGACTGGACTTGAGCCATTTTAAGAGCTGACCAAGGCTCTTCACTGAATCTGCTGCCCATAACTTGCCAGCCAGGCTGGAGTTTGGGGCCTTTGGCTTCTTCCTCTGTGCCCCTCCCTCAGTTTGGTACCTAAATGTATGAATGGGGGTGTGTTTCAGAGAACTCAAAAGCTCACCCTATTTGTAACATGTCAGGGAGCCAGTGGCAATCTGTACTCAGCTCTGAAGATCAAGACGATGAAGATGTAGGGCTTGGAAACTAAAAGTCCCTCATGCCCATATTCAACATAAGAACATAACATTAGAACCTAAGAAGAGCCCTTCTGGATCAGGCCAACAGCCCATCTAGTCCAGCTTCCTGTATCTCACAGTGGCCCCACCAGATGCATCTGGGAGCGCACAAGACTAGATCTCTATCTCCTGATAGCAATCCCCTGCATCTGGCCCTTGAAGTACCCCGGTTTTAAGCCTGGAGATGACACAACTCCATCATGGCGTGTAACCTGGGATGGATTTTTCCTCCAGGTGTCCCTTGGTACATCCTCAAAGGCGTGTGTTCCTCTTACCAGGAAGAGGTTGCAGGTCTTTTTTTTTACATTTTTTATTTATTTTATATTCATTTTTGAAAAGGATGTTTAGTGGGCAGTAAGCTTTTCCTGGCCTGTCCCTCCTGCTAAGAACAAAGGACATGCTTATCAGCCTTCTGCAAATCCAAGTACATTTGATATCCCTTCCTTAACACCAGATTTACAAATCGCTGCTTGTCAGAAAGGCGACAAGTCACATTCACAAAACTCACCCCGCCGCGAGAACTCTGAAGCCCATTGTCTCAATGTCCCTGGCGTCTTTTTTTCTTGGCCCTCCCACTGCCTGGCACTGGTATATATGGCTGTTGCCACCTCTGCAATTCCAGAGCCAGAAGAAGTTGGGAGCCAGGTGGCAATGGAGGCCTCCAAGTCCTCTTTCTAATTAAACGGAGATAAGGCCAAACATCCCTGCTGGCCCTTGGCCCCAGAAGGCAGCTCCGCTCAGGTAAAGTCAGCCAGGCTCAGCACCCTTCGGAGGTCCTTCTGGATCATTCCTGTCCTTTTCGGTCATTGCTGGTCCCTTTTGGGATGCCTTTGGCATTGCCCTCTCCTCCGCCTGCCCTCCCTGACTCCCCTGTTCCCTGGGGAAATTCTACCTCTGGTAAGAAGTAGAGATGGGCACGAAACGAGCGATTTTTTGTTTTCGTTTTCGTTTTTTCATTTCATTACGCAACGAAAACGAAATGAAATTTAAAAAAAAAAACGAAAATGAAAACGAAACGACCAAATTTGCCGTGTTTTTCGGTTTCGTTGCAGCAGATGCATTGAACCAAAAAGAATGCTAATGAAACAGCAATTTTTTGTTTTCGTTTTCGTTTTTTCGTTTCAGTACCTAACGAAACGAAAACGAAATTTTTTTCAAAAACCGTCACGAAAACGAAAACGAACCGAAACAGACCCCTAAACGACCAAACGACAAACGAAACACCATTTTTTTGCGTCGTGCCCATCTCTAGTAAGAAGTGTGTACAATCTCAGCAGGTGCAGATCCAGCAAAGATGTTAGCGGGGAACTGTATTATCGCTTTTCTCGGGGTTTTGCTGGCGCCATCCCAGAGCCAGGTCCTCCAACCCACCGACGCCGTGATCAGAGTGAACAAGGATGTTTTGCACAGCGGTGAGTCAACGCATGTGGCAGTGGGCCACAGATTAGGTGGGCGTAGTCTAACCCCCAAACCAGCTGCAACATTGCTAATGAAGGAAAAGAGCCACAACAAGGGTTATTAGGGAACTGAGAAATGAAATTGCAGATCTCTTAACGGTTATATGCAACTTGTCTCTTAAAACGGCCACAGTGCCGGAGGACTGGAGGATAGCAGATGTCACACCAATTTTTAAAAAAGGAAGGAGGGGGGACCCAGGAAACTACAGGCCGGTTAGCCTTACATCTGTCCCAGGGAAGATGGTGGAAGGCCTCATCAGGCCTCAGAAAAAAATCTTAAAACACATAAAAGAACAAACCTTGCTGAGAGAAAATCAGCATGGCTTCTGTAAGGGTAAATCTTGTCTTACAAACCTTTTAGAATTTTTTGAAAAGGTCAACAGGCACGTGGATTTGGGTGAACCCTGGATATAGTCTATCTGGATTTTCAAAAGGCTTTTGACACAGTCCCTCACCAAAGGCTGCTGAGAAAATTGCATAGTCAGGGGATAAGAGGCAGGTCCTCTTATGGATTGAGAACTGGTTGAGATCCCAAACAACGAGTAGGTGTCAATGGGAAATTTTCACAATGGAGAGAAGTGAAAAGCGGTGTGCCCCAGGGCTCGGTCCTGGGACCGGTGCTTTTCAATCTGTTCATAAATGTCCTGGAGACAGGGATAAACAGTGTGGCCAAGTTATCAGATGACACAAAACTTTTCCATGTGGTAAAAACCAGAGAAGATTGTGAAGAGCTCCAGAAGGATCTCTCAAACTGGGGGAGTGGGCTGAGAAATGGCAAATGCGTTTTAATGTAACCAAATGTAAAGTAATGCATATTGGGGCAAAAAATCCAAACTTCATCTATCAACTCATGGGCTCTGAGTTATCCGTGACGGATCAGGAAAGAGATCTTGGTGTGTTGGTGGACAGCTCCATGAAGGTGTCTACCCAATGTGTGGCAGCAGTGAAGAAGGCCAATTCCAGAGGGATTATCAAAAAGGGGATTGAAAATAAAACAGCCAACATTATAATGCCATTATACAAAACAATAGTAAGGCCCCACCTGGAGTATTGTGTACAATTCTGGTCACCGCATCTCAAGAAAGACATAGTGGAACTGGAAAAGGTGCAGAAGAGAGCGACTAAAATGATTACTGGGCTGGGGCAAGGAAAGGCTAAAACAATTGGGCCTCTTTAGTCTGGAAAAAAGGCACTTGAGGGGGGATATGATTGAGACATACAAAATAATGCAGGGTATGAAAAAATAGAGGGAAGCTCTTCTCTGTCTCAAAATACCAGAACTAGGGGACATACACTCAAATTGAGTGCTGGGAGAGTAAGAACTGACAAAAAAAATATTTTTTTCACCCAGCGTGTTGTAAGTCTATGGAACTCCCTGCCACAGGAGGTGGTGATGGCATCTGGCCTGGATGCTTTCAAAAGGGGATGGACAGATTCCTAGAGGAAAAGTCCATCACGGTTACAAACCATGATGGAGATGTGTAATCTCTAGGCTTTAAACCAGGGTACTTCAAGGGCCAGATGCAGGGGAGTGGTATCAGGAGACAGATATCTAGTCTCATGCGCTCCCAAACGCATCTGGTGGGGCCGCTGTGAGATACAGGAAGCTGGACTAGATGGGCCTTTGGCCTGATCCAGCATGGCTCTTCTTATGTTCTTATGTTCTTATGTTCTTAACCCAAGCAGAATTGTCACCAAAAAGTGAGATAAGTGTCTCAGTGAACAAAATTCTGTTCTCCCTGTCCAACATGCTTTATCCACTCAAATTGAGGGCTGGGAGAGTAAGAACAGACAAGAAAATATTTTTTTTCACCCAGCGCGTTGTAAGTCTATGGAACTCCGTGCCACAGGATGTGGTGATGGCATCTGCCCTGGATGCTTCCAAAAGGGGACTGGACAGATTCCTGGAGGAAAATTCCATCACAGGTTACAAACCAGGATGGAGCTGTGTAATCTCCTCCAGACTTAAAACCAGGGTACCTCAAGGGCCAGATGCAGGGGAGTGGTATCAGGAGACAGAGATCTAGTCTCATGCACTCCCAGACGCATCTGGTGGGGCCACTGTGTGATACAGGAAGTTGGACTAGATGAGCCTTTGGCCTGATCCAGCAGGGCTCTTCTTATGTTCCTATGTTCTTATGTTCTTTTCTTATGATGAAATACTTCTCTTTAATAAAAATGAAATAGGATCCACATGGCTCACACACAATGAAACAAAGTTACCTGCACTCTGAAAAGAAAAACTTTTGAGACAGCATTTAAAAGCACCAGGAGTTTATGACATGTCATGTTCTTCTGGTCAAACTTATACAGTATTGGGCAGACAGGGTGAAGCACTGAGATGCTTTGTTAAGAATATCAGCATTACCTCAAATTGGGACAAGGAGGAAAGCCTGTGCCTTCCAAACATCTCTGGGAAACTGAGTATAGTCTAGGTTTTAATGAAATTAAAAGGCTGTTTCAGTCACGGGCTTGGAATTCAAGGCCGATAAGAGAATCTTCAGAGATACCTTTGAAAAATAATAGAGTGAACTGCATAGTGCCTAGATGCCCTAAGCACATCCGATCTTGACTGATTTCGGAAGCTAAGCAGGGTCAGCCCCGGTTAGTACCTGGATGGGAGACCACCAGGGAATACCAGGTGCTGTAGGCACCTGGAGTAGGAACTGGCAAACCACTCCAGTATTCCTGCCAAGAAAACTCCATGGACATGGAGTCACGAAGAGTCAGACAGGACTGTAACAACACAACACAAACATACACACAAATAGTGAACCAGGGGAAAGAGTGATTCATGGCAGCCTTTGATTAACCTCATGGGGAGAGGAGGTAGTTGATTAAACAATCAGTCCACCTGGATGTTTTGTGATACGTTATCAGATCTAATGCAGTCTTTATGCCGTTTGGTATCCTGAGGAGGGCAGGACGTATTCTCCTGGCTTAAACGTGATCCACTTTTATCATTCGGGGTGTCTGTGTGTTTGACCCTCTCTGGTGAAGACTGAGGCTCGTAGCTTGAGAATCCTGTTGGACATGGCGCTTAGGAAACCATGGAAACTCAGGTGATGTATATCCAACTGCAGCGGACTGACTAGCTGCAGGCCTACTTTGACACTGATGCCCTCGCCCCATGGGTCCATTAGCATGTAATCTCAAGATTAGACTACTGTAGTACAATCTACATGGGGCTGCCTAGGAGGTTAATGTGGAGGCTCCAGCTAGTGCAGAATACAGTGTCCAGATGGTTAACAGGGACAAGAAGGCATCATCATATTACCCCTGTACTGGTCGCGTGGCACTGGCTGCCAATACACTTCTGCATTGACTTCAAGGTCTTAATGATCACGTGTGTGTGTGTGTGTGTGTGTGTGTGTGTGTGTGTGTGTGTGTGTGTGTGTGTGTGTGTGTGTGTGTGAGAGAGAGAGAGAGAGAGAGAGAGAGAGAGAGAGAGAGAGAGAGAGTGTTGTGTTGTGTTGTGTTGTGTTGTTACAGTTGTGACCACTCTTCATGACCCCATGTCCGTGGAGTTTTTCTTGGCAGGAATACTGGAGTGGTTTGCTAGTTCCTACTCCAGGTGCCTACAGCACCTGGTATTCCCTGGTGGTCTCCCATCCAAGTACTAACCAGGGCTGACCCTGCTTAGCTTCCGAAATCAGGCGAAATCAGATGCGCTTAGGGCATTTAGGCTCTAATGATTACATACAAAGCCCAAAACTGCTTGGGACCTCAGTATCTGACAGAGCAGCTTCTCCCGCAAAGAACTGTCTGGACCACTCAATTCTTCTTAGGCATGGCATTTGAAGGTGCCAACTCCGAGGGAGGCCCAGAAAGTGGTGACAAGGAACTAGGACTTCTTGATTGTTGCCCCTCACTTATGGGAAAAACTGCCCACAGAACTTTTGCCTGGCTCCTACATTTTAAGCTTTTAACCGCCAACTAAAATATGGCTTTATAGGTTAGTTTTTCTGGACTCTTCAGTTAATAAATAACAACGCCCAATAAGGTTTACGTCTTCCACCTCTGGTTGGGATTTTAACAAAGTACTACATCTTTGTTTATCATTCACATTTCCTTTATTTTTTCATTTTGTTTTCTGCTAGCAACTGTGTTTGTGAATTGTATAGTGGTACCTTGTATAAAGGAATTAATTCATTCCAAATGAAATTATGTTAAGCAAAATTTCCTTTCTATAAATTTCCCATAGGAATGCATTGAAAACAGAGTAATCCCTAATCACGACCATTTTTATCTTGTACGGATTCACCCCGTAAGTGATTCTGTTAAGCAAATTTCTCCTATCGCTGGAATTTTTTTATGTTGTACAGATTTTATGTTATACAAACTGTTTGTTATACGAGGGTCCACTGTATCAATGTTTGATTATGTTTCTTAGTTATGTTTAGTTATCTACCTTTGTACAGTGGTACCTTGTATAAAGGAATTAATTTGTTCCAAATGAAATTATGTTAAGTAAATTTTCCTTTATACAAATTCCCATAGGAATGCGTTGAAAACGGAGTGATCACATTTTTATGTTGTACGAATTCTCCCCATAGGTGATTATGTTAAGCAAATTTCCCCTATCTCCGGAATTTTTTATGTTGTACAGATTTTATGTTATACAAGCTGTTTGTTATACAAGGTTCCACTGTATATATTGTATTCATTTATTGTTGCTGTTATTTTTATTACTCGCATTAGCACCCTTGTCTCTGTGCTCAATGTATGTCCCCTCCTTGTGCTTTGTTTTTGCAGCTGTTGCCGCCTCCATGGCCCAAAGCAAGGCCCCTCCAAGGAGCAATGAGACAACTGCCCATCGGCAACAGAGGTGGTGGTGATGGTGGCTTGCTCGGAGGTCTCCTAGGTGGTGGTGGTGGTGGTGGTGGTGGTGGTGGTGGTGGAGACCTCCTGGGAGGGGTTACTGGCAGCTTACTCGGGGGAGGTGGGGGAGGACTTCTGGGTGGGTTGACGGGAGGTTTGCTTGGTGGTGGTGGAGGAGGAGGAGGAGGAGGACGAGGACGAGGTGGTGCCGGTGATGCTTCTGGTGGGGGTCAAGCTGCCTACTCCCCTCCCGCTGGTGGCAACGGTGGAGGTCCTGGTGCTGGAGGTGTTCTGGGTCCGGGAGGTCTGCTGGGTGATGGAGGTTTGCTTGGCATCGCAGGCATCCTTGGTGGCCAAGGGGGCCTCCTCGGCAACGGAGGCCTGCTGGGCGATGGAGGTCTACTTGGCGGAGGCGGCGTCCTCGGCATCCTTGGGGAAGGAGGCTTACTCACTACTGTCCAGGGAATCACCGGGTAAGGCAACACTGAGTGTCTCTCGGTCCTTGTGCCTATGAATCCGTGGCCTGCACAGGATGCAAGAGCATTGGAGGGATTTCTCAAGATCTTGGCCAATTATGATTAAATTGTGTGATACTCAACGAGTCCAGGTACACATTTGCTGCTTGTTTTCTGCAGGTTACGAATTGTGGAGCTGACTCTTCCCAGGATAAACCTGAAGCTTTTACCAGGCATTGGGATTCACCTGGATTTATACACGAGAGTAGCACTCAATGGGAAGAGGTAAGCAGGAGAGCTCAAGCCCTCTGCCACTCCCGTCTCCCTCTTTAAAGGCTTAACTTCACCGAGAGTGCTCTGCTCTGCGGGTCGTGAGAGGCACAGGTACAAATCCAGTCCAAATGCTTTGGAGAAGAAGCTCTCACCAAGGCTCTCCTTTCTCTTCTGATGCAGCCTTCTTGGATTGCTGGACATTGCGGTGGAGGTGAATATCACGGCCATTGCTCGGCTGACGATGGACAGCGCCAGCTACCCCAAGCTTGTGATTGATCACTGCGACACGCTCCTTGGAGGCATTAAAATCAGACTCCTGAGAGGGTGAGCTTTGGAGGTTTTTCAGCAAAGGCTGGATGGCCATCTCTCGAGAGTCCTGTGATGGGGGGTCCCTGCATGGCAGAGGGTTAGAACATAAGAACATAAGAACATAAGAAGAGCCATGCTGGATCAGGCCAAAGGCCCATCTAGTCCAGCTTCCTGTATCTCACAGCGGCCCCACCAGATGCGTTTGGGAGCGCATGAGACTAGATATCTGTCTCCTGATACCACTTCCCCTGCATCTGGCCCTTGAAGTACCCCGGTTTAAAGCCTGGAGACTACACATCTCCATCATGGTTTGTCACCTGCGATGGACTTTTCCTCCAGGAATCTGTCCAATCCCCTTTTGAAGGCATCCAGGCCAGATGTCATCACCACATCCTGTGGCAGGGAGTTCCATAGACTAACAACGCGCTGGGTGAAAAAATATTTTCTTTTGCCAGTTCTTACTCTCCCAGCCCTCAATTTGAGTGTATGTCCCCTAGTTCTGGTATTTTGGGAGAGAGAGAAGAGCTTCCCTCTATCCACTTTACTCATACCCTGCATTATTTTGTATGTCTCAATCATATCCCCCCTCAAGCGCCTTTTTTCCAGACTAAAGAGGCCCAAATGTTTTAGCCTTTCCTCATAAGGGAGGTGCCCCAGCACAGTAATCATTTTAGTCGCTCTCTTTCCAGTTCCACTATGTCTTTCTTGAGATGCGGTGACCAGAATTGTACGCAATACTCCAGGTGGGGCCTTACTATTGCTTTGTATAATGGCATTATAATGTTGGCTGTTTTATTTTCAATCCCGTTTTTGATAATCCCTAGCATGGAATTGGCCTTCTTCACCGCTGCCACACATTGGGGAGACACCTTCATGGAGCTGTCCACCAACACACCAAGATCTCTTTCCTGATCCATCACGGATAACTCAGAGCCCATGAGTTGATAGATGAAGTTTGGATTTTTCACCCCAATATGCAATTACTTTACATTTTGCTACATTGAAACGCATTTGCCATTTCGTAGCCCATTCCCCCAGTTTGTAGAGATCCTTCTGGAGCTCTTCACAATCTTCTCTGGTTTTTAACGCACGGAAAAGTTTCGTGTCATCCGCAAACTTTGCCACCTCACTGCTTATCCCTGTCTCCAGGTCATTTATGAACAGATTGAAAAGCACCGGTCCCAGGACAGATCCCTGGGGCACACCGCTTTTCACCTCTCTCCATTGTGAAAATTTCCCATTGACACCTACTCTTTGTTTCCGGGATCTCAACCAGTTCTCGATCCATAAGAGGACCTGCCCTCTTTTCCCCTGACTGTGCAATTTTCTCAGCAGCCTTTGGTGAGGGACTGTGTCAAAGGCCTTTTGAAAATCCAGATAGACTATATCCACCAGTTCACCCAAATCCATGTGCCTGTTGACCTTTTCAAAAAATTCTAAAAGGTTTGTCAGACAAGATTTACCCTTACAGAAGCCATGCTGATTTTCTCTCAGCAAGGTTTGTTCTTTTATGTGTTGGACCGGATAGCCCTTGAGGTCTCTTCCAACTCTAGGATTCTATGATTCCACCCATCTGTGCCCTTATAGTTCTGCCTATGCATTTGTAAATCCACCGAGAGAGGATGACAAGCATCCCCGGTGCTTTCTGGTTGTTGTTATGGTTGCTGCACAGCTTTAGAAAGGAGACTTTTAAAGACTACATTTCCCAGCTTCCCCAGCCTGGAGGATTCTGGGAGGACCCATGTGACCTCACAAACAGTAATTTTACTGCAATGAGACTGGCAAATTGCCATAAAGACAAACAGAGCATTGGAACACCAGGTTCTTTCAAGAATATAGGTGTTTTATTGCAATAATTGAATCAATGCATTGATGGTGCCTCTCTAAGAGAGAAGGATACTTTCTGGGGTCCAGCAAAACCATTTATAGATTTCACTTTGAGTAAGATAATATATGTAATATTATTTCCACAGTGTCACATATTTCAAGACAGGCATGCACCCAGGTACAACATGTAAAAACTTCCCCATTTCACATGAAATTGGAACATTTAAAAATCTTTCACCTTGCTTACTCAAGATACAGTAATTGCATACCATCTATTTGTCAAGCATTTTGGACCTTAAGCAAGCAAGTGAAGAGTATGTGAAGCAAATTCCCACTACTTGAGACCTGGGACCTTGTGCAAGATCTTGCAGAGAACACTTTTATCAGTTTAGACACAGTACAAAGCAAGGAAGTTAGGAAACAAGTTATCTGCCCCTTTTCCAAAAGCTTTGAAATGTGTGTTACTGGTTATGCATGAGAGATCTTTAATGATGAATGATAGAAATTAATTTTCAATACGTAAGTTTACACCCATTTTTTGCAAAAAGCAACTTTTCTAAGCTCTCTCTTGGCCCAAAGGCCCCACTGGCTCACCAGCTGTCCTGGCATTCAAGGGAATATCAATTCAAGCCAAATTCAGAGGCCTTTTCCACATCCCTGGCAGACATTTCTCCTACCTGGAGAGCCATTTAAGAGATTCTGTTTCTCAAAGAGCTTCTCCTCTTTCCACTTATTGGTCATTCTTCTGTTTTCCTTTCCTCCTCAGCCTGCTCCCCATTGTGGATAATTTATTAGCACGGGTTCTCAACAGACTTCTTCCTGATCTGGTAAGTGTTGGCAGCTTTCATCCAGGCTATAGGGATGGAAAGGAAACCACAGGGCACAGAAAGCTCTCCTCCCATTTCATTGACTCACATCACAGAACCATGGAATCATAGAATAATTGAGTTGGAAGGGACCTATAAGGCCATCAAATCCAATCCTCTACTCAATGCACCCATACAGAGGCAGAACGGAGACTCTTCCTAAAGTCCCTAAGCATCATGTAGCAGCAACAACAGTAGCAGGTGAGGACAACATGAATTTTCCTCCATAGATTCAAACTGGTTTGGCTGGGTGAGCACTTAGAGTAATTTTCTCTGTGTGTCACTGTTATAATATTCCTGCATTAAGAAGGGGGATGGACTTGGTGGCCTTATAAGTTCCTTCCAACTGAGTTCTTCTATGATCATATAATATGCTTTAAAACTACAGATTGCTCGGAGTTTTAATGCTTTTTACTTGTTAGTGATGTGTTCTCTAACAGATTACTATTTATTCTCTGCTTTTTAATTGTTCCCTTTTAAAATATAAGCTCTTGCTTTTTTAACAATGTAATCAAAAGGATCACTTTTTAAGGCAAACTCCAAATAAACAAAACAAAACAAGTCAGAAGACTAAAATGTGCGGCACCATGAAGACAAATTGTTATATTTTAATGTAAGCTTTGGGGGATCAAGTTCACTTCTTCGGACACACAGCAACAGAATGAAATGTTGAATAGGATATCAGATTAATACAAATCCAGTCCAATATTCACTGGACATATGGTACATTTGAATGCAGTAATTGGGCTATGTTGTTTTAAGGCTGTGCTGTACGTTCCTTGGGAGTCTGAAAACAGAACAGTATTTTATTATATTTTTCTGCAGTAAGATAGTTTTTTTAAAAAAAATATTGTTAGAAAAGAATTGAGTATAAGATAGTATAACATTTTTGTTACCCATCTACCCACGTCAAGTGTTGTATATCTACATAGTGAAGTTGGGATGGTCTTTCCTAAAGTTCTAAACCAGCAGTGTTGAATTATTAAATTACAATTTGCAAAGGATCTTAAGAGTAATTTCTAGCTATAGGAAGGGTTAAGAACATTGACTGTGTCTGAGAACGCCATATCTCCTTGCAATTAAAAGATTTGCAATTAAGCTGTGGCCCTCTCCTCTCTTCTGGTGTAGCAGGGCTCAATCCACCAGGGTCTTCTCCAAAATCCCCATTGAAGTCATTGGAAGTTTGCACACTTGACTGATGCTTTTAAGAACACCCCATACATTTAGCCTTTAGACTGCGAGGCCAGAGTTTTGCTCTTAAACTACCTTTGATGAAGGTAAACGGTCAAAGATCTGAAAGTTTGAATATATAGGGTTTTAAAATAATTAATGGGGTGTAGGAAAAGCATCCCTAAAATATACACTATATCTTTTAAAATGAGGTTTGAGCATTACTTTATTAAAAGTCACTGTAAAACAATTAACCAGCTGCGGGCAAGTCTGAAAGCAAGGACATTATAACACAATATGCTCGACACTTGAACATGTTTATAAACTGAGAGAAGCTTCAGTGTGAGCATAAACAAAGGAAAGAATGGAAAGTGTACTGAAATAATTGTTTTTGCCATAAGAAAAGGTTAACATGACAGACAGATTATATTTGCAGATTATGTTTGCAGATCTTGCAACTGTAGTGGACCCTCATATAACAAACAGTTGTATAACATAAAATTTGTACAACATAAAAAATTCCGGAGATAGGGGCAATTTGCTTAACAGAATCGCCTATGGGGCAAATCTGTACAACATAAAAATGTTAGCAATTAGGGATTACTCTGTTTTCAATGCATTCCTATGGGAAATTTGTATAAAGGAAAAATTGCTTAACATGATTTCATTTGGAATGAATTAATTCCTTTATGCAAGGTACCACTGTAGTTCTAAAGCTTGTAGAATTAGAGAAACTGCTTTTGTCTGGAATTATTGCGGCAAGGAAAAGACTTATATCCTGACACCTGGATGAATTTTTGATACGGATGGAAATGATAGTCTGATTTTATTCTGGAATGGGATAACTGCCTATTGTGATGAAAATGTCTATAAAGTTTTACAGGGCTCTTGGGAGGATATAATTATTCTTCACATATCTCATGAAAATGCTGCTTCTTCCAGCTCTGTCCTGTTCTAGATGTTGTCCTGGGTCTTGTCAACGATGAACTTGGCCTTGTGAACTGTAAGTTTTTTCTCCCTGCTTTGTTCTTCTCCTTCTTTGAAAAGGCGTTCTATCCTACGCCTTAACGCTCTGCCATGGGGGAAAGTTAGAAAGTCATCATTCCTTCGCCATGATTCTGTTATAAGTGGAAAAAGAAAGCCTTAAGGTAGCATCACTCAAATAGATAGATAGATAGATAGATAGATAGATAGATAGATAGATAGATAGATAGATAGATAGAGAGAGAGAGAGATAGAGAGAGAGAGAGAGAGAGGAACAGATAGATAGATAGATAGATAGATAGATAGATAGATAGATAGATAGATAGATAGATAGATAGATAGATAGATAGATAGATAGATAGATAGAAGAATTAAGGAAGGAACAGATAGATAGATAGATAGATAGATAGATAGATAGATAGATAGATAGATAGATAGATAGATAGATAGATAGATAGATAGATAGATAGATATAGAATTAAGGAAGGAACAGATAGATAGATAGATAGATAGATAGATAGATAGATAGATAGATAGATAGATAGATAGATAGATAGATATAGATAGAATTAAGGAAGGAACAGATAGATAGATAGATAGATAGATAGATAGATAGATAGATAGATAGATAGATAGATAGATAGATAGATAGATAGATAGATAAGGAAGATAACAGATAGATAGATAGATAGATAGATAGATAGATAGATAGATAGATAGATAGATAGATAGATAGATAGATAGATAGATAATTATAGAAGATAGATAGATAGATAGATAGATAGATAGATAGATAGATAGATAGATAGATAGATAGATAGATAGATAGATAGATAGATAGATAGATAGATAGATATAGAATTAAGGAAGGAACAGATAGATAGATAGATAGATAGATAGATAGATAGATAGATAGATAGATAGATAGATAGATAGATAGATAGATATAGAATAAGATAGATAGATAGATAGATAGATAGATAGATAGATAGATAGATAGATAGATAGATAGATAGATAGATAGATAGATAGATAGATAGATAGATAGATAGATAGATAGATAGATAGATAGATAGATAGATAGATAGATAGATAGATAGATAGATAGATAGAGAGGTTGGGGATGATCACCATAGAGCACAAACTGGTTATGAGCCAACACTGTGAAGTGGCTACGAAAAAGGCAAATGCGATTTTAGGCTGCATCAACAGAAGTATAAATCCTATGATGTGGCCATTTCCCTCTCTCCAGCACTGGTTAGGTCTCACCGTCGGTACTGTGTCCAGTTCTGCACACTGTGTTTCAAGAAGAATGCTGACAAATTAGAGCAAGTGCAGAACACGAGTGCAGGATGCGGCGGCCAGACTGGTGGTGGGCGCTCGTAGATTCGACCACATCACCCCAGTTCTGGCCCGCCTGCATTGGCTGCCCGTGGCTCTCCGGATAAGGTTCAAGGTCCTGGTTTTGATTTTCAAAACCTTCCAAGGCTTGGGACCAGAGTACCTGTTGGAGTGTATCTCCCAGAGGTCAACTGGGGTCAGCCCCATGAGAATGGCGCAGGCGTGCTTACTCAGAGTAGCCACACCCAGGGAGGTGCGGAAGTCGCTCACGCGCAACCGTGCTTTCTCTGTGGTGGGCCCCTTGCTGCGGAACCATATCCCGAGTGAGCTGCGCCTAGCACAGTCCCTGCCCGCCTTCAAGAAAGCACTCAAAACCATGCTTTTTAGGGAGGCATTTGGCGACCTTTTAATTTAATTTTATTTACTCTCTGGGTTTTTTTGTTTTGTTTTGTTTTGTTTTGTTTTTATGCCTCGGTTCTCCCTCCTATTGTCCTTGCTTCTTTTGTTGTTGTTTGTATTGCATTGCAGTTTTTAACACTGTTGTAAACCACCCAGAGTTCTGCTGGAAGATGGGCGGTATAGAAATAAATAAATAAATAAATACGTTCAGAGAAGAGCAACAAGGATGATTAAGAGACAAGTGGAACCAAGAACTAAGAATAAAGATGGAAATAAAGGGGAATGGTCAGTCTGGGGGGTGGGGGAGAAGAATGAGGGGGAATATGATAGGACTTTTAAAATACTTGCGAAGTTCTCCTACAGAGAAGGGGCAGGATCTATTCTTGATCCCCCCCCAGTAATGCAGGACACAAGTTACAGGAATCCAGATTTCAGCTTAAGTACCAGGAAAAGCTTCCCAAGCGGTACGACAAAGGAACCAATGACCCCAGGAGAGGGTAGGCGCTCCAGTCCCGATGGAATTCAAGAGAAATTTGGGCAACCACCCAACAGGTGTCCTTTGACCTGGGTTTCTGCCTTGAGTGTGGGTGGTGGTGGACTTGATTGCTTTGTTGGCCCCTTCCAGCTCCATGTCTGTGCAGATTCTCAGTCATCCAGGTGAGTTTATCTGGAAGTTGAGTCATGGCAACTGGACTTCTTTTTCTTGAGAGATATCTCTCAAGAAAAACAAATCTCTCAAGAAAAAGAAGTCCAGTTGCCATGACTCAACTTCCAGATTCCAGGTCCATGATTGGCTATTTGTGATTCATGATGATGAAACACATTGCCCCCATCAATTAAAAAAAGACATAATGCTCTGTTAAATTTGCACCAGCAATGCCTTGTGATGTTTATATAAGTAGTCAACCCATCAGTCAGAATACATGGCTAATGAATCTCAGTTCAGGCCCAGTGGTTTCCAAACTCTGGCTCCTCCCAGCGGCACCTTGGCTCTGCTGCTCATCCAAGGGAGCCGGAAGGCACCGTGATTGACAGACAAGGGAGGAACGTTTTCTAAGTCCTCTCTGGTTCTTCTCTCCTTCCCCTGCAGCCTTGGTTCCTCTGGGTGTCCTGGGAAGTGTCCAGTACACGGTCTCTAGCCTCCCACTGGTCACCGGCCAGTTTCTGGAGATCGACTTAAATGTAAGTCCACTTTTCCGGGGATGGATTTGGATGGTGCTGAGAGCTCCGCCCCCTTGCAGCAGCATCGGCCTTGGCTTCCCACTGTGTTTGCAAACCAAGAGCGCGGGATTGGCCTTGCTGTTGGTGGGATCATCTAAGCCAGCCTCCGTCATGACTGAAACTGCTGGAGAGCTCAGTGGCTTAGGTGTCCGGCGGGAGAACCAGAGGTCGGGAGTTCAATTTCCCCACTGGGCCTCTTTGATGGTTACTTCACGTCCATTCTCATCCCAGGAGGAAGTTTGTTGCGTGTTGATGTCGGTTGCGGTCACATGCTCTTCTTCCGGTTCTGTCCCTGTTCCCGTGTACGCACGGGTGTGATGGATGATACCGGCATGACTGTTACCACACATCCTCGTTCCGTGATGAGATGTGAAATTCCATGCCTTTGTTCTCCATTATTTTATCACCCGACCTTCCATTTTTCGATATTTCGATTCTCCAAAGCCTTGCCTTCTATGTGTTACAGAGCTAAGTTTGAGGCATTTATCTTTTAGTCTCTCAGCACTGCGTTGCTGACTCCATAGGGAATGTACTGGCAAATGACACTTCGCACTCCTGCCACTAGATGAAGAATGGCATGTTGCGTGACCAGATTCCTGAGGCCAGGGAGGGGAAGCACTCATCCTGCTAAGATCACAGTTCAGGGGGCGTGGTCGGGACAAACTCCTCTTGTCCCGCAATGGACGTGCGGTTAGATTACTTCGTACCAGTCCCAAACAGGACCGCGAACAGGAATGAGATGGACGTGAAGTATCAGCCTTAGTCTTGGTCTTCCCGTGACACTTCCATACATTTGATGAGGACGTGCTTAACCCAGAACCCCTTGCTACGCAATCTGAGATCAGATGCACTGGGTTCAGTCAGTCTGGGCTGATTAACAGCCTTTCCCAATTTTCAGAAGGATGAGGCGAGTGATTCTTGCCCTCTGGACTGGATGAGCTTCGCATCCACCCTCAGTTCAAATCTGTCCTCAGCTAGGCTCAATCAAACGGCTGAGTGTCACCCTCTTGCCTAACATTTATTGGAATTTTGATAGGAGAGCCACACAGCCAGAAGGGAAACTGAGGGTCATCTTGTCCCCCCCCACCACCACCCCACTGATGGGGTTGGGGCTTGCAAAGATTGGGTCCCCACCTTCTTCCAGGCAATCGTCGGGCAGGTGGCCGGTCCCCTCCTTGACTATCCACTTGGCAAGCCAGAGGTGGTCCCCCTCCCAGCAAGAGTGCCTGTGCCTCCTTTGCCCCCGATGGCTGAAACCAGCAACTCCCAGTTGGGGCTCTCCGTGAACTTCCTCCGGTCGGTCCTTGCTGTGCTACAGAAAGAAGGTGCCCTGGACATTGACGTCTCGTATGGGATGGTGAGTTGAGAAGAAAGTTGTTCTCTGGCACCTTTGCCCTCCCACCCTGGAATAAGAGGCAAGACGTAAGTGATGGGTTAAACTAGGCCACACTTCATTATTAATCATATTATTAACCTTTTAAACCAAACAAAGGGGGAGGCCGCAATAGTGCAGAGCAATGGTTGGTCCACCAAGGTCACCCTTGATCTCCCCAACCTCCATGCCATCACCTGGGCGAGTCCAAATAGCCTCCATCTTGTGCCGTCTCTCAGATGGCACTCAAGGGCCGGCCATGTCAGCCAATACACCAGACATCCAAGCTCTGTTGGTTGGTAACCCTTAGCCCGGGGAGGGTTCCCCACGAATCCTCCCCCGCGACACTCTAACCTGAAGATCCAGAGCATTGTGAAGTTGGATGGGCTAGGATGACAATGAACTGGACTCACTGACATCTCTACCCGCCAGCGTGACCATGGGTTGCCTAACAACAAGTTTATCTTACTCTTCCTATTTATGCCAAACCCTATCCCCTGAATTTATTTTATTTATTTTATTTATTTATTTTCGCATTTATATACTGTGCCTATTCCCTCATGGGGGACTCAGGGCGGTTTACAACAGACAAGACAAACAGTCAAAAGGCTAAAACATCACCAATACAAAGCACAAATTAAAAACAATCAAGCGGGCCCGGGGGGGGGGGGAATCAGGGTGGATAGTCGGAAAAAACCCTCATTCTGGCCAATTCATTCATCATTGGCATCCTTCAGTCTCGAAATTCTATGGTATCATGCCTGGAGTAGAGATCCTAAAAACAACACCTAGTGTGACTAAATAGACCAATTTGGGAATGGCAGTCTCTACCGCACTGGGGACAGATGTATTCTGTTTCTTGCCCGGTCCTCGAGTTTCGTTCTTTCCGTGCCTGCCTCTTTTCCTCCGCCTGTTGGACAAATGCCTCTTCAAATTTATGTAGACCATGCTGTATCTCTTGCCTCCAGACAGTGTGATCGGAAGTCAGGGTTTCCCAGCTGTTGAGGTCCATTCCCAAGGCCTTCAGGTCCCTCTTACAGATATCCTTATACCGCAGCTCTGATCTCCCTCTGGGGCGCTTAACGAATGCCCAATGCCACAGACTCGACTCATGACCCGGAACCATGGGGCACAAAATACCAACATGGCATTTCATTTTGATTTCATTTTCTTTTTTGAATGAAACAATATTTTTTTTAAAAAATCGCTTCGTTATTCATTTTGTTTTGTTTTGTTTTACAGCCAACCAGCAGGCCAGGTCGACTTTTTAAAAATCATGTATTTTGACAAGCACTTGTCAAAATAAATAATAAACAAAAACGAAATGGATCAAAATGAAAATCTCCATTTCAATTCATTTTTTTAGGGCACTTTGTTTTTTTGTTTTGTTCCGTAACAAAACAAAAAAACCAAAACAAAGCAAATTTCATTTCGTGCCCATCTGTACTCAGAAGACACCCATGGCCTTCCCTTTTCTCGAGGGGGGGGAGGGTTGTTTTTAATTAGGACTCAGGACTTGTGCCTTGTGCCCAAATATCTGCTGGTATCTCTGAAAGTTACAGACTAAGGTTTAATGACAAAGCCAGACTATGGGTTCAAATTTGCGAAACCTTTGTGCAGACAAACACTTCTGTGTTGAACAAATTAGAGTGGGGATCTGAACCCCTGCCCTGGTTCTCTGCTCAGCCATGGGTGGTTGACTGTTCAGTTGATGGCCCTGGTGAAACCACCCCTTAAATATCTCACACACCTTGGAACCCCCACTGCAGTTGCTAACATTTTATGATCTCAGTTGCACCATCAGTTGGAATCAGCTTGAGGGCACATGGAATAAATGCCCTGCAGGCCCCTAGAATACCCTCCCGTGTGTCTTGTGTCCTTCTCTTTTTCTCCTTCCAGTTCTCTGAGCTTCCTCCACTGACCACGTCCACTCTGGGTGCTCTCGTTCCCAAGGTAAGTCCACCCTGCTTCAGCTCTGCTTCAATCCGCAGCCAGTGCTGCTGGGCAAAGGAATTCCAAACGGGCTCTCAAATGTGGGGACAATTGGCAAACGACATCTGGAATACAAACAGACTCAAAGGAGAAAAGTTGTCAAACTCAGTGTGGAATGTTTTACGTGAGCAGTTCCGTATTCTTTTAAAGTGAACATAAACCTTAGTAGTCATTCTGTATCGGACAGGCATGTGCAAACTTCAACCCTCCTGATGTTTTTGATCACAACTCCCAGAATTCCAAGCCTGTATTTCCAATGGCAAAGGACTGTGGGATTTGTGGTCCAAAACATCTGGAGGGCCAAACTTTGGACATGCCTGGTATAGGACAATGACAATAAAGTTCTATCTATCTATCTATCTATCTATCTATCTATCTATCTATCTAGCTAGCTAGCTAGCTAGCTAGCTAGCTAGCTAGCTAGCTATCATCTAGGAGTAATTCTCCCTGTTTTTGCCATCAAGTGCAACAGGAACAGAGAGTATAATTGTGAATAACCTTTGGGAGCCTGGTTGTGACCTTTTCACCTTAAGGGCAGCCAGCCCCATGGGTGACTCTCTATGCATCCATTAAAAAGACCAAAAAGGAATACCCTCCCTCTCCTTAGGAATGACTTGGCCATTTTTATTTATTTATTTATTTATTTATTTATTTATTTATTTATTTATTTAGTTATTTAGTTAGTTAGTTAGTTAGTTAGTTAGTTAGTTAGTTAGTTAGTTAGTTAGTTAGTTAGTATGCCCAGGAGCTGTTCCGAGCTTCATGGTGCATCCCCCCCCCCAAAAAAAAGCTGAATATGATTAGAGATGGGCACGACTTAGCGGTATTCCCGTTTCCGTTTCCGTTACTCGGTTCCGTTACTCTACGGAAACGGTAACGGGAATTACTCCCCCAGACTTCGATCGAACCGACGAACGAACAATTTTGGTCTGATTTGTCGTGCTCGTTACTTGCATCGCGAGATCGCGCGATGCCACACGCGGCACAGAAAAAAAGTTTTTAAAAGTTAAAAAAACCCGGTTCCCGGCCGAAAAGCAGGCGGGAAAATGCCTGCCGTGCCTCAGGGCACCTACCAGAGGGGTTGTTTCTGGAGGTCCCGCCTCCCCCCTCATCCCCCGTCCTCGGCTGCTCTGGTGGGACTCGCCGCAGGCTCGCAGCCAGCAAAAAGCCCAGTCTCGCCGGCCGCCGGCCGCCGCAATTAAAGCGCAAGCAAGCGGCACGGACGGCACAGGAAAAAACTTTTAAACTCTCCCCCCACCCATTCCCGGGCCAAAAAAGCAGGCGGAAAAATGCCTGGTTGACTAAGGGCCAGGGCACCTACCGGAGGGGTGGTTTCTGGAGGGGGGGGGTCTCCCCCCCCGTCCTGGGCAGCCGGACTCGCGAGTCGCCATTGCCATGCGGTGCGGGCGGGGGATCCAAAATGGGGCGGCGAACGCAATAAAATCGTGGTCCAAAAACACACAAGCACAACAGAAAACACGCGAAAATTTATAAACTGCCAGATTTTTCACAGTAGCAGTGGGTTTTTTCTTGCAACAAAATGTCTCTCCTCTCCTCCTCTGTCCTCCATTGATTTTATTTTATTTTATTTTATTTACACCTGCGCAGTGCGCAATGATGGGCTGGCCAAGTGGCCAGCCATGTGGGAGTGGACAACCATGCAAATTTCTGGAGCCATCCCACCAGTCGCATGGCCACTTGGCCATGGAGACTTCTGGGATGTGCCAAAAAGCCCCCTAAAACCTGCCCTAGCCCTAACCCTAACCCTAACCCTTGACTCCGTACCCATACGTCACAGACTGTCTTCTTAGAGAGGCACCCAGAGGTGCAACCCACTAGCCCACCGTTTACCCGTCATAGCCTAACCCTAGCTCTTGCACTAAGGCACCTTAAAGCCAGATTACTTGCTTGCATTGCACTACACGCAGCAAGTACAATTCCCTTCTGTGTGAGACATGGTGGTGCCAGTTGTGAAGGGCGGGTTGACCCTATCACTCTCACACTGGTCTCACTGTCTGCACATTATGTTATGCAATATCCATATGGCTATTGCATAGCATTTTGCAGCAGCAGCAGGTGGGAGACCCCCATGTAGAGGGGTGTCTCTTGGAGCCTGCTTCCCCTTCCTAGTGGCAGGAGGCACCCACGGGTGCCTCCAGGAGCCCACTTTCCCTTTATAGCGGGCCAGAGGAGGCACCCACCCCACAGAGGTGCCTCCAGGAGCCCGCTACCCCCC
Source organism: Phrynocephalus guinanensis (assembly GCA_037367245.1). Taxonomy (NCBI): domain Eukaryota; kingdom Metazoa; phylum Chordata; class Lepidosauria; order Squamata; family Agamidae; genus Phrynocephalus; species Phrynocephalus guinanensis. The sequence goes on from CM074737.1 coordinate 130,355,799, forward strand.
CAAAAAAAACCCAGTACTAACAACAACGAAAAAACGAAAAAACGAACCGACTAATTTTTGCAATTTTCGCGAAAACCCGACCCCTGGCCCCCGACTAACGACAACTCGAAAATTTTTTTTTTCAAGTCGTGCCCATCTCTAAATATGATTTCTGAATCTCTCTCTCTTTTTTTGTAAATGAACTGTCTGAGTGTAAAACAAGGAATTTAAAACAAAACTGGTGAACTTTTTCCCCATATGTACTAAAAGGCATAAAGAATATTTTTTTTAAGAAATGAAAAACAAGAGGAGGCATATGAATCCCACAGAGCCTCAGTGCCCAGGTAAGGGTTTCTGTGACCCTGACCATTGTTTGCTCCTGGGCTTTGTGATGCCAGACGGCAAACAGAAAACTTGTGAAATTTGACCGCTGTCGTCTACTCCCTTTCTGGAAACGTTCCTCCTTAAGGTGGCATCTAGGGTGCACAACACTGCCTCCCAAGAAGCTAGTGGGATCAGAGTGGGATCAGGTCCCGGATGAAGGCTGATGCTGCCTTGCCCTCTTCTTTCCCGGGTCAACCGCCAGGTGTTCCAGACCTTCCCAGAGCCCCGCCCTCTGCTCCTGAAGGTGTCCGTCCTCGAGGTGCCAAACGTGAAGCTGCGGAAGGACAAGGGCCTGATCGAGCTCAGGGCGACCGCGGACGTGCTGGCCTCCAAGCCAGAGGGTGGCCACCAGCCTCTCTTTGCCATCAACATAGTGAGTCCTAACCACCATGAGACACAACCGCTGTGGCCGAGGGGCTGTTTGCCCAATAACCTCCCATCGCTTTATTTCTCTTTACTTGCCCATTCCTTTACCTCCCGTTTAGAAGGGGGCACGGGGGGGGGACCGACACCTCATCCTGGCCTTTTGCCTGGGGCAGCCCAGCCTCTACCATCTGCATGAAAAGTCCATCACAGGTGACTAACCATGATGGAGATGTGTCATCTCCAGGCTCAAAGAAGCCAAGGTACTTCAAGGGACAGATGCAGGGGAGCAGTATGAGGAAACAGTGATCTAGTCTCGTGCGCTCCCAGAGGCATCTGGTGGGGCCACTGTGAGATACAGGAAACTGGACTAGATGGGCCATTGGCCTGATCCAGCAGGGCTCTTCTTATGTTCTTATGTACATCCCTGCCATAGGAGGGGGTGATGGCATCTGGCCTGGATGCCTTCAAAAGAGGATTGGACAGATTCCTGGAGGAAAAGTCCACCACAGGTTACAATACCGCTCCCCTGCATCTGGTCCTTGAAGTACCCTGGTTTTAAGCCTGGAGATGACACATCTCCATCATGGTTTGTCACCTGTGATTGACTTTTTCTCCAGGAATCTGTCCAATCCCCTTCCAACTTCCCACTTTCTGATCCACTTCCCACTTTCTCATTCTAGGAGAGTTCTTTGCTGGCCACGTTTTCTGTTGAAGACAACAAGCTGAAAATCAGTGTCAGCCTTGAGAAGTAAGTTTGGCTCCTCTTTACATGGGAGTTTGCATTCACCGGAGGGAGACAAATAGGCAGCATTCCAGCAATAATGAAGGAGCACCTCACTCTCTGTGTGTGTGTGATCACTGATAATTTCTACTGCAAAAACAATACCCAAATTTAAAAACAAGGTGCCCCCAAATTGCGGACACACAGACAGATGGACACACAAAAACATGCATGCATGTAAGCACATATGTGTGTACATGTGTGAGACTGTGTGGCTGTGTGGCTGTGTTTATGAAGCACTCAGTCACAAACCCAGGAGAGATTTGCGAGGCCAAAATCTTCAGGTGGTACAGAAAAAATTAACATAGCAGAAAGCAAACAAGCCCTGGGGGCATCATATTATGTAATAAATGTAGCAAGCATTATTCTGGAACTGGTCAAACACCTGTCCAAATGCATGTTCCAAGGACAAACCCACATGTAGGACATGGCACCACTGCATGTGTGGAACCATGGTACCTCTGATTCAGCAGGCAGTACAAGCCATTTTGGCTAGTAACCACTGACAGCCAGAAGTTCCCCCAAATGGTCTAACCTGCCTTCTGAAGCCATCTTGAGTTATAGGCCCTCCTTGCATCTGGTGGTAGCAAACCCCAGAGATTAGCATCAAACTCTTGTTGAGTGCCTGATTTCCCTGGATTAGAACCGAGCTAATGTTTGATTTGGTCATGGGTGAGGAAGCCCCAAGGTCTGGATGGTCCTGATTGCACTCCTTTGTGGTGTAGCACCAGGACAGATGAGAGGGTCAGTGGAGATGTGCCATGGAACCCTGTTTCTGCTACCAAGGCCCCATTTCACCAAGGAGTGAGGGCAAGAAGTCTCAGTCCAGGGAGACAGAATGGAGATCTAGCTTTGTGTAATATCCCTCTGGCTGCCTCCTCTGCTCAGACCGGTTGAGGGGACCTCATGGGTGGTAATGGAGGAAAACCCCTCACCAGGAGACTATCAACACATCACCTTCAGGTTTATGGATCCTGTATAACTCCTCTTTGATGATTCTTGTTCCTCCAGGTCCCACATCTCGCTGGCTTCTTCAACTGTTGGGACATTTGATGTAAGGATGCAGCTCAGTTGAATACTGGGATGGGTGGGAAGGGCTGAAGGGTCTTGATGCAGAAGACAACCACTGATAATCAAATCACCTGTGCCTCTTTCTGGGCTTGTGAGCTGATCCCAGAGGGAGAGTCTACAAAGGCTGCAGGGGAGGGGCTGTGCAGAGAGACACTTACCTGACAGACCTCGGAACTGGCTCCAACTCCGGCACTTCATTCCATCTGCTGTGACCAGCTGAGCCAGCCAGCCTAGCCTTTGCTGGAACTCTTGATCTGTAAGTGTCGGCCTGCTTGCTTGGCAGCCCTCTCAGGGCTGAAAAATCACCTGTGCCTCTTTCTGGGCTTGTGAGAGGATCCCAGAGGGAGAGTCTACAAAGGCTGCAGGGGAGGGGCTGTGCAGAGAGACACTTACCTGACAGACCTCGGAACTGGCTCCAACTCCGGCACTTCATTCCATCTGCTGTGACCAGCTGAGCCAGCCAGCCTAGCCTTTGCTGGAACTCTTGATCTGTAAGTGTCGGCCTGCTTGCTTGGCAGCCCTCTCAGGGCTGAAAAAATCACCTGTGCCTCTTTCTGGGCTTGTGAGAGGATCCCAGAGGGAGAGTCTACAAAGGCTGCAGGGGAGGGGCTGTGCAGAGAGACACTTACCTGACAGACCTCGGAACTGGCTCCAACTCCGGCACTTCATTCCATCTGCTGTGACCAGCTGAGCCAGCCAGCCTAGCCTTTGCTGGAACTCAAGACCATAAAATATACCAAGATGGCGGACGGCAGCTGCAGCCTCCAGCGCTTGCTGCGCTCTGTGTTCCTTTTTATGCTGCCTAATTCAGTTCTTTATGCTTAATTTTCTTCCTTTGGGCCTGCCAGGGCCTCGAAGGGGGGTTTTAGGGGCGTAGGGTTCCTGAGACTGTCTTCACTGGTTGGCAAGACGTCGATGTACTCACCTGCTCGGCCTGCAATTCTCCTGCGGTCATCCATTGCCGCCACCCCTGGGAGGCCGCCGCGCGGCATGGAGGACCTTGTCTTGGTCCCGCCGCGGCCCTGCCACTGCCGCCCCCCCAGAGGCTCCACCTGCGGGCTGGCACGGTCGAGGGAGTCGGCGCGGCCCCACCACCGCCGCCGCCGCTCCGGAGAAACCACCGCCGCAGGCTGGCGTGACCTGGTGGACGTTGCGGTCCTACCTCCGTCGGCGCTCTGGTAGACCCCACCCAGGTGCCGTTGGGGCCCTGCCATCGCCGCCGCTGTAGAGGACCCGCCGCGGAATGGCACGGACGGGGGCCTTGGATTTCAATCTGAACCCTCGGGGGGATTGGCCAGTTTTCCCTGACTGTCCGGACTTGGATTTGTATCCCCCGACGCTCTGGAAGCGCCTGTCCCCCCTGCTCACCACCCCCCTCCTGTAGCTCCCCGATCAGGTCGGTTTGCTCCACCCCCTCTGTGCCACCAGCCGACCTCGTCTCTGTATCTTCTTTCCCCACCCCACCCCCCTCCTTGCTCTTCCACACTGCTCTGGCTATGTGCCTAATCTCTTTTGTATTTTTTCTTTTTTAATGTGTTTTTTAGTTTTATCGCGTTTTGTTATAGTTTCCATTATATATATATTACATTTCTTGTAGTGTACTTTTGTTGTTGTTAATTGTATTGCTTTTATAACATTGTAACTGTTTGGTTTGTTTTTTTTTTTTTCCTCTTCCCCTTCCTAGGCCACCATGTCGGCAGGGACTCGTATCTCTGTGGTGTCTGGCCGTGGGAGGTACTCTGGACGATGGGATCGGTTGGGTAAGAAGAACTAGGGTCCGGCATCTAAGGCCTGTCCCCCGTTCTGATCCCTTCGTCCACCGCCATCTACCTGGGTGCCATCCCACCAGCGCCTCCGGTCTGACCTGCCTGCTGATTAACGCCAGGTCGGTGCACAATAAGACCCCGCTCATCCTCGATTCCATCCTGGATGAGCGCGCCGACCTGGCGTGTATCACCGAGACTTGGGTGGGCGCGGAGGGCGGGGCTTCCCTCTCTCTCCTGTGCCCACCCGGGTTTCAGGTTCAGTGGGCAGGCAGATCGGAGGGTAGGGGGGGTGGGGTGGCCATCGTTTTCAGGGAATCTCTTCACGTTAGCAGGTCCGCGACGATGGTGTGTTCTGGGGTGGAATGCCTCCATCTATCTGTGGGTCAGCGAGATAAGTTTGGCATTGTGCTGGTGTACCGTGCTCCCCGCAACCCAGCACAATCCCTACCAGAGATCGCTGAGTTCATCTCGGCTGCTTTGTTGAGGTCGCCCCGCCTTTTGGTGGTTGGGGACCTCAACTTGCATGCCGAGGGGGAACTCTCTGGTGCGGCTCTGGAATTCATGGAATCCATGGCTTCCATGAACTTATCTCAGCATGTTTTATGCCCCACCCATAGAGCTGGCCACACCCTAGACCTGGTCTTTTCCTCCATGTCACCGGATTCGTGTCTGGGGGTTGGGGACATCTTGCCCCTGCCCGTGTCATGGTCGGACCATTACCTGCTAAAATTTTCCCTGTCGATCGCCCCCCCACCCCGCGGGGAGCGCCCTTCTTACACCTGGGCTCGCCCCCGTAGGCTCCTGGACCCTACAAGGTTTATGGAGGTCTTCGGGGAGCTCTCTGGTGGTCTGGCAGACGATCCGGTTGATGCCCTGGTGGAAAGGTGGTATGTTGGTGCTGCCGGGGCGATAGACCGGATCGCCCCTAAGCGTCTCCTACGATGTCGAGGCCGCTCCTCCCCATGGTTCACGGAGGAGCTGCGGTCGATGAAGCAAGAACGTAGGAGACTGGAGGTCATATGGAGGGCGAACCGGACGGAAGTAAATAGGGCTGCCCTTAAACAGCTGACTGGCCGCTATCTTCGCGCGATCAGGGACGCTAGAAGATCTTATGCCTCCCTGAGAATTGGGGAGCCTCGAGCCGCCAGGCGGAGCTATTCCGGGTGGTTCGAGACCTCTCCAATCCCAGTCAGCTGCGGCCTCCTCCTAGTGATTTCACTAGTGAGCAATTTGCAGCCCATTTTAGATCAAAAATTGAGGCCATCCGTTCCGACTTGCCCCCCAGCTGCTCTAGTCCATCCTTTGGGTCTTCCAGTGCCTCACCCCTCCGTTCTCCCCTCCTGGACGAGTTCGGGCCGGTCTCTTCAGCGGAGGCCTCCAGAGCTATGGCTCGTTGCCGGCCAGCGGCCACTCCCTTTGACCCTTGCCCAGCTTGGATTATAAAATCCGCCGAGGGGAACATGCCAGAGTGGTTTTCTTCCATCGCCACGGCCTCCTTTCGGGAGGGTTGTTTCCCTTCCCGCCTGAAGGAGACCGTGGTAAAACCCATTCTTAAGAAACCTGGCTTGGCGACGGACAATCTTTCCAACTTCCGTCCGATTGCCATTGTCCCCTTCCTGGGCAAGGTTGTCGAGGGGGTGGCTGCTGTCCGGCTCCAGTCATACCTGGAGTTAAATCATATCCTGGACCCCTTCCAGTCTGGATTCAGGCCTCTTCGCGGAACCGAGACCGCCCTGGTCGCTCTGCAGGATGACCTCCTCAGGGAGGCCGACAGGGGGAGTTCCTCCCTGCTCGTCCTCCTTGATCTCTCAGCAGCCTTTGATACCGTCGACCACGGTAACCTTCTGGCCCGGCTCGCTGAGGCGGGAATTGGTGGTCAGGCCTTGGCCTGGCTCCGTTCCTTCCTTGGCGGCCGGACTCAGAGGGTACAGCTGGGGGATGTCTTGTCGGCTCCTTGGACTCTCCCCCTGTGGGGTGCCCCAGGGGTCGGCAATCTCCCCCGTGCTGTTCAATGTTTACATGAGGCCACTGGGGGAGGTCATCAGGAGATATGGAGTTCGCTGTCATCAGTACGCTGATGACACGCAGCTCTATATCTCCTTTTCTACGTCTGCAGAGGAGGCGGTTCGCTCCCTCGATCTGTGCCTGGAGGCCGTACTGGAATGGACCAGAGATAACCGGCTCAAGCTTAATCCGGAGAAGACGGAGGTTCTGTTCTTCGGGGCGCCTTCGTCTCGGTACAATGGCCCCCTCCCTAGTCTGGGGGGGTACTTCCCTCCAGCCTACAGACAGGGACAGGAATCTGGGCGTGGTCCTGGATTCGGCCCTCTCCCTGGAAGCCCAGGTGATGGCCGTCTCCAGGGCCGCTTTTTTCCATCTCCGCAGGATCGCCCAGATCCGTCAGTACCTTGACGAGTCCTCCCTGAGGACAGTTGTGCAGGCCCTGGTGATCTCGAGGATCGACTATTGCAATGCCCTCTACGTGGGGTTGCCCTTGACCCTGGTCCGGAGGTTACAGCGGGTGCAAAATGCGGCGGCCAGGCTGGTGGTGGGTGCTCGTAGATTCGAGCACATCACCCCAGTCCTGGTCCGCCTGCATTGGCTCCCCGTTGTCTTCCGGATCAGGTTCAAGGTTCTGGTCTTGGTTTTCAAGGCCCTCCACGGCTTGGGACCAGGATACCTGGCGGAGCGCATCTCCCTGAGGGCATCCGGATCCAGACCCACGAGATCGTCGCAGGCGCGCTCCTTGAGAGTGGCCACACCCAGAGAGGCGCGGAAAATGCGTACGCGGAACCGCGCCTTCTCTGTGGTGGGGCCCTCGCTCTGGAACCATCTCCCTCCTGAGCTGCGCCTGCTGGAGTCCCTGCCCGCCTTTAAGAGGGCTTTGAAGACCTTCCTCTTCAAAGAAGCATTTGGTGTCCTCATTAGTTAGTTTCTCTTTCTTTTCTTTGCTCTTACCGTCTGCCGCCATCTTGCCTTCCGCTGCCCTTGCTTGGTGGCCTTGCTATTTTTAACTTTTTAGCCTTTTTAGCTTTTTAGCTTCTTGCGCTGTTAGCCGCCCAGAGTTCCCGTTGGGAAGATGGAGCGGGATATAAGTATTTAAATAAATAAATAAATAAATAAATATAAATAAACTAAGGGAACAAGAATATCCTCCTGCGGCCTCCTCCCACTCTAGAGCAGGGGGAGAAGGTGGAACAGAAGGTGTAGGATGCTGGCTAAAATACTGATTTCCACGAGACACCCTGTGAGAGACCTCACCTCCAGGGAAGAGGGAGGCAAGGCCACCCTGGGGAAGGACTCCATAATTTCTGCAATTGTCCCTATGGGAACAATTTCAGGTGCTCTCATGCACGTACACAGACACACACACTCAGGGGCCAAGTTCACAAGGACATCTTGGTTATCTGAGAAGACCCAAACAACCATCTGATTCCCCTAGTCCATGCAACAGAGCAGCAGGTCCCATTATCACCTTATGTGTGTCATTTGCACATTTTTGCTTAGTTTGAGCAAAAGAGGGGGGGAAATCACCCACACTAGCTTTTGCAGGGTGATTAAAATATTTATCTGGCCCTCACATGGATGAGAACCAAAATTGCAAATGTCTACCAATTGTACACACAAGAGGACCTGAGAAGGAACTCCCACTCACCGTGACTTTCCAGTGTGTGAATCAGTGGGAAAAATCCTCTTGCGTTTCTATGCAAAAGGTGTAAATTTGGGGGGGAAATTGCCTCAAATCTCTATAAATGTGCATGCTGAGTCATGCGACTCCAGACAAAACACACAGAGATCTCTTGATTTGAGTCATTTCATTTCCAAACATTATGACTAGAGATGGGCCTGAAGCAGAAATATAGCATTTTGTTTCATTGCGTTTTAGTCTTCATTTTATTTCGTTTTGTTAATAACTGATTTTTTAAAAAAGAATTTTTGTTACAAAATGAAACAATTCATGAGGCTATAAATAATGGTAAGCTTTCCATTTTTTATTGCACAGGGAGCCCACTGCCCTAAATCAAAGACCCTCCTTAAACTTTCCAATCAATTTGCTTTCATACAAGGAACCCTCTGTAAACAAGCAGGAATCCTAAGGGCTAGCTGCTGCAAGGAGAAATCAGAGCGATAAGCTCAACAGCTGATTTGCAGGGAGGGAGGAAAATATATTTAAAAATAACCACAACAGTCCTACTTAATCAGGAAAGGAAAACAATCGGTTTAAACTTTAAATCAACTTGCAGACCTAGAAACAGCCAGCAGGGAAGGGAAGGGAAGAGCTCAGCTCCTGGCTAGCTGCAGGCAGATCAAGATTGGCGATAAGCTAGCTCAACAGCTGAGGCCTGGGAGGGAAAGAAGGAAAGCAAATCAATCAGTTTAAAAATAAACCTCCTATTCTCAAGACGGCTAGATTAAGAGGCTTCTTGCCTCTAGGATGAATTGTTTCATTTCTGAAAGAAAAAATGGTGTTTGATTTCACGATGGCATGCTGTTTGCTGTTTCGTTTTGTTTCATAACATTTCGTAAGTTTATGAAATAACGGAACAGCATGTTATTTTTTGTCAGGTGGCCATCCCTAGTAACGACATTTGTGTAGCAGCTCAACTGGGTTTCTGCCTTTGTGATGCTCTCACACATGTGTCCAAAACTTGTGCTTGCCTCCTTTCTGCATGACAGTCTTATGTCAACACAAACTTTGTTGGGCTATATTTCTATATTTCTGAGAAATTGTCACCTACAATGGCTAACCTGAATTCCTACCTAAAACTTTGAGTATCATTTTACAAGAGGGAGATTAAGAAGACCTCTTGCAGTTCTTGACAACTCTGGCCCTGAGGTGCTTGCCTGATTTCTAGGGAAGGTTTGCACCCAATTGTAATCCTTGCCATTCACCAAGTGCAATAACTTGTCAAGAGAGATCAGAGAGCACCAAAACAAGGTGACACTGGAGACGTCCTTAAAACCGGGTTTAGCTCCTGCTGAGACTTTCCACTCTTCCCCCACCATCCCAGCGGAATCTCCAGATCTTGGTCGCCAGAAGAGCATTAAAATATTTTTCTCATCCATGCAGGTCTCCCTGATGGAGCCGTTGGTTGGCAATATTTTTGATGTCGCTTTCCTTCCAGCAATGAACAGTAAGAACACGCAAATGCTCCTTTTTAAATGCCCTGGTGTTTGGTTTTCCCTCCTCAGGTCAAACCTGACCTCAGAGTAGGATCCATTTTGTTTCGATCTCGGCATCTTTCTCTAAGGTCCTGTGAGGAGATATAGAAAGATAGAAAGAACTGGTTGTGTTTAGCACTGGGAAAAGGAGACTGAAGGGAAATACTATGATGGCACATAGTACTTGAAAGGTAGTGTCTGGAAGATTATAATCATGGCTACTGGACTTCTTTTTTTGAGAGATAGAAACATTTCGCTGCTCATTCAAACAGCTTCATCGGTCTGAATACAGCTAGTGCAAGTCCTCCATCTTATAGTCAGTCAGCTTTGACCTCTTGTCACCCTGGTCTGAATTAGGCTCATAAGATGAACAATGGCCTGAATAGGCTCATTAGGGAGACAATAGTATCCATAGCCTTAAGGTGAACAATGGCCTAAGGTGCTGAAACCTATCAAGAATGGGTCATTACCTATGGCCTTGGTGGTGAAGGCTTTTTGATTTGACTGGGTACTTTGGAAAGCATACCCTGATAAGTAGCAGATAAACTATGCCTGAGGCCGCCACCTCTGTAGAGGGAGGGGGTTTCTATCTCTCAAAAAGAAGTCCAGTAGCCATGACTCAACTTCCAGATAAACTCATCAGGATGACTGAGAATCTTCACAGACATCTTGAAAGGTAGTGATACAAAAGAGGGGCAGGATATGTCTCCTTCTTTGGAGGTTTTTATGAGTCTCCTTCTTTGGAGGTTTTTAAGCAGAGGCTGGATGGCCACCTGTCGGAAATATTGTGATGGGGGTTCCTGCATGGCAGGGGGTTGGACTAGATGGCCCCTGAGGTTTCTTCCAACTCTATGATTCTATGATTCTTAATCAACCCAGGACACACAATAGGGCCCAATTTACAGGAAGACAAGTTTAAGCTGAATATCAGGGTGAGAAATTCTAATTGTTAAAGCAGTACAACAACAGAACCCATGATCTCGGGAGCTGGTTGGGGTTCCAACGCTGGAGGCATTCAACAGAAATTCATCCACCTGGGAGATATCCCATGATTTGTATCCCTGTCTTGAGCAAAGATGTCAGGCTATAATTTCTGTCACTTCCAACTGGCCATTGGCTATATTAAATGGGAATTTTGGGATTTGTTGACCAATGCATTTTGGGAGGGGCCAGCCTGCTGCGCAGTTCAGAAAAGTGGTGCACCTCACCCCAAGGGACCTGACATTGGGTGGACATGGCTAGCAAAGTTGGCAGTGCTATACACACACACACACACACACACACACACACACACACACACACACACACACACACACCACACACACACACACACACACACACACACACACACACACACACACACACACACACAAGGTCCAGGACTTGTTTCTGGAGTAATGGAGAAGTGTTCCAGGCAGAAGCACCATAATACGAGAAGGTGGTTTGTGGCACAAGTGTTTAGGAAATGCAGACGGGTTTTCTTTTTCTAGCCATGTTTTTGGCAGAGACCAGAACACGACTAGCGGCGGCAGTGCCGAAATCCCTCCGGTGTTCCCTTGAGATGAGAAAATCAAGCTTGCTTTCCTAACTGCAGGTGTGTTGGGTGAGGGGGTCCCCCTGCCGAAGCTGCTGGGCGTCGATTTTGACAACGCTGACATCGATGTCCTGGAAGTAAGTGTCCAATACCTGGTCATGCAAGGAGACACCCTCTGGCATGCTGGATTGCTCAGACACAGGGGGTGGGACCTTAAACTAATGCATTATTTTAATGTACACAGACAGACACATTGTGTTGTAATGGCAAAAGCTATATCCATGAAATATGCTGGTGACGTAACACAATATGGGTTTGGTCCTTCCACTGGGGAGGAGATTATCCTTCCTCCTTGAAAAGTGGGTGCAGCAGGGGAAATAAATCTTTGCAGAGGTCAAGCCACAGCATTCAACGCCAGGTTGCCATCAGGCTGCAGGGCTGCAGATGTGCCTCGGCCAGGTGCCTCAATGGTTGCTCTCGGACTGTCCCAAATGCTGCCAGGAGGGAAAGAACCCCCCCCCCAAGAGAAGACCCCGCCCGCTTCCCAGAGCCACCTCCATCTGTCAGCAAAACATGTCAGCCCTGATTACAAGGGCAAAATATGTGGCAGAGTTGTGATGCTGAGTGCAACGGAATCTCGGGCATCCGCCTGTGAGATTGACCTAGTTTAGCCTCTACCCAGGTGTCAACCTTGCAATAAATCAACCGCAGCCAAAAGCTGGAGCAAAAGCAGGAGGCTATCAAAGCCCCGTGAGTTCGAATCTATTGGGGGTGGGTGTCAATGGGTACTGGGATGATGCAAAGCAGTCAAGATTCAGCCTGAGAGAGGGGGGGTCATCCTAGCCTTTAATTCACAGCACCCCCAAGTAAGGGATGGAAAAGTCAAGTCATAAGAAGAGTAGGACAAGGTGTGGGAGTCCATGGACGAAAACCCGATTTTGTTTCTGCTTCGTTCTTTTCCTCAGGACCAGCTTGTGTTGTCGGCATGAGTCAGGGAGGAAAGGTTCCAAGTGTGCCATGCACACCACCAAGGTGGAAGGGCCAGGCCGACCCAGGACCTGCCAGGCCATCCTCCTCCGGACCACATGGATTCAGATCAGGACCCACTTCTTTCTAACCAACACCGCTCTGGTTTTGAACAGAGGTGGACTGGTCATGGCGCTTCTCTCTCGCCATCCACTAGACGACAGCAGCCTCTTTTGTGTTCTGTCTGTAACCTGGTCGCTTCCGAGAGGGCTGGTGTGCTCAGACATGCGCGTGCAAGCATGCACACCTAGTCCACCTGGCTTCCCCTTTTTTTGTCTTAATAAAAGTTTCTGCTTCCACTGCATTTGGAGTGAAGTCCTTGGGATTTAGTTGCAAAACAACAGCAGGCAGTGAACAGGAGAGGGGTGAGGAGGAAACCTTTTAGGATGCCTGCTCTGAAGGCAATTAGAGACCCACAGGGAATGCTAAGGGCAGGGGCGTATCGGGGGGGGGCAGAAGGGTACATCTGCCCCAAGCGCAGCAATGTGGGGGCACCTGGAGGGGGAGCAGCAGGAGGAAGCCGTGCACCCTCCTGCCGCTCAGCAGTCCTCCTTTCCCCCTAAGGCTTGGCGACAGCACCCCCTCTGCTGCCTGCACCACCACGCACCAGGCGAGTGGTGAGGCAGGTGGCCATGGCACCCTCCTCCTCCTTTTCCTTGCCTTGGTAGGAGAGGTGTAAGGGTACTGCAAGTGCACACACACACACACACACACACACACACACTGTCCTCCCCGTCCGCACACGCATGCACACAGGGTTCAGCTGGGTTGGTACAATTGGGGGGGGGGGGCGCAGGAAGGGCACAAAAACTTCCTTTGTCCCCAGGCGCTCCAAATCCTGGCTACACCTCTGGCTAAGGGAGAGGCCAGTTGACGAAGGAGCAAGAAAGAATGCGCAAGGTTGCAACGGAATAAAGCAAAAGACGTATAGCAAGGCCTTGAGGGCAGCTCAGCTATCTTGCTGAACTGATATCTGAATGGGTTGGGTTGGGCTTTCCTTGGACTGCAATGCCACCTCTTCCCTGAGCAAGCCAGCGTGCGGCAGAATGGAACAAGGACCTGGATTGTAATCGGGACAGCTGGGCCTATCCCTCTGCTTACCTATGCTTCAGAGTATCTGGAGGCCAGAAAGAGAAATATGGAAGAAATGAACCACAAACCAAAAAACTTGTCGGGACCGCGTTGGTCCATGGTCCCTCTCACAACCCGGTTTCGCAATCCCGTTTTGCCAAAACGCAATGAAACGCTGAACTTTCTCCCCCTCTTGGTGTTTCATTTGCTCCAGCCAAAAGGGGGGTGCCTGTCTTCCCCCTGTCGCCTCCACCTACCTGTTTTTGCCACCTCCGCTGCCAGGGGTGCCGTCTTCCAAGGCAGTGGGCCCAGCTACCCTCCAAGCGTGCCCCCCCCTAACCAGGCATAAGCCAGAAAAAATGAACAGCAAACTGGCTTGTTTTTCCGGGGGGGGGGGTGTTCCTCCCACCGCTTTATCTCAGGGGTTCAAGTTTTCCAGTCCTTCAATGGGAAAGGGGGGAGGGAATTAAGGCCACGGTGATACCTGGGTTTCCTTCATATTTAAATTTCCTGCATTTTTTTTTCAGGAGCGGTCACATGGTTTTTAATGAGCAGTTGGTGTCCTCTCCTCTGCGTCGTACCTTCCTATTCTGGTTCTGTCCTAACCTGTGTACTACGCATTTTGTCCTTCTTTCTGGCTCCAGTTTCCAAGGCTCCATCTTTTTAGCCTGGTAGAAACAGGAGAAACTGAATTTATTGCCTATCTTCAGTGTCCTGTCATTGCACCTGAAGCAAAGAAGTAAGCATTTTCGAGCGAAGTTTCTATATCCAGCCCCTGGCGGTGGTTTAGGAAACTTCGCTGAAACTGCTGTTCGAGGGGTATGGTCGGCCAGGAGCAGAATTTGCTTCTCTTCCTGGTTAGCACGCGATCTTCTACTGCGCAGTTACTTGACGGGAAACTATGCAGAAAACGCAGGTATGACCGCGGTTTAAGATGCATGGATTCAGAGGATTCCTGTCTTGCACCCCTGGCATTCCCAAGACCATCCAGAAGAGGGCAATCTTCCCCTATGCAATTTTGCAGTACAGTGTGGCTTTTCGGATAAAATAAATAAATAAATAGAATTAAAAAGTGCTGTCGTGCTCTTTGAAAACAAATATTCGAACCAGCCCGAGGGGAAATTGATAAGAGCCTGCACCTTGCTTAAGATGTTTAATTAGATTGATTGTCTGCTGGAACGAACATGAGTTACAGATCTTTTAAACCAGGCAGTTTGCTCAAGATTAAATTAATTCAAGCCAAGGGGCTTGACTCTGAACACCCAGAGGTTATGTTGCTTGCAGTCACAAGCTGCTAGAAGGGCAAAACAAATAGAGCCTGAAATGTACGGAGAAGCACAAATGGCTAAACCGAAGCGCATCGAATATTCACCTGGAAAAGACAAGGGTCCTGGGAAAGGTGGAAAGGAGCAGGAAAAGAGGAAGACCAGGGTGGAATGGATTGACTCCTTAAAAGGAAGCCATGGCCTTGAGGTTCAATGTCAGAAGCTCAGAGGGGAGGAGACAGGGCTACAGCACACGAACACCAACTGCCTTCCCTCTCTCCCTCTTTTTCCAAGGGATGGGTGTTGCTGCTAGCATCACAGGGCCCCTGCCAGGAGGAGAATGACCCAAGTGGGGTAGAACACTAGCTACCTCCATCTCTATCCCCCCCCTCTTTTGTTCTGCTTCTCTTGTGGCCTCCTGGAGAGCCTCATAAAAACATAACATAAGAAGAGCCCTGCTGGATCAGGCCAGAGGCCCATCTAGTCCAGCTTCCTGTATCTCACAGTGGTCCCACCAGATGCCTCTGGCAGGGCACAAGACTAGATCTCTGTCTCCCGATACCACTCCCCTGCCCCTGGCCCTTGAAGTACCCCGGTTTTAAGCCTGGAGATGACACATCTCCATCGTGGTTTGTAACCTGTGATGGACTTTTTCTCCAGGAATCGGTCCAATCCTCTTTTGAAGGCATCCAGGCCAGATGCCATCACCACATCCTGTGGCAGGGAGTTTCACAGACTAACAACACACTGGGTAAAAAAAAGTTTCTTTTGTCTGTTCTCACTCTCCCTCCCCCACTCTGGGATGCCTGCAAGGAGGGCGGCCTCCTCCACACCCCACGAGAAGATACCACAAGCCTGGAGCTCCTTACTTCACAACCCATTAACTGAATGACCTGGTGGTAGGAGCAGAACTCCATCATTATGTGAGGAGTACGTGTAGGTTGGAGGCAACTTGGCCGTGCACAGTGCCCATGTGCTTTGAAGGGGGAGTAAGGAACAATAGAAACAGGAGTCAACATTAGGAAGAATTTCATGATAGAGCTGTTCGGCAGTGAAGATGCTGCTACAAAGGCGTGGTGGAGTCTCCTTCCTTGGAGGTTTTTAAGCAGAGGCTGGAAGGCCATCTGTCGGAAATACTGTGATGGGGGTTCCTGCATGGCAGGGGGTTGGACTGGATGGCCCTTGAGGTCTCTTCCAACTCTAGGATTCTATCATTTTAAACCTGTTGAAAGCCTGGAGGAGGTGACTAGAAATACTATGTGAAGGGTGTCACCCACCAGCCTCTTTTGCTTGTCTTTTTGTAGCGCTGCAATTATCTCTCTCTTTCACAAGGGCTGTCAAGGACTCTTAGCAACCACTGATTGTCCATCACCAGGCAGGACCCTTTTTAAAATTTCCATCTCCACAGTCCACAAAACCAAGTTGCTACTAGAGATGGGCACGAAACGAACACATTTTTTGTTTCCGTTTTCGTTTTTTGTTTTGTTACGTAACAAAACGACAAACGAATTTTGTCTCTAAAATGAAACGAAACGAACAGAAACAACGGAAATTTTGTTGTGTGTTTTGTTTCCGTTAGTGCAATATGAGTGAATTGTTTAAAATCCTAAAAAAAATCACAAAAAATTGAAATAAATGGTAACGAAATGGTAATGAAACAAACAAAAACAAAAATGAATTTTTTGCAAAAATTCACGAAAAACGGAAACAAAACGAAACGGACCCTTCAAACGACAAACGACAAACGAAATGCCATTTTTTTATTCGTGCCCATCTCTAGTTGCTACTATTTCAAGCGCCCCCTGATGCCTCCTCCATCTCAGTCTTCAAGTGTCAGTCCCCGTTGTGTGACCTTACGGCAATCATTTCAACCATTTTCGTTTATTTGGTTTTGCTGTCACCCAATGACCTTATGACTCCCCAGGGATGTGATGGCACTGAGTGCATTAGTAAGGCTTATGGGCTGTTTTGTCTGTGGGGGTCCACATGGGAGGCAACCAAGAATGTTGGCAAGTCTTTGGAACCGAGTCCTGAGTCAGCATCTTCGGGACCAAGTTCCAGGCCCAAGTCCAAGTCTTTGGTGCTGAGTCCTGAGTCCCAGTCCAACTCTCTATTAAAAATAAGGTTGGTTTTTTTTTAACCCCAGAAAAAAGGTAGGACGTGGGAGGATTGTGAGTCACGGGTCAAGTTCAAGTCATTGGGGGCGGAGTAAACCCAAGTTGAATCTGAATTAAATCACAATTGCAGCTTATGTCCAACTTCACAGCAAAACTCATGACTCAAGTCCCCATCTCTGGTGGTAGTCCATCATTGGCCTTTTGGGTGTGACTCTAAAACAGATCCTTCCACATCCTGGTTTCGTACAAGGAAAGATCCAATAGCCTCAGGAAACAGGCTGTAGTGGCACAGAGTCAACGAATGCATAGACTCGCAGAACAACTGAATTGGAACGGGCCCATAAGGCCATCAAGTCCAATGCCCTGATCAAGGCACAAATCCAAATCAAAGCAGATTGAACTGATGGTGGTTCAATTCAAAAACAATTGGACAACCACCTGCCAGATAGCCTTTGATTTCTGTTCCTGCATGGAGCAGGGGGTTGGACTTGATGGCCTTTTAGGCTCCTAACTTCACTATTCTATGATCCTATGATTCTATGATTTTCTCTTGAATGCCTCAAGGAGTGGAACACTCCTTACCTGTCGAGGCCATGGATTTCATTGTCATACTGCTCCAATAGTCAGGAAGTTTTTCCTGATATTCAGCCTAAATCTGGCTTCCTTTAACTTGAGCCCATTGTCCTGTATTCTGGGATGACTGAGATTAGATCCTGCCCCTACTCTGTAGGATAGCTTTGTTAAGTTTTCCCTAATATGCTGAGCTGAAATCTGGCTTCCTGTCTCTTGAGTGCATTATTCCATGCCCCAAGTTCTGGGATGGTCAAGAACAGGGGGAGGACACAAGCTTTGTAGGAAGACCAGGCCAGCTCTCAGTCCCCAGATGCTCAGCAGAGTAAAGAAAGATTTCTATACATCCTCTAACCCTCCTTTTAGTCAGCCTTGGGACAAATATCTGTCAGTGAGCAGAGCGCTCTCACATAAGAACATAAGAACCTAACAAGAGCCATGCGGGATCAGGCCAAAGGCCCATCTGGTCCAGCTTTCTGTATCTCACAGTGGCCCCACCAGATGCCTCTGGGATCGCACAGGACTAGATATCTGTCTCCTGATATACCACTCCCCTGCCTCTGGCCCTTGAAGGACCCCGGTTTTAAACCTGGAGATGACACATCCCCATCATGGTTTGTAACCTGTGATGGACTTTTCCTCCAGGAATCTGTCCAATCCCCTTTTGAAGGAATCCAGGCCAGATGCCATCACCACATCCTGTGGCAGGGAGTTCCATAGACTAACAACGCGCTGGGTGAAAAAAATATTTTCTTTTGTCTGTTCTTACTCTCCCAGCCCTCAATTTGAGTGCATGTCCCCTATTTCTGGTATTTTGTGAGAGGGAGAAGAGCTTCCCTCTATCCACTTGAGTCATGCCCTGCATTATTTTGTACGTCTCAATCATATCCCCCCTCAGGAGCCTTTTTTCCAGACTAAAGAGCCCCAAATGTTTTAGCCTTTCCTCATAAGGGAGGTGCCCCAGCCCAGTAATCATTTTAGTCACTCTCTTCTGCACCTTTTCCGGTTCCACTATGTCTTTCTTGAGACGCGGTGACCAGAATGGTACACAATACTCCAGGTGCGGCCTTACTATCGTTTTGTATAATGGCATTATTATTATTATTTGTCTCAGTTCCACCCTCTTCACATGGGCGTTTGGTGGGGGACCCATCGTAGAGGGCCTTCTCTGAGGCTGATCCCAGACGGTGGAACTCCCTCCCACTGGAGGCCAGGCTGGGCCCATCTTTCCTTCCCTTCTGCAAGCAGGCAAAGGCTTTCCTTTAAATAAAAGGTTGAGGAAGGATAATTTTTTAAAGGGGGCTATTCAATTCAGTGTCTTTAATATTGCTCTTATTGTGCATTTTTATTATAGCTGACTAATGCTTTTTAATATTGTAATAATTTATTATTGGCTTTTAACTGAATTTCGTTTAATGCCATGAGCTGCCTTGAATCCTTCAGGAGAAAGCCATCACATAAATATTTTAAATGAATAAAATAAATAAATCTAGGGGCTTAAGTGAAGGGTATAAGATCAAGCATATATAGCTATTTTAGTAACCCCCAGGCATTGACAAGCCTCATGTATTCAAAACAGCATATCCCAAGTGATACCCTGCACAATATAAGCCACACAAGTTATATATTTAGAAGTAGAAATATTAATAAGCACTCCAATTGTATCCACATATATTCTTGTCCTGCAAACAAACTTTGGTCAAGCCTTCCGGCATAAAGCAGGCCACTAAGAGAAAAGGACTTCCGTTATAAAATTGGCTGAGCCAGCAATAAGATTCAAGGATCTAATTATTTTTGTAGCTTTGATGCTTTACACAGTTAATTACATGTAGCTAAGCCAGCCAAGAAAACCTTATCTTTGTTTTGAGAGCTCGCCGCCTAAAGCAGGTGGCATACATCACTGTCAGCAACCAAGGACCTGGTACTCCTAAGCACTCCTAGCCCCGTGTAAGTCAGATCAAACGCCACAGCAATTAGGAACCCAAGGAATACATTTAATTGGTGTCAGAAATATAAAATAAATGGCCAGAGATGTCAATTAATGTTTGATGCATGTAACAGATGTGTGTGACGTAAATTCGGACGGGCGGGGGAAAAGAGAATGATTGTGAGTCTATAAAATATTCTGCATTCCTTTTGTTCGGTGGACTTCCCACTTGCTTTGCATCAAGAGGGATTTCCCTGGTTGACCAACCAAATAAATCTTTTTCCTGTCTTTGAGACCCAGACTGCTCATTGCATATTGTAGAGCCTATGCTTGCCGGCAGCGGACCCCTAAATTCCTATTCCTTTCATAAGTAGGCAAAGGGGGGGGGACTAAGATTGCTTCTCATAAAGCAAACTCAAGAGACAGGACATTTATTAAAGCATTTAATCCATTTACCTCAATCTGACTCTGAATCCATAAGGAAGATTATTAGAAAGCAGCAAAGGCAACACACAGTCTAATATGTGGTGAAATCTGAGTGTCCTGAGCAAACGGGGCATTAAAACCTGCTGCTACTAGCCCATCCAATGCCCTGAAAAGCCAAAACAAAACCCGTTGGTCGACTAGGGGCTCTATCCCACGGTCTTTAAAATCCGGATCTAATTTTCTGATAAACCGGCTCCAAAAATTGTGCCCCCCATGGTCAGCGGGGTTTTTTTAAACAAACAAACAAACCTGGAAAGACCCAAGGTGGGTATTTTTTAATCTGATTCGAAATGCACATTTTTACAAGAGGCAAACGTTAGTGGGGGTGCAGAAAACTCCATTTCCCCCTTTTTGTTGTTGGTTTACCAGTTATGCAGGTCGGCAATATTCTTTCTTGCTGTTTCCCCTAACTGCTGTCTCTCTGATATTTTGCTTGGGAGATAGCCAGCCAAACTGGAGTGAAGGGGAGGAAGAGGAAGAGGAAGAGGACGAGGAGGAAGCTCATTTGGGGGAGGATGAAAAGGACAAGTTGCCTCTTCTGAGGCCAACCGGTAGCAGCAAGGGCTCCCAGAAAGGGCATGGGTTGGCCCCTGCTGTGGGCCTCCCTCTCCGAAGGCACCGGGGCAAAATCCTCACCAGCCAGGGACTCTGTCTCCATGCCCAGGGAGGGAGAAGGGTGCACGCACGGGGGTGGGGGGAAATCTGGCCATGACAAAAGAAGAGGGAACTCGCTTCTCGGTGTAGTGAAACGGAACCTGAGGCTGGTGAGCGAGTGAGTGAGCTACTGACAGGCAGCCTGGAGCGGTGAAAGCCAGGCATTGGTGGTCTTTCCCTCGAGGGCTGTCAACGAGGAAGCCCCTCATTGGTGGTTGCCTCTGGCAAGGCTGAGGAGGGCTCCGTGGCGGCGGCACCAGGTGGAGAGCTGGTGCGGAAATGAAGAGCAGGGCAACTGGCACCGGCTCTCACCAGTAGAGATGGGAAGGAATCAAAAAAATGGCATTTTGTTTGTCGTTTGTCGTTTGGTGGGTCCATTTCGGTTCGTTTCCGTTTTCCACAAATTTTTGCGAAAAATTCATTTTTGTTTTCGTTTGTTTCGTTACCATTTCGTTACCATTTATTTCATTTTTTGTGATTTTTTAAAAGGATTTTAAGCAATTTACTCATATTGCAGTAACGGAAACGAAATGCACGACAACATTTCCGGTGTTTCTGTTCGTTTCGTTTCATTTTAGAGACAAAATTTGTTTGTCGTTTCGTTACGTAACGAAATGAAAAAAGAAAACGGAAACGGAAAATTGTTCATTTCGTGCCCATCTCTACTCGCCAGTGCTGCCATATATTTATTCTCTCTTTCACTCACACACGCTCAGCATTGTGTGAATGTACGCACACTGCATGTGCGTGCATGTGCACACACACACACACACACACACAAACACATTCTGGCCCACCCACCCGCCTTGTTTCTCAATGGCAGCAGCCTTGCTCCCCCAACTCATGTTGACATCGCCGCCTCAATCAATCACAATCAAAGTCACAAGAACCTTTATTGGCATACATTAATATAAAACAGATGCAACAAAATGTAAGATAAGAGGTAGGAAATAAATAAATAGGTTAAAAATGATTAAAAGATTGGGTTAATAGCAGGCCTTGGCCCCAGACTATTTACTAATATGTAAAACAGTGGCCAAGTATTCAGCCAGTGAGGCTGTTAATTCCGGAAGTTTGTCCTTAAGAAGACGCTTTGTTATACTCTCCGGGGAACCAGAGAAATTAGAAATATAAGGGGTCAGAAGGCAAAGGCGAAGCTTGTGGTGGGAGGGGCAGGAGAGAAGGTTATGAGAGGTTGAGTCAGGTTCCAGTAAACATAGTTCACAGAGTCTCTTCTCAAATGGAATGTTGTAGTATCTTCCTGAAAGAACTGCTGAGGGAAGGATGTTCAATCTAGCGAGCATAGAAGCACGACGCAGGCAAGGATTAATGAGATGTTTCATATAATTTGCTCCTAGTCCTGGAGTTGGCATCAAACCATAAAAGTGAGGAGAACACGTTGGATTGAGCCCTGATGAAATGGTTTGACACTCTATATCCCAGATTCTTTGATGGATGATTTTGAGGATTTGGGATTGGGATTCTTTGCAGTTGATTAGGGAGTCTAGGTCGATTCCAATGCGATGAATTTTGGACTGGATAAACTGATACCATTTTGAGACATAAGGGTCTCTTAATAGTTCATATACAAGGGAGCTGGAGTCAGGGTGAAAATGAATATGTAGCCAAAACTTAATAGTGACTGTCCAAGCAAAAGTTGATGGCAAATGGAGTCCCAGTTCATTAGCAATGGTATAAAGATTGATCATATTTGGAACACCTAAGATGCGACGAAAGAAGGTGGCAGCAGTCCAGTCGATTTCGGAGTCGACAGCTGAAATCCAGATCGGGATCCCATATAAAAGCTGGTTTATAATTTTTGCCTGAAAAATCTGGAGGGCAGCCGTAACATATTGGTTTCCGGTGTGGAAATGGAACCGAGAGATAGCAGATAGATGGTTATTCTGGTTTCTCTTCAGATCGTATAAATCTTTCACCTCAATCTTTATTTCGTTGCGCCCCCCCCCCCCCCGTGGCTTGAGTCCCCGTCAGAGCTTCTAGAATCATAGAATCGTAGAATCATAAGAGTTGGATAGAATCATAGAATCATAAGAGTTGGAAGAGACCTCAATGAGGGCCATCCAGTCCCACCCCCTGGCATGCAGGAACCCCCATCTCAGGACTCCCGACAGACGGCCATCCAGCCTCTGCTTAAAAACCTTCATGAGGTTGCAGATGCAGGTTAATGACGTGGGGGTGTATAAAATGTGGTTACTTAAACCACGTCCATGGGAACACAGGAACCACATTTTCAGTCACACGACAACTTCAGAACGAAACATGGCTTTTATTATTAGCCACCTCTTTTGCCCGTGTGATATGGCCCCTAGATGAGAAAAACCAGATTTTTCTGAAGACATTCCGAAAAGGCCAACAAGCATCGGTTGGTAGTGCGTTCAGCTTGCTCTCCTCTGGGCAGGACTCTTGCCGTTCTCTCTTCAGGCTTACCCACATACACACTTTGTGTATTTGTTGTTGTTTTGCTGTTTCCCGTCAGATTTTTGAATGTGCCCCAGTTGGCAGGGTTGGGTAAGGGGTGTCCCCTGTTTGCTCTCTGAATAATTCATAGAATCATAAGAGTTGGAAAAGACCTCAAGGGCCATCCAGTCCAACCGCCTGCCGTGCAGGACCCCCCATGATTCCAGAAGGGCAGGCAGATACAACCTGGTTTGCTCCAGGCTGAGGCTGCAACGGCACTTCCAGAAAGGGCCGAAATTACTTCGCAGCAACCTTGCACATTATTATTATTATTTGTTATTTATTATTTATTATATTTATACCCCGCCCATCTTCCCGTAGGAACTCTGGGCGGCTTACAAAAATAGCAGCCAAAAGGCGCAACAATTAAAACATCAATACAACAATAAACTGACAAACTAAGCATAATTAAAACCATTTAAACAGTTTAGCTCCCCAGCATCACCTGGTGCCAGCATGGCCACCACTCTAGAACCACACTGGGCCTTCCCTTGTCTGCTGCCCCTCAGCCAAGGGCAGTGCCATTCCTCTGCTGGGTTTTAATGCCTCGTGGGACTGTGGTTACACTGTGATACTGAAGTCCACCCTCTGCTCATGGCCTGAGTTTGATCCTGACAGGCTCAATTAGCCGGCTCAAGGTTGACTCAGCCTTCCATCTTTCCAAGGTCAGTAAAATGAGTACTCAGCTCAGGGAGCAATATGCAGCCTGAATAATCAGAAAGCACAACATATAAGAAGCACACTATTAAAGCAGGACATGTTAAACAAAATATTTTGAGCCTGGTTTCAGATAATCCACAGCACAATTTTTAAAAAGCTTACTAAAGCTCATTGAAAGTGTGTAGCTTCTGCCTGAGAATAGATGTAGATGTGACCTGCCACAGAAGTGGGGGACTTCAGTCAAGAATTTATTCGTCTCTAAATGTGCATGATTTCAGCATTCCTTTTTCATTTTAATGTGAGGGTCTCTCTTTTTTTAAAGACAATGAAAAAGGAAGAAAAGCAATTGGCCCATTTCTGTCCCCATGTTTTTGGAGTCTGGAGTCATGAAAGCTGAAGGTTAGACCTCCTGATGGGGCGGGGGGAGGACAGCAAGAGCCATCTTTCTGAATTTCACTGTCACAAACACCGCTGTTTGCCATCTACTGGCTCTTGGCTGGGATATACATATATAAGGGCTCTCGCAACTGCGGTGGCTGCAGCCAGAGATAAGGAACTCCTGGAGAGCTGATTGCAAACGTCAAAGCCGCCCAGGTAAGAGCCATACTCTGCTCTGTCCTCTCTCGGCGCAAAGCAAAGTTTTGATCTGAAAGGGCAAGTCGAGGAGTGTTTGACCATTTTTCTTTAGAAGATCTAAATTGCATCAGTTGGGGTTGGGTGGGTGGCATTTCTATTCAAGCCGCCTCTGAACTCCTGATGGCTCCAAGATGTTTCCCCCTGTCTGCGACGCAGAGGGGGATGGTGGCATTTGGAAGTTTCCCAACAAAACCAAGGAGTGAGAATGATTTGTTTCCCACTTTGGAGCAGTAGGACGACAAAAATCTTACTTCGGCTCTGACTGAGGATTTTTAGAACATAAGAACATAAGAAGAGCCATGCTGGATCAGGCCAAAGGCCCACCTAGTCCAGCTTCCTGTATCTCACAGTGGCCCCACCAGATGCTTTTGGGAGGGCATGAGACTAGATATCTGTCTCCTGATTCCACTCCCCTGCATCTGGCCCTTGAAGGACCCTGGTTTTAAGCCTGGAGATTACACATCTCCATCATGGTTTGTAACCTGTGATGGACTTTTCCTCCAGGAGTCTGTCCAATCCCCTTTTGAAGGCATCCAGGCCAGATGCCATCACCACATCCTGTGGCAGTGAGTTCCATAGACTAACAACGCGCTGGGTGAAAAAATATTTTCTTTTGTCTGTTCTTACTCTCCCAGCCCTCAATTTGAGTGCATGTCCCCTAGTTCTGGTATTTTGTGAGAGGGGAAAGAGCTTCCCTCTATCCACTTTACTCATACCCTGCATTATTTTGTATGTCTCATTCATATCCCCCCTCAAGCGCCTTTTTTCCAGACTAAAGAGGCCCAAATGTTTTAGCCTTTCTTCATAAGGGAGGTGCCCCAGGCCAGTAATCATTTTAGTCGCTCTCTTCTGCACCTTTTCCAGTTCCACTATGTCTTTCTTGAGATGCGGTGACCAGAATTGTACACAATACTCCAGGTGGGGCCTTACTATTGTTTTGTATAATGGCATTATAATGTTGGCTGTTTTATTTTCAATCCCCTTTTTGATAATCCCTAGCATGGAATTGGCCTTCTTCACCGCTGCCACACATTGGGTAGACACCTTCATGGAGCTGTCCACCAACACACCAAGATCTCTTTCCTGATCTGTCACGGATAACTCAGAGCCCATGAGTTGATAGATAAAGTTTCAGAAGATCAAGAAAATCTTTTTTGTTTCTTGGGTTCTTCTTCGGAGGCAAATATCTGAGAGGTGATGATGCCTTCAACAAGCTTTTTAAAAGAGAGGTGCCCTCCTGAGGAAGTTTGCTTATTCCTTTCTCTTTAAAATGAAAAAAAAAAACACTTTAAAGTGCTTGCCTTGTGGTAACTAGAGATGGGCACAAAAAGGAAAATGAAATGCTGCTTTGTTGTTTTGTTAGGTAACGAAACAAAACGAACGGAAACGAGGAAGCAGCATTTTGTAAAAGATGAAAGGAAATGGACTTTCCCCCCCCCATTGAAATGAACTATTTCATTCCATCTGTAAAAGGGGTCCCTTACCTGCTGGGCTCGCAGTGAGCCAGTGCCACAGGAGCCCAGGAGGAGGAAGGGGAGGCGGTGGGACCCCCTGCTGCCACTCGGGTGCTCCCACCTCCTCCTCTCAGCCCCTGCTTCCGGCTTCCTCTCAGCTGGGAGGCAGGTGGGGGGTGACTGCCTTGGGTCCAGATTTGGTGCCAGGGAGCGATTTTCAGAGGGGTACAGCAGAGTTGTCATAGGCTGTACCCCCTTTAAAATGGCCCATTCATGACCTGGGGATCCTCCTAGTACTGACTGGGCCATTTTTAAAGGGGTCCAGCCGATGACAGCTCGGCAAGATCCCTCTGAACCTAGTCAAGCCACCAACTTGGGGCTCTCGCGCTATCATCCCGACCATGTTCAGAGGGATCCTGTCATCGGCTGGACCCCTTTGGCTCCTGGGCACCAAATTTGGTGCCTCTAGCACCCAGGGGAGCCATTTCATTTCGTTTTATTTCTTTTTGTACGATTTTTTTTTTAAAAAAAATTGTATGAAACGAAACGAAATGAAACGGGGTGAGCACGAAACAAAATGAAATGAAACTTTTTTTCATTTCTTGCCTATCTCTAGTGGTAACCCAACATACAGGGTCCCCCCCTTCCCCTAGCTCTTTCACACCTGGAGATTCTTCTTTTAAGGAATTGCTTGCAGGCCTCAAACTTTCCACAAGTGACCTGGATGCAGAAGGCACCAGCTGTTGAACTACAGAGAGAGTTAAAGCTGTAGAATATTCTGAAGAAACTCCAGGAGGAAAGATGCAGAAAAGCTCTTGATTGGAGGGGCAATGGGGTTCCTGATCACTTTCCTAGGTTTCTTTTTTACCCAGCTTTCCAAATCAAGAGTTACTTGAAAACTACATCACACTCTCATTAGGAGCCCTACAGGAGAGAGGAAAGAAAGAAAGAAAAAAAAAAGAGGTCAACTTTGATCACCAGTATTATTTATGCTGTCTATTTCCATTGAAGGGCCATCAGTGTGGCAACGGCATTTCTGCAAAGGAAATGGAAATTTAAATAAACAAAGGAAATGGAGGAAAAAATACCATTCCCTTCAGAATGTAACAGGAGAGGCCATGCCCTGTCTTACAGTAGAAGAGGCTCTGGGGAATAGATTCAGCCTTTGCCATCGTCCTTTCTCTGTTTTCCAGCTTTGCACTTGAACCGAGCATGCGACAGCGAGAACAGACATAAAGAAAACATTGTTTTTACCCAAGATGTTGTTAGTCTGTGGAACTCCCTGCCACAAGAGGTGGTGATGGCATCTAGCCTGGATGCCTTCAAAAGGGGATTGGACAGATTCCTGGAGGAGAAGTCCATCACAGGTTGCAAACCACGATGGAGATGTGTCACCTCCAGGCTTTAAAAAAAACAGGATCCTTCAGTGGCCAGATGCAGGGGAGGGGTAGCAGGAGACAGAGATCTAGTCTTGTGCACTCCCAGAGGCATCTGGTGGGGCCACTGTGAAATACAGGAAGCTAGACTAGATGGGCATTTGGCCTGATCCAGCAGGGCTCTTCTTATGTTCTTATGTTCGTAGAACAATATGCCAATAGAACCCATGATCTCAGAGGGTGGTGAGCATGCCAACGCTGGAGGCATTCCAGAGAAAAGTACACAATAACTTGGCAGATTTATGTTGAGTAGGGGGTTGGACCTGATGACCTTGTAGGCCCTCTTTCAACTCCACAAGTCTAGGGTTCCATGTTTCCCCCTGGCCATGTGTCAGTTCTAATCCAGTTGGCCTTCAGTTATTTGAATTCTCAGTCAAAGAGAAGGGTCAAGTTCCAGCTGTTTTGTTTTGTTTTGTTTTGCTTTGCTTGGAAAAGATCGATCCCAGTGATGGAAAATTAGCAGCAACTTGCCTCTTGGCCAGTTTCAATTAAGAGACCCGCCTCCTTGCTAAAGAGACCATGAGGCCACTCGCTCTACAAATGAGATGGATGCAGAGGTCTTGTGTGTGCCTGTGTATGTGTGCGTATGTGTGTGTTTCTCTCTGGTTTTATGTCTAAATGTTAGAATTGGCACGTGTAACGGAGCAGTACTCATCCCTGTGGATTCGGAGTGGAACAAATTAGCAACGTCTCTGCCATGCACGCCAGACTGCCAGGACTGGGAAGGCTACAAGTGCTGGTGCTGCCCCATGTCGGTCAAAGAGATGCTTGCCAGAAAATCCATTTGATGGTATTTGATGCCGCGCTTGATCAAAGGCTGCCAGGCAGCAGAGCGTTCCCTCCTCCTTCTGGCTATTTCCGAGGCCTGGCGCCGAGCCCAGCTAGGTGTTGATCAAAGGGAGCATGAGACAGACTCTCAAGCAAATTAAAATCTCATTTAATTTCACCACAAATCCCTGTGAAAAGTGGGGGGGGGGGTCGCTGAGAAACAATAAAGGAGTTGGCCGGTGCAACCCAAATAATTTTATTCTGCACACTAGACGCTTAAGGCTCGCCTTGTCTCCTTCTTTAGCTCATAATGCAGGGGAGGAAAATGTAACTCTGAAGGGTCGCTTAGAAACCTCCCTTATCCCTGCTTACCATCCAAAGAGACTTTCCAAATAAGCCTCAGAAACGGTCTTCGAACCAGCCTGGCTGCCCCTCAGTTTAACCCAGTATTGTTGTCTGCAGCACTGCAATTATGCCCGGTCCTCTTTTTTTTTAACTCTTGTAAGTGGGAACAAAGCACTCAAATAATTTTGCTTATTGGGTGAGATGATGAGAGTCTTCGTTTTTCCTCTTCTTTTTTTCATTATGACATGTCTGTGCAAAATATTTGCAGTAGTTTTTCTCATCCCCCCGCCCTGCAAAGAACTTCCATTTTGCACATCATGCAATTGGTCTTATTCTGAAAAACACACCATTTTGTGCTGTTGCTGCTTCATTTGCTGATAGATAACACAGGGGGCTAGGTCTGGTGCCAGTCGTTGGGTGTTCGATTCCCCTTTAGGCAGGGGCTGGGATGGATGACCCATCGGGACCCTTCCAGTACTGTAGTTCAATGATTCTAAGATGATGATCATGATCATAATCATGACCATGATGATCATGATGACGACAACAACAACAACAACGGCAATGACAACGATAACAACAACGACAACAACAATGACGGCGACGGCAACAACGATGACGACAACAACGACGATGATGATAGGGGGAACGGGCTTTCAACAGTTTCTTTTAATGATGTCAACCACCTTTGTTATGCCCATTGTTTTCAACGTTAAAAATGGTCTTTCATTGTTGTACGTTGGTTCAGGGTCCTTTCCAAGGAGAAAGGCAGGGTGAAAAATATTTTAAATAAACAAAACAAATGACAGGGATGTTTGCAGATGACACAAAACTGTTTTTTCTCTCCAAACTGGGGGACACCACCTGGAATAGTGCTATGCGCTAATAGGACAGATACTACAGCTCCATGAAGGAAGGAAGGCCAAGGAAGGAAGGAAGGAAGGAAGGAAGTGAAGGAAGGAAGGAAGGAAAAATGATTACTGGAAGGAAAAGGATGGATTGAGACGTACAAAATAATGCAGGGCAAGGATAGAGGGAAGGACAAAATACCAGAACTAGGGGACATGCACTCAAATTGAGGGCTGGAAGTAAGGACACGAAGGAACTCCCTGAATGCATGAAGGAAGGACAGATTCAAAAAGTCATCACAGGTTACAAACCATGAACAAAACAACTTCAAGGGCCAGAGGCAGGGGAGTGGTAGGAGACAGATATCTAGAGGAAGGTGCTTCCCAAAGCATCTGGTGGGGCCACTGTGAGGAAGGGAAGATGGGCCTTTGGCCTGAGGAAGGAAGGAAGGAAGGAAGGAAGGAAGGAAGGAAGGAAGGAAGGCATTTTAATTCTCCCTCCCCCACCCTCGTTGAACCTCAGTGCTGACACCCCCTTTTCTACCCTTCCAGGCATTCGCCTCTCTCTTTGGTCCTTGCTCATGCTGCCTTGCCTTGCTCTCTTTCAGAGGACACAGGAGCAATGAGGACTTTGCCCAGCATGAAGGCCTGGCACCTCATCATCTTCTGCAGCTTGCTGGTTCCATCGCAAGCCGTGCTCAATGGTCTCCTTGGCGGTGGAGGTGGTGGTGAGTTCAGACACTCCTGACTGTTTCCTCGAGGCCGGCCAGGGCCTGATTCTTTTGGGCTAAACTGCCAGCTAAGGGATCATCACTGGCATCAAGTAACATTGGGTAGTGCCCCCCCCCAAATGTATAGGATGCATTGGCCCAGAGCTGATTTGGGTGGACGATGACTCCTGGCAGTCTCCTAGAAGTGTGCTTGAGATGCTCAGGGTTGGGATTTGGTAAAATGGCCTCTCACATCCGAGCGGCTGGTGCTGATAGAGCCATAACGCAATGATATTCTCAGTGCTTTAAAGACATGGTATATAATGATGTTTTCTTGGCACAGGAGGTCTACTCGGTACGGGTATTGGTGGTGACAAGGGCCTCCTGGGCACAGGACTTCTTTCCTCCGGAGGGAAAAGTGATGACTCTGGCAAAGCAAAGGACTCTGGAGGAGGTGGACTCCTTGGTTCAGTCATCGGTGGTGACAAGGGCCTCCTGGGCACAGGACTTCTTGCCTCCGGTGGGAAAGGGGATGACTCTGGAAAAGCCAAGGACTCCGGCGGAGGTGGACTCCTTGGTACGGGCTTACTTGCTGGAGGTTCTAGTGGTGGAGGTGGCCTCCTTGGAGGTGTTCTTGGCAATACAACTGGAGCTCTGCTTGGTGGTGACTCTGGAAAAGGTGGTCTTCTTGGAGGAGTCCTCGGTGATGAAGGTCTACTTGGTGGAGGACTCCTTGGCAAAGATGGCCTCCTCGGTGATAAAGGTCTACTTGGTGAAGGACTCCTCGGCAAAGATGGCCTCCTCGGTGATAAAGGTCTACTTGGTGGAGGACTCCTTGGCAAAGATGGCCTACTCGGTGATAAAGGTCTACTTGGAGGACTCCTTGGCAAAGATGGCCTTCTTGGTGGAAACCTACTTGGCCTGGGAGGTCTTCTTGGTGGTGGACAATCCAAGGAGCCTTTTAAATGGTGAGCTGATATGGATGAGTTCCTATCTGTTTTCAGGGATACAAAGACAGGGCCAAATCTTGTCCCTTCTGATATCACAAAGGTGCTAGAGAGGAGAAGAGCACACAACATGCTTCCAAGGACCTTCACACTAATGCAGAGAGCACCACACCAGTAGTGAATGGGTTGGGGCCAATTTTCCCTGTGACCTTTGGCCCTGCTGGGCAGAGCTCTCTTCTTCATGACTTTGCTCATGTGCATGCATTGCAATCTATTCCAAGCTGACCAATGTGGGTGCGTGCCAGAGGAGGAGCCCAGTGCAAACTGGGGCAGCAGGGTTTGCACACCCATACATGCCTTAGAGGGAACCTTGGTTGGAGATTGGACTAGATGGCCCTTGATGTCTCTTCCAAATCTATGATTCTATGATTCTATAGTTCTACTTAATCCTTTGGCCACCATATTAAGACTAGCTAAGCTAGTGTGCAGAAGAACTAAGCTGAAAATTAAGACCTTACTCAAAACAGGGCAGTGGGTCGGCACTCAGGGAAAGACCCCATGCAGTCATAACACCTTGACTAGTGCGTACTCTCTGATGGGCAGCAAATGCGGAGAACCAGTGGGATACAGCAATCCCAGGCTATAAACTCTATAGAAGGGATAGAGAGGGGCAGGTTGGAGGGGGAGTGGCCATCTATGTCAAAGAAGGGTTAAAATCCAACAGAATGGAGATTGATGGAGGGCCTGACTCCACCATAGAATCACTGTGGGTTAAACTACTAGGTCCAAGGAGTGATGTGATAGTTGGGGTATGCTATCGTCCACCAGATCAAAAACTTGAAGGGGACCTTGAATTGAGGAGACAAATCATAGAGGTGTCTCAGAGGGATAGGATAGTAATCACGGGGGACTTCAATTATCCCCACATCGACTGGGCCAATGCGAGTTCGAGGCAAGAAAGAGAAACCAGGTTTCTCAACATGCTGAATGACTGTGCCTTAGAGCAACTTGTCATGGAGCCCACCCGAGAACAGGCAACTCTGGATCTAATACTGTGGTCTTGGACTTGGTCAGGGATGTGAATCTCACTGAGCCTCTGGGGAACAGTGACCATGCTTCAATCACCTTTACTATTCGTGTCGGGGGAAGAGTGTCAAGCAAATCAGACACAAAAACCCTTGATTTCTGAAGGGCACACTTCCCTCAGATGAGGAAACTAGTTAGAAAGAAATTGAAATGGAAGGTTAAAAGAATCCAATCTCTCCAGAGTGCATGGAGCCTGTTTAAAACAACCGTAATAGAGGCCCAGCACAAGTGCATACCACATAGAAAGAAGGGCTCATCGAAGTCCAAGAGGGCACCGGCATGGTTAACAAGTGGTAAGAGAGGCTCTAAAGCGCAAGGAGAGGTCTTTCTGTAAATGGAAATCCTCCCCAAATGAGGAAAATAAAAAGGAACACAAACTCTGGCAAAAGAAATGTAAGAAAATGATAAGAGAGGCAAAGAAAGACTTTGAGGAACGCATGGCTAGCAATATAAAGCGAAATAATAAAACCTTCTTTAAATATGTTAGAAGTAGAAAACCTGCCAGAGAACCAGTTGGCCCTCTGGATGGTGAGGGAGGACAAGGGGAGGTAAAGGAGGACTTGGAAATTGTGGAGAAATTAAATTAGTTCTTTGCATCTGTCTTCACGACAGAAGACCTTGGGCAGATTCCACTGCCTGAACGGCCCCTCTTGACTAAAGAATTAAATCAAGTACAGGTTAAAAGAGAGGATGTTTTAGGACTAATTGACAAATTAAAGATCAACAAGTCACCAGGCCCAGATGGCATCCATCCAAGGGTTGTTAGGGAACTGAGAAATGAAGTTGCGGATCTCTTAACAGTAATATGCAACCTGTCTCTTAAAACAGCCACAGTGCTGGAGGACTGGAGGATAGCAGATGTCACACCAATTTTTAAAAAAGGAAGGAGGGGGGACCCTGGAAACTACAGGCCTGTTAGCCTTATGTCTGTCCCAGGGAAAATGGTGGAAAGTTTCATCCAAGAGAAAATCTTAAAACACATAAAAGAACAAACCTTGCTGAGAGAAAATCAGCATGGCTTCTGTAAGGGTAAGTCTTGCCTGACAAACCTTTTTGAATTCTTTGAGAAGATCAAAGGCATGTGGATTTGGGTGAACCGGTGGATATCGTCTATCCGGATTTTCAGAAGGCTTTTGACACAGTCCCCCACCAAAGGCTGCTGAGAAAATTGCACAGTCAGGGGGTAAGAGGGCAGGTCCTCTTATGGATTGGGAACTGTTTGAGATCCAGGAAACAAAGAGTAGGTGTCAATGGGAAATTTTCACAATGGAGAGAGGTGAAAAGCGGTGTGCCCCAGGGATCTGTCCTGGGACCAGTGCTTTTCAATCTCTTCACAAATGACCTGGAGACAGGGATAAGCAGTGAGGTGGCGAAGTTTGCGGATGACACGAAACTTTTCCGTGTGGTAAAAACCAGAGAAGATTGTGAAGAGCTCCAGAAGGATCTCTCCAAACTGGGGGAATGGGCTGCCAAATGGCAAATGTGTTTCAATATAGCCAAATGTAAAGTAATGCATATTGGGGCGAAAAATCAAAACTTTATCTATCAACTCATGGGCTCTGAGTTATCCGTGACGGATCAGGAAAGAGATCTTGGTGTGTTGGTGGACAGCTCCATGAAGGTGTCTCCCCAATGTGTGGCAGCGGTGAAGAAGGCCAATTCCAAGCTAGGGATTATCAAAAAGGGGATTGAAAATAAAACAGCCAACATTATAATGCCATTATACAAAACGATAGTAAGGCCCCACCTGGAGTATTATGTACAATTCTGGTCTCTGCATCTCAAAAAAAAAAAAAAATACATAGTGGAACTGTAAAAGGTGCAGAAGAGAGCGACCAAAATGATTACTGGGCTGGGGCACCTAAAACATTTGGGGCTTTTTAGTCTGGAAAAAAGGCGCCTGATGGGGGATATGATTGAGACGTACAAAATAATGCAGGGCATGAGTAAAGTGGATAGAGGGAAGCTCTTCTCCCTCTCACAAAATACCAGAACTAGGGGACATCCATTCAAATTGACGGCTGGGAGAGTAAGAACAGACAAAAGAAAATATTTTTTCACCCAGCGCGTTGTGTCTGTGGAACTCCCTGCCACAGGATGTGGTGATGGCATCTGGCCTGGATGCCTTCAAAAGGGGATTGGACATATTCCTGGAGGAAAAGTCCATCACAGGTTACAAACCATTAGGGAGATGTATCATCTCCAACCTTAAAACTGGGGTACCTCAAGGACCAGATACAGGGGAGTGGTATCAGGAGACAGATATCTAGTCTCATGCACTCCCAGATGCATCTGGTGGGGCCACTGTGAGATACAGGAAGCTGGACTAGACGGGCCTTTGGCCTGATCCAGCATGGCTCTTCTTATGTTCTTATGTTCTTAATGCTGAATAAATTTCTTTAACTACATTGTTATGCATGTATCTTTATGTCAACCATAATACAATGTAAGATAAGAGCTAGGTTTCTAAGTCAATGCAACACAGGCAAAAAGCATATATTGTAAATGCAAGAATTTTAAGGAAGGGATAGGAGAGAAAGAGAAGGCCAGAAGATGAAGCAATATGAATTACTATTAAACTAATTTAAACAATTGGCTGTTCCTCTCTTGGTTGAGAGACTCTCTTTTTTGGAATGAGATTAAGATAGCTATAGATAGATAGATAGATAGATAGATAGATAGATAGATAGATAGATAGATAGATAGATAGATAGATAGATAGATAGATAGTTTTGGAGTGATAGTTTCCTTGAATATAAAATATAGATTAAACAAAAGCATGTGAAAGAGGATCAGCCTATTTATTGTCTGAACAGGTTGTTTGGTTCACCCACTGGAGGAGGCGAAGTTCGGAAGTACCAAACACCCATTTGGCCAATAAACAAATTAGCACAAACTGCCGAATCAACAGTTCATTCTCATTTCTACTACTCAGAACAAACAGTGTGTGAAGCCAAACAGCCAGGGTAGACAATAGTAAGCTATACAGACTAGAGATGGTGACAAATAAAAAAATGGTGATTCAGGGCTGGTGACTCAATGAATCTATAAATCAACAAATTTCCAGTAACAAATCAATGAATTGATTCATCTGTACTTTAAAATGATATAAAATCCCCGCCAAGGTACCTAGAGATACCAAATTTGGAGGGAAACATTCCCCGACTCTCCTCTACAACTTTGGTAAGAATTCGGGTTCGTAACTCTGAGCTAGAGAAAACACACTTATAGAGAAGCTTCTCCCAACTCACTTTTATAAATCCCTCCAGGTTTGGTAAAGATTGGGTTTGAGACATCTGAGTTATTCACCCACAAAGTGGATTCCCCTAGGAAAGGGCCCTATAGCAACTGGGTTAGGGAGACTGAATTTTCACCAAACTTGGAGGGATTGTAGGGGGGAAATCAGAAGAAGTGTATCTGCAAGTTCTCTGGGGAGAAGTTTCGCGAAGGATCTATTTTGAGGTACGTAACCCAGACATCAAAAGCCCAATCTCCGCCATTGTACAAGAGAGACATAGGAAGCCTCCCTTCAAATGTGGTGTCTCTAGGTGCTTTGGGGGCCATTTTATGGCATGACAAATCTGACAAATCAAATATCACGAAAAATCATCAATTCGTATTCATCGGGGGACTTTACGATGGATACAAATCAATGAATTTTGACAAATTGGTTAAAATTTGTCAGAATACAGGATTCATTTTTCAATTCGTCTCCCATCTCTAATACAGACCAAAGGTCTTACCCAATATTTGTAAAGTTCATTCCTACATTCCCCTTCCCCATCTATCTTTACGTTCTTTCTCTCTCGCTCCCCCCCCCCCACAAAGGTTTAATGCTTTGAATCTCGAGATTGTCCGTGGCTCATGGAAGATCTTGCCTGGTCCTGAGATTGTTCTCAACCTGCAGTCAAAAGTCACAGCTAATTTCCCAGGGTGAGTCAACACAGAGGGTGGGCCTTTCCTTCATGTTTTGCTTGTTTGGCGACCCACGAAAGCCGGGCTGCCATGGCGTCCGCACACTGATGCATTCAGTGCCTTGATCCTTGGTATCACCAGATGAAAGTATCCCAAGAAGCCTCCCTTGAGAGACTATTCCCATGTTAGGGAAGGAAGCATCATGGTGGGCCTCTTGTCTGGCTGGCTTGAAGATAACTCCTTGTGATCACAAGCAAAAGAGAAAAATGTATTCTCAAAGGCCAGGATCCGACAGTTGTTGTGAGGTTTTCGGGCTGTTTGGCTGTGTTCTGGAAGTTTTTCTTCCTGACGTTTCGCCAGACTCTGTGGCTGGCATCTTCAGAGGGCAAAGAGCTCAGGGAACAAGGGGTTTCTGTCTGTGCTCTGGATTATAAAGCGTAGTGCTATTTAATCAGCCAGCAAAGGGAAGAGCTCAGCCACTGGCTAGCTGCCCCAGGCAGATCAAGATCGGAGATAAGCTATCTCAACAGCTGAGGCAAAGGAAGAAAGAAAAACAATCAGTTTAAAAATAAACCTCCTGTTCTCAAGACGGCTGGATCAAGAGGCTAGGATGAATCGTTTCATTTCTGAAACAAAAATGGTGTTTCGTTTCATTTCTTTTTGACACACCATTTGCAGTTTTGTTTCATTTTGTAAGTTTTTGTAAGCTTACAAAATGACAAAACAGCATTTTTTTTTTTGTAAAGTGCTCATCCATATTCAGGACTGCAGAGAAAGATTGTTTGTTCACTTTGTCTAGCAGGGAATCTTGACTGGGAAAAGGTGCAACCTCCTTCCCCTGTGCTGTTTGCACAACTGACAGACTCATTTCTCGGGGCGTCAGGTGTGGAGGGGATGCTGGGCTGGTGCTCACGAGTGGCCCTGCAGATTCTGTAGTCTGCCCTGAAGTGATTGTAGCAAGGCGTTCCACTATGTTTTCCCTGGTGGATTGTTTTGGAGGTGGGTGGTAGAGGGAGTGGAAACTTGGACATTTGCAAGGGAACTCCCGTGATTCGCCAACGGGACTTCTAAATCATGAGATTCGTACTGCATGTAGAGCTTTGCTTTGATGGTTCCAAAGTGAGCCACTAAAGAAGAAGAAGAAGATCAGGTCAGTTTCCAACTGGGTCTCCTGTTGCTCCCTTCAGCATCAAGCCCTTCCATTGAAAGTTTGAAAAAAAATCGCCCAGTGTTCTTTTCTGCCCAGAACAAGGCTGCATGTGCACCCAATGCCTGCCTTCCCTGGACCCCTCCAAGCAACCCTGACCCTAACCTTGTGTCCTTTGCTTCCTAGGTTGCTCAAGTTCCTGAGCGGATCCTCTGTGGAGATGAACATCACCTCCCACCTGGCTGTCACCCAAAACAACCCCGGGGATCTCCAACTGGTGCTGAAAAATTGCAAGGATCTCGTTGGCGGCTTAAGCATCAAGCTGCCAAGTGGGTGCGTCGGAAGTGGGCCCTTAAGAACACAAGAAGAGCCCTGCTGGACCAGGCCAAAGGCCCATCTAGTCCAGCTTCCTGTATCTCAAAGTGGCCCCACCAGATGCGTCTGGGAGCGCACAAGACTAGATATCTGTCTCCTGATACCACTCCCCTGCATCTGGCCCTTGAAGTACCCCGGTTTTAAGCCTGGGGATGACACATCGCCATTAGAAATGGGCACAAAATGCCAAAATGGCATTTCAGGGTCGTTATTCAGGCCCTGGGGTCCGCTTCGTTCCATTCCCGTTTTTCGGGGTTCGGGGCCCACTTCGTTTTCATTTCTGCATTTTTCAGGTGCGACAAGCTGTGGCAGCAGAGAGCCCTCCCAGGGTCGGGCGCCACCAGAGCATGCAGGCCGGGAGAGTGTTCCCGCGGCTACGGGGAGCCCTCCTGGGACCGGGCAAGCCTCCAGGGAAAGCCATCCCGCAGCCATGGGGAGCCCTTCCGGGGCTGGGCACCATCAGAGCCGGTGGCAAGCCTGCTGGGAGAGCGATCCCATGGCCACGGAGAGTCCTCCCGGAGCCAGGCGGTGCTCCAATCACCACCCCCAACAGGCCGCCACCCCCAGAGCACTGCCAAGTGCCACCCTCCCTTGGGCCCCCTCCCCAAGGACTGATCCACCACGCCGTCTGCCACCCCCGTCGGGTTGCAACCCCCAGAGCTCCCGCAGCGCCGCCCTAACTGGGGCCCTTTTCCCCGGGAACCACTCTGCCCCAGGAGCCACTGCCCTGGCAGACTGCTTCCCTGCACCCCCCCCGACCTAGACCTGGGAAACTTGTGTGTGGGGGTGCCGCTGCACTCCCCCCGTGCTCCAACGATGCCCTCCACTCCGGCTTCTGAGCCGGCTGCACCGTCGCCACTTCGCCACGTGGCTGAGATCCCGGAACCCAGCCCATAAGGGCTCGGATCCCACCTCTTATTTATTTATTATTTTTATTTATTATATTTATATCCCGCTTATCTTCAATTCTGAACTCTAAGCGGCTTACAACAATGGACTACAAGTATTACAGACGCAAAACAAAATACAGTATGCATTAAGAGAACAAGTAATACAGCAATACATACAAAGAAAAACCTAGAGGCACCTCAACGAATCATAAAACCTAACATTATTGGTAATACGCGATACGATGGCAAAAAAAAAAAAAAGAAGAAGGAAAAATTAATACGATCGCCAAAGGCCTCCCGGAATAGATGAGTTTTTAAAGCCTTCCGGAAGGCCAGCAGGGACTCTGCAGAGCGCACTTCAGAGGGGATGGAGTTCCAAAGGCTAGGGGCCACCACCGAGAAAGCCCGATTTCGAGTACTCGTTTTTTGGGCCTCTCGAGGGGTGGCGACCCGAAGCAAGTGCGCTCGCGCCTGCCGAACGGGCCGGGCCGAGGTGGATCGCTGAGCGATACGCTCTGCCAGGTAGTCCGGTCCCAAGCCATGGAGGGTTTTATAAACTAAAACCAGGACCTTGAATCTAATCCGGGCCGCAACGGGCAACCAGTGCAGGCGGGCCAGGACTGGCGTGATGTGCTCGTGGCGACGCACACCCCCCACCAGCCTGGCCGCCGCATTCTGGACCCGCTGCAGGTGCCGGAGAAGATTCAAGGGCAACCCCATGTAGAGAGCGTTACAGTAGTCCAGCCTCGAGATCACTAGCGCTTGGACCACTGTTCTCAGAGAGTTCGCGTCCAGGTACGGGCGGATCTGGGCGATCCGACGGAGATGGTAATAGGCGGACCTGGTCGCCGACGCCACCTGGGACTCCAAGGTAAGCGCCGGGTCCAGGAGCACACCCAGATTCCGCGCCCTTTCCGCGAACTGGAGGGGGATCGCCCCCAGACGAGGAAAAGGACCACCGAACCCAGACGGCGAGCTCCCAAAGAACATAACCTCCGTCTTCTCGGGGTTGAGCTTAAGCCTGTTCGCCCCGGTCCAAGCCAGGACGGCCTCCAGGCACCCGTCGAGAACTTCCACAGCTTCCACAGCAGAGGTGTTAAAGGAGAGATAGAGCTGCGTGTCATCAGCGTACTGATGACAGCAAACTCCAAAACTCCTGATGACCCCCGCCAATGGCCTTACATAGATGTTAAACAGCATGGGGAACAGAGACGACCCCTGTGGAACCCCACAAGGGAGAATCCAAGGGGCCGATAACTCCCCCCCATGCTGAACATACTGGGGCCGGCCCTCCAGGAAGGAACGGAGCCAACTGCGAGCAGTGCCTCCGATTCCAACCTCAGAGAGCCGGTCCAGTAGGATACCGTGGTCGACGGTATCAAAGGCCGCTGACAGATCCAGGAGGACCAACAGGGTAGAGCAACCCGTGTCGGCCGCCCAGAGAAGGTCATCTTGCAGGGCGACCAAAGCTGTTTCGGTACCCCGACGGGGCCTGAACCCGGACTGGCAAGGATCGAGGCACTGCCGATCCTCCAGGTATGACTGCAGCCGGACCGCCGCCACCCTCTCGATCACCTTGCCCATAAACAGGACATTGGCGATGGGACGATAGTTTGTTAAGTCATCCACCGCCAGGCCAGGTTTTTTCAGAATGGGCTTTACCACCGTCTCCTTCAGACGAGAGAGAAAGACCCCCTCGCTGAAGGAGGCGGTGGCAATGACAGAAGCCCATTCGGCCATGGTCCCTCTGGCAGTTCTAATTAGCCAGGCAGGGCAAGGGTCGAAAGGGGTGGAGGCAGGCCGGCAATGCACCATAGCCTTGGAGGCCTCGACAGCGGAAACAGGCCCAAGCGCATCCAACCGAGGCGACAAAGGCAGACCAGCGACTGGGGATGGCGGGGCAGGGCCACTGCAACCGGGGTCAAAGCCGGCACGGATGGCCTCTATTTTGGTTCGAAAAAAGGCTGCAAACTGCTCACTACTGAACTCAGTAGGAGGAGGCCTAGCCAGACTAGGATTGTTGAGGTCTCGAACCACCCGGAAGAGCTCCGCCTGGCGGTTTGAGGCCTCAGCAATTCTCAGGGAGTTAAAAGATGTTCGAGCTTCCCTGATCGCGTTGGTATAGCGACTAGTCTGGGCGTCAACAGCAGCCTTACTTAACGCCGTCCGGGTTTTTCTCCAGCTGCGCTCTAGCCTTCTCCTAACCTGCTTCATTGCCCTAAGCTCCCCTGTGAACCATGGGGAGGGCCGGGCTCGGCAACGGAGAAGGCGCTTGGGGGGCGATCCGGTCGATGGTGTTGGCAGCTGTTTCATGCCAATGATTGGCCATTGCCTCAGCCGGAGCGCCAGTCATACCACCAGGAAGGCCCCCGAAGAGCTCACTGAACCGCTGAGGGTCCATAAGCCTGCGGGGGCGGGCCAGAACTGAAGGCCGAAGGTCCCCGCGGGGAGGGGCCGGGATCGCCAGGGAGAATGAGAGCAGGTGATGGTCTGACCATGACACAGGGGTGGGTACGATGTCCCACACCCTCAGACAAGAATCCTCAGACGCGGAGGTAAATACCAGATCCAGGGTATGTCCATATCTGTGGGTTGGGGCATAGAACATGCTGGGACAGGTTCATGGATGTCATGGACTGCATGAACTCCAGAGCTGCACCAGACAGGCCACCGCCAGCATGCACGTTGAGGTCCCCCACTACCAGAAGGCGGGGGGTTCTCAACAGAGCAGCTGCAATGAACTCTGTAAGCTCTGGAAGGGATTGTGCAGGGTTGCGGGGAGCTCGGTAACCCAGCACAATGCCAAATCTGTCCCGCTGTCCCACCAACAGGTGAAGCACCTCTAACCCCAGGCTAACCAATGTCGAGGCCCTGCTTACTAGAAAAGAGTCCCTGAAAACAATAGCGGCCCCTCCCCCCCTTTGACCCCCCAACCTTCCCACTCCCTCAACCTGATAGCCGGCAAAGTCTTGCGTTGGTTCCAGCGGGGAGGGGGCAAAGAGGCTCCACCAGGCCCAGGCCCCTCTCGCCGCCCTCCTCTTGTTGAATGACAGCCCGATGGGCTGTCATTCACCAATCAGAGATGACTCCAATGGGGGCTGGGATCCCGCCTTCGCTTGCAGAGGCGGGAACCCAGCCCCCTCCCGCCACCCTCTGCTGCTCCATTTTGCATCGTGCAAGCGAACAGAACCGAAGAAAATTTTTGTAGTTCTGTTCGGTTCGAGCCTACTCCATTGCAATAGTCGTTACGTAACGGAACGAATAACGGAGAATGGTAACGAAAAAATGGTTGTTTCGTGCCCATCTCTAATCTCCATCATGGTTTGTAACCTGTGATGGACTTTTCCTCCAGGAATCTGTCCAATCCCCTTTTGGAGGCATCCAGGCCAGATGCCATCACTACCACATCCTGTGGCAGGGAGTTCCACAGACTAACAACGCACTGGGTGAAAAAAATATTTTCTTTTGTCAGTTATTACTCTCCCAGCCCTCAATTTGAATTTATGTCCCCTAGTTCTGGTATTTTGTGAGAGGAAGAAGAGCTTCCCTCTATCCACTTGACTCATGCCCTGCATTATTTTGTACGTCTCAATCATATCCCCCCTCAGGTGGCTTTTTTCAGACTAAAGAGCCCCAAATGTTTTAGCCTTTCCTCATAAGGGAGGTGCCCCAGCCCAGTAATCATTTTAGTCACTCTCTTCTGCACCTTTTCCAGTTCCACTATGTCTTTCCCTTGGCTGGTGGGTTGAGAGAGAGGTGGGGCAGCATCACCAGACATTCCAAAAAGACCCTTTCTCTTCATAACGGGCTTCTCAAATCTTTAAAATCTATGAACTCATGAAAAGGCTTGCTCAATTATCTGTCCAGGTTCGCTTGTTGCATTGTGCAGAAGGTACAATCAGGTTGTTTTCCTTCCAATCCCTTCTCTCTGTGTGTGCCATCTCCTGGCTCTAAGTAACTTGCAAGAAAAATGTATTACCTACGTCCATTGCTCAGACAAAACCACCAGAGGGAAGATCCCCTCTTCCCTTCTCAAACTTCGTGAAGGATGTGGGGGCTTATAAACTCCTAGTAAACTCAGTTACCCGCTCCACTAGAGGTGATTCCTGGGTCTTGTCAAAAACCACGGCTAGTACTTGAAAAAAGTTACCAACCACCAATAAAATGAGGATCATGGAATGACTGAATTGGAAGAGGATCTATAAGGCCATCTGTCCAAACCCCCAAACCCACCCCCCCCTCAATGCAGGAAATCAAATAAAAGCAGATCAGGCAGGGGGGGGGGTCCCAATTTTCTCTCAAAGGCCTCCCACCCTGGAATGTTCATGAGCTCTTGAGATGGCTGGCCCTCTGGCCATACTGCTCCATCAAGTGTTTTTCTTGATCATCAGCCTTCTTGGTGATCAAGAAGGCTTCCTGTTGGTTGGGCCATGATTACGTGTCCTGTACTCTGGGATGATGGAGAACAGGTCCTGCCCCTCCTCTGTAGGACAGCCCTTCATAGATCTGTGAAGATTCTCACTCATCCAGGTGAGTTTATCTGGAAGCTGAGTCATGGCAACTGGACTTCTTTTTCTTGAGAGATAGAAACATTTTGCTGCTCATCCAAACAGCTTCATCAGTCTGAAGAAAGCTAGTCGCGAGTCCTCCATCTTATAGTCAGCTTTGACCTCTTGTCACCCTGGTCTGAAATAGGCTCATAAGATGGACAATGGCCTGAATAGGCTCATTAGGTAGACAACAGTATCAATAGCCTTAAGGTGAACAATGGCCTAAAGGTGCTGAAACCTATAAAGTGTGGATCGTTAGCTATGGCCTTGGTGGTGAAGGCATGAAGTATTTTTGATTTGCCTGTGCATTGTTGAAAGCACACCCTGATAAGTAGCAAATAGAGATGGGCACGACTTGAAAAAAATTTTTTTCGAGTTGTCGTTAGTCGGGCCGGTTCCGTTTCGGCTTGTTTCCATTTTTCGCGAAAATTCGCAAAAATTAGTCGGTTCGTTTTTTTGTTTTTTTTTCGTTGTCGTTAGTACTGGTTTGGGGGGGGGGTAGCGGGCTCCTGGAGGGAGCTGCAGGAGTCAGCCAGAGCCACAAGTGACGGACTGGCAGACTCTTTGCACCCGCTGTGTCTCACGTACTTGCATGTAGTGCAATGCAAGTAGATCTGGCTTAGGGTTAAGACGGGTTAGCGCAAGGACTAGGGTTAGCTAGTTACGGGTGAGGTTAGGGTGAGTATTGGGGTGCACCTCTGGGTGCCTCTCTGACCCACTTAGAAGGACAGTGTACTGGCGTATGGGTTAGGCTTAGGCTTAGGGTTCGGGTTTGGGCTACGATTAGTGGGCTGTTTATGCCCGATTGGCACATCGCAGAAGTCTCTGTGGTCAACCTGGCCAAGTGGCCATGCGATTGGTGGAAATTTTGCATGGTCCACTCCCATGGACGAGCCCATCATTGCGAATGCGCAGGTGTAATAAAATAAAATAAAATAAAATAAAATAAAATAAAATAAAAACGGAGACTTTTTTTTTGCAAGAAAAACCCACTGCTGCTACTGTAAAAATTCAAGCATTTAAAATAGCTAATTTTCGCATGTTTCTGTGGTGCTTTGGTGGGGTTTTGGGCAACGATTTCAAAAAAAATATTGCGGTCGCCATTTTGGATCCCCCGCACTGCATGGCAAATGGATGCGCCCTCCCAGCCTGGTACCAGCAGCGCAGCAGTAGCAATAGCCAAGGAGAGGGGGCGGGGAAACCCCCCCAAATAAAACACCCTTCTGGCCTGGTAGGTGCCCTCAGACAGTTTTCGCCTACTTTTAGGGCCGGGAATCGGTGTTTTTTTTAACTTTTAAAAACTTTTTTTCTGTGCCGCTTGGCATTGCGCGATCGCCGCGATGCAAGTAACGAGCACGACAAATCAGACCAAATTGTTCATTCGTCGGTTCGAGCTCGAAGTCTGGCGGAGTAATTCCCGTTTCCGTTTCCGTAGAGTAACGGAACCGAGTAACGGAAACGGAAACGGGAATACCGCTAAGTCGTGCCCATCTCTAGTAGCAAATAGACTATGCCTGAGGCCCCCACCTCTGTTGAGAGAGGGTTTTCAATGCTCCCATGAATGGCTTCCCTGACTCCTCTCTCAAACCACCTCTCTTCTCTGTCTACTATTTGTCCATTTGAAGGACAAAGGGCACTCATTCAAAGATGAGGATGTACACATATGGCCACTGGACTTCTTTTCTTGAAGAGACTGAAACGTTTCGCTGCTCTTCCAAACAGCTTCGTCATTCTGAAGAAAGCTAGTTGCGAATCCTCCATTTTATAGCTCACTTTGACCTCTTGTCGCCCTGGTCTGAAATAGGCTCATAAGATAAACTAGCTTTCTTCAGACTGATGGCAACTCCATGACTTAACTTTCAGATACATCTCCTCAAGTTGTTTTCTTCAGGCTAGTGTTGACGCTTGTCAATACTTTTGAATTTTGTTTCTGTCATTTTTGGAGGGAACGTCCATGAACCAACAAGCCATTGAAAGTTGTAATTCTAAAAGGCCATTCCTGTAGGCTCAAACAGACCTTTCATAAATACTGGAGCAAGGAACCCACCACCAAGAATGTACTCCTCCCTCCTTCCACCAGAGCACCATGTGCCCCATTGTTCTGCACAGGTTTAGTTATGAACTTTCCCCCCTTCTTCCATCTGGGTGGGAAGACAGAAATGGGTACATCTTTAGAATATGCAATGCACAACTGACCCCTCTCCCCCAGGGAATGTCTGAGACCATCACTGTAATCTGGAAGGACATTGACATCCTCCAAGGTCAATTTGCTCAGGCGAATCCATGGAAGAAATGGCTGGGAATTTCCAAACACCAAAACACTACACCAATTAAATTCTGCCTTTTTCTTTAGCCTCCTCGCAAGCCTGGTGAACGGTTTCATTAATATTGGCCTCCATACCATCCTGCCTACGCTGGTGAGTGGCTGATTGTCTATGTTGATGTCAGAGACTGAAAAGACAGACAGACAGACAGAGAGAGAGAGAGAGAGAGAGAGAGAGAGAGAGAGAGAGAGAGAGAGAGAGAGAGAGACAGACAGAATACAAGTCCTAGTCTAAGCAGCCTTCTCAAAAATAACCCACTTGTCTTT
The DNA here is from genome assembly GCA_037367245.1 of Phrynocephalus guinanensis. NCBI lineage: Eukaryota > Metazoa > Chordata > Lepidosauria > Squamata > Agamidae > Phrynocephalus > Phrynocephalus guinanensis. The sequence continues at coordinate 130,400,794 of CM074737.1, forward strand.
GATGGGTTATTTTTGAGAAAGTTGCAAAGAACTGGACTATAGGAGAGATCAAGATTGCAATTACTGCTTTAGGGTTCCCCTAATTGCAAACCTCTGGCCCCGGTCCCACGTCCCTTTAAAAGCAGTTTAAATTACCAGATAACCTGTGTCTAAAAATGCCGTCCCCACGGCCACCGGGCTTTTTGGAAAAAAAAGAAAAAAGAAAACCCGGTAATGCTCCCTTAAGCAAGGTTTCTGTGACTCACCAAAGAGGTAGGGAAATTTTTGCCTCACTTTGAAAATCCAGCTTTTAAGGAGGCAGACACTGTGAGACCACGCAGATGATCCGGGTTTCTTTTTCTTTCTTTTTTCATAGCACCCACCGGCTGTTCCTGGGGCCGATCGGTGCTGTTTTTGTTAATTGCTTTTCACCTTCGGAGAAACAGGAAGCTCTATCCGGTCCTACAAACATTAATTTCCCCCAGCCAAGTGGTCTGTTTTTTTTCAAATGCTAGCACCACCTGCTGGCCAAGGGGGCTGAACTGCACTTTAAAATAAGAAAAACAACTTTTGACGTGGGAACTCTTGTCCCACATTTAAATCACGTGATGGGACGAAGAGGAAAAGCTGGACCTTCAGAAGATCAGGATCAAAACCCAGGTGTGACCATGGCCTAATTAGAGACCGAGTGCCCAAAGTGCAATTCAAAACCCACTAATGTTTAATGTTAATTTGTCTTAATGTGAATCTTAGAATGGCAGAGCTGTAGATCATCAAGTCCACCCCCCTGTCAAGGAGGCCCGGTGGGGAATTTGAACTCCCAGCCTTTGGCGCCACAGCCAGAGACCTCAACCACTGGCCTATCCATCCCTGTTTAAAAATATCTCTCTTCCCCTACATTTCAGTTTCCTAATAATTTAAAAGTTAAGCCAGCTGCTTTGGTTTGGTCTTGGCGATCAGACACCTGGAACTTTGCTCATTGCAGGTCTGCCCCCTGTTTCAAATCTGGTTCGGTCTTGTCAACATGCAACTCCACATTCTCAATGGTAAGCAGTGTGTGTGTGTGTGTGTGTGTGTGTGTGTGTGTGTGTGTGTGTGTGTGTGTGTGAGAGAGAGAGAGAGAGAGAGAGAGAGAGAGAGAGAGAGAGAGAGAGAGAGAGAGAGAGAGAGAGAGAGAGAGAGAGAGAAGGGTCTCTCTGGTTCTTCATTTGGTTTTCTCAGGTGGAACCAGTTGTTCCTCGGTGTGTGCCTCATGAGGTGTGATGAGGGAAAGAGCCTCAAATTGATTGTGCAATATGAGACTCTCTGAGTGATCCCTTGGCCTTCTACTCCTTTGAGTCACATTCCTCCACACATCTACCTCCTGGGTTGGGGAAGTGATTACATCCTCAAAAGTGTGCCTCTGTCTCTTCTTGGACCTGAATAGTCTGTTCTGCTCTGTCCAAGAACCGCTCAAGCTCCTTAATATGTTGCTGGTTCGATATGCGGGCCTCTAGCTCCTGGACCTTCTCTTCTAATAGTGCAACCAGCTTGCACTTGCAGCAAGTGTAGTTCTCGGTGCGATTTGTCAAGATGACAAACATGGTACAAGTGTTACAGGTAACAACTACAGCTGCTCCCTCAGACTCCATTTTAATGAGTGCAGTATTCTGGGCCTTGAATATTTTTAGTGTTACTAGCTGCTACTCTAGAAATAATAATCTAGTACCAATGTTCCTCTTTTAAGTGAAAAATAAATTCAGCCACAGTCCAGCTGTGGTGTGTGTGTGTGTGTGTGTGTGTGTGTGTGTGTGTGTGTGTGTGTGTGTGTGTGTGTGAGAGAGAGAGAGAGAGAGAGAGAGAGAGAGAGAGAGAGAGAAGGGTCTCTCTGGTTCTTCATTTGGTTTTCTTAAACCAGTGATGTAGAACATGATGTAAGGCTAGAATTCAAAGGGGGATCTTTAGCTCCCCCCCTTTTCAGATTTTTATAACCCACGCAAATGAAAAGGTTACGTAGCAACCAACCTAAAAGAACCACAAACAGATAAGCTTTTGGGAGCCATTTCTACCTGGGAGTATGTTGCCGCTAGTAGCACAGAGTTTCTTTCTATCCATTCACCATCATCCACTCTGTGCAAGGCTGCTGAACAGGCAGCCTGGCCATTGGTCCATCTCACGTCACACTGGCTGTCCACTGATTTGGGAGGGAGTCCTTTTTGGCTACCTGAAATACAGGCTATTGAAATGGGCGACTCCCTGCATGCAAAGCAGTTACCTCACCTGGATAACCAAGAAACATTTGCACAATTGGTCACATACAGCTTTTTCCACTGAGAGCTGGTTTGCTCCCTGTTACAGGGGGGCAGAGGTCATCAGAAGGGATGCTGTCAGTTCAGGCATTCTGGGCTCATCCTTTGCAAAAATATGGACCTGGGATGTATAAGAGCAGCAGCCATGTGTCTCTTTGCATGCGAGCCAGAAAAAAGTTCCTCCATCGGTGGCTGAGTCTGAACTTATATCAGGCATGGATATAAACTAGAGATGGGCACAAATAAAAAAAATGATGTTTCATTTTGTTTCATTTCGTTGTGAGGTCTGGTTTGTTTTGTGTCATTTTTTGTGAATTTTCATGGAAAAATCATTTTGTTGGTTTGTTAATTCATTATTCATTATTACCTTTTTCGCAGCCCCCACCACGTGGCCCCTGGGGCCCGGTCGGTGCTGGGTTTTTTTTAATTTTCATTTTTTTATTTTAGGGTGCCAACCAGGCCACCCTTGGGGCCTGGTCAGTACTCTTTTTTTTTAAAACTGTGCCAAGCAACCACGTGGCCACACTCCAGCTGTAGCATGGCTGTCGGCTTTTTTTCCCCTGGTCGCCATCCCAGAAGCCAGGAAGACTGGACCTCCAGACCAGCACCAGGTAGGAGACATCTCCACCCCCCATTAACGAACCGAACCGAACCAAACCAATTTTTCTCGTTTTGTTTCGTTTCGTGTTAAATTTACCCCTAGGGTCATTATTCGTTTCGGTATGTAATGAACCAAATAACGAACAATGAAACAAAAAAATTCATTTCGTGCCCATCTCTAATATAAACCTTTGTGCCATCCCCTTTCAGGTCAGGATGCGGCAGGGGGAGGTGCCCTACGGGTGCCTCTGTGTGTATCAGAGGGCTAAAGGTCTAAGTACCCAGTAGGCACCCAGGGAGAGAGAACAGGAGTAGACGATAGCTTTATAGACCTCAAAAGGAATCCTGCCATCTGCTAACTGTCACAAATCCGAAAATCCATTTCCTCAGTCTTGCATCATTGTTTTGTCTTTATTGCAAAGAACATAAGAGTTCCAAACTTCTGCTCTCCCGCCACTGACCCTTGTCTTCTCCGGTTCAGATGTCTTCCTTGGACTCCTTGGGAAACTCCAAACGGCTCTCTCCAGTGTGCCCTTTTCAACCGGACAATTTTCAGAGCTGGATTTTACGGTGCGTTGTCTCTCAGCTTTGCTAAGTGCCTCTGCTGCACGGGCTGTTTTGTGACAGAAGTCTGTTAAGAGGCACATATTTCTTTATGCTCTGAGTGAGAAGAACTTGATATGTATGAGTATGTATGTATGTATGTATGTATGTATGTATGTATGTATGTATGTATGTATGTATGTATGTATGTATGTATGTATGTATGTATGTATAGAAATGTGATTAAAATGCCATTCTTCTAAGCCCCGGGCCATGCTTCCCATCTATTTTCCCTTGAAGCAGATGGTGTTTGTTATTATGCATTATGTGACTGAAATATTGAAATTTTCTTCTCTTTACACTCTTGAGAATTTCTAGCTTTTTATTCATGTGCTGTGATATGGCCACATTAGTGACTCTGGCAGTCCGAGTTATCTTCAGAATATGTCTGTAAATTCTTCAGAACTTGGCTTGGAATCCTTGTATGCTAGCTCATTTCACTGATACACTAGGGTTACCAGATTGTTTTCCCACCTGAAGACCTCCTTGTCTTAAAGGCCTAGATGGCAGGCAGGCAGGCAGGCAGAACATCGTCCTCTGCATTCTGTGAACCTGTCAACTTAAGCCAGTGCAACTTGCTGGGAAAGGACAAGTTCATTTTGGTTCATTGTTGAAGAATTTGTCCAAAAATTATTCATCTTTATGATAAAGCAGTTGTTGTATTAAGATGTTCATGGATGTCTTTGTTTCCTCCTGCAAGAATTATGAGTCTCACTCTGTTCTCTCCTTTCCAAGGACAAGCCATTCCCAGGAGTTATTCTCGACTGGCTTCTCAAGTGTAAGTTCTCTTTCCTTTCAATGTATTCTCAAAGGCTTTCACGGCTGAGATCTGATAGCTGTTGTGAGTTTTTCAGGCTGCTTGGCCATGTTCTGGAAGTTTTTCTTCCTGACGTTTCGCCAGACTCTGTCAGAGGGCAAGGAGCTCAGGGAACTAAGAGTTCTCTCTGTGTTCCGGGGTATAGAGTGAGTGAGACTGTGGGGTTTTTAAAGTGTAGGAAAGAGGAAACTTGTCCCATGTAGGAGAATAGGTGTTAGACATTGTATTGTGATGGAGGGACTGAAAAGTTTCACTGTAATCAGGGGTGGCAGCGATCCTTCTCTGTGGAAAAGGATCAACATAGGAAAAGTATCCTCTTTCCTGCAGCTTTAAAACCCTATAGTCTCACTCACTCTGTACCCCAGAACACAGAGAGAACTCCTAGTTCCCTTTGCTCCTTGACCTCTGAAGGTGCCGGACACAAAGTCTGGTGAAACATCAGGAAGAAAAACTTCCAGAACATGGGCAAACAGTCCGAAAAGTTCACAACAGCTATCTCTTTACTTTCCTTCAGGGATTGGGGGTAACCTTCAGATGGTATTTTATTTATTTATTTATTTATTTATTTATTTATTTAATTTATATACCACTCCATCTAGCTACATGGCTACTCTGGGCGGTTTACAAGCTGAACAGATATCAAACCATAAGAAGTAAAATACAATATAACAAATAAGCACAAGTATATAAATAAAAACACTATAACTAGTAAATAATATATAACAACAGCATAAAACAGGTATGGACTAGAACTCCCATGTATACCCACTAGCATTGCCAATGGTCAGGGATGAGGGCGGTTGTAGTCTAAAACATCTGCTTGCCTATCCCATCAGAAAGCTTTATACAGAGCTTGGAAAAGTTCCTTTTTGGGGCAATAGTTCCCAGAACGTCCCAGCCAAGATGGTCTCTGAGGCACACGGAGCCACAGAAACTTTCTTCCAGGTGGAATCGGTGGTTGTCCGGTTCTGAGAACGGAATTTGGCACTACTGGGCAACCAGGTTTATGTAGTCACATGTTCGCCTCATTCACAGGCAGAAGCAAGGGAAAGGTGATTTTCACACCCAAAGCTGGGTTTCTGATCTGGAGGCACATGACTTCACAATGTTCTGTTCCACCAAGCATTTCCAGCATGACAACCGTGCTAGAAGAAGCATGCAAACACGGACAGCACACGGTTTTAGAATTTAGGGTGTCAGCTTTCTCTTCCCTGGGTAAAATTACAAGAGCAGGGACCCCGGGTGGTGCTCAGAACCCTCTTACACACACATAGCCAATGTATTACCTTTCTCTGGGCCAGCACGGAGCTGAGCTCCCATGAGGAAGCAGGCTGCAGCATCATCTTTGCTTTGCTCCATGGTGCTGGCCAATCAGACAGGGGGGGGGGGCGGATGATGCCTGTTGCTGCACAGCTCCTGATTGGTCAGCACCATGGAGCCAGCAAAGATGACGTCGCAGCCTGCCACTGCGCCTCGTGGCGCAGTGGTTAAATGCCTGTACTGCAAGTAAAACTGTGCTCACGACCTGGGTTCAATCCCCGGTAGCAGGCTCAAGGTTCACTCAGCCTTCCATCCTTCCGAGGTCGGTAAAATGAGTACCCAGCTTGCTGGGGGGGGCAATGTGTAGCCTGCACTCTGTAATTAAAATTGTAAACCGCCCAGAGACTACTTGTAGTAGTATGGGGCGGTATATAAGCAGAACACTTTTTGCTTTTTGCTTCTTCTTTGGAGAAGAGCCCAGAGGATGGTAAGACGTTGTCAGAGGGTTCTGAGCACCATCTGGAATCACGTGGGTTGTCTCATAACCTACTGCTTCCAAAATAAATTGCCCATCCCCGTACAAGAGTATACAGTAAGAGCTTTTTCCACAATTTTGCATCTGTTTGGAAAATGTCATGGAAGGTGTGTGTGTGTGTGTGTGTGTGTGTGTGTGTGTGTGTGTGTGTGTGTGTTTTGTAAACATACGTGCGCACACACACAGAGAGAGCAGAAAACCTTGCATTTCACAAAAAATAGCTCACAGTTTGAGCAAAATGCAAGTTTGTCGCACAGTGCTCACACTTTTTGTCAAACGTTGCTTGCAAAAAGAAAAGTGCCAGTCTTTTTTACTGCCACATGGGAGCAAATATGCTAAAAGCGGTTGCCCACATTTGTGACAACATACTCTGCTGTGTTGAAACAACATTTTGTGGGTTTAAATGACATGGAAATGTATGAATATTCAGTTTCAACCCGAGAACAAAATGACTAGCTTGAGACTTACCGTCTTCATGGCCCTTGTGTAGAATTCATCGATGTAATGCAGAATGAGTTTCCAACAGTTGTGCTCCCACCCATCGTCCACAATCCCTGGTGAGCGGTGAATTAGCATGAAGCGTGTGTGATTCTTGTGTTCCTGGGGGGTTGACATAACACAGCGCAAGACTTCCGAGGAGGTTGTACTGAGGAGCATCGACCTTTCCGTGCCCAGATAATCTCCCAGAAAGACCAGGCAGGGTTCAGTCGTACCACAACAAGGTGACAATGGTAGTAGAGATGGTAGATTGAGAGTATATTCACCCTTTTGTGTATTTCTAGTCATGGGTCCGCTGGGCAGCCAGAAGTCTTCCTGATCTGTTCCGTAATGCAGCCAGACGGTAAGGGGAGATGAAGCTTTCTGATCTTTACTTATATATTATTCCTTTATTTAAAATATTCCTGTCCCTCTTTTCTCTCCAGAAGAACCCAAGACAGTGAGCATAACCTAAAACAGCCTTTAAAAGCTAAAAACCATAGGTATATGAATATTTTAAAAAAAAAGAATTAACCCAGTAGTACGTTAAAATGTTAGCTAAGATTAATATTAGCACACACCAAAAACAGCAAAGCTCAACAATCCATTTTTTAAAAAAAACCTCTCCAACCAGCAGCCATTAAGGAAAAAGTCTGCCTTTCCTTTCTGATCCTGAAATCCTCATCATATCTTCTGCCTGAGACCCATGCAGGGGGGTGGCTTTTCTATGGGCTGCCAGCAGCTGGATCCACATCTGCCTACCTGCAGATCTGGACCCAGTCCCCCCCCCCAATGCACCAGCTACCAGCTCTCTTCCAATGTTGGTCCTACCTAGAATTGTTTATTTATTCATTCATTCATTCATTCATTCATTCATTCATTCATTCATTCATTTATATACCACCCATCTTCCCAAAGGAACTCTGGGAGGCCAAAACAGGTGTGCAACCAATCAGAGCCTCGTGGCACAGTGGTTAAATGCCTGTACTGCAGGTAAAACTGTGCTCACGACCTGGGTTCAATCCCCGGTAGCAGGCTCAAGGTTCACTCAGCCTTCCATCCTTCCGAGGTCGGTAAAATGAGTACCCAGCTCGCTGGGGGGGGCAATGTGTAGCCTGCACACTGTAATCAAAAAAATTGTAAACCGCCCAGAGACTACTTGTAGTGGTATGGGGCGGTATATAAGCAGAACACTTTGCTTTTGCTTTTGCTTTGATCATCCCATTTGCTTACTGCTTAGATCACAGGAATACCTCCTCCCTGCCTGATATCACATATTTATTTATTTATTTATTTATTTATTTATTTATTTATTTATTTATTTATTTTGATATTATTATTTTTGAGTATTTTTACCCCACCTTTCTCCTTGGAAAAGGACCCAAGGCGTCTTACAGCATTGAGGGACAATATACAGTCCAGTATAATTAAGACATATTCAAATTTGAGAACAGGGAATTGAGGGACATCTTGCAGCATTAAAAGACATTAAAAGACAACATTAAAGCAAGAAGTGAACACGGGCAGTTAATCATGCATCATAATCATGTAATCGTGCATCATGTAGATCAGTGGTTCTCAACCTGTGGGTCCCCAGATGTTCCTGGACTGCAACTCCCAGAAGCCTCCACCACTCGTTGTGCTCGGAGGGGTTTCTGGGAGTTGTAGTCCAGGAACATCGGGGGACCCACAGTTTGAGAACCACTGATGTAGACCATCCAAAAATTATGAGGGATGGAAAGTAACATTGAAAACCTAGTGTCGATGCAATCACACAAGGGAAGATATGAGTGCTTACAAAAACAAAGTCTACGTAGGCAACTGAATCATAGGACACCCAATTCATTTTTTTATTTGATTCCAAAACAAAATTGGGCTGACCTTAAACTTCATCCACTTTCTCCCTCCTCCTGCCCTTATTTTGAACCCAAATTCCACTTAGTGTCAACACTGCACACATGATGGCCCAAGGTCCTTCCTTCTTGATGTTAGAACTGTATCAGAACTGTCCAGGTATCCTCACTCACAGGTAATCTTATTTCCTTTAAGATAAACTCGGCCAGCGTCTCCTTTCACCCTTTTACACCTGATGATTGTCCTTCCAGACCTGTGGTTTTCTTTGTGACGCACCTCTGGACGATATCCAGTTTAGCAAAAACTCACGAAGAACTGAAATGATGAACATCTTTTCTACGTTTCTAGAATTCTTTTCTTGTCATTCTGTCCACAGCACTGATGAAAACTGTTTTTAATCTTATTTTAAATGACAGCCCTCAAAAGATCACAAGATTGCATTCCTCTGTATCTTATCTATCCTAGGCTAAACAAGTTCTACAAGCTTAAGAATTTATACTTTCACTGACCTAATCGGTTGCTGGCAAGAGGGCCTTGGTTGGTTGGATCCCAAGAAACTCAGGATTCAAAGGATAGGAAGTAGAGGATCCTACTTGTTGCTTCTGGACACTCCAAGGTCCCGGTCTCATGACGGTTTTGCTGCTCTTTTTGCTGCGAAAGACTGCGCAGCAAAAGATCGTGCCTTCACTCCGAAGAGCAGTATTTTGGTAGCCCAGCCGATCACGCCTCCGAAAGCACACTTTAACAGCAGCATTTTGTTCCACCACTAGGGGTTGTGTTAAAATACTTCTGTTATTGATGCACACTTTTTAATGCATCAAACAAGGTGCGACCCCAGAAAAATTGCACCAATTAGATTCGTACCCATTTTTCTGCCACTTCCTGTAGTTCTGCCTTGGTAATAGTTTATGCTACTGAATTGGTGGCATACCGGCATGCCGGCACAATTTTTACTAGATTTCCGCCTGCAATTACAATCAATTTTAAGAAGAAAAACTGCTACCTGGCTGCAACGCAGGTATTCGCCACAAGGCGAAAAGATGCGCAGTGAGCAAGTCAGGACGGACCGAGAGAAGTAAAATACTCCCCTGTTGTCCGGGCACTAACTGGCCATCAAACGTCACATGACCACCCCAAAAAACAGTACACATCAATTTAAGATGCGCAGATAACGGTAGTGAGACCGGGGCCCAAGTGTGATACTTTGACACAGTTTACTGTGTGTGCCTGTATATATATGCGTCGACCACCTTGGCTACAGCTTGAGAATGTTAATGTGTCGTTAGACTATGCTGGGGAAATTAGAGATAAAATTCAACACAACAATGGGCGCTTTTACACGACCTCTAAAATCCACTGGCAACTTTCATTCGGACCAGAGATCATGGGGGTTTGTTCTGCTTCCTGTGTTCCCACCCTTACGCACTCAATTGCACCTGTCTACAGTGAGGGAGGGAGGAAAAAAAGAGAGAAAAGAATGCAGGCTCACCTCCGCTCACCTCCATCTGCCGTTGGAGCAGCCCCGTAGGGATTCCAGGCTGTTAAAGGGGTGGGAGGACAACAAAAACGAACAGAAGGCGAGGAGAGAGCTGGCATCCACAGCTTTATAATCCGCATTGGAAATTTTTTTTTACCCTCCGGAGACCAGGTACTTGGAAAATGCACTGGGGCGCACTTAGGTGGGCGTGGTCGCACTTAATTTTTTTTTAAAGTCCGCAGCTGGTGGGGAAACGATTTTAAGCTCTGCATCTGGGAGCCCTTTGCCTCGGATTTTAGGGGTCATGTAAAAGCAACCAATAAGAGTCATCTTAGAACTGTAGAGCTGGGACGGATCCTGCGGATCATATGAGCCCAACCTCTCTCAAGAAAGCACAAACGAGGAACAAAACCCGCAACTTTTGACTCCACAGCCAGAAACTAAAATCACTGAGCTGTGCCAGCAGTTCATTTTTCCTCTGCCTATGTAACCCTTCCATAAAGTATTGATGTGCGACTCTAATGGTTGATCTTTAACCCTAGTCGGAAGGAAGTGCATTCAGTAAGGAACCGCCATGCACACAAGGGTCTGCTCTGTGTAGGAACACCATAGAGATTTGTCATTATTTGGCCTAGGGTCAGAAGCAGTAACAATTTGCAAGCCTGCATCCACTAACAAACTTCACAACTAGAGATGGGCACGACTTGAAAAATTTTTTTTCGAGTTGTCGTTAGTCGGGCCGGTTCCGTTTCGGGTCGTTTCCGTTTTTCACGAAAATTCGCAAAAATTAGTCGGTTCGTTTTTTCATTTTCGTTAGTACTGGTTTTTTTGGGGGGGGAGCGGGCTCCTGGAGGCACCTCTCTGGGGTGGGTGCCTCCTCTGGCCCGCTATAAGGGAAAGCGGGCTCCTGGAGGCACCCGTGGGTGCCTCCTATCCTCACCCACTAGGAAAGGGGAAGCAGGCTCCAAGAGACCCCTCAACATGGGGGTCTCCCCTCCTCACCTGCTGCTGCTGCAAAATGCTATGCAATAGCCATATGGATATTGCATAACAGAATGTGCAGACAGTGACTGTGAAGACTAGTGGATGGCACTGAACCCAGAGCCATAGTGAGATGCCTAACTAAGGCTCTCGCACCACCATGTCTCACACAGAAGGGAATTGTACTTGCTGCGTGTAGTGCAATGCAAGTACATCTGGCTTAGGGTTAAGGTGGGTTAGGGTTAGGGCTAGGGTTAGGCTAGTGACGGGTAAGGTTACGGTGGGCTAGTGGGTTGCACCTCTGGGTGCCTCTCTGACCCACTAAGAAGACAGTCTGTGACGTATGGGTACGGAGTCAAGGGTTAGGGTTGGTTAGGGTTAGGGGGCTAGGGCAGGTTTTAGGGGGCTTTTTGGCACATCCCAGAAGTCTCCATGGCCAAGTGGCCATGCGATTGGTGGGATGGCTCCAAAAATTTGCATGGTCGTCCACTCCCACATGGCTGGCCACTCGGCCAGCCCAACATTGCGCAGGTGTAAAAAAAATAAAAAAAATAAAATCAATGGAAGACAGAGGAGGAGAGGAGAGACATTTTTTGCAAGAAAAAACCCACTGCTACTGTGAAAAATCTGACTGCAGTTTATAAATTTTTGCGTGTTTCTGTTGTGCTTGTGTGTTTTTGGACCATGATTTCAAAAACAATATTGCGTTCGCCGCCCCATTTTGGATCCCCCGCCCGCACCGCATGGCATGGCGACTCGAGTCCGGCTGCCCAGGACGGGGGGGAGGTGGGACCCCCCCCTCCAGAAACCACCCCTCCGGTAGGTGCCCTGCGCCCTTAGTCAAGCAGGCATTTTTCCGCCTGCTTTTTTGGCCCGGGAATGGGTGGGGGGAGAGTTTAAAAGTTTTTTCCTGTGCCATCCGTGCCGCTTGCTTGCGCTTTAATTGCGGCGGCCGGCGGCCGGCGAGACTGGGCTTTTTGCTGGCTGGCTGCGAGCCTGCGGCAAGTGGCGAGTCCCACCAGAGCAGCCCAGGACGGGGGATGAGGGGGGAGGCCGGGAACCTCCAGAAACAACCCCTCTGGTAGGTGCCCTGAGGCACTGCAGGTATTTTTCCGCCTGCTTTTTGGCCGGGAACCGGGTTTTTTTAACTTTTAAAAACTTTTTTTCTGTGCCGCGTGGCATCGCGCGATTGCGCGATGCAAGGAACGAGCACAACAAATCAGACCAAAATTGTTCGTTCGTCGGTTCGAGCTCGAAGTCAGGCGGAGTAATTCCCGTTACCGTTTCCGTAGAGTAACGGAAACGAATAACGGAAACGGAAACGGGATACCGCTAAGTCGTGCCCATCTCTATTCACAACTTTTGAGGAGGCACAGAGCAGACAAAAAAGAACAACAAATGCCATGATGCAAAATCAGCTTTAGGAATGAATGAGGTAGCGGATACATTAAGCTGCCTGACACTCCTATCTATGTTATAGATTTATGCTGAATTCTGATGGGTGTATCCATGGTTGTTTGATTGCCAACCCTGTATAATGCAAATGAACTGAGGGACATGGGTTCTCTTAGAACTGAATTTGCCTTGATGCACTTATTCCAAATGGAAGAATGTTTTACAGATTTGGAGTTTCCCCCAACAACAACAAAAAACCCCATGCATTCCAATTTAAAATCTTCCCCATGAAAAGCTCTTTCAGTTGGCCATTCTGGCTGAAGAATTCTGGAAAATGTGGCCTTCCAAACTTTGGGAAGTTCTCTACATCATCCTTCGTTCTCCAGTTTGCTACTCCTATGGATGCAAACGTGGCCAACTGGATTCGAGGAAGAATGGATGAGATTGGTTAAAGTGGTTCCTGTCCTTGACCACTAGCCTTGATGCTCAAAGCAAAGGTTAAATTGATAGATTTGTGAACTACATGTTCTTCACCCCTTGAAGTAGAGTTGCTTGCTTCAGTCTTCAAGGCTTGTTCTTATCAGGGCTCTGGATTTGTCAGCTGACTACTCCCTAAATTATTATCAACAAGTAAAGGCTGGTAGTAATGCTGTACTTTGCAACTGTGGCCAGCTTTTAAAGAGAATCATTTACAATTAAACATTCGCTTGTGTGTTTATTTCATTGCACGTTCCTCTTATTTTCCTTGGGAACACAAGGCATGGGATGGGGGTCAGAGAGCGAGCAACAGAGCTTGCAGGTGGATTTAAACATTTAGACAAATTGGCAAATTTAGACATTTTTAAAAATTTGTCTAAAACTTCATGCCCATCTCTAGTGATAATGACTGAGTGCAAGACACATTTAGAGGAGGCACGTCATTCAGACCCATGCCAATCTGGCTTCATGTTTGGGTTTGCTGTTGGAACACAGAAGGGAGCAGAGTTATGGAACGAGGATCCTGTTGATACTCTTTTGTCTTTCATTGGATTCTTGATACCAACCACCACCGCGTCTGACTTGATCAACTCTATGAGGTGCTGGAGGTAAGGTTAGACACAGGGAGAGTTTGAGATATACCTAAGCTTTCAGAAAATGGTATTGGGGATTTTTGGTTGACATTCTTGTCTTCTGAATGGTAACACCCAACAGGGATCAGTCTTATATTCTTCAATATCTACATGAAGCCATCAGGGGATGTGTTTGAAATTGCTAAGATTGGGGCAGTTGTGGATATACAATCCTAGAGCTGTCCTCAAAAGCTCTCTGGGACAGGTTCAGTGTCCTTGGCTTGTAGCCAGAAGACTGGGTGGCGTGGCTGCCCTCTTTGGATCAGCGAAAGATCATAGGCCACCTGTGCCCTGTTGGCATTTTTTTTAAAAAACTTTCCTCATCTCTGAGATTAGTTTCAGTGAATGAGTGAGGACAAAAGGCTGTTCAATGTCCAGATTAGAATATTTAAAACAAAGCCATCCCTGATGTGGATCCGTCATGCCACTCAGAAAATGCACTTATCCTTTTGGAATATTGACAGAAGGAAGAATGAGACAGCCAGAAGGTTTAACCAGTGGAAGAGGACAAACTGTGAGGCCACGGAGATCACTGCCAACTGCGTCCTTTGGTGGTGGTGGTAGTGGAGATGCGTGATTATTTTTCTGACAGCAGGGGATCACGTGCATTGGAACGGCAGGAAGGGCTTTGAATTCTTCCTTCATATTTGGAGAAGAATTAATGAATAAAATGGACAGTTACATAATGGGAGATTGGTTGGTCAACCCAAGGATTTCTTGGACCTCTGCTTCCCCAGCCAGGTGGCTAGGATGGGCATACCATTGGCAGTGGGAGTCTGGAAGCACACTGCCATCTTGACATGCAAGGCCCTGTTGAGGTCTCATGGTCCACTGATGGTTCCTGATGGACAGCTCATGGTTGTCGCTGGCACACATTTGTTCTGGCAATAACCAAATTACAGATTCTGGGTTGCTTCTTGATATGGAGGAGCACTGCCCTCCTGACCTGTTTTCTGAGGGCTCCTGCAGAGCTGTCAATTGCAGGACTGCTTAAAACCCAGCCCAGTCGGTACCAGAGGGATTCCCTGGTACAGACTGGGCCAGGTTTAAAGGGGTCCAGGCATTGATAGCCCGGCCGGAGCCTTCAGAAAATGGCTCGGGAGGGAAGTTGCAGAAATCCCACTGCCCTTCCCACCCATTTTCTGAGGGCTCTTGCCAAGCTGTCAATGGCTGGACCCCTTTAAACCTGGTCCAGTTAGTACCAGGGGGTCCCCCTGGTACCGACTGGGCCGGGTTTAAAGCAGTCCAGTGACTGACAGCCCGGCAGGAGTCCTGTGAAAGTGCTAGGGGAGGCTGTTCCAGGGATCGAACTGCCCTCCCTAGCATTTTCAGAGCACTCCTGCCAACCTGTCATCGGCTGGGCCCCTTTAAAAATGGCACAGTCACGACCAGGGGTTCTCCCTCTGAAAATGGCCCCGTGGCCAGCGTGGAGCTCCTGTGTTGCCAACGGGACCATTTCCAGAGAGATCCTGCTGAGCTGTCACCGGCTGGACCCCTTTAAAACTGTCCCAGTTGGCACTGGGGAGAACCCCTGATCGCGACTGTGCCATTTTTAAAGGGGCCCAGCCGATGACAGGGAAGAAGGGTCTCTTTAAAGGGATATTCCCTGCAGCGGATGACAGGGCTGAGAGCCCACTCAGCGCTGCCATCTGTTGGGGGGGAATGTCAAAAGAGGTGGAAAGACGGTTCTCTTTGAGGTGCTGGCCCCAAGCCAGTGCCTCTCAGCTGAGAGGGGCTGGCTGGGGGAGCTCTTTCCCCCAACCCACAGTGGCTGGGGGGAAGATTAAGCCCCTCTTTCTCCCAGCCAAAGTTGCACAAGCACCACACACACACACACTACACACAAAATCGAATAACAAATCAACGAATCAACAAAATGAATTTTTTTAAAAAAAATTCATTTAAAACGAAACAAAACAAACTGAACCCTAAAACGAACCAAACCAAAATGAATTGCCATTTTTTCAGTTCGTGCCCATCTCTACTCGCAACAACTATTGTTTATTTTATTGGCCAACATCCTGTTGCTTAGTAGAGGGTGTCATGCCAGAGGTTGTTGATGGTGGTATGTGCCATTAAATTGGTACTCACTTATAATGACCCAACTAGAGCTTTCAAGGTACATTATACCAGAAATCCTGGCCAGCATAGGGAGTAGTGAATGCTTCTGGGAGTTTCAGCTCAAAAAACATATGGGTACCTAAAGGTAGGAACCACCATATTATGCGGGCATCCCACATTATAGCAGGTCAACTGGATCGATGAAGCTTTGTTGAGCCAACTCCTGTGTAAATGCCATTGATTCAAATGGGTCTATTCTAGATAAAAGTTTCTTTAGCATGGTAAGTCACTGTTGGAATGGGCCGATTCAATCAGTGGGACTTTCAGAAGAGTTGATTCAGCAAATTCTCACTAATTCAATGGGCTTTCTCTACTGCTATTTATTACATTAAACAATAGGATTTTGGTCATGATCACGTACAGCTATCCTATCCGGTTATACTGTTTGCATCTGGCACATGCCTTCTTGCATGGGCAAAAAAGGTTAAACTCTACTCTAAAAGCAGCCAAGAAAATGCATCTTTTTTTTTAACTGGGAGTTGAGCAGGCTACCTTCTTTTTTGAAGAAAAACGTGCATCTTTTTTGGATGAACAGCGAAACGTTTTATCTTCACTGGCTACACAGCAGCTCAGGTGGAGCCATTACCCTACAGCCACACCCAACTGCTTGAGGATCTCCCTTTGCCTGATTTTTCCAGCGTTTTGTTCAGATTCTCTGACAATCGCTAAGAATAGAAGTTTCAAGTTACCCAAAAAAAGAAAAGCAGATTAGACCAGCTTTCCCACCTCTGCCCAAGTAGAAAAGTGACCCAGAACATGTGTTCTCGCAGGATACTTGGTATTGCCAGCGCTAAATTGGGTTTTAGCCCTTAAAGCTATCCTCCAGAGTTTTCCAGTGCTGCCTGGAGAATGCTGGGAGTTGTAGTTGAAAATTTGTAGTCCTGCAAATCTGCACACCTCTGTCCAACAGCCTTGCCCCTGCCTGTCGTTCAGCCCTGGTTTGTCTTCTGTTCTTGCCCATACACAGTGCTTTTCCAAGTCTAACGATATCTGCTTCCTGCACAAAATTAATTTATTATATTTTATGTAATTAAAATTAATTAATATACAATTACATTAATTACAATCAATTGAGATTGATTGATTGATTGATTGATTGATTGATTGATTGATTGATTGATTGATTGATTGATTGATTGATTGAAAGTGGCAATTAATCATTTTGGAGATTAATCAAGTGGACACTATTCAAGTGGCCCAACACAAGAGGGTCAATAGCAGAAGGCCATGATCAGCAATGTACCTCCATTTGAAGGACAAAGGGCACTCATTCAAAGATGAGGATGTACACATATTAGACAGAGAAGAGAGGTGGTTTGGGAGAGGAGTCAGGGAAGCCATTCATGTGAGCATTGAAAACCCTTCTCTCAACAGAGGTGGCGGCCTCAGGCACAGTCTATCTGCCCCTTATGAGGCTGTGATTTCAACAATACCCAGACAAATCAAAAATACTTCACGCCTTCACCACCAATGCTATAACTAACGACTCATACTTCATAGGTGTTGGGAAGGTTGTAAAGGTGGGCCATTGTCCATTTAATGAGTCTATTGAGACTATTGTCTACCTAACAAGCCTATTCAGGCCGTTGTTTATGTTATTAGCCTATTTCAGACCAGGGTGACATGAGGTCAAATTGATCTATAAAATGGAGGACTCACAACTTACTTTCCTCAGACTGACAAAGCTATTTGGATGAGCAGCAAAACATTTCGTTCTCTCAAGAAAAGAGGTCCAGTTGCCATGACTCAACTCCCAGATCAAATGGAGATTAACTTTTTTGTTTGTTTATTTGTTTTTTGCTAGTTGTCCAGGCTATTGGCTTGCCACTAGATAGATGGGATAAAAATAAAACTAAAAATAAATAATTATGACATTTTCCCCCACTCATTTAGTGGCAAGCCACTAGCCTGGACAAATAGCAAAAGAATAGACATGTAAGTCAACCATGTAACCACCCATTAACAGACAATACCTAAACCATAGACGCAGCAGGAAAAATGAACTCCCGAAGCCAGCAGCAAGCTAAATTCAAACAGTCACACAGAACATTGAAGCAAAACAAGCTGAGGAGATGTATAACCATCACAAAAACCAAATACAAAAGTGGAACAGGTGATATCTTTAGGCTACTAGAAAATTAACAAAAACATTGCTAATATTTTGGGGCGAAACCCCCTTCCTCAAAGCAGTACCAATAGGTTGTAACATGGCAAAAGATGGATTTGCCAGGGGTTATTTCTTAGATGTAAGGTCCTTGGCAGGATGGGAAAAAAGCCAGGCAGTTTCTTAGTTGAGGCTCGGAGCTTGGATGTTCTTAGGGTGCATCTGAAATGAAGGGAGGGGAGGTGTTTTTATTGCTCCAGTCCTTCCAAAGACATGTCACAGGCTCACGTACACATATTAACACCTCTCCTCAATGTGGCTCATTGAGGCCAATGGCCCCTGCCTTTTCAGCGAAGAGGGAGGGGGGGTTGGTGCAGAAGGCCCATGCATTTCATTTGGGGATGGGGGTTAACATTTTTGAAAAGTCCATTGAGTGTAGCCAATTGGATCAAAGAAAAAGGAAAGAGATTACCCAGTGTTGCAGTCTTGTCATGTCTCCGTTGATGGTCCATTTGCCTCTTCCTTGGGGGAAGGCGGCTCATTCCTGGTATCTCAGTATTTCCAGTTGAAGCAAAACAAGTTGAGGAGCCGTATAGCCATCACAAAAATGTTTCGTTCCTCTGGGGGCTTGTACTCACCCCAACCTCCTCCTCCTTCTGGGCTCCGGTGGCGGCGGCAGTGGGCAGTCCTGGCAGCCTCACTTGCCTTTGTTGGTGGGGGCAGGGGGCAGAAGGTGTCCCCAGCAGCCTTGCTCACCCTCGTTGGCCAGGGTCCTCGGCCGCAGCGGTGGGGTGGTGGCACCTGTGCAGCCTCCCAGTGGCCTCACTTGCCCTTCCAGGCCTGGTTCCTCGGTGGTTCCTCGGTGGAGGTGGTGGCAGCGGCACGCGCTCAGCCTCCTCGGCCTGGGTCCTCGGTGGCGGCGGCAATGCCCACTCAACCTGCCTGGCTGCGGCGGCAGCTCTTCAGCGGTGGCAGAGGCAACAAGGCCTCCAAGCCCATCAGGTATGGGAGGCATTTTCCGTATGGAACAAAACAGTTGGTTTTAACAAAAAAAAGACCGTTTCGTTTCATCTGTAACGAAATGCTACGGCCTCATTTTGTTTCGTTTCATTATGTTTCGTTACATAGTGACGAAACTGCATTTCGTTTTTTGTTTCGTGCCCATCCCTACATGCAATGCTGCCTACTTGCATTCCTCTAAATTCCACTTTAAAAAAAAAACTCAAGCCAACCAACACTAGTTTTCTGTGGCTTTTGGCCTCACCAGAGGCAAGCCAGACCCTAATAAGAGGCCCAGGGGCCATGAGCCAGCAGCTACCTCACCTCCGATCCATGCAGATTAAAGATAATCCATTGAAGTCCAGAAAATGTGTGCTCCCTTCTGCTTTTGAGCTTAAACCCTGCGGAGCCGATCAATATTTGTTTACTCAGGAGGCTTCTGTGTACAAATATTTGGCTATTATCTAACAGCCATTAAAAGGCCATTCATTTTCCCTCCTCAGGAGAGTATATAAATTGTGGTGATCCAGATTCTGTGAGACCGGAGGAGACCAAGGAGTTGGAAGCTTGGTTTTCTATACGGTCCAGGTAAGAAAAAATCCAGGTGCACAGAAACAGCTGGATTGATAACCAGAACTGCAGCAGAGTTTCCAAATAGTGATGGCAGAAAAAAAGGCTCTTCCTTTATTTGTTCCTTCACTGCTATACACATAATTATCTTCACCTTTCGAAACAATAGGTGATGGCCACTCTTTCTCTCTCTCTCTTGGCTTCTGCACATGTGGTTGCAAGTGACTCACTGCTATGGTTCTTCTTTCTCTGTCCCGTCTGTTTAGAGGCAGCTTCTTCCTGAGC
Organism: Phrynocephalus guinanensis; assembly: GCA_037367245.1. Classification (NCBI taxonomy): domain Eukaryota; kingdom Metazoa; phylum Chordata; class Lepidosauria; order Squamata; family Agamidae; genus Phrynocephalus; species Phrynocephalus guinanensis. The sequence goes on from CM074737.1 coordinate 130,420,248, forward strand.
CTGTATGCACGTGTCCGTGTGTGTCCGTGTCCGTGTGTGTCCGTGTCCGTGTGTGTCCATGTCCGTGTGTGTGTGTGTGTGTGTGTGTGTGTGTGTGTGTGTGTGTGTGTGTGTGTGTGTGTGTGTGTGTGTGTGTGTGTGAGAGAGAGAGAGAGAGAGAGAGAGAGAGAGAGAGAGGTCCAGATGTTTTGGACCACAACTCCCAGAATTCTAAGCTTAGATTGCCAATGACAAAGGACTGTGGGAGTTGTGGTTCAAAACATCTGGAGGGCTGAAGTTTGGATGTGCCTGGGGGTTCCACAAAGTGTAGGGCATGGGTCAAAGAGGAATTAATTTATCAATATTAAGGAATAAGGGGTTTTGGATTCTGAAGCAAGAACATTGTAATTGAGATTTCAAGGATGCAAGCTGGGGGGAATGGAAAAAATGTTGCTTTTAAATATGAAGACATTTCACACTTGTGACAAGTAATGGAGAATGAAATGACATTTCCTTTCCCTTTCAAATTTGGATGTGTTTCCAAGTTGTCAAAATTCTCCTCTGTATTCCAATTCTATTCAAAGGTTTATTCATTCTAGAAAAAAACTTTTAGAAGCACACTTTAAATCCTTTAAATCTGTTTTGCAACATCTTCCTAACAAAATTGGCATTGTCAAGGTGGAGCCAAGAGCCTGCAAAAGAGCTAGCTGGCCAAGTCACAATCGTGGCTTTCCAACATTGGGAAAAATTTAAAACTGGCTGTCAAAAAAATCTGTGGCTTCATAGAATCATAGAATAATGGAGTTTCAGACACAGCCGAAAACGGGAAGAAATGTCTTACGAGGAGCGTCTTAGGGAGCTGGGAATGTTTAGCCTTACAAAAAGAAGGCTGAGAGGGGATATGATAGGAGGTCACATTGAAGAAGGGACTGGTTTGTTTTCCATGGCTTCAGAGACTAGGACACAGGGCAATGTTTTCAAATTACAGGAAAAGAGATTCAATTTAAACATTAGGAAGAATTTCATGAATTTCATGACAGTTAGAGCTGTCTGGCAGTGGAATAATATGCTGCCCCAAAGGAGGGTGGTGGAGTGTCCTTCTTTGAAGGCTTTTAAGCAGAGGCTGGAGGGCCACCTGTTGGGAGGACTGTAATGGGGGTTCCTGCATGGCAGGGGGTTGGACTGGATGGCCCTGGAGGTCTCTTCCAAGTTCCAACTCTTTATGATTCTATGATTCTAATAAGAATGCTTCCCTGGAGCTACTGCAGTCCTTGGTCATCTTCCTATCTGTTTTAATACAATTTAATAAATTAAAATTTTAAACTTTGGTTTTAGGATTTCCCTCCCTTTCTTTCTTAAACTGGTTACACAGCAGATAAATTGCCTTAGCTGCCCAAGGAAGTCTCCTCAATTTTTGTTTTAACCAATCCAGCTAGTTATCTAGTGTATGAGCTACTGTGTGTACCTGTTCATCTTGGTCCAAAGAATTTCATCATTGTGTCTTTGAGTCTCTAGGCAGCAGGAAAATGGATGGGTTGGATTGAATTTATGGAGCCCTCCTGGTCAGGGCAAATCACAAGGGCATCTGACTTTTGGAGCTCTGGAGAACCAAGCGATGGGGGCCACCTGAAGGAACCGAGAACCTTGCTACAAAGTGCAGGCTGTCTAGATTCCTTCCTGGCCTTCTTCAAGATAAATGGTCAAGTCCTATTTATCTTCTCTCTGATTTTTTCCTCTTTGTGACACTCCTAACAGAAATGTTTCTCATCAGGTTTGGGACATGAAGATGCTTCCAATTCTTGTTCTCACCATCGTCTGTGGCGTCTTGGCCCAGAATGCCCAAGGACAGAGATTCTCTCCAATCTCTGTCAATATTAGCCCGGAACGCTTCCAGCAAAGTAAGTCAATGCTTGTGTCAAAACCCCTTTCTTCCCACATATGCCAGCCTTCCCCCTGATGGGACTTAGAAAGAATAGGGGAATATGTTTTCTCAAAGGTTTTCACAGCTGAGATCTGATAGTGGTTGTGAGTTTTTTGCACTGTTTGGCTCTGTTCTGGAAATTTTTCTTCCTGATGTTTCACCAGACTCTGTGGCCAGCATCTTCAGAGGGCAAGGATGTCAGGGAGCCAGAAGTTCTCTTTGAGCTCTGCTCCTAATTCTCTGAGCTCCTTGCCCTCTGAAGATGCCAGCCACAGAATCTGGTTAAATATCAGGAAGAAAAACTTCCAGAACATGGCCAAACAGCCTGAAAAACTCACAACTAGAGATGGGCACGAAACGAACAATTTTTCGTTTCCGTTTTCGTTTTTTCGTTTCGTTACGTAACGGAATGACAAATGAATTTTGTCTCTAAAATGAAACGAAACAAACAGAAACACCGGAAATGTTGTCGTGCATTTCGTTTCCATTACTGCAATATGAGTGAATTGCTTAAAATCCTTAAAAAATCACAAACATTGAAATAAATGCTAACGAAATGGTAAAGAAATGAACAAAAACGAAAACGATTTTTTTTGCAAAAATTCGTGAAAAACGGAACTGAACCGAAACGGACCCTCCAAATGACAAACGACAAACCAAATGCCATTTTTTTTATTCGTGCCCATCTCTACTCACAACAGCTAATAGGGTAGGATTTGGCTTTCCAAACGGCAAATCCAACATCAAGCTTTCTCTCCCAAGAGCATGGGATGATCCTTGAAGTTGGGTCAGACCAACGGCCAACAGCCTTTCCCCAAAACCAATCAAGGTCTTTTGGGAAGCCCACCAAGAGTGCTCCTCATGCTCCATTCCAGTGATGCTCATGATGAGGCCCAGAGGCAGACATGCTGACTTGCCTACAACAGGGTGGAGATATCTACCAGGACCTCTAGCCACAGATGACTAACTCCTCCATGGGAACAACCATTTGGGCTCTTTTAAAAGCCACCCAAGATGGCAGCCTTCACAACATCCTCTAGCATCCCTAAAGGGTCTGCTCCAGCCCAACGAGGCCTACAGATGATGTCCTGTAGGTCCTCTTGTGAAGTTTGCCTGCAAAGCACGCTCTCCACCTTCTGACCGTTGCACACCATCATCATCAATTATTATAGATTGTTAAGTCACACCTTTGCTTTCCTATTTTGTATGTTTGGCCAGAATCCTTTTAAGAAAAACCATGCACATCAGGGAATTCATGCATCATTCAAACATCATTCATGCATCATGCATCCTCTGAACCACCTCTCCCCAACAGCTGATTGATTAGTTGGTTGGTTGGTTGGTTGGTTGGTTGGTTGGTTGGTTGGTTGGTTGGTTGGTTGGTTGGTTTGACAGGTAGTATTAAGCCTTGAAAGATCCAACTGCAGCCCAATGGGTTAGGTCTTTGGCTGTAGATCAAGGAGTTGGGAGTTCAATTCCCCACTTGGCCTCCTGGGAGAAGAACCAGCCTGTGTGGTCTTGGGCAAGCTTTATTGTAGTCCCGGAGTTGCCCCCAGAAGAAAGGAAGAGCACTCTCTGATTACTCTCTACCTGGTTGTTATCATTATCATTATTATATTAATAGTATTGTTAATGCATAAGAACATAAGCAGAGCCCAATTGGATCAGGCCAAGGGTCCATCTAGTCCAGTGGTGGCCAAACTTCAGCCCTCCAGATGTTTTGGACCACAACTCCCAGAATTCCAAGCCTAGACTGCCAGTGACAAAGGACTGTGGGAGTTGTGGTCCAAAACATCTGGAGGGCCGAAGTTTGGCCACCACTGATCTAGTCCAACTTCCTGTATCTTCCCATGGCCCCACCAGATGCTTCTGGGAGCACATGAGACAACAAAAGCCCTGTCTCCTGATGCCACTTCCCTGCATCTGGCAAAGAGAGGTGATGTTATATGGAGTGAGCCTTAGTTGCTATGGCATGGAGCTATGTGCCAGCACTTGACAGCCTTCTCCATGAGCAAAACTCTCTCTCTCTCTCTCTCTCTCTCTCTCTCTCACACACACACACACACACACACACACACACACACACACACACACACACACACACACACACACACACACACACACACACACACACACACACACACACACACACCACAGCTGGACTGTGGTTCCTCACCCCTGTTGACATGGCCCTGTCAGTTGCAGATCTCTAACCACCAGGCCTCTGGCTCTTGCTTCCAGTGATCACCGCCCGGATGGACAAGCAGGCTTGGAAGAGCCAACTGCAAAACCTGCCCCTCCAGGAGGGCTTGAAGGGCAACATGGGGCAAGGTGGCGGTGCCAAAGGCTTTATGGGAATCGTCGATGTCTTCGGAGGGGTGATGAACAGCTTTGTGGGCAACATCTTAGGGTGAGCATGGCAGTGTGGTGGGACGGGAGGGCTTTCTTCATTTGATTCAGGAAGTGGATTTATTCAAGGAGTAGGGATCATGAGTTTGTATGCCCGCCTGTTTTCGCCATCTTGCCTTAGTATCATTCTGATTTTTTTTTTAGCTTTTTAGCTTTTTAAATTTTGGCTCTACTGTCTCCTGTTGTTTTTCCCATATATTCCTCTATTTTTTGACATTGTTATATGCTTTACCTGTTAACTGCCCTGAGTTCACGTTCGGGAAAATCCGGCGGTATATACATTTAAAAATAAGTACAGTGAACCCTCATATAACAAACAGTTTGTATAACATAAAATCTGTACAACATAAAAATTCCAGAGGTAGGGGAAATTTGCTTAACATAATCGCCTATGGGGCAGATCTGTACAACATAAAAATGGGATCACTCTGTTTTCAATGCATTCCTATGGGAAATTTGTATAAAGGAAAATATGCTTAACATAATTTCATTTGGAACAAATTAATTCCTTTATACAAGGTACCACTGTAAACAAACAAACAAACAAACAAACAAACCCCTCTATCCCATTTTGAGTCCTTTTGGCTGAGCTGCCCCAATGGAGGGAAAGTGTTCTTTTAAAGACAGGACATGGGCATGGGCACTGGGCACAGTGGAGGATGTCATGTCAGCATGCCCGTTTCTTTGGAACAAGGGCAAAAGATCTTTGGGGAGTGTTTTTGAGTCACGGGTGGCAACTGAATAAGGGTGGGATCAGAAGAGAACATTTCAGCAGAAGACAGGTGGGGAGCCCTTGACTTCTCTTTTCTTCCTCCTTGAATGAGCAGATTGCAGATCAAAAAAGTGGAACTTCTCAAGATTGACCTTCGCTTTGATGATATAGAAAAGAAGATTTTCGTGACATTCCCAGCAGATTTGGAGGTCCAATTAAAACTGTGAGTGGTTTCCCCCCCCCTTTGAAGAAGGGATAGATTGGAATGGAATTTATTGTCATTGTATAAATACAACGAGATTAAAAGTGCCATCCAGTCAGCTCATTCACACACCCCAGTATAAAAATCCAAGACATAAAATCTACCCTTTAAGAACAAAACATCCATACACATAGTCCTACATAGAGATGGGCACGACTCAAAAAAAATGTTGTTTCGTTTGTCGTTTGTCGTTTAGGGGGTCCGTTTCGGTTCGTTTTCGTTTTTTGTGATTTTTTTGCAAAAAATTACATTTTCGTTTCGTTACGTAACGAAACAAAAAAACAAAAACGAAAATGAAAAATTGCTGTTTCGTTAGCATTCATTAGAGTTCAATGTATTTGCCGTAATGAAAATGAAACGCACGACAAAATTTCTGTTGTTTCGGTTTGTTTCGTTTCATTTTGGAGACAAAATTCATTTTTCATTTTGTTACATAACAAAACGAAAAAACAAAAATGAAAACGAAAAATTGCTCATTTCGTGCCCATCTCTACTCCTACATTCACATGCAGAACATCACTTGTACTCATTTAAAACTGACATAAAAACCTCAACAGATGGGAAACCCTGAGCTCCGATCGCACTGTCTGGAGGCAAGAGATACAGCATGGTCTACATAAATTTGAAGAGGCATTTGTCCAACAGGCAGAGGAAAAGAGGCAGGCACGGAAAGAACGAAACTCGAGGACCGGGCAAGAAACAGAATACATCTGCGCCCAGTGCGGTAGAGACTGCCATTCCCGAATTGGTCTATTTAGTCACACTAGGTGTTGTTCTTAGGATCTCTACTCCAGGCATGATACCATAGTCTTTCGAGACTGAAGGATGCCAATGAATGAAAAACCGAACATACACACACAGCCCTACACTCTTTCACCTGACAGCATTCATACCCAAAACATAAAAACTATGATTTAAAAAACAACAGCCATACACAATCCCCCATACAATATATATGTTACACATTCCACACTGATATTACCCGTCAACTTAATCCCAGGATAAATCCTTGACATTTGGAGGAGGGTCCAGGTAAACGGTGCATATCTACACAAGCATGTCAAAGGAATACTGTTCGTGAAATTATGTCAGAGAAGATGGTTATCTCTTTAGAGGTCTTGGTCACTATATCTGGAAGTTTTTTTTTCAATATACCTTTCTTTTCTATTTGTAGGCCACTCAATATGGGCAATCTTATCCACATTAAGATATTCCTGGACCTTCAGGTTGGAGTCCTCCTGCACAAAGATCCACGCACTGGCAATATGCGGCTGGTCCTTGGAAATTGTCAGAATAACCCTGGTCACCTGAGAATCACACTATTCAACAAGTGAGTCATCGTTCATCCAGTGTGTTGTTAGTCTGTGGAACTCCCTGCCACAGGATGTGGTGATGGCATCTGGCCTAGATGCCTTCAAAAGGGGATTGGACAGATTCCTGGAGGAGAAGTCCGTCACAGGTTACAAACCATGATGGAGATGTGTGATCTCCAGGCTTAAAACCAGGGTACTTCAAGGGCCAGATGCACGGGAGTGGTATCAGGAGACAGAGATCTAGTCTCATGCGCTCCCAGATGCATCTGGTGGGGCCACTGTGAGATACAGGAAGCTGGACTAGATGGTCCTTTGGCCTGATCCAGCAGGGCTGTTCTTAGGTTCTTATGTAGTGATGGCCTCTGGCCTGGATGCCTTCAAAAGAGGATTGGACAGATTCCTGGAGGAAAAGTCCATCCCAGGTTACAAACCATGAGGGAGACGTGTCATCTCCAGGCTTAAAACTAGGGTACTTCAAGGACCAGATGCAGGGGAATTGAGATCTAGTCTCGTGCGCTCCCAGATGCATCGTGGGGGGGGTGCACTGTGAGATACAGGAAGCTGGACTAGATGGGCTCTGGCCTGATCCAGCATGGCTCCTCTTATGTTCTTATATTCTTATGTCCCTATCCTATACCAGCCCTGTTGACTAATAAACCCATTCATTCATTGCGTTCATGTGCTGCCCAGCTGGTAGTTTTCCCCAGTTTGGTGATGGCTTCAAATATCCAAGCTAAAACTCATAAATATAATTGTAGAACCTAATCAAGGTTCGCAGCTGTGCTGAGCACTTTCCTGTTAGTTTAATTTAAGAATTTTAGATAGCAGCATACAAAGAAGCCCTATTTATTTCCCTTTGACACACCAAATAGTAGCTAATTCTCATCCCAGACTATCAACAGCCCCAGATCCATCTTGTCTTCACATCACCCCATTGGTGTAAAAAAGGACTCCATGGACCAGCCTGCACATTTCAGGCCTCCAATGGGAGAGCTACAGTATTTCCCCAAATTTATTTCAATATATTTCATATGAATCTCAAGTTTTGTCAGATGGTCCGTGGAAGGAGGACGGTGGAGAAAAGAGAGGTCAGAAAGCCCTTCGCTCTTGCTGCCTCTTTGCCGACCTGCTCCACAGTCTCGCCACTTCACCACCACTCGGCCACCACCTTTGACGCTCTCCCCTCCTCAGTCCTTCTCTTGGCAGGAGGTCTTCCCTTGATACGGAGATCAGGTCAAGGCAGAAGAGGTAAAAAGTCCCACATGACCTTCACCTATGCCTGCAAGGGATTCGAAGATCCCCACCAGCAGAACTCTTGCAACCCACCTAGAATCATAGAATCGTAGAATCATAGAGTTGGAAGAGACCTCAAGGGCTATCTAGTCCAACCCCCTGCCATGCAGGAACCCACATCACAATATTTCCGACAGATGGCCATCCAGCCTCTGCTTAAAAACCTCCAAAGAAGGAGACTCAACCACCCTTTGTGGCAGCATATTCCACTGCCGAATAGCTCTAACTGTCATGAAGTTCTTCCTAATGTTCAAATGGAATCTCTTTTCCTGTAGTTTGAAACCATTGCCCCGAGTCTCTGTTCTTAGTCTGTGGAACATCCCTGCCAAACATTCCCCAGTTCCCTAAGCCGTTCCTCATAAGACATGATGGCATCTGGTAGCCCTCCTCTGCACCCGCTCGAGGTTCAACAACCTTTTTAAATTGAGATGCACAGGACAACACAGTACTCCAGGACCAGAGCAAATAGAGTGGTACTCCACTTCCCTTGATCTAGACACTATGGTTCTGTTGATACAACCAAGAATCGAATTGGCTTTCCTGGCCGCCGCATCACACTACCGACTCATGTTCAATTTGTGGTCCACCAAGACTCCCAGATCCCTTTCAGATCCCTTTCACCTTAATTTTTTTTTACCCAGCATGTTGTTAGAAATTCCTTGGGATGTGGTGATGGCATCTGGCTGGATGCCTTCAAAACGGAATTGGACAAATTCCAGGAGGCTCCATCACAGGGGATGGAGATGTGCAATCTCCAGGCTTAAAACCAGGGTACTTCAAGGGCCAGATGCAGGGGAGTGCGATCAGGAGACAGATCTCTAGTCCCGTGCACTCCCAAACGCATCTGGTGGGGCCACTGTGAGATCGTGGAAGCTGGACTAGATGGGCCTTTGGCCTGATCCAGCATGGCTCTTCTTAGGTTCTTATGTTCTTAATTGCTGCATTTGGTTGTTTTTCTTGTCGGTTTCTACTTGGAGATTGGTCTCTGTGCTAACCATTCCAGTGGTACCTCTGCAGATCCATCCTTTGAACTGGCCTTGGTTGTCTTAAGCAGAATGTGGTTCCATTTCAGAGGTCAGGCATACAAATACAGTGGAGGACACTTTAATGCCCCCAACCCTTTCCTCACCATTCATGTTGCCCCAGTACTCTCTGCATATAAATGTAAATAAAAGCCTTAAAAACAGGAACATCTGGCTCACCAAGGGTTGAAATACAGAGGCCAGCACTGGCACGACCCCGAAATAGGGGTGAATTGGTTTCCTTCTGTAATCTACATTTTGTGCTGGTTTTCAAAACCATATCCAGGGGCAATATTTGGGCTTTGTTGATTTTGATCTTAACAATTTCTTCCAGTAACCAACCTCTCTTCCAAGCCGTGAACAACATCCTGCAGTCTGTAACGAACATTTTTGAGAAGATTATTCCGAACCTCCTGCAGAAACAGGTGATGCTTGGGTGCTTCTTTATCCAAAATTCCAGGGCCATCCCCTCAAACACCATGTCACTAACCTGGGTCAGGATTCAGGCGCTGGCAGGAAGGTGCAAAACATTTGTTCCCATACTGGAGGGGATCAGTTTGTCTTTTAAAAATTCAGAAACACCCAACTATGATGCTTTCTTTCTGTGAAGATTCCCCACCAAGGCCATAGCTCACGACCCATTCTTGATAGGTTTCAGCACCTTAGGCCGTTGTTCACCTTAAGGCTAAGGATACTATTGTCTCCCTAATGAGCCTATTTAGGCCACTGTTCATCTTATGAGCCTAATTCAGACCAGGGTGACAAGAGGTCAAAGCTGCCTATAAGATGTAGGATTTGCACTAGCTGTATTCACACCGATGAAGCTGTTTGGATGACTCAGCCTTCCATCCTTCCGAGGTCAGTAAAATGAGTACCCAGTAGAGATGGGCACGACTCAAAAAAATAATTTTTCGTTTTTCGTTTTTCGTTTAGGGGGCCGTTTCAGTTTGTTTTCGTTTTTCGGGGGGGTTTTGCACATTTTTCGCTTTCGTTTTCGTTACGAAACGAAACAAAAAACTGAAAACGAAAACAAAAAATTTTCATTTCGTTAGCATTCTTTTCAATGCAATGTGTCTGCCGTAACGAAAAACGAAAAACACGGCAAAATTTTTCGTTTCGTTTCCGTTGTCGTTTTGCTTCTGAAAAAATTTTCGTTTTCATTTTCATTGCGAAATGAAACGAAAAAACAAAAACGAAAATTTCGATGAGTCGTGCCCATCTCTAGTACCCAGCTTGCTGGGAGGGGGGGCAATATGTAGCCTGCATACTGTAATTAAAACTGTAAACCGGCCAGAGACTACTTGCAGTGTTATGGGGCGGTATATAAGCACATAACACTTTGTTTTGCTTTTACCAGCTTGAGCAAACGTTTGTGGTGAACATGGTTCCTAGAAATGATGATATCTCACAACAAACTATTTGTGCTTATTTTTAATTTAAAGTAGGTTTATTAACATTGGGAAACAAATGTTAATATTTTTAAAATTTTGGATTGGGCTTCTCAAACAACCAGGAATGGAGGCATAACATTCAAACACAGTGGACCCTTGTATAACAAAGAGTTTGTATAGCATAAAATTTGCGGTTGAGGTTGGCTCCTAGGATAGCTTCTATCTTTTATTCCTTTTGGGAAATCTTGGAAACGTGAAAGCCTTCATCTCATTTATTCCACAGATCTGCCCACTGGCCAACGGATTGCTGCAAGTTCTGCTGAATATCCTGCAAAGTGAGTCATTTGTCAGCCTCTCTGGTTCTGTTCCCCCCTCCCCTCCCCTCCCTTTCTTCTGAAGGCTCGGGAGATGCAGCTTTCAGGGGATCTGGCCAAGTCTCTCTCTCTCTCTCTCTCTCTCTCTCTCTCTCTCTCTCTCTCTCTCTCTGTGTGTGTGTGTGTGTGTGTGTGTGTGTGTGTGTGTGTGTGTGTGTGTGTGTGTGTGTGTGTGTGTGTGTGTGTGTGTGTAAATAAGAACACAGGAGACATGGTGAAACGGGACAGCCACTCAAACTGAGGGCTGGGAGAGTAAGAACAGACAAAAGAAAATATTTTTTCACCCAACACATTGTTAGTCTGTGGAACTCCCTGCCACAATAGGTGGTGATGGCATCTGGCCTGGATGCCTTCCAAAGGGGATTGGACAGATTCCTGGAGGAAAAGTCCATCACAGATGACAAACCATGAGGGAGATGTATAATCTCCAGGCTTAAAACCGGGGTACTTCAAGGGCCAGATGCAGGGGAGTGGGATCAGGAGACAGAGATCTAGTCTCATGCTCTTCCAGAAGCATTTGGTGGGGCCACTGTGAGATACAGGAAGCTGGACTAGATGGGCCTTTGGCCTGATCCAGCAGGACTCTTCTTAGGTTCTTATGTTCTTAAGATGAGTGGGAGGGAGGGAAGAGATAGGTGGTGGTTGAAGACGGGGAATGCATTTAAAGCCCAAAGTGACAGGAAAAGATAATATAGAGGTGAAAGAAGGTGGCAGAGGAATGTAGGGAGTATTGACATAGTGGTTCTCACTGATTCCTTGAAAAGGGTCACTGAAACAAATACTTGCTTACAATGATGGAAGCTTTGATTTAATCCCCCCCCCCCGCCAGTGATAGGGCATTAAGTTATCAAAGAGCTGTTAAGATGCATTTTATGGTGAGGTGGGAGCACTGGCCAATGGAAAAAAGGAGCGATGGAAATCTGCCTTCAAATGTATTCAAGTGATAATTTTCTTATGTCTTGTTCGTCTTCTACATGCCAAATCTTTCAGGTCCTTTCACTTCTCTCTCTTTTAAATGTTGAATTATTTGCTTACCCACCATGGGCAATGGGCCCAGGGCTCTGAGATGCTGTTGGATGCAGTTTCCACCGAAATTCACATGATCTTCCCTCGCCTCTCTTCTTTTGAAGGAGGCTTGGGCTGGTGAACAGCCTGGAAGGCGGCCTCCCTTCTGTCTCTGACGGGACGCCGCAGAGATGTCCGACGTCTTCTAACTCCCTTTTTCCTCACAGGCCCAGTTCCAAAAGCTGGAGAATCGATCCAACTCACCGCTAATGCCTTCGATATTTCCGGCGGGTCCATGAGAATTGATTACCAAGTAAATAGTTATTCTTATTGTGTCTTTAAATATCGGTTGTGATGAGTGGGGTGTGGGGAAAACAACTTTCTGCAATGGGTCCAGCCATCTGATTCAGTGTGGTTGTGTCTGGTGCCATTTGTTTTTGGTCCCACAACGCCCTATATATTCAATAATCTAAATGCCACATGAGAATCTGGAAGCTAGGTATATATTGACAACCTCGAGCGGGTGCAGAGGAGGGCTACCAGGATGGTTGAAGGTCTGGAGGAAATGTCTTATGAGGAACGGCTTAGGAAGCTGGGAATGTTAAGCCTCTCTAAAAGAAGGCTGAGAGGGAATATGATAGCTATGTTTAAATATTTGAAAGGATGTCATATTGAAGAGGTAACAGGTTTGTTTTCCATGGCTTCAGAGACTAGGACCCGGGGCAATGGTTTCAAACTACAGGAAAAGAGATTCCATTTGAACATTAGGAAGAACTTCATGACAGTTAGAGCTATTCGGCAGTGGAATATGCTGCCGCGGAGGGTGGTTGAGTCTCCTTCTTTGGAGGTTTTTAAGCAGTGGCTGGATGGCCATCTGTCGGAAATATTGTGATGGGGGTTCCTGCATGGCAGGGGGTTGGACTAGATGGCCCTTGAGGTCTCTTCCAACTCCATGATTCTATGATTCTATGTCCAACACTTGGAAATGCAGAGAGAGACCACCAGTCTTTGGTCCAAAGAGTGGGCCGTTCTGTTACTCGGGTAGGAGATATAATAATAATAATAATAATAATAATAATAATAATAATAATAATAATAATAATAATAATAATAATAATAATAATAATAATAATAACAACTTTATTTTTATGCTGCTTTTCTCCCCAAAGGGACCCAAGGCAGCTTACAACAAATTCAAAAAAGCACAACAAAAGCAATGTAATGTAAAAACAACGCAATACCTATAAAATACTATAAAAATACTATACAATATAATACAATGAGAAACAAGGTTAAAAACAATAGCTGCAGCAGAGTTTAAAAAGCTCCCCAGCCAATAAGACTAAAAAAGGAAGATGTTATAAAAATGTGTAAAGGCTGGAGGCTCAGAAGGCTTGCCTAAATAAGTAAGTCTTAAGGCCTCGCTGGAATATTTCAAGGGAGGAGGCAATTCTTAACTCAAAGGGGAGGGAGTTCCATAGTATGGGTGCCACTACTGGGAAGGCCCTATTTCTTGCCGCCGCCCCTCGCACTTCCTTGGGTGGTGGTGGTGGTGGTACTCGTAGAAGGGCCTTATCTGATGACCGAAGGGAGGGGACCAGATTATATGGAAGAAGGTGGTCTCTGAGATAACCTGGTCCTGAGCTGTATAGGGCTTTAAAGGTCATAGAAGTATAGCAAGCCGTACCAACAGGCTAAAAAACAGTTATGATCCGTGGACTGTTCGGCTGTTAAACGAGACGTGATAACTCGTGATAGACTCGTGGGGCTGGCGAGTTGTGCAGTGTGAAATCAGATTGAATGGCTTTTTAGTGGGATGGTGTTGGGGGGGGAGGGAGGGAGGCTCAGCCAATTTCATTGTACACTGGTTGTACGACAATAGAGGTTGTTGTTGTTGTTGTTGTTGTTGTTGTTATCTGAGCAGTTGGAATGTTTGTAAGCACTCCATGAAACTCGGCTCGGACAACTTGTTCTTGTTTGTTCTTGCTTCCCAGGGTAGCATCCAGGCGAATGGAGGAGGCGCCTACGTGATCCCCCCCAGTTCCACCCCACTCCCTTCCGTGCCCCTGGGCGACTCCTCCATGAACATGGTGATGAGCACCCAATTAGTCAGCGCAGTCTTCCAGTCGGAGATGCCCACCCAGACCATAACCATCGAAAACGGACCACAGGTCAGCTGGGAACATTCACTCACAATTTGATCAGCTCTTCCAAACTAATCCCTGAAATGCTTTTGGAGGTATGCCTTGCGTTTCAAAGTGTCTGTGAAGATTCTCAGTCCTCCAGGTGAGTTTTTCTGGAAGTCGAGTCGTGGAACTGGACTTCTTTTATTGAGAGATTGAAACATTTCACTACTGAGGAAAGCTGGTTGAAAGTCCTCAATTTTTAGAGTTCACTTTGACCTCATGTCACTCATTAGGTAACGAGCCTATTCAGGCCATTGTACATCTTAGGAGCCTATTTCAGACCAGGGGTGACATGAGGTCAAAGTAAACTCTAAAAGGAGGACTCGCAACTAGCGTTATTCAGACTGACGAAGCTGTCTGGATGAGCAGCGAAACGTTTCAGTCTCTCAGTAAAAGAAGTCCAGTTCCATGACTCATCTTCCAGATATGCAATGTTCATGTTATTTTAGTTTTATTTTCATTATATTATTGTATGTTTATTTTTTTTAAAAAAAATTGTTGTATGAATTTTATGGGTTTGTTTTGTGTTGTATTGTATTATATTGGTTGTTGTTAACCGCCCAGAGTGGCCACGCTGCCAGATGGGTGGTATAAAAATCTAATAAATAAATAAATAAATAAATAAATAAATAAATAAATAAATAAATAAATAAATCTAGAAAGGGGTTTTCCTGGCCCAGTTTAGTGATGCCTGTTCTTCATTTCTGAACCTCCAAGGCCCCTCTGGAGAGAGGGATTTCAGCATCACTTTTATTTCTTAAATGAATTGTACAGTCTTATAAAACATTTCTTATTGGTTTTCCCAAAGGTTGCAAAGTTTGAGAACCAGCTAGCAGCAGTCCGGGGTTTTTCACGCCCTCCGGTGAGTACCTCCTCCAAATCTTTCTTGATCTGCTCTGTGAATTGGCAGTTGAAGGCATCATGGGAGGCCGCTTTGGGTAAGAACCACAATATGGCGGGACTGCCTCAAGGGAAGGAATTAATTGTGCAACTAGGACATTTATGGAAGCAGAATATACAAGAGGAATAACTGTTATTTTGATTTTTAACATGTTGCTTTATAGTTTTAATATATTATTGTGTGCTGCTCAGAGACCATTTGGTAGTAGGGCGGCTTAAAAAGTTTGTAGATAAAAAAAATAAGATCTGGATTGATTGGTACTGGATCTGAGGCCACAAGGTGGGAGTGGGTGCTGATAACGAGATTATTTGAATAAGCCTACCAGGTGCAAATTCTAAATTGGAAGAGTTATTACCCAACCTAGGTGGTAAGATAAGCCTCTGTTGATAACTGGGTTATCCTTAAGGACCTTGAGAAACAATGTGCAGTGTTTATGGATAATTCTTTTCTTTGTCAAGATGGCTTCCCTCTGGGCTTGCCGACCAGGCGGGGAACAGGCTTCTCCTCACATCCTTGATCTTTGCAGGCCTTCAAGATTCAGACCCTGCAGGTGTCCTATGGGTCTCCGGCCATCCATCTGAACTCCGGAAAGATCAATGTGCTGCAGGACTTTGGTATCAAGGTCATGGGCAATCGGCGTGGTGCTAGTCAACTTTGGGTCTCCATCACAGGTGTAAGTACAGGTGGAGAAGCTAAAACATTTGGGGCTCTTTAGTCTGGAAAAAAGGTGCCTGAGGGGGGATATGATTGAGACATACAAAATAACGCAGGGCATGAGTCAAGTGGATAGAGGGACGCTCTTCTCCCTCTCACAAAATACCAGAACTAGGGGACATCCACTCAAACTGTGGGCTGGGAGAGTGAGAACAGACAAACCAAAATGCCACAAGATATGGTGATGGCATATGGCCTGGATGCCTTCAAAAGGGGATTGGACAGATTCCTGGAGGAACAGTCCATCACAGGTGACAAGCCATGATGGAGATGTGTCATCTCCAGGCTTAAAACCGGGGTACTTCAAGGGCCAGATGCAGGGGAACGCTATCAGGAGACAGAGATCTAGTCTCATGCGCTCCCAGAGGCATCTGGTGGGGCCACTGTGAGATACAGGAAGCTGGACTTGATGGGCCTTTGGCCTGATCCAGCATGGCCCTTCTTATGTTCTTATGTTATGATGCTTTGAATAATGATGCCGTGCTGTGCCCAGTCCACTAAACCAACACACTCCTGCTGACTCCTCTTTTCAAAATAATTTTACCTGGAAAGATTTATTTATTACTGTATATACTCGAATATAAGCCTAGTTTTTCAGCCCTAATTTTGGGCTGAAAAAAGGGGTCCTCGGCTTATATTTGGGTCAATACTTTTAGCCACTGAGGCAAGTTTGGGTCGGTGGCTAAAAGTCATTTTAAACATTGTGCACCACTTCTCCTGACCCCCCCCCATGTTTAAAACGACTTTTAGCCACCAACTCAAGCACTTGCCTCAGTGGCTAAAAGTCATTTTAAACATCACACACACACCCAGCTCACAAAGGAGGAGTTTCCAGGACCTGCTGCATTTCCCACCCTAGGCTTATACTTGAGTCAATAAATGTTCCCAGTTTTGGGGGTTTAAATTAGGGCCCCCGACTTATACTCTGGTCGACTTATACTTGAGTATATACGGTAATTAATTTTATTTTTGAGTATTTCTTTTATGCCACCTTTCTCCATGGAAAAGGACCCAAGGCGGCTTAGAGTAATGGGGGACAATATACAGTCCAGTACCATTAAGACATGTTCAGGTATTTGAGAACAAGGAATTGAGGAGCATCTTACAGCATTAAACACGACATTACAGTAAACCACAAAACACCCCAAAGTACTGGAGCGGAAACCTTTATTTTGCAGTAAGTGAAATGGGCAGAATTTCCACAGTCTCTGGTTAGACCTTCTTTTTTGGGCTCCCTTCAGTTCCAGAGTTCTGTTTCTCATCCGGGCCAATGGCCCGCCTTCCAGGACATGCTGTGACTTGACTTCCCCTTTCCTTTAATGCTTGGGAATACCCTGAAGGAAATGGGGAGCCATTGTGTGAGACAGAATGCTGCCCTGGATGAGCTGTGTGACCTGTTCCAGCAAGGCTGTTCTTATGTTCTTAGGAAGGCTAACGGAATTCTTATTCTTATTCTCAGAAAATTGCTTCCGTTGCCACAGCTTCTGTCACGAATGGGAAAATGATCTTCACTCTTGCTCTTGAAAGGTAACTTGAGTTTTCCGTCCTTCTCTGGCTCATAGCCTCTCTGGTCTGGTGTGCCTTTTGAAATCAAATCAGTTTTGAACTGCACGTGAACCTCACCCCCCCACCCCTGTCTATTTCTAGAGATCATCCATTGACCAACAATGCCAATTTAAAAGGTTTACACTTAGAACAATAGGTGCCCAGGGTGCATACTTTGTTTTTAACTTTGTGTGTGTATTGTCTGATTGTTGTGAGTCTGTTTTTCTAGGCTGAACTGGATCAGCTTTTTGTACACCGCCCAGAGTTCCTTCGGGAAGATGGGCGGTATAGAAGTCCTATAATAAATAAATAAATAAATAAATAAACAAACAAACAAACAAACAAACAGAAAGCAAATAATGCATTCACAAAAAGGGGTGAGCGAGGTGCCATTTAAGCCTCTCTTTCAAAGAGACTCATCTTGATTATGACAGGAGTTGCAAATCCATTCCCCTTAAGCACTTGGCTTGCCGGTCCAAGTTTCCTCCTGAGAAACGCATTCTAGGATCAGACAAAAGCTAGCTCTGTTCCAGACAAGGCTTTTGTGCATCAGGATTTTCACTTGCTTATTGCCATTATCTAAAATATGCAAGCCAAGACTTCAAGCATATAGAGATGAGAGAGAGAGAACAGTAAATCACTGAAGATGGGCATGAATTAAAAGCAAATTTCAAAATACAGCAAAAATTGCTAATTCGTCGATTCATAGCCATCTAAATTGATGCCCTGCCAAATACAAATCAATGAATTTCAAAGTGATTTTTGATTTGCTGATTCAATTGGCTACCTAGAGACACCAACAATGCAGAGAAGCTTCCACTGACTTTCCTCTATAATACCACCACCACCACCGCCCAAGTTTGGTGAAGATTGGGTTTTTACCAAGCCAGTTACTAAGAGTCACTTCTGGGTGGGGTGGGGTGGGGAAAACTTTGTGGCTGCATAACTCTGATGTCAGAAACCCCAACTTCACCAAACTTTTAGGGCTTGTAGAGGAAAAGCAGGGAAACATCTTTGAAAGGTTGATATCCCTTGGCCTAGGGTGGTATGAGGTTTTGAAGGCAAAAACAAATTGACAAAATAATTCATTGATTCGTCAGGAAAAAAATTATAAATTTGTTTTTTGTGCTTTGTCAACCTTGACGAATCATGAATCAAAATGAATGGCTATTTTTCTGATTTCTGCCCATCTCTATTAATAATTTTCATTGAAAGGAAAGAAGGAAGGAAGGAAGGAAGGAAGGAAGGAAGGAAGGAAGGAAGGAAGTTTTTACTATCAGATTCCATGTAGCAACAAACATGGAAGGATCTATTCAACCACAACTTCATGTTTGCTTCAAACCAGTGTACACCTTAATGGACTTTAGTATATGGTGCATTGAATATTTATTGATATCATTTCAATTTTATTATTTATTTATTTCTTTATTTATTACACTTATTAACCACCTGATTTTCCCATAGGGAACTCTGGGCGGTGTACAGACGTCACCCAACAGTGACTACCCAAATACAAAGAAGATCCAACAATCATAAAACAATCACCCTAACAAAATACAATAATATATAAATATCACATAAAACACACACACAAAAAATGACAAATAAAATAGGCATTACGCCATTAACCAAGACGAAATCAAAGCCAAGGTTGAATCCGGCAGGAAAACTGGTCATTTTATACTGGCCATTTTATAACAAAGGCCATTCTGGGCAGTTTTCGGCATAGATAAACAACACAGCTAAAACACAATTTAACTGAATAGAAACTAAAATATAATAAAATATAAATAAACAATGCAGCAAACAGCTTATTATGAACTATATTATAATTATATTTATATTATATGTACTGTATAAATAAATAATCAAAAGATTATAGCATGTTTGCGTTAAAAATAGTTAGTGGGGGATGGGCATTTCGTTTCGGCACCAGCAGGTTACGAAACGAACCACGTGAGCCCAGGTGGTACTCGGAACCGGCTGATACACGCAGATCCAATTGCTTTATCTTTCTCTGTCTCGCGCAGGGTTAAAATCCAACGAGGAAGCACACTGCGACATCATCTTTCCTGCTTCATGCTGCTGGCCAGTCAGAGAGGGAGGTGGGATGATACCTGTCCCTGCACAGTTCCTGGTTGGCCAGCATTTCAGATCTAGCACAGATGACATCACAGTGTGCTTCCTCATTGGATTTTAACCCTGCGTGAGACAGAGAAAAGTAAAGCAGTTGGATCTGCGTGTATCAGCCGGTTCCGAGGACCACCAAGGCTCACGTGGTTCATCTAGTAACCTACTGGTTCCAAAACGAAATGCCCATCCCTAATAGATGAACATTTTAAACATTTGACCAAGGAGGCTAGCTATGTTCAGCTGAATCTACAGGCAGAATGCGGTTTTGGAACGCGCAGCCTAAATGGCAAGTTTTTTAGGTGCCATTTTAAGGCTGCTGTAGAGGGTCCTTTCTCTCCCACGGAGCTTAATTGTCCAGCCTGTCTGAGAGGTGGGTGGGCAGGAGCATAGACAGCCAGGCAGTGGCAGCCGTGGGGGGTGTCTAAGATGGGGCATGCAGATCCCTGCCACCCCTGCTGCTGCCATCCTGTGCTCCCTGGCATCGCCCGTCAGCCACCCGCAGGAGGACAGGCCGCCTGTTCCACAGGTGGTGAAAACAGTCCCGCCAAAGCAAAGCAAAAGCAGTGTTCTGCTTATATACTGCTCCATATACCACGTCAAGTAGTCTCTGGGAGGTTTACAGTTTAATTACAGTATGCAGGCTACACACTGCCCCCTCCCCCCCCCAAGCAAGCTGGGTACTCATTTTGCCAAAGCATTCACTCCCTGAGTGAACACCACCCGGCTGGGTGGCCTGCATGGGGAGGCGTCCTAGCTGTCTAGGGGCTGACCCCCATCCTTCCCATCTCATGGCGGGAGGGGAGGCAGGCAGCCACGTGGCTGCATGCGCATGAAAGGGGCAGTTTTGATTCAGGCTGCAGAGAACCCATAGTAAAAAGTTGCCTGCTGGTTTTCTGCCCTTCCAGCCTATATGGTCAGTTACAGTTCAGGTTGTTTCTAGGGTTCAGAACACAAATTTTTCATAAAATGGAAACATTTTAAAAAGTAAAATAGGGTAGGACCCCAGTATCCGCTGGGGACTAATTCCAAGCCTTCCCGTGGATCATGAAAACCGTGGATAAGAGAAAATGCCCCAGAAAATCCAAACTCCTGATTTGTGGCAGTAGCTTGCTTTACCGTTGCTATTTTGCTACAGTAGCTTGCTTTATGACTGCTGTTTTGTGACAGTAGTTTGCTTTATGGCTGCTGTTTGTGACAGTAGCTTGCTTTGTGGCTGCTGAATTATGTATTTTTTTCCCTCTGCCAAACGTGGATAACTGAATCAGTGGATAATGAATCAGTGGATATAAGGGTCCTGTTGTAATGCCTCCATTTAAAAACAAGCAAACTCCTGTTTCATTTCTTCTTCCAGGCTGAGCAGTCTTTCCCTAGAAGAGTCTTTTGTTGGGAACTTCCAGGTAAGTCCACAGTCACAAAACAGTCAGAAGGCTCCCAGTGGGACTGTCACCCCTGCTATGTTTTTTGCATGCATGGCCCACCATCTGCTCACTCGTTAGGCCATAGCAGAGCACGGAGCAGTACTTTATGAAAGCAGGTGTAGGAATAGGGGCATAACTTTATTGAACTACTTTTTCAAATGATTTAAACTGCAAGCTTTCTTGAGTAAAATTTCACTTCTTCAGGCTGTGCACTACCCCCTTCATGATCAGGGCATAAAAATGGCAGGTCTGAAACAAATCATGGTAGGTGTCTTCACTGAGTGTGCTTGTATGAAGTGAGCTGAGAGTTGTGCGTTCAAGCACCCTCCCTTGGCGTATCGTTGGAATTTTCCATCCCAAACTCCATGCAAAAGACTTGCTAATTAGGCCCCAACATCTGCTAGGAATTAGTTCCAAGCCCCCCTACGGATGCTGAAAAGTGCAGAATAATAGCAAACACTATATCTGCATCTCTGCTCCTTTTATTTATTTTCTCAGAATAATTATTTACATATGCATGATCAGAACTGGATATTAAATACAGTTGTATGGCATATTAGAGACCATGGCATATACTTGTTGGTATGCTTCACTAACAAGTATTCATAGCATGGTCCCTGTCTCCCTCGAGTGGCCAGTTCTGGTAATACATGTGAAAATAATTTTTATGGAATTTTGTTTTTCTCTTAACATTTTTAACATTTTAAGACTATGGATAAGCAATCTGCAGATACCGATCCTGCAGATACAATAGTCCTACTATACTGTATAATTGTCCCCCCCCACACACACACACCATCCCCCTTGTGTGCACCATTCAAAATGAACAAGTACATCTCTACTCCTTTTATTTATTTTATTTCTTTCATTTATTTTCCAGGTTCGGGACATTTATGATGCTGTCTTCCAGCTGCTGAACACCATGTTGATACCTCACGAGAACAGTAAGCACCATGCAGTGAGATGGGGATGATGGCTGACAAGATTTGCTGCACACTTGACCAGGGGACCTTGGGGGTTGTAATCCACCACCAGAAATCTGTACACCTGTGTTGGATACTACTACCCCCATACCAGAGCACCTGACTTTCTAAAGCACCTGGAATAATTTTTCTGATGCCTTTCATTTCATACAACTGGCCAATAGAGGGTGCCCCAAACCATGTGATGTATTCTTCACTAAGAAGTATTCATCACAAGGTGTCTCTAGTGGCCAGTTGTGGTAATACATGTGAAAATAGGGGTTTTTTTCTCCCCTAGATTTTTAATTTACATCTTTAAAATATTTTCAGACCATAGATAAGGGAAACCATGGATAGGGATCCCGCAGAAACCAGGTTCCTCTGCATTCTAAAATTGCAGTTTAATGAAGAAGGCAGATAAAACGGAAGGAAACAGTGATCCAACGTAATAAGAGATTGACTGGCCTATCACTTTTCTTCTCCTCCCTCCTGCCTCCCCTTTCTTGTTTGTTGGCTTTAGCATCATAGCTTCTGCTTCCAGGGGCTTTGTCTCTTTAATGGGTCTGCATTACTGCATTGGTTCATGAACACTTTCTACCTTGCTCTGTTTTCTCTTTCCCCTGCTTTTCTCCTGTCATGTGACATTTGCCTCCTAAGCTTCCCCTCCTGTGTCTCTGGAGCCTGGTTGATTCAAGGCAGGCACCCTGGTGTCCTAGGACGGGGATACCACTGTGGTGCAGAGACCACGCCACAGAAGTGGCTCCATGACCAGGCCACACAATATGGGCCATGTGGATCCTTCCTCACTTCTTCAAACTTTTTTTCCAGCACCTGCTAGCACTTGTGCTCAGGCTCAAAACAGCAGTTGCTGCTTGCAGACTTAGGCCACAGTCTCACTAAAATTTTCTGCACATCTTAATTTTATGCATAGTTTTTCTCCAGTGGTCATGTGGTGTTTGATGCGCAGTTGGTGTCCTGTCAGCAGGGTAGTATTTTACTGCTCTGTGCTCATCTCTACTTGCTTACTGCGCATCTTTTCCCTTTTTTCTGGGTCAATTTTCTAAGTCTCCGGCAATGCGCCAATGAGGTAGAATGAAGAATTGACAAGCCGGACCCACAGGAAGTGGCAGGGGAAAGGGTACGAAGCTAATTACTGCATATTTTCTGGGGTCACACCTCGCTAGAGTAGCAAAGAACTGCGCATCATTAAGGGAAGTTTTTTTAAACCAACCCCTAGCGGTGGTTTAAGAAACTTTGGTGAAAGTGCGCTTCCAGGGGCGTGGTCAGTCGGGGCACCAAATTACTTCCCTTCGCGGTTAGGATGCAATCTTTTACTGCGCATTTAGACGCAGCAAAAATGCGCAGAAAACGGAGGTGAGGCCGCGGCCATAATGGGGAAGGAAGAGGTTTGCATTGTCGTTAAGTCCTTTTGCTTTTCGTCCATCTCTTCCACCTTTTCAGGTTTAAAACATCATGAAGCGGTCAGACATTCCACTGTAGAAACATTGAGGAATGTTTAAGGAGACCCATGGGTCTGCGTCTCTTTCCCTTTCAGGTTTGCTGTCTGCTGGCTACCCATTGCCTATGGTAGAAGGCTTTGAAACAGAACCGTTCCAAGTTGCTGCTGGCGAGGTAAGGATTGCAGGGCACCCCTTTGAAGGCGGTACTTTGCAATTTAGCTTGTGCAAATTTGTCAAAACGCTGAGCCAGACTCAGACTTGGGCAACCATACAGACAGCTTATGAGGATAAGTAGGACTAGAATCATAACTCATGTCTAGAGATGGGCACAAAACGCCAAAATGGCATTTCGTTTCGTTATTCTTTTCTCCCCCCCCCATTTCATTTTGTTAATACAAAATGATTTTTTTTTAAAAAAAAATCATTTCGTATTTTGTTTCATTTTGTTTTGGTTCTTTTTTACATTTTTACTTTTTGTTTCTGCGCCGGTCCCAGGCTGGGTTGACGCTTAATTTTTTTTTTTTAAAAATCCCAGTTCTTTTTTTCCCCCCCACAGCTGAGAGGCACTTGCTTCCCCACACACCCATTTTTTAAAAAAAATTTTTTATTATTTTTGTTTTTTTTTAAAGTCCCCATGCTGGGGCTTTTTTTTTTTCACAGCTGAGAGGTGCTGGCTTGGAGTCAGCGCCTCTCGCTTCCCCACACCCCATTTGTAGGTGCTATTTTTTAATTATTATTTTTTTTACATTTTACATTTTTTACATTTTTTTTACATTTTTAACTTTTTTGTACATTTTTTTACATTTCAATTTTTTATTTTTTTATTTTTACATTTTTATTTTTATTTTCCTTTAATTTATTGTCCCGACCATGCAGCTCCTGGGCTGGGTCGGCACTTTTTAAATTTTTTTATCTTTGTTTTTTTTAAAAGTCCCCAGTGTGGTTGGTTCGTTATTCATTTTGTTAGCTAACAAAACGAATAACAAATAGTGAAACAAATTACAAATTCATTTCATGCCCATCTCTACTCCTGTCACAATGGCAATAAAAACTTCATTGAACAACTTACATTTTATCGTTCACACAACCCAAGGGTGGAATAAATTTATATGGCCTGCAAAACAAGTGCCCCCTCCAAATTTGTCAGCAGGGTTTTCAAAAAAATACATTGGTTCTGAAATCGATTCCGCTCAATGCACTTTAGCAGACGCAAGTTGATTTCAGCAGTGTACACACCAAAATAAGTTTAAATCACCAGAAATAAATCAGTTTCCATTCAGGACACGTGAATGTGGCAACTGGTTAAATGAGACTTGAAGTTGATTTTTAACCATTCTGAACAGATACTGATTCAACATGCTGGTGTGACCACAGCCGATTGCTTTTGAATGTACTTACTGTAAGGCCAATTACATCTGGATCTGACTCACAATTATTAAAATACTAAAAAACTTAATTTGCTAAATATATCACTAGAATGAAAGGTTGCATGTGCCCCCTTGGTTCATCAAGTTCAACAAATCACAACAATTCAGTGCCAGAAAATTATAAATGTCTTTAATTTATTTACAATATTCATTCATCCATTCAGTTTGTATGCCGCCCATCTAGCAGAGCTACTCTGGGTGGTTCACAACAGGAAAACATGCTATTTGGGATGGGGCGTGTAGGAAGGGAAGGGAAGGGAAGAGAAAGATTCTACTTAGATTTAGAATATCTTACAAAGTTTCCATGGGCAAGTCTCTGCCCCCAAAAGTCCTCAAACCTCTAATTAATCACAAGGAAGACGATTGAAGGAGCAAAGGCAAATGGAATCAGGGCAAGCAGGAAAATGTGTTGGTTAAGATTTGAGGTTGCACAAATTGGGCAGTAACTAGGGATGGGCACGAAATGGAATAATTACATTTTGTTTTGTTCCATCTGTCTTTCCCCCCCCCCCACACACACATTTCCTTTCCTTTCCTTT
Source organism: Phrynocephalus guinanensis (assembly GCA_037367245.1). Lineage (NCBI taxonomy): Eukaryota > Metazoa > Chordata > Lepidosauria > Squamata > Agamidae > Phrynocephalus > Phrynocephalus guinanensis. The sequence continues at coordinate 130,445,214 of CM074737.1, forward strand.
CATACAATATTTTCAAAAAAAAATTGTACAAAATGATTTTTTTTTACTAAATGAAATGGGGGGGGGGCTGGAAAGCCCCTTCCCAGCCAGCCCACCCCCTCCTCCTGCTCCGGGGCCCCTACTTACCCCTCCTCCTGGGCTCTAGTGACAAAACAGCATTTTGTTTTTCGTTTTGTGTCCATCCCTAGCAGTAACCTGCCTGGCTGCCTGCCTGCCTGCCTGCCTACCTAACTAACTAACTAACTAAGCAAGCAAGCAAGCAAGCAAGCAAGCAAGCAAACAAACAAACAAACAAACAAACAAACAAAAAGCAGCATTTACATCTGACCGACGTCTCGAAGCAGCATTTACATCTGACCGATGTCTCGCTATCTACAGTGACGGTAAAGCTATTTTGAATGCTGCTCAGCTCTGATGCCTTGGAGGGACCTCACGGGCCTGCCTCTTGCTTTGTGTCCCACAGGATTCTCTGGTGCTGTACACTGGGGGAGAACAGCAGCAGATACAGACCACGGAGACCACCTGGGAATGGGTCACCTGGGAAGAGATCCCCGCGGAACCCTAGTCCCCGCACGCACGCACCCCCTCCCACCCCATAAAACGGTTGGAGCCCGGTTTCCCTGTTCAAGGAGCCCAGACTGGAGGAAGATGCTTCATCATAAAGGAGGCTGAATGTTTCCATCCCTCATGATGGATTTTTCTTCTTCTTTTTGCATGCTCTTTGCAGCTTTAATGCTACCTTTTAACATTGTTAGATGCCTCTCCTAATTCCCTGTTCTGAACTTGAATGTGTCTTAAATGTTCTGGGCTGTATATTGTTCCTCCTCATGGGTAACGGTAAGCCACCTTGGGTCCTTTTCCAAGGTGAAAGGTGGTGTAAAAATATTCAAAATAAACAAATAAATAAAAAGATCCAGGCCTGGGATTCCCACACAGCGAAAGGCCTGTGCTAGAAACCAGTGATCTTTTGTACCTTTTCCCATGCCCCGCAGAACTTTTGGAAATAAATATCCATGCCGGGAGAGCTTCCTCTGTTTGGCTCTGCTTGCTTCTCTTATATACACTAATAAAACATGCTCTTTCCACAGCACTGTAGTGGCTGATGTCTTTGCTGTTTTAATGCAACGAGGCGGCGGCGGGGGGGGGGGGGTTTGGTGCTGCTGTTCCAAAGGTGGCAACTCAGGTCTCCTCTTGGACTGCAGATCAAGGGTTGGATCCAAAAGTCCATGAAAAGGCAGCAGGAGTCAGGGAAGCTTAGGCTGCAGGATGTCCCACCCGTGCCTCATCTCTAGGTCAAAGCATCTCCCATTGGAAGGGTGAGGAGAACCTCCCTGCTCTCCAGCATAAAAGATCATCAACACTTACATGACTGCCAGGTTGCATCTTCTAGGTCAGGGATGGTGAACCTATGGCATGAGTGCGAAAGGTGGCACTCGGAGCCCTTTCTGTGGGCACCCGACATCACGCCGTCATAACCCCCTGTATACAGGTTCAATTACTATATTGGCACTTTGCAAAAAAAAAATAGTGGGTTTTGAATTGCAGTTGGGGCACTTGGTCTCTAAAAGGTTCTCCATCGCTGTTCTAGGTGGAGGCCAGGACCCAGTATTGGAGAAGTTCCTGGGGCCATGTTTTAGTGAAGAGCAAATCTTAAGCTAAATTCATCTAGCTGCACAGCAGAAGTGCGGAGATTCACACAACAGAATAGCTTCAAGTTCCCCAAATAAGTCCACCCCCTTTTTACTGGCCCTTACAGCCCCGATAACTCATCCTGAAACATTAGTACTAGAAAGAATTAAAAACACTTTTGTTGTTACAATTGTGAGCAGATGAAACTACAAACAGTGAACAAACATGACTGCTTTCGGCAACAAACCTCAACAGATCCTAGAGAGGGGGAAAGTGCTGTGCAAAGAGTTGGGGGGGGGGTATTCTTTGAATCCAGTGGCAGGAGAGCACTCTTCTCAGGAATTTGCAGAAGCTGCACTCTTTGTTTCTCATTGATGAAGCCACCCGACTGGGACAAATGCAACTTACATTAACATCCTGCCTCCAGTATAACTAGGCACCAGGATTTTGGACCACGATGAGCAAAGCAAAACAAAGTGTGCTGCTTGAAGCATTCTCTGGGCAGTTTCCAATTCAATTATGCAGGCTCCATGTTCCCCTCCCCTCCCCTCACTAGCTGGATATATGCACAGTTGACCAACTTTGGAGCGACGGAAGGCTGAGTGAACCTGGGACTGAACCTGCATTGTGAGCAGAGTTTTGGCTGCAGGACTTCAGTTTAACCACAGCACCGCAAGGCTCCTCATTATCCATTCAGATTAAATTTGTAGATAAACTGTGTCCAAAAATGCCATTCCCCACAGCCACCGGGCTTTTTGAAAAAAAAGAAAAAAAAGAAAACCAGGTAATGCCCCCTTAAGCAAGGTTTCCAAGACTTACCAGAGAGGTAGGGAATTTTTTGGTTTGCTTTAAAAATCCACCTTTTAAGGAGGCAGATGTTGTGGGACCCACATAAATGAATCTGTTTTCTTTCTCTCTCTTTTCCTCATAGCGTGACCGGCTGTTCCTGGGGCCGATCGGCACTGTTTTTTAAGTAATTTTTTAATTTCCCCCCACCCTCCGAGCACCAGGAAGGTGGATTGGGTGCTCTTTGTTTTAATTTTCGCCAGCCAGCTGGTCTTTTTTTTTAAATCCTAGCACACCTGCTGGCCATGGGGCTGAATTGCGCTTTAATTTTTAAAAAAAAAACAGCTTTGTACATGGGAATTGCTATCCCGCATCTTCAGTCACATGACGGGAGGAAGATGAATAGCCGGACCTTCAGAAGATCAGGATCTTCCCCACGTGAGATAGCAGCCATAAAAGACCACAGAAGAATTGAAATAGTCATGGCTACACCAGGAGGTAGATTAGAATCCCAGTTGAATGAGATTTTGCTGCTACCCTTCTAAAATTCCAAACCAAGGCCGGGGTGGGCAGCAAGGCCACCGAAACACTTTCAGTCGAGAATCTCGCAGTTTTGGGCTCCCCAACACTGAGTGGGGCCACAAGCCATACCTTTCAAGTGTCCAGTATTGCCGAGGAAACTCCCATGTTTTACCCCTCTTTCCTGCCGTCTTCCTGGATTATTATTTTCCCAGAAATGTCCCATATTTTGTAAAAACCTGGTACCATCAGGCAGGCTATTCACAGTGGACAGAATAATTTCTTTAGTTGTTGTAAAGATTAGCTCCCCAAACTTGGAACACAGCTTTAGAAATGCAGATCTCTAACTGCCTCTGCCAGAGAAGGGCTATTGTTAGCCTGCCTATGTGACAAAAGGAACAACCTGAGAAGGGAGGGAGGGGGAGTGAAGTCCCCTCTTTGACTAAGAAGGAGGGGGGGAGGAATCGAGCCTCCTTCTTCCTAGACCAGTGATGGTGAACCTATGGCACGGGTGCCAAAGGTGGCACTCGGAGCCCTTTCTGTGGGCACCCGACATCGCCCCTTCATAGCCACCTGTATACAGGTTAAATTACTGTATTGGCACTTTGCAAAAAAATTAGTGGGTTTTGAATTGCAGTTTGGGCACTCGGTCTCTAAAAGGTTCGCCATCACTGGCCTAGACAAAGGCTATCTCATTTATTGCCATTGTTAACCGCCCAGAGTTCCTCTGGGAAGATGGGTGGTATAAAAATATATAAAATAAATAATAAACAATTCTGCTTAAGCTCAGAGACTAAATCTGGTCATCCCTTGACTGAGATTGTACATGAATAAGGGTGAACCCGGAGGTTCCACCCGTTAGGAGATGTCCCATCCAGATTTGAGCCTTCGTGGTATTTGTACACAAGCTTTCCGTTGAATGGGGAAATGCATATCGGTGGACCTTCACATGGGCCAGGAGATCCATGCAACACCACCAATGCTGGCCTTCACTCAGTACGCTGTAGTTATGCACCTGCTCAGGTGTGAGGTCTAGCTACTTCCAGAGTAACATGGAAGAAACCACAGGAAGGCAGATTTCAGCTCAATATTAGGAAAAGCTTCCAAAGTGAGCAATACAGTAATAGAACCCATGGCCTCAGGGGATGGTGAGCACCTAAACACAGAGGCATTCAAGAGAAAACTGGACAACCCTTGGGCAGATCTGCTTTGACTTAGATTCCTGAGTCTGACTTGAGCAGGGGGCTCAACCTGGAAGCCTCCGTACACTCCTTCCAACTCAACTATTCTATGATTCCATATCTCACATCCAGTCAAACTGAGGGTTGGGAGACTGAGAGCAAACAAAAGAAAATATTTTTTTTTAATCCATCCTGTTGTTAGTCTGTGGAGCTCCCCGCCACAGGAGGTGGTGATGGCTTCTGGCCTGGGTGCCTTCAAAAGGGGATTGGACAGATTCCTGGGGGGAAAGTCCATCACAGGTTACAAACCATGATGGAGATGTATCATCTCCACCGGGGTACTTCAAGGGCCAGATGCAGGGGAGCGCTATCAGGAGACAGATATCTAGTCTCACTTGCTCCCAAACGCATCTGGTGGGGCCACTGTGAGATACAGGAAGCTGGACTAGATGGGCCTTTGGCCTGATCCAGCAGGGCTCTTTTTATGTTCTTATGTTCTTATCTTTGCTGTGACCAGAAAAAGAACATAAGAGCATAAGAAGAGCCATGTTGGATCAGGCCAAAGGCCCATCTAGTCCAGCTTCCTGCCCACCAGATGCATCTCGGAGCGCATGGGACTCAAGATCTGTCTCGTGATTCCACTCCCCTGCATCTGGCCCTTGAAGGACCCCGGTTTTAAGCCTGGCAATTACACATCTCCATCATGGTTTGTAACCTGTGATGGACTTTTCCTCCAGGAATCTGCCCAATCCCCTTTTGAAGGCATCCAGGCCAGATGCCATCACCACATCCTGTGGCAGGGAGTTCCACAGACTAACAACGCGCTGGGTGAAAAATATTTTCTTTTGTCTGTTCTCACTCTCCTAGCCCTCAATTTGAGTGTATGACCCCTAGTTATGGCATTTTGTGAGAGGGAAAAGAGTGTCCCTCTATCCACTTTTTCCACGCCGCCAACACCACCACCACCACCACCACTACCTCCACTGCAGATGGAGGTAGTGTCTGTCTGGCTCCATTCGGCCCCTGGAGCTTGAATATGTAAAGCCCTTTTGCCCCTCAGACACTCAATTGTCCTTCACCTTAGGACCCAACCTCCAAAAGGTTCTGGATGTCCAAAATGTCGCCTCTCTCCATTTCATTCAAGATCCTTCACAGTTTTCCTCTGACTTGCAAGTGTCGGGTGCAGGGAGGCGCCCAGCTGCTGCTCTGCTTCCCTGTTATTTCCCTTGAGGACTAGCAACATAAGCAGCACCCCCTGCTGCCTCAGCCTCCCTTTGCTCTGCAAACACTGGCCTTGTTTTCCATCCGTTTGTGTGGGGGAATTGTGAGCAGAGTCAGTTCTGATGCCGGGAGGAGGAGAGGCAATCCGGAGGCAAGGCAAGGCAAGGCTTTCTCTCCATCTTCTAGCAAACAAGCTTTAGCTAGCATTTAATAATTGAATTCAGTGGGGCATGAGGAGAAGGAGGTGGGGTGTCCCTGGGCACGTTTTCATCTGCAGCAGAGACTAAAACAGTAACAGAACTTTGATCACTTGTTACTAGAGATGGGCACGACTTGAAAAAAAAATTTTTTCCGAGTTGTCGTTAGTCGGGCCGGTCCCGTTTCGGCTCGTTTCCGGTTTTTCGTGAAAATTCGCAAAAATTAGTCGGTTCGTTTTTTCATTTTTTCGTTGTCGTTAGTACTGGTTTTTTTGGGGGGGAGCGGGCTCCTGGAGGCACCTCTGTGGGGTGGGTGCCTCCTCTGGCCCACTATAAAGGGAAAGTGGGCTCCTGGAGGCACCCGTGGGTGCCTCCTATCCTCACCCACTAGGAAGGGGAAGCAGGCTCCAAGAGACCCCTGAACATGGGGGTCTCCCCTCCTCACCTGCTGCTGCTGCAAAATGCTATGCAATAGCCATATGGATATTGCATAACATAATGTGCAGACAGTGAGACCAGTGAGAGTGATAGCGTCATGCCTTCCCTGCACAAGGCTCCCGCACCACCATGTCTCACACAGAAGGGAATTGTACTTGCTGCGTGTAGTGCAATGCAAGCAAGTAGATCTGGCTTTAAGGTGGCTTAGTGCAAGGGCTAGGGTTAGGCTAGTGACGGGTAAGGTTACGGTGGGCTAGTGGGTTGCACCTCTGGGTGCCTCTCTGACCCACTAAGAAGACAGTCTGTGACGTATGGGTACGGAGTCAAGGGTTAAGGTTAGGGTTAGGGGGGCTAGGGCAGGTTTTAGGGGGCTTTTTGGCACATCCCAGAAGTCTCCATGGCCAAGTGGCCATGCGACTGGTGGGATGGCTCAAAAAATTTGCATGGTCGTCCACTCCCACATGGCTGGCCACTCGGCCAGCCCATCATTGTGCAGGTGTAAATAAAATAAAATAAAATAAAATCAATGGAGGACAGAGGAGGAGAGGAGAGACATTTTGTTGCAAGAAAAAAACCACTGCTACTGTGAAAAATCTGGCAGTTTATAAATTTTCGCGTGTTTCTGTTGTGCTTGTGTGTTTTTGGACCACAATTTCAAAAACAATATTGCGTTCGCCACCCCAGTTTGGATCCCCCGCCCGCACCGCATGGCATGGCGAAATGGCGACTCGAGTCCGGCTGCCCAGGACGGGGGGGAGGCGGGACCCCCCCTCCAGAAACCACCCCTCCGGTAGGTGCCCTGCGCCCTTAGTCAAGCAGGCATTTTTCCGCCTGCTTTTTTGGCCCGGGAATGGGTGGGGGGAGAGTTTAAAAGTTTTTTCCTGTGCCGTCCGTGCCGCTTGCTTGCGCTTTAATTGCGGCGGCCGGCGGCCGGCGAGACTGGGCTTTTTGCTGGCTGGCTGCGAGCCTGCGGCGAGTCCCACAGAGCAGCCCACAAGGACGGGGGATGGGGGGGGAGGCCGGGGACCTCCAGAAACAACCCCTCTGGTAGGTGCCCTGAGGCACGGCAGGCATTTTTCCACCTGCTTTTCGGCCCGGAACCGGGGTTTTTTAACTTTTAAAAACTTTTTTTCCGTGCCGCGTGGCATCGCGCGATTGCGCGATGCAAGTAACGAGCACGACAAATCAGACCAAAATTGTTCGTTCGTCGGTTCGAGCTCGAAGTCTGGCGGAGTAATTCCCGTTACCGTTTCCATAGAGTAACGGAACCGAGTAACGGAAACGGAAATGGGAATACCGCTAAGTCGTGCCCATCTCTACTTGTTACTGACGCAGGTCACGTTCCCTGAAATGTGTGTGTGTGTGTGTGTGTGTGTGTGTGTGTGTGTGTGTGTGTGTGTGTGTGTGTGTGTGTGTGTTTTCCTGACTTGGTCAATGGACTGCCCCAGTGGTACAGCTTGGGAAAGTTAGTTTCTGCAACTATACCATGCAGAGTCTTCTCAGCCTGGTGATTTAATGGTAGAGACTGCTAGATTTTTGAGTTAAAATATTGTTGTTATGCAGCACTGTCATGCTGCTGTCCACTTATGGTGACCCTAGGAACGAGCGCTCTCCAAAATGCCCTGTCCTCAACAGCTCAGTTCAGCTCTTGCAATCTCAGCCTGTGGCTTCCTTTAGGGGGTCAGGACGTCTTGTATTTGGCTTTCCTCTTTTCCTGCTGCCTTCAACCTTTGCAATATTATTGTCATTTCCAGGGAATCCTGCCTTCTCAGGATGGGCCCAAAGTAGCACAGCCTCTGTTTCAACATTTCTGACTCCAGAGGGAGTTCAGGCTTCATTTGATCTAGGACCGACATGTCAGTCTTTCTGGGAGGCCAGTTAAAATGTAGAGGGTTGGATGTAAGCCGGATGAATTCCTAATGCCCCCAAACTATCTTCCCCAGACAACTCACAGATTAGGTGGGATGTTTGTTTGTTTTTAAAGACAGGATAGGATGGTGGTCATTTTGTGCCTCTTTTTTCTAGCTCTAAGAGTGCACAAGTAAAAATTGCAAGGAAACCAAACATAACTGCCAAAAAAAACCCCGGTCCCCTTGGACACTGGATCTCCCTGCCTTGGGATGGACTGGGCTGCCTTTCCCCAGGTAACGTCAGCAGAGATGGGGCAGCCCTCAGTTCGAGAGGCTGCCGCTCTCTCCCGCACAGGAGGCCCTGCAATGGGCCATAGGCGAGATGGGACCCAGATGTCTGTGAGCTCCTTTGCAGTGCCTGCCTCTCATGCCATTCCTTCGGCTCTCTATGCATGTTTGCATCTGGAGTCCAGACACAGTTTCTGTCACTCTTTGTAAGGGGCATGGAGACACATGGGGTCCACGCACAATGGCCACCCAAGCTGCCTCGTCAGATAGGAAATACGACCCCACAAAGCTGCCCCACAAATATGGACAGAATCCTTCCTGCTGTCCTGGATGCAGGTGCCCTCCTCAGCCATCATGGAATCATAGAATCATAGAATCATAGAGTTGGAAGAGACCTCAAGGGCCATCCAGTCCAACCCCCCTGCCATGCAGGAACCCTCATCATGGTACCCCCCCTGACAGATGGCCATCCAGCCTCTGCTTAAAAACCTCCAAAGGAGACTCCACCACCCTCCTTTGTGACAGCATATTATTCCACTGCCAAACAGCTCTAACCGTCATGAAGTTCTTCCTAGTGTTCAAATGGAATCTCTTTTTCTGTAGTTTGAAACCATTGCCCCACATCCTAGTCTCTGAAGCCATGGAAAACAAACCTGTTCCCTCTTCAATGTGACATCTTTTCAAATATTTAAACATAGCTATCATATCCCCCCTCAGCCTTCTTTTTCGTAAGGCTAAACATTCCCAGTTCCCTAAGCCGTTCCTCATAAGACATTTCCTCCAGACCTTCAACCATCCTGGTCGCCCTCCTCTGCATCCGCTCGAGGTTGTCAACATCCTTTCTAAATTGAGGCGCACAGAGCTGGACACCTGCACACAACGGCATCCCTCGGGCATGAGGTTGCGGAAGCAATGCCCAGGAGAAAAACCTTACTTCAGCAGCTGCTGCTGAGTCCCAGGGGAGGGCTAGCAGGATCCATCCTCTTTCAGCCTAGAAGCTTTACCATGGGCAGAAGGAGGAGGGCAGCTCCAGCTCCATTTTTGACTGTTTTTTTAAACACAACCCGTAATTTCAGATGCTGCTTTACCACATCTCAGCTCCAAGCCTCAACTAAGAGACTCCATGGCATTTATTTTCATCTTGCCAGGAACTTTACATCTAACAACTAGAGATGGGCACGAATCAGAAAAATGGCATTTCATTTGTCGTTTGTCATTTGGAGGGTCCGTTTCGGTTCGTTTCCATTTTTTGTGAATTTTTGCAAAAAAATCATTTTCATTTTTGTTCGTTTCATTACCATTTTGTTACCATTTATTTCAATTTTTTGTGATTTTTTTTTAGGATTTTAAGCAATTCACTCATATTGCAGTAACGGAAATGAAACGCACGACAAAAAATTCCGGTGTTTCTGTTTGTTTCATTTCATTTTGGAGACAAAATTTGTTTGTCATTTTGTTGCGTAAAGAAACGAAAAAATGAAAACAGAAACGAAAAATTGTTCATTTCGTGCCCATCTCTACTAACAACTAGTAACAATTCCTGGCAATTCAATTGTTTGCCATGCTTGAACGTTTAGTACAGCTCTTAGGAAGAGGGTACTTCCCTCGAAATATTAGCAAATTGTTTGTTATTTTACAACTAGCCTAAATGTATCACCTAGTCTAGTATTGTACAATTGTACCTTGTATAAAGGAATTAATTCGTTCCAAATAAAATTCTGTTAGGCAAATTTTCCTTTGCACAAATTTCCCATAGGAATGCATTGAAGACAGATTAATCCCCAATCACGACCATTTTTCTGTTGTATGGATTCGCCCCATAGGTGATTCTGTTAAGTAATTTTACCCGATTTTTCCTTTAAGCGGATTTTCTGTTAAACAAACCGCTTGTTATACGAGGGTCCACTGTATTCAGTTTTTGACTGTTTCTCATTTCACATGCTAGTGGCAGTGTTTGGGGAGTCTAGGTGGCAACTAGAGATGGACACAAATTGGAAAATGGACGAATCGGGCTGGTTCGTGGTTAGCCACAAGCCACAAACTGCCACTAAGCCCCGGGAAAACAAGCTAGTTTGTGGTTCATTTTTCTGGTCGGTGCCTGGCCAGCTGCTCCCGTCACCCCCCATCCTTCCCACTGCCCCTGCCACGGCTTCCTTCTCTTCCATCATCACCACCGCCGTCATCCTCAGAGGCAGGAAGCCTGACCTCCCTTCCTGGAGCGGTCCTGTTGCCTCTGAGCATACACCAACCTCTCAGTGGGGCGGTGGGTGCCCCACAGCACAGAGGCCACAGGCTGGCACCACAAACCTGGGCCCAGTACCCCCTGCCCAAGTGCCTGCCTATATAAGCCGACCAGCTCCGGGAACCGAGGCCAGGTCTGCTGCCTCTGAGGATGGCAGGAGGAGGCAGGAGGAGGTAGACAGGTGACAGGGCAGGGCGAAGGAGGTGGTTAGATATCCCCTTTTGCTTCACAACATGAACCACCAAGGGGGAAATGTTTGGCTGTTTTTTTTTGCCTCGGAAAAATGGGGTCCCTGAACTGGTTCATGTAACAGACCGCACACGGGTTCGTGATTCGGTTCCTGCCCACCTCTGATCGTGACCTTTGCTGTCTGGTGCGAGTAGTCATCCCAAAGGAAGGACCCATCCATTCAGTGGACCTGGAACCCAAGGGATGCCCTTGGTGATCTGAGGGTCAGAGATAGAGTTGACAACTTGTTTTCTGGCTTCTGCTCCTGCGTCTTTTTGAGGAAGCCTTGTGCTCTAGGCATTTATAGGCATTTATCACCATATGTTAGGGGCTGGTTTCTGTAGAGGACATGGCTGCCAAGTGCAAAGAAGGCAGGTTTCTTCTTGTCTTTCTGAAGATTTGGCAAGCTAAGTGTGGTCCATCAGCTCCCCTTTATTTTTATCTGAGCCTGGATCAGTGGCTGCTCTCCATTCCTGCTCTGAGTTCAGTTTGCAAGCCCTTTGGTCAAACTCTGGTTTGGTGTGGGCCCTGTTTGATGGATTCTTTGTGAGAGATGAGCACGAACCAAAAAATGACAATTTGTTTTGGTTCGGTTCGTTTTAAGTTTCAGTTTGTTTTGTTTCATTTTTAACAATTTTTTCAAAATATTCTTTTTGTTGGTTTGTTTTGATTTGTTATTCATTTTTTCTTCTCAAGCGCCAACCACGGGGCCCCTGGGGCCAGGTCGGCACTTCTTTTATACATTTTTTTATTTTTTTTCTTTATTGTAGAGCGCCGACCCAGCCACCCCTGGGGCTGGGTCGGTGCTCCTTTTTATTTTATTTTATTTTATTTTATTCAAGTGCTGACCACGTGGCCCCTGGGGCCGCATCAGCGGTGGTTTTATTTATTTATTTATTTATTTATTTATTTTTCATTTTAGAGGGCTGACCCGGCCACCCCTGGGGCCGAGTTGGCAGTCCTTTTTTTTTTTTTACTGCCGACCACGTGGCCCATGCTACAGCTGTAGCACGGCCTGGTTGGCTTTTTTAAAAAAACTTTTACCGGCCCGCAGGCCACTTCCGCAACCCACAGACCAGTACCGGGCCCGCACGCCGGATTGGTTTTTTTTTTTGGTTTTTGGGGGTGGCTCATGTGCCGGTTCGGTGGCCTGCGAGCCGGTGCCAGTGCTCAAGGGGCCGGTACCGGGGCCTACGTGCTAGATCCTTTGTTTTATTTATTTATTTATTTATTTATTTATTTATTTATTTACTGCTGACCACGGCCACCTACCAGCTGTAGCACGGCCAGTCGGCTCCCCCCCCCCCTGGACACCCCCTACCTGCAGCCAGGAGGACCGGACCAGGAAGGACCACTCCAGGACCCAGGTAGGAGACAACAGCAAATGAAACAAAATGAAACAAAATGGAAATTTTCATTTTGTTTCATTTCATTTCGTTTCTCTTAGGGGGGGCGTTCGTTATTCATTTCATTATGTAATGAAACAAATAACGAATAATTTCAATGAACCAAAAGTTCATTTTGTGCCCATCTCTACTTTTTGTTATCTTGACAAGACATCCGCAGCACACTCCTTCTGGTACCTCTTTCATCTGAGGGATGGGGACACACCAGGTTTGCAGAGCAGGGCTTTATGGCTTTCCTTTTAGTGGAACCCCAGATCCTTGCCACAGGATGGGTGATGGCATCTGGCTTAGGTATCATTACAAGGGGACTGGACCAATTTCTGGAGGAAAAGTCCATCCACAGGTTATGAGCCCTGATGGGGAGATGTGTTCACTTCAGGTTTAAAAGGAGGGTACCAGGTTGAACTTGATCATCTTCTAGGCCTGTTCCAACATTCTAGGATCCTATGAATGGGGAGGAGGGGGTCACTTCAGACATTTTGGAATGAGGTATCCCCCTACTTGGCCACGTAGGTAAGGGGGTGATTTTGTTGCCAGTAGGTTTCCTGCAAATTCCAGGTCTGACGACACATCTAGGCCTACCTTTGTCTCGCTTCTGTTTTATAGCTTTTCTCTCTCGTGTGAAACCCACCCACCCCCAATGCTAGGAACCTCTCCTTGCTTCTTCCAGAACAGATTTGAAGATGGATCCGGGGCGGGGTCTTCTCATCTTCAGCAGCCTACTGAGCCTGTGCCTGGGCTGCCAAGGCCAGGGGGCTTTCTTGAGGGTCAAGAAGGAATATCTTGAAGAAGGTAAACCTCTGACTAAAACAACTCTTCTTCGGGCGTTTATACACGACCCCTAAACTCCGGGGCAAATGGCTCCCAGCTCCGGAGCTTAAAAATGTTTCCCCACCAGCTCCGGAGTTTACAGGAAATTAAGTGCGACCACGCCCACTTTAGCGCGTCCCAGCGCAGCTTTCAGGTACCTGCTATTTGGAGGTGAAAATTATTTGATCCGGTGTAACGATAGTGAGTGCGGGGCTCCCCTCGCTTCTGTTTGTTGTTTTTTGGCTCCCCCCCTTTAAGAGCTACTTAAGAGACTGGAATGTTGCCACGGCAAGAGCGAGAGGCAGAACGGAGGGGAGCCACGTCTCTTTTCTTCCTGTTTTTTCTCCCTCCCCTCACACAGCCAGCAGCCAGGAGTGCGGAGGGGGTGGGAACGCAGGAACAGCGACAAACCCCTAAGATCTCTGGTCCGAATTTAAGTGGCCAGCGGATCTTAGGGGTCGTGTGAAAAGGCCCTTTGGCTGTGAAGGTCCTGCCATCACCCAGCCAGGGTGACACTCATTGTGAGGCTAGAAGGTTGCCCATTTCTGGGCAAGCGGGAAGAGGGTTCATGGCCCAGTGGTTAGAAACAGCTATACTGCAGCTATAACTGTGTGTGCTCATGACCTGGGGTTAATCCCAGGTCAGAGGCTCAAGGTTCACTCAGCCTCCCATCCTTCTGAAGTCGGTAAAATGAGTACCCAGCTTGCTCGGGGGGGTGGGTTGGTAGGGGTAGGCAGACAATGTGTAGCCTGCAGAATTACTTATAAACTGCCCAGAGATTATGGAGCGATACATAAGCTCTTTGGTTTGGTTTATGTTTGCCTGGGGATCCAGTCTGTGGCCTTGACTACCTCAGATGGTCTGAGGAGCAGAAGCTAAACCAAGCAGCTGATTTTATCCATGCTCCTGTGTGTACCCAAACTTAACATATTTGGCCCACGTTATTTCAGTGCTGATGGCTTCTCTTGCTATAATCCAGCCCGATGTAAATTATTTTGGGGGTATGCCTTTGTTTTTAAAAATTGCGAGGAACTGAACATACCCAACGTTCCTTGCCTTCATTTTTTTAAAAACAAAAAAAGTTCCATTCGTTCCAAATGTAATCAAAAATGGAATAAAACTTCATTTTGTTACATGTTTTGTTTCTTGTTCTGCAAGGGGTGGGTCCCTCTGTTTGAATTCACAGGAATAAGTGCACAGAGAAGTCTAAAACACAATGAGGGAGCACAGAAAGTGAGAAATACAATACAGGCCATATACAATGGGACCATTTGTCCATTTGGGGGGGGGGGGTTGGCAGGCTAGATGCATAATGAGCATTTATGCATGATGAGAATTAGTGTTTTTAAGTTGGATGGTGACTATGCCAGGTTAGCAAGTCATAAGACTACCAAAATTAGCAGGTTAGTACTAGAATTACAGGCTGTAGGAATTTCGTGCAATCAGTAAAAGAGCTAAGACAAACAAAAATGGGAAACACTGTAGTAGATGCTTAACTTACTGGAAAATATAAGGAAGCAAACTTTTTAAATGAAAATAAATGGAAGCAAGAAAACAACCTCCCACGTCCTTAGATTATCTGTGGTATAGATGGCCTTTTTAAAAAAAAAAAAAGAGTCATTTTATGACTTGGAAATAGATTGGTCAGCCATCCTGAAAGCCCAACATTTTAAAATGAGAAATGCCAACACCATTCTGCTTTATAATTCTTCACAACAAAAATCTCACCTTGACTTGACTTTCAGACCTTGCAGAACGCCTGGTCCATTCCAGCCTCGGAGAACAACTGACTCGTTTGGCGAATGCCCACAACAAACAGCCACCCCGTGGTGCTCAGAGGGCGTTCTTTGGAATCTATCTGCTTATCTCGCCCAGGTAGAACCTGACAAGATCTGGGGTTTGGGGGCCTAGTGGGTAGGGACAGAATAGAATCCACAGGGGCACAAGATCTGTGCAGATCTTTCAAAGGGCATCTTCAAAAGAACATGATAAGCCTAAGGGGTGGTTCTGTTCAGTTTTTTGGGAGTTTTTTTTTTTGCAGAGAGCTTTTGTCTTTGATCGTCTCCTTATCTATTGAGCACAAAGGGTTCTTTTGAGTTCTCTGTCGCGGGTGCCTTCCAAAATAAATTGTGCACGGTCTGAACTGAACTGCCGTTGCAGAATCAACGTGAAGACTCCTTATCGCCCGGCCGTCGAGATAACCAAGAGGTCAAAGGATCTGTTGGGCATCCATTTAAGCATGCTGTTTGGCATCTATTTTGAAGTGTAAGTTGTTTTTAAGCATCTTCCTTTCCGGACGCAGTGGGGGGAACGTGGCGCTGAGGCATTGGAGCATGAGAGACAGCAGTCCACAGGAGCTTCTTCAATTTAGTGCAACTTTTCATGAACAATTTAGTGCAACTTTTCATGAACAATTATCAGGCAAGTTAATCAGCACAGTTAGGAGCCCCGTGGCACAGTGGTTAAATGCCTGTCCTGCAGGTAAAACTGTGCTCACGACCTGGGGTTCAATCCCAGGTAGCCGGCTCAAGGTTGACTCAGCCTTCCATCCTCCCGAGGTTGGTAAAATAGGTACCCAGCTTGCCTGGGGGGGGGTGCAATGTGTAGCCTGCATCCTGTAATCAAAACTGTAAACCGCCCAGAGACTACTTGAAGTAGTATGGGGCGGTATATAAGCAGACCACTCTGCTTTGCTTTACACGCTGGTTGGAATCCCGTTGCATAAGCTCATATGCAGAATGGTGATGATGCCATCAGCTGTGGCAAATGGCTATGGGTGAAAGGAAATTTAGGAGTATGCTTATGCACAATGTGACAAAGTCATGTGCATCCCAAAATCTCTGAAATAAGCTTTTAAACAGCAGCAGTGCACTGTTGCAGATATCATCATTGCTGCCTGCCCAGAGTGTACAACAGGATTGTAATTTCTCAAAGCTTGTTTTTACATGGCTTTATGAAGAACATCAAAACCATGGACACAAAAACCATGTTATAGAAGACAAATATATCACCATTTGAATAGCAACAATATGAAATAGAGATGGGCACGACTTGAAAAAAAAATTCGAGTTGTCGTTAGTCGGGCCGGTCCCGTTTCGGGTCGTCTCCATTTTTCGCGAAAATTCACAAAAATTAGTCGGTTCGTTTTTTCGTTTTTTCGTTTTCGTTAGTACTGGGTTTTTTGGGGGGAGCGGGCTCCTGGAGGCACGTCTCTGGGGTGGGTGCCTCCTCTGGCCCGCTATAAGGGAAAGTGGGCTCCTGGAGGCACCCGTGGGTGCCTCCTATCCTCACCCACTAGGAAAGGGGAAGCAGGCTCCAAGAGACCCCTCAACATGGGGGTCTCCCCTCCTCACCTGCTGCTGCTGCAAAATGCTATGCAATAGCCATATGGATATTGCATAACATAATGTGCAGACAGTGACTGTGAAGACTAGTGGATGGCACTGAACCCAGAGCCATAGTGAGATGCCTAACTAAGGCTCTCGCACCACCATGTCTCACACAGAAGGGAATTGTACTTGCTGCGTGTAGTGCAATGCAAGCAAGTAGATCTGGCTTTAAGGTGGCTTAGTGCAAGGGCTAGGGTTAGGCTAGTGACGGGTAAGGTTACGGTGGGCTAGTGGGTTGCACCTCTGGGTGCCTCTCTGACCCACTAAGAAGACAGTCTGTGACGTATGGGTACGGAGCCAAGGGTTAGGGTTAGGGTTAGGGGGGCTAGGGCAGGTTTTAGGGGGCTTTTTGGCACATCCCAGAAGTCTCCATGGCCAAGTGGCCATGCGATTGGTGGGATGGCTCCAAAAATTTGCATGGTCGTCCACTCCCACATGGCTGGCCACTCGGCCAGCCCATCATTGCACAGGTGTAAATAAAATAAAATAAAATAAAATCAATGGAGGACAGAGGAGGAGAGGAGAGACATTTTGTTGCAAGAAAAAACCCACTGCTACTGTGAAAAATCTGGCAGTTTATAAATTTTCGCGTGTTTCTGTTGTGCTTGTGTGTTTTTGGACCACGATTTCAAAAACAATATTGCGTTCGCCGCCCCAGTTTGGATCCCCCGCCCGCACCGCATGGCATGGCGATGGCGACTCGCGAGTCCGGCTGCCCAGGACGGGGGGGAGGCGGGATCCCCCCTCCAGAAACCACCCCTCCGGTAGGTGCCCTGCGCCCTTAGTCAAGCAGGCATTTTTCCGCCTGCTTTTTTGGCCCGGGAATGGGTGGGGGGAGAGTTTAAAAGTTTTTTCCTGTGCCGTCCGTGCCGCTTGCTTGCGCTTTAATTGCAGCGGCCGGCGAAACTGGGCTTTTTGCTGGCTGGCTGCGAGCCTGCGGCGAGTCCCACAGAGCAGCCCACAAGGACGGGGGATGGGGGGGAGGCCAGGGACCTCCAGAAACAACCCCTCTGGTAGGTGCCCTGAGGCACGGCAGGCATTTTTCCGCCTACTTTTCAGCCGGGAACCGGGTTTTTTTAACTTTTAAAAACTTTTTTTCTGTGCCGCGTGGCATCGCGCGATGCAAGTAACGAGCACGACAAATCAGACCAAAATTGTTCGTTCGTTGGTTCGAGCTCGAAGTCTGGCGGAGTAATTCCCGTTACCGTTTCCGTAGAGTAACGGAAACGAGTAACGGAAACGGAAACGGGAATACCGCTAAGTCGTGCCCATCTCTAATATGAAAGAATGTATTCCTGCTCATGGATCCCCCTTGTGGAAACACTCTGATTTTCTAACATGCTAATTTTCTAACCTGCCACCGATAAGGGGCCATTCTGGTTGGCCTTCTGACAACTATTAGTCCAAAAAAGTAACTTTTCTTTCTAACAACTGGTCAAAATATCAGGAGCTTCCTTGTTATCCATGAAGGCCTGGTGTAGATTTGAGACACAATGGTTTTGGAATTGGAAAAAAATGTGGACCTTGATGAACTCAAACTTGCTTCATGCTACCCTATAATTCTCCTTTTCACACCCTCCTCCATCGCAGGATCTCTGAGAACAAAAGGGTGAATCCTGGTTTCACCAGTGGTTTCTTTACCTTTTCTTTTTCTCTAGTTCTTCTTCCAGGTCATTTGACCCCTTGAGTAATTCAGTGGAGATTCAAGCAGCAAAGAACTTCTCAGTTCTTATCTTTGGGAATGGCTCTGGATTCCACCTGAAGAGTTGCAGCCCCCACGACAGAGGAAAACTGATCACCAAAACCCTCTACAAGTAAACCGGCATCTATTTTCTGCCTTCTGGGATAGGGTGACAAAAAAGGGCCTCCCGGGTTAATGGCACCACATAAACTGTGGCTTCTTGAGGGATGGGAGGGGATCCATTGGTGCAGAAGTTTTTTTTGGGGGGGGGGATCCAGGATCTGAAACAATTGTGAACGAAGCTTGGGTTTTCTGTGAAAAAGCTGGCTATAATTTCACTTCTTGTCTGGATTGAATGCCTCTGCCTTCCACAGATAGATGTGGATTGTAAGAGCCCAGAAAATAAAATAAAAACTGCTATAGGGTTTGGCTGTTGTACATTTTGCCCCCTTGGACTAAGGCGGTTACTTCACGTACTCCCTTGTTCCGCGACTAGTTTTGTACTGTGACAGAGTTGGTTGCGATCACGTGGTTTTGTCCCTGTTTAGTCCCTGTTTCTGTTTTCTCACGGTCGTGATAACTTTTCTCATGACAACTGTTACTTCACGGTCTTGTTCCGTGACAAATTCTGAATTTGTCTTGCTTTCTTAACCCCTTTTTTAAAATATCATAAATAAAACTTTTTTGATATTTTGATTTACTGGTCCTCCAGGATTTACATGTCAATGCTACAGAATTTTCAGTACTTTCTTTAATAAACATTTTTTTGCGCTACATGGTGTTTCCCATAGGGAAACTAATGTCGAATGCCGCTTCAGCTGCTGACCACTAAGTGGACACTGGTTGTTGCGTGACAGTTGTTACCACACGGTCCCTTGTCTCAGAACAGGAACCGGGAACAAACCGTGACAAGAGAATACCCCAACCCAGCGCCAGGTACAGTATTGTCACGCTTTGATCCCGCTCCCAGTACGTGGTCGAGACAAATTTCAGGTGTTGCGTGACAGATGTGAAGTAAGATTTTTTTTGTACCGGCCCAAAGCACAACACTAAGAGGGATGAAAGGGACGTGAAGTAACTGCCTAAGAGACCACTGAGAGGCACCAAGGGTGCAGCTGACAGCCAAATTGTTCCAGGCTGCATCTGTCTAAACAGGGTTGCTTTGAGCTCTGACTTGTCATTTGAGGTGATCTGTGCATCAACATGCCAGGATCAAGGGGGTTTGAGGGCAAGAGGACATACAGCACCTCAAGGAACCCTATTTAGCCCATTCATCCCTTTCAAAGGAAAGAAAATAAAATTAAAAAGTAACAACAACAGAAAGATGCCCCTGCTTTTCCCCTCCTGTCTTCCCCTCCTTGGAGAACAGGAGGAAACTTTTCATTTTTTCCTCTCAAGTGGGATAGTGCTGAATTTACTTGCCCAATGACCAATTCAACGGTGAATGTCAAGGCCTTTAAAAAAAACAAACCAGTTGCATCCTGAGAAGAAAAATGAAAAGTGGCCATTGGAGAAACGTCTTCATTTCCAAACATCACAATATTTAAAGCAGGTTGGCCAGGTTATGACATTTTGGAAGAAGAAAATCTTGGAAAAACAATAGAAATGGAGAGCTGAAACCCCCCCACAGGGGTCAACCTTCACTTCAGCAGCCCCTTCTTTCTCATAGGAATTGTTATTGACTGTCCCTCCCCACCTTAAAGAAACTCCCTCTCTTCCTGTACCTCCTTCTCCTTAAACATTCCTCACCATGGGGCCTCACCTGCCATTTCCTTCACTGAATTAAAGGGACCTTCTCTGGTCCATTGGCCACCTTATGTTCTCCCTTACCTTAAATGGATAAATCTCAAGAAGGCAGGGTATCTTTCACCGAGCGTTCCCCCTCCTTGGCCAACCGGGTCTTCGCTGTGTGTGAGGGCCAGAACCAGGGCAGATGGTCCTCCTGGTCTCTATTCTGCTCTGGTCAGACCCCACCTGGAGTATTGTGTCCAGTTCTGTGCACCTCAGTTTAAAAAGGATGTTGACAACCTTGAGCGGGTCCAGAGGAGGGCGACCAGGATGGTTGAGGGTCTGGAAGAAATGTCTTATGAGGAACGGCTTAGGGAGCTGGGAATGTTTAGCCTTCCAAAAAGAAGACTGAGAGGGGATATGGCCATGTTTAAATATTTGAAAGGCTGTCACATTGCAGAAGGGACTGGTTTATTTTCCATGGCTTCAGAGACTAGGACTCGGGGCAATGGTTCCAAACTATAGGAAGAGTGATTCAATTTAACCCTTAGGAAGAACTTCATGATGATTAGAACTGTCCAGCAGTGGAAGATGCTGCCACAAAGGAGGGTGGTGGAGCCTGTCCGAAATACTGTGATGGGGGTTCCTGCATGGCAGGGGGTTGGACTGGATGGCCTTTGAGGTCTCTTCCGACTCTAGGATTCTATGATTCTTACGGTTCTTAGGAGCTGGTTGGCAAGGCAAGTGAGAACTTGGCTTGTACTTCCCTTCTGAGCAGAACTGAACAATCCAACAACACGAGGGCAGTTGAATTCTCCTGTAACCGCTCTGCCTCCCCTCTTTGAATGCTTTAGAGGAAGGCCACCTTCTCTGATGTCCACCCAGCCTGAGGTCTTTCAGCCTTCCATCATCTCATTCCTCCTCCTCCTCCTCCTCCCCCCTTCCTATCTTTACTTTTTACAATGCAAAAAGCTCCCCCTGCTGGACTTCACAAACACAGCACTTTGGTCGCTGCAGCTCCACCACCACTTATGGAAACACTGCGCACAGCTTGATGGCTGTGCAGAGGGAAGCACCTACACTTTGCAGATAGAAAGAGCTTAACACAGGTCCTGTTCCTCATCGGTAGACTTAAAAGGAAAAGCCACCTTCAAGGCTTCACTCTCGGTTTTGCATAGGGACAATGTTATATAGCACTGATGGCGAACCTTTTAGAAACCGAGTGCCCAAACTGCAATTCAAAACCCACTAATTTTTTTGTAAAGTGCCAATGCAGTAATTGAACCTGTATACAGGTAGCTATGAAGGGGCGATGTTGAGTGCCCACAGAAAGGGCTCCAAGTGCCACCTTTGGCACCCGTGCCATAGGTTCACCATCACTGTTATATAGTATATGAAAAAGGAAAGGTCGCCTGGACCCCAGGGCGTTAGCTCCTCACTTTGAACTCATCAGTTCAAATACAGTATCTCCTCCACAGTTAACGATTGTTGATTGATCTACTGATTACATGGAATTTTTACTCTCTCTTTAACTGCTCACATTCTCTTGTAGTTTTCATGTTGATCCACAATTCCGTGTTCTCAAATACTTGAACATGTCTTAATTGCACTGGACTATATATTAGAGATGGGCACAAATAAAAAAAAATTGTGTTTCGTTTGTCATTTGTCGTTTAGAGGGTCCGTTTCGTTTCGTTTCGTTTCCGTTTTTCGTGAATTTTTGCAAAAAATTCATTTTCGTTTTTGTTTGTTTCATTACCGTTTCGTTACCATTATTTTAATTTCTTTGTGATTTTTTTTAGCATTTAAAGCAGTTCACTGTATTGCCATAACGAAAACGAAACGCACAACAAATTTTCTGGTGTTTCTGTTCGTTTCGTTTTATTTTAGAGACAAAATTTGTTTGTCGTTTCATTGCGTAATGAAACGAAAAAATGAAAATGAAAATAAAAAATTGTTCGTTTCGTGCCCATCTCTACTATATATTGTCCCTCGTTACTATAAGCTACCTTGGGTCCTTTTCCAAGGAGAATGGTGAGGTAAAAATGCACTAGAGAGAAAGAGAGAGAGAGAGAGAGAGAGAGAGAGAGAGAGAGAGAGAGAGAGAGAGAGAGAGAGAGAGAGAGAGAGAGAGAGAGAAACAAACCTGATTGAAGGCTTGTATACACCAGTCACAGTATTTGCAAGAATGTTTGCTAGTGCTTTAATTGCCTACAAAAAGTAGTTCCTGGTGTAACAGTACCTCAATACCTACTTGTTTTACACAGCTACCAATCTCACACTAAAGAATCAATGAATCCCTTTCAAAAAATAAGAAATAGAAATAGAAACCTCTCCTCCACTCTTCTCGCCTGATTTCGGAAGCTAAGCAGGTTCAGCCCTGGTTAGTACTTGGATGGGACACCACCAGGGAATACCAGGAGCTGTAGGCGCCTGGAATAGGAACTGGCAAACCACTCCAGTGTTCCTGCCAAGAAAACTCCTGGGACGTGGAGTCACGAACAGTCGGTCACGACTGTAACGACAAAAAACACACAAACAAGGGTATTTGCAACGTTCTGGAGCACCCTTTAGGTCTCTGCTGGATGGCGTTATCAAGTAAAGGGGCAAAAAACAAGAGGGCCCTTACCCTCTATGATGAGCATATAGCATCACTGGAGATTCCTGGATGGGGGTGGGTGCGTGGGCTTCATTTGATTTATCTCCAGCTGCTCATTTTTCACGTGTCCTCTCTGTCTTTATTCACCCCTCAGAACTTCCAACACATCAAAACCAGGTACGACTCCGATGGCCCGAAGAGTCCTACAAAATAACCTGGTTCCTGTCCTGGATGCACAGGTATGTTGCCCTGGGATGGTTGTTTTGAGCTGGACTATCAGCCATTAAGATCTGCCTAGATGCCCTAAGCACATCCGATCTCACCTGATTTCAAAAGCTAAGCAGGGTCGGCCCTGGTTACTACTTGGATGGGAGACCACCAGGGAATAGCAGGTGCTGTAGGCGCCTGGAGTAGGAACTGGCAAACCACTCCAGTATTCCTGCCAACAAAACTCCATGGACATGGGGTCACAAAGAGTCAGTCACAACTGTAATGACACAACACACACACACACAGCAGCCATTAAATATTTTTCTTTTTGACAAGTCTTCTTTCCCAATAATAGCACATCAGGGCTGTCGGGGACAGATCTTGCCCAGGTATCATGTTAGCAACTTGCATGATTGAACTGTTTTGCTGTGGCACTTATCCATAATAGTTCCTGGAGGAAAACCATGTCCTTGATCCTTTCCAGTCCGGGTTCAGGCCGCGTCACGGGACCGAGACGGCTCTGGTCGCGCTGCACGATGATCTGTTGAGGAGGGCTGACAGGGGCTGCTCTACCCTGCTGGTCCTTCTCGACCTGTCAGCGGCTTTTGATACCATCGACCACGGAATCCTGCTGGAGCAGCTCTCGGAGACGGGAATTGGGGGTCTGGCCTTGTGCTGGCTCCGGTCCATCCTGGAGGGCCGCACCCAGCGAGTGAGCTTGGGGGGTGAGTTGTCGGCTCCCTGGACACTCTCTTGTGGGGTGCCTCAGGGGTCGTCGCTCTCCCCAATGCTCTTTAACATCTATATGAAGCCGCTGGCTGAGATCATCCGGAGTTATGGAGTCTGCTGTCATCAGTATGCTGATGACACGCAGCTCTATCTCTCCTTTTCCACCTGTGCAGTGGAGGCCGTCGGAACCCTTGATCGTTGCTTGGCTGCGGTACTGGATTGGACCAGGACTCACAGACTCAGGCTCAACCCAGGCAAGACCAAGGTTATGTTCTTCGGGGGCTTGTCGGAGGGGTACTGTGGCCCTCTTCCCAGTCTGGGCGGGTCCGCCCTCCAGCTGGCGCAAAGAGTGAGGAATCTGGGCGTCGTCCTGGACCCGGATCTGACCCTGGAACCTCAGGTGTCAGCCGTGGTCAGGTCGGCCTTTTACCATCTAAGGCTTATCGCCCAGATTCGCCCGTACCTCAATGAGGGCTCCTTGAGGACTGTGGTACAGGCACTGGTCATGTCGAGGCTGGATTACTGCAACACTCTCTACATGGGGCTCCCCTTGAACCTTGTTCGGCGACTGCAGCGGGTCCAGAATACGGCGGCCAGGCTGGTGGTTGGTGCGCGCCGCTATGACCGCGCCACCCCTATCCTGGTTCGCCTACACTGGTTACCCGTTGCCTCCCGAATAAGGTTCAAGGTGTTGGTTTTGGTCTACAAAACCCTCCATGGCTTGGCCCCGGCTTATTTGGTGGAGCGTCTCCCCCGACAACTTGATCTGGCCCGACCCACCCGCTCTTCGGTGGCCCTTTCGCTGCGAACTGTCACCCCGAGGGAGGTCCGTAAAGCGAGCACTCGCGGACGGGCCTTCTCGGTGGTGGCACCATCTATCTGGAATAAACTCCCCAGCGAATTACGGCAGGCTCCCTCGCTGGCGGCGTTCAAGAAGAACCTTAAGACCTTTCTCTTTCGGGATGCCTATGGCGATGTTTAGGGGCTCCATCTGTCTTTCTTTTTTTTTAACCCGCCTATCTATGCTCGGAAATTGCTGTCTTAGCTACTTCGCTGTTTTTATTTGTTCTCATTTTAATGCTGTGAACCGCTCTGAGTCCCCTTTGTGGGAATAGGGCGGTATACAAGTGTGAATAATAAATAAATAAATAAATAATATTTCACCTTCCAAACACCTTAAGATGGTCTAGAACAGTGGTTCTCAACCTGTGGGTGCCCAGATGCTCCTGGACTGCAACTCCCAGAAGCCCCCACCACTTGCTGTGCTGGAAGGGATTTCTGGGAGTTGCAGTTCAGGAACATCTAGGGACCCACAGGTGGAGAACCACTGGTCTGGAAGTTGAGTCAAGGCACCTGGACTTCTTTTCTTGAGAGACTGAAACATTACACTCACTGTTTGTATAACACAAGGTTATAAGTGGTTATAAACACAAAGTCTATGTGATCATGTACGGTAGATTCATATAAAAGACACCTAGTAGGTAGTCCCTCATTCAGGGAAAGCTTGCCTGAAGAGAAAGGTCTTTGCCTGTTTCTGGAAAGACAACAGAGATGGGGCAGTCCTCAACTCTGGTGGGAGGGAGTTCTAGAGTCTGGGTGCAGCAAAACAACAACAAACAACAAATGTTGTAGGCCTGAGAGGTACTTCATCTGGTCCAGCCCCTGCAGAAGTGGGAAGCCCACAGCTAAAACAGCATCCTTGATGCAACCGTTGCTTAGAAACCTTTAGGAAGGAAAGGCTACCCCCTTCCAAAGAAGTTCCCTATATCCCACTTAGGCATGAGATGCTTTCTGCCCACGAATGGCCCATCCTCAAAAGGAGGTGCTGGCTTACAAAATGGGGCAGCCTGGTTCCAAGCTCAAGGTGCTCCTCCATGTCCTAAACCAGCTCCCGTTGATTTGGGCACTCCAAGAAGAAAAGTTCAGGATGCTTCTTCTTGGTGGTAAATGGGGATGCCTTAAACAAGTGAAAATGTGCAGCCATAAATGAAACACCCAAGTCTTCCTGAGAAACCAGAATCGTTAGTCTGCCCATTGGCACAACGGGTGGCAAGATTCTGGCAGTCCAGAGTTGCCAGCTGGACACTAGCCACTGACCATCTCTTATTTCTGGCTTATCTTGCATGACGTTGCAGGCATGTGGCCTCGTAGAGTCAGTCCTTTTCGGACCAGCTGGAAGTTTGCTGAGCCAAGAGCTATGTAAGTTTCTTTTTTCTAAACTTTCTGTTAAGAAATGAATATTGATGGTTGTATCCATTCTGTACCTCTTGATGTGTATTTCTAGAACCTTGTAAAAGCCACCGTTCTATATACACCTATCTGGGGAGTATATGCGGCTGGCCATATTAGGATTTCTTAAACAGACATGCATAAGATTAACAATAAACATCCTGGGGTACACTGAAAGCTTGTTCTTTCTTGTTCTTTCCTTCCTTCTTTCTTTCTTTAACACAAGCTTGCTTTTGATCCAGCAATGCACTAGATTTATGTTTATGAAGATTCTTAGTCATCCAGCTGAGTTTATCTGGAAGTTGAGTCATGGCAACTGGACTTCTTTTTCTTGAGAAATAGAAACTTTTCGCTGCTCATCCAAACAGCTTCGTCATTCTGAAGAAAGCTAGTCGCTAGTCCTCCATCTTATAGTCAGCTTTGACCTCTTGTCCCCCTGGTCTGAATTAGGCACATAAGATGGACAATGGCCTGAATAGGCTCATTACATAGACAAACAGTATCAATAGCCTTAAGGTGAACAATGGCCTAAGGTGCTGAAAGCCATAAAGTATGGGTTGTTAGTAGAGATGGGCACAAAATGAATTTTTTTCATTTAGTTGTTCATTATTCAGTTTGTTACATAACAAAACGAATAACAACCCTAGGGGCAATTTTAACACGAAACGAAACGAAACGAGAAAAATTGGTTCGGTTCGGTTCGGTTCGGTTCGTTAATGACAGGGTGGAGATGTCTCCTACCTGGTGCTGGTCTGGAGGTCCGGTCTTCCTGGCTTCTGGGACGGCGACCGGGGGGCGGGGGAGCCGACGGCAGCTGCGCTACAGCTGTAGTGCGGCCATGTGGTCAGCACAGTAAAAAAAAAAATGGAGCACCGACCAGGCCCCAAGGGTGGCCTGGTTGGCACCCTAAAATAAAAAACAAAACAAAACAAAACAAACGGTGCTGGCCAGGCCCCAGGGGCCATGCAGTCGGCACTGAAAGGAAAACAAAAACAAAAAAAACCAAGCCCCGCACTACAGCTGAAGTGCGGGGCTGGAACCCAGAAGTAGGGGGAACCCTGCTGCCGCAGCGCCCGCTTCCAGCTTCCCCACACAGGAAGCCCAAACCCAGCAGCAAGGGGCCGCCGTCACCACCGCCGCCACCGAAGCCGCCCTGGCCGCCCTGCTGCCTTCGCAGCCCGAGCCAATAACAGCTGAGGTGGCCGGTTGGTGATGGCGAAGCCTTCGGCACGCAGGCTGCCACTGTGGCCACTGCCACTGGTGGTGGCGGAGGTGTTGGTGGAGGTGGCCATGGGGCCACCTAAGCACGCTTTCTCGTTGCCGCTGGCTCCAGCCTCCCCGACGATGCCGCCGCCCGCGAAGCGAAATCCTGAGTCCACCCCTTGCCGATGGTGCTCCTGCCTGGATGCCCGCGTTGCAGTAGGGGTGGCTTGGGTCCTTCCCGGTGGGGGAGACTGTATGGGGAAGTGAGGAGGAGGGATTCCCCCCCCCCAGGCTGATGTGGCGCAGGGGCAGGTGGGGGAGCAGAAGGTGTTCTCTCCTGGCGGGCAGCCTAAACTAAACTAATAATAATAATTAAAAAAACCAGTACTGACCAGGCCCCAGGGGCGGCACAGTCAGCGCTGAAAGGAAAAAACCAAAAACAAACAAAAAGTCCCACGCTACAGCTGTAGTGCGGGGCCTGAACCCGGAAGTGGGGAAAAATCTAAATTAATCTAAAAATAAAAATAAATAAAAAGGGGGAGAGCACCAACTGGGCCCCAAGGGTGGCCTGGTCAGCACCCTAAAATAAAAATAATAATAATGGGGAAAAACCCAGCGCCGACTGAGCCCCAGGGGCTGCAGGATGGGTGCTGGGGCAAAACGGGTAAAAATGAATAAAGAATTAATGAACCAATGAAACGAATTTTTCCCAAAAAAAGCATTAAAAACAAAACAAAATGAACCAAAGCCTTAAACGAAATGAAATGAAACACAATTTTTTCAGTTTGTGCCCATCTCTAGTTGTTAGCTATGGCCTTGGTGGTGAAGGCTATTTGATTTGCCTGGGTACTTTGGAAAGTACAGCCTGATAAGTAGCAGATAGACTATGCCGGAGCCCACCACCTCTGTTGAGAGAGGGGGTTTCAATGCTCACATGAATGGCTTCCCTGACTCCTCTCCCAAACCACCTCTCTTCTCTGTCTAATATGTGTATATCCTCATCTTTGAAAGAGTGGCCTTTTTCCTTCAAATGGTGGTATACTGCTGATTCTGGTCCTGAGCTGTTACTCCTCCTACGTTGGGCCATCCTTCTGTTTAATGGCTGTTTGGTTTCTCCAATGTAGAGGTCTGAACACTCCTCACTGCATTGGACCGCATATACTATATTGTTCCTTTTTTGTTTTGGTATCGGGTCGTTTGCATGGACGAGTCTCTACCTTAGTGCAGAGCTGTTTGGATGAGCAGCGAAGCATTTCTATCTCTCAAGAAAAAGAAGTCCAGTTGCCATGACTCAACTTCCAGATAATGCACTAGATTGTGTTCTAGGGCATGAGTGATCTTTTTAGAATTCCTATTTGATGGTATTAGCCATCTAGAAGGAGAACTCCTTATTATGCACACATTTCTGTTCAGATTTAATTGAAGGCAAGGCACCTTACGTTCCTGATTTTACACTGAACTGCTATATCTCATTCATAGCTCCCAGAGTTATGAAATGGGTTCTAAACTTTTTATATGCCAGGTATTTATTCAAAACACTTTAAACATCTTTCGAGGTAAATTAGAAAAACAAACCTATCTTGTTCTCACTCCAGAAGCTCAGGGTACATCAGAAGACTCTAAACGGTACTTATAATGAAACCAAATGCTGTATTAGGAAGCAGCAGATTTTTCTGTAGACAAATGACATGAACAACTTTGCAGCTTTTCCTAAACGCCAGGAAACAGCTGGAAAAACGGCCCACCAGAAAGTCATCCTGAAGTTCTAACCCACTGCTGTCAAACCTCTACTCTTTAGGTATCGTAGAACAAACACTAATTTGGTGTCAGGTTAAACAGAAGGTTCGTTTCCCTTTAGTTACAGGTAGACATGGGCACGACCAGAAAAAATGACGTTTCGAGTTTTCGTTTGTCGGAACGAGTCCGTTTTGGGTCATTTCCGTTTGTCGCGAAATTTTTCAAAAATTTGTCGTTTCATTTGTCATTTGTCGTTTGTCATTTCCACCGCGATTTAGCGCGATTTGACTTCCCAGAGCATAGGGGCGTCCCGCAATCAGGGCCGGTGCTAGGTGTTTTTGCGCCCTAGGCGGTGGGTGGGGTGGGGGTGAGTGGTGGTGGGGAGGTGTGGGCGGGCGGTGGTGGTGGGGCCATGGGCGGGCGGCGGCCGCGGGCGGGCGAGTGGGTGGGCGGCGGCGTGGGCCGCAGGCGGGTGGCAGCACGGGCGGACGGGCGAGTGGGCAGTTAGGATATCACTTAGGATAGAGGTTCTGTTCTTGGCTTGCACCCCAAATGTGTGTGTGCAAGCAAATTGAAGTTGGGAAAATAGAAAATAAATGGTAGTATATCACACCTCCCACTCCCAGTCGAATCTCCCCCTTTATCCAATATCAGAAAAAAATCCTCATAAACTGCCAGAGAAGAAATAAAGAAGAAACTGCTATTCCCTTCAGCAGACAAAGCTGCAGGGAATCAAAGAAATTATTTTCTAAATTCAATTCCCTCCCTGCCTGCCTAACTGAAATCCTAAAGCCTCCAGCCTCCCTCCTCAATCTCAATCGGATCACACCAGCACCAGCAGCCAGCCCTCCTCCCTCAACCACATCCATACACCCGACTGCGATTTCTGGAAGGTGCCTCGGCTTTTTATGCCCTCCGAGACATCCAGAAGTGTCAGTCAAAAACCTGGCGATGCCATTGGTGGAATGGTTCAAAAAAATTGCATGGTCCCATCCCATGCCCAGCCCAAATGGGCAGGTCTAAAAAAATAAAAAATAAAATAAAATAAAATAAAATCAATACGACGTTTTATTGCTATAAAAAAACCACTGCTGCTACTATTAAAATTCAGGCATTTAAAATAAATAAATTTCACATGTTTCTGTGGTGATTTGGTGTGTTTTTTGACCACGATTTCAAAAGAAAAATTGCGATCGCCATTTTGGATCCCCCCCCCACCGCATGGCATGGCAAGATGACGAGGATGACCCCCCCAGCCTGGTGCAAGCAGCCCAGGACAGGAGAAGAGGGGGGGAAGGCCGGGGACCCCCCAGAAACCACCCCTCTGGTAGGTGGCAAAGCCTCAGGCAGGCATATTTTCGCCTGCTTTTTTGGCCGGGAGTCGGGGTTTTTAAAAAAAACTTTTAAAAACTTTTTCTGTGCTTCGCATTGCACGATCGCCGCGATGCCACAAACGGAAACGAAAAACCCGACCAAATTTTTCTTTTTTCGGTTCGAGTTCGAGTTCTGACGGCTTAATTATCGTTACTGTTTCCGTTATGTAACGGAAACGATAACCGAAAACGGAAACGACAATTTCGCCGAGTCGTGCCCATGTCTAGTTGCAGGAGATACCTAGCTTATATTGTAGTTTGTGCATGCATTTACCAATTTGCTGATTCTACTTTTCTTTCTTTCTTTCTTTCTTTCTTTCTTTCTTTCTTTCTTTCTTTCTTTCTTTCTTTCTTTCTTTCTTTCTCTCTCTCTCTCTCTCTCTCTCTCTCTCTCTCTCTCTCTCTCTCTCTCTCTCTCTCTCCCCCCCGGGGTAATTGTTTGCAGTTGACTTCTCACCTCTGGGGCTCCAGTACTCTGTTAAGAGCACAGAGATGAAGGAAGATGTTCTGATCTTTGAGCTGAGGGTAAGTCTTACAACCTTGAATTTGCATCTTTTGTGCCAGAGAAGCACAGAGGACGACCCTCCCCACCTCATCATGGTCGCAGAACAACCCTTTCTGGGGTGCCTCCCAGGAGCCAAAGGGGTGCTGATGGAACAGACAGACTTGCTTTCTTAGGGTCTGCTGGACGTGAGCATGGCCAGGCAGAAGGATATCTGGGCCCACTCCTTTTCTCTTCCCCTACACTTTTTATTTATTTATTTATTTATTTATTTATTTATTTATTTATTTATTGAACTTGTATCCCGCCCATCTTCCCGGGAGGGAACCCTGGGCAGCTTACAATAAAAACATAAAACAAAATAACAGGACGGAACAGTAGAAAACAACAGAGGTGGCGTAGAACAAGCAGGGATGGCGACGGGCAGAGAGGGGGGGAATTAGATGGAAAGGTTGCCAAACGCCTCCCTAAACAGGTGGGTCTTTAGGGCCTTTTTAAAGGCGGGCAGGGACTCTGCTAGGCGCAGCTCACTGGGGAGATGCTTCCAGAGGCATCCGCGCCTCTCTGGGTGTGGCCACCCTCAGTGAGCGCGCCTGCGCCAGTCTCATGGGTCTGGCCCCAGTTGATCTCTGAGAGATACGCTCCACCAGATACTCTGGTCCCAGGCCGTGGAGGGCTTTGAAAGTCAAAACCAGGACCTTGAACCTAATCCGGAAGACAACGGGTAGCCAGTGCAAGAGAGCCAGGATTGGGGTGATGTGCTCGAATCTACGAGCACCCACCAGCAGCCTGGCTGCCGCATTCTGCACCCGCTGTAACCTCCGGACCAGGGTCAAGGGCAACCCCACGTAGAGGGCATTGCAGTAGTCGATCCTCGATATCACCAGGGCATGCACAACTGTCCTCAGGGAGGACTCAGCGAGGTACTGTCGGATCCCATCAACTTGTTGAGCAAATGATACCCCCCCATGAAAATGTCTCACTTTAAAATTAGGCCAATACAGAGCCAGTGGGTTATCTTTATATTGCTCATCTCCAGCTTAAATGCTACAGAAGAAGATAAAACATCCTGTGGCGCAGTGGTTAAATGCCTGCCCTGCAGGTAAAACTGTGATCACAACCTGGAGTTCAATCCCAGGTAGGAGGCTCAGGGTTGACTCAGCCTTCCATCCTTCCAAGGTCGGTAAAATGAGTCCCTAGCTTGCTGGGGGGGGGGCAATGTGTAGCCTGCACACTGTAATTAAACTGTAAACCACCCAGAGACTACTTGAAGTGGTATGGGGCGGTATAGAAGCAGAACACTTTGCTTTCATAGAAGAATAGCATTGGAGGGGCCACTGAGTCCAATCCTTTGCCCATGGCACAGGGCAAACCTTGCTAGTCCTGCTTTTAAGGCTGGAAAGTTTTCTTCTACTCTCTTCACCATCTTGGACGTGCCAAAATGAGCACTAACAAGCCCTTTTTGTTGACTCCAAGACAATTTTCTGAACACTGTTTTCCTGGGATGCTGGGTGGCTTAGACCAGCCATTCTCAACCTTTTTTTTTGTCATGGCCATGACCACAATTTGAAACAAATATAGGCCAAATTAGGCTGGTACAAGTCACACTGCAGACCTTATAAGCTGGTATGTGATGAATTGTTTCCCATTTGTGACCCCCATTCAGTTGTACCAGGGATTCCGGGGGGGGGGGGATTTGGCCTCTGTTGGGAATAGTCGGCTTGGACCATCAAAAGTGGCAAGATGTGTCTGCGCCGCCGCGCCCCCCCCCCCCCTTGCAGGAGAGTTCAACCAGGCTCTGGGAACAGAGATGCCCTTTTCCTGTTTCTGTGCTTTGTCACATTCCTTTTCATAAACAAGATCCTCCGGAGATTATGGTAACTCTACTAGTCAACAGCATCAGCAGGACTTCGAGGAGTAGAGGTGTCTACCTGGGAGGAAGCAGATTCTGGAAATGTAGGGTAGACGATTGAGAAAGAGAGAGCGAGAGTAGGGGGCTTTTCTGAGTTTCCTCTGAGGGAAACAGAGTCCAATAGTTATTGAAAGAAGCTCACTGGTTGGGGTGATTGAGTGTTTAAGACACAAGCCATCTTCTTCTTCTTCTGGCTCACAGACTGGTGAAGATGCAAAAGTAGACTTGGAAGAAGCAGCAGGAGGAGAACAAGAAGCAACACGTGACTTCTTGGAGGCTCTTCCTCAAATGTTGAGTAAAACTGTGGCCGACATCGCCTTTACAGCAATGCAGATGGACTACCTCTTTGCACCATTCTTGCATACTCTCAAGCCCCTCACTGTCGACAAAAGCCATGCGTATGTGAGTGATCCTCTCCGTTCACGTTATACTTGGCCCTGTCTTTGAGGCAAACTGCCTAGATGCACTAAGCACATCCGATCTTGCCTGATTTCAGAAGCTAAGCCGGGTCGGCCCTGGTTAGTACTTGGATGGGAGACCACCAGGGAATACCAGGTGCTGTAGGCGCCTGGAGTAGGAACTGGCAAACCACTTCAGTATTCCTGCCAAGAAAACTCCATGGACGTGGAGTCATGAAGGGTTGGTCATGACTGTAATGACACAACACAGAGAGAGAGAGTTTGAAAGGGGCTTCACAGCAGTAAAGGTTTTCCTTTTTTGGAAGACAAAACCAAACCTACTTTCTCTTCAAGGATTGTCTACCGGACAGTGTTCTGGAGGACAGGAGTGCTTGCCTTCATCAGCTTTACCAATCCAGAAAGCAGATTTTAAAACATAGCTGCTTTAAAATATGTCTTAAGCCTGTTAGGATTTTAGGGTGCACAGTTAGCTTTGTAAAGTGTGTGTGTGTGCATTTGTGCATGTGAGAGAAATTGATATGCATTGACAAAGTCATAATTTTCTACTAGAAATCAGAAAAAATGTTCCAGATGCAAATGGACAGAATTTTGCCCATGTACCTTGCCCAAACCCACTAATGGGGAGGGGCCCCTGCCAAGGGAAAATGGGCTGCTGAGTGATGCAGGTTCCCCTGAAGCCCAGACTTACAGCTAAAGTGTGATGGTGGGGAAGCAAGGGGACCAGACTGGGAAGGTGAGATCAAACCAGGCCTCTGAGGGGCTCAGCTTTTCAGTTAATGCTCCCTTATTTATCTCTTCCTCCAAGGGATCCCAGGTGTTGGAAAATGTGCAGCCTCTGCTTCCAATAAACGTTTCCTATGAGGTGAGCTTGTTTCATAGATAGTGCTGGGGTTCTAAGCATCAGTTCTTTTCCCCTGTAGTTTCCAGACTCAGGACACAATCCTGCTTATTCCCCAACGGGGAATATATATATATATACCGTCTGCTTCCCAAAGGGAACTCAAGGTGGTGTACATAAATATTCATTGGTTCACCAGGTTATAATCCACCCCCACCCCCAGGAACCTAGAGACATCAACATTGCAGATAAACTTCCCCTAATTCTCCTTCACAATTGGGTTTTGGATGTCTGAGTTATACAGCCACAAACAGGGCTCCCAGATAAAGTTTTCCTGGGGAATCTAGAGACATCCACATTGCAGAGAAACTTCCCCTGACTCTCGTCTGCAATCCTTCTAAGTTTCGTGAATAGAGATGGGCACGACTTGGAAAAAAATTTTTTCGAGTTGTCGTTAGTCGGGCCGGTCCCGTTTCGGGTCGTCTCCGTTTTTCGCGAAAATTCGCAAAAATTAGTCGGTTCGTTTTTTCGTTTCCGTTTCTGTCGCGATTTCGCGCATTTTGACGTCCGACCGAGACTTGCGGCTTGCGGGCGCAGCGCCGGCGGCAGTGGCGCGGGGGTACATGTGTGGGCGGCGGCAGCGGCAGCGGCAGGGGGAGTGGCTAGCGCGCGGGCGGGCGTGTGGGCGGGCGGGCGGGCGGGCGGGCACGCGCGCGGGCGGGTGGGCGCGTGGGCGGGTGGGCGCGGGTCCCGCAAATGAGCAGGCGAAATACAGTTTAAACCTGCCTGGGTGATGGACTTGCTGCTGCACAACAAGGCTAGTGCATCCTAAGCAAACAAAGTGGGGCAGAAACAAATTTGCATTTCTTTTTTTCTCTTGGTCTGCTGTGCTGCTGAATCTGCTGATGCTGAACCAGCCAGCCACCCTACTTGGTCTGGCTGACGTGCCTGTTTGTTGTACTTTTTTGTTGTTTGGTTTTGAATCCATCCCATCTCCCCTCCACCTCTCTCAGAGGCAGCAGAGCAGCAGAGCAGCAGAGAGGAAGGAGCTGGTCAGAGGAGCACACAGCCAAAGGGCAGAGCTAACTTCTTCTTTTTGCAGGAGCAAGGGGCGGAGTTTTAGCTTTAAATAGCTGCTACCAGCAGTCTCTCAGTCCTTTTCTGGCAGAGCAGCAGAGAGGAAGGAGCTGGTCAGAGGAGCACACGGCCAAAGGGCAGAGCTAACTTCTTCTTTTTGCAGGAGCAAGGGGCGGAGTTTTAGCTTTAAATAGCTGCTACCAGCAGTCTCTCAGTCCTTTTCTGGCAGAGCAGCAGAGAGGAAGGAGCTGGTCAGAGGAGCACACGGCCAAAGGGCAGAGCTAACTTCTTCTTTTTGCAGGAGCAAGGGGCGGAGTTTTAGCTTTAAATAGCTGCTACCAGCAGTCTCTCAGTCCTTTTCTGGCAGAGCAGCAGAGAGGAAGGAGCTGGTCAGAGGAGCACACGGCCAAAGGGCAGAGCTAACTTCTTCTTTTTGCAGGAGCAAGGGGCGGAGTTTTAGCTTTAAATAGCTGCTACCAGCAGTCTCTCAGTCCTTTTCTGGCAGAGCAGCAGAGAGGAAGGAGCTGGTCAGAGGAGCACACGGCCAAAGGGCAGAGCTAACTTCTTCTTTTTGCAGGAGCAAGGGGCGGAGTTTTAGCTTTAAATAGCTGCTACCAGCAGTCTCTCAGTCCTTTTCTGGCAGAGCAGCAGAGAGGAAGGAGCTGGTCAGAGGAGCACACGGCCAAAGGGCAGAGCTAACTTCTTCTTTTTGCAGGAGCAAGGGGCGGAGTTTTAGCTTTAAATAGCTGCTACCAGCAGTCTCTCAGTCCTTTTCTGGCAGAGCAGCAGAGAGGAAGGAGCTGGTCAGAGGAGCACACGGCCAAAGGGCAGAGCTAACTTCTTCTTTTTGCAGGAGCAAGGGGCGGAGTTTTAGCTTTAAATAGCTGCTACCAGCAGTCTCTCAGTCCTTTTCTGGCAGAGCAGCAGAGAGGAAGGAGCTGGTCAGAGGAGCACACGGCCAAAGGGCAGAGCTAACTTCTTCTTTTTGCAGGAGCAAGGGGCGGAGTTTTAGCTTTAAATAGCTGCTACCAGCAGTCTCTCAGTCCTTTTCTGGCAGAGCAGCAGAGAGGAAGGAGCTGGTCAGAGGAGCACACGGCCAAAGGGCAGAGCTAACTTCTTCTTTTTGCAGGAGCAAGGGGCGGAGTTTTAGCTTTAAATAGCTGCTACCAGCAGTCTCTCAGTCCTTTTCTGGCAGAGCAACAGAGAGGAAGGAGCTGGTCAGAGGAGCACACGGCCAAAGGGCAGAGCTTACTTCTTCTTTTTGCAGGAGCAAGGGGTGGAGTTTTAGCTTTAAATAGCTGCTACCAGCAGCATGCGCCTTACGGCGCGTGCAAACTAAAAAAAAAAAAAAAACTGGGTTTAATTGAGTTCCCAAGCCAAGCAACTCCTCAGGAGGTCCTACACTTCCTGACGTGTTTGCAGTTGGAGTAGAGGTGCTTTAGCGGCCCCTACACTGTTAGATTTTGACTAAACAATAAAAGAAGTAAAGAGTCTTACTAGATAAAAAAAAGTGCAAGTTTACATTTTTGAGACCTTGAATACATTTTATTGTAATAGTTAAAATGGAGTTGGAGGGAGCAGCTGTAGTTACCTGCAGTACTTGTGCTATGTTTGTTATCTTGACAGAGCGTGTGCAGAACTACATCTGCTGCAAGTGCAAGCTGGTAGCGCTATTGGAAGAGAAGGTCCAGCAGCTAGAGGCTCGCATAGTGGACCAGCAACATATTAAGGAGCTTGAGCAGTTCCTGGACAGAGCGGAAGAGACTATCCAGGTCCAAGAAGAGACAGGGCACACTTCAGAGGAGGAAGTCACTCCCCCAACTCAGGAGGTGGATGGGTGGAGGAATGTGACTCAAAGGAGTAGAAGGCCAAGGCATCGCTCAGAGAGTCTCATCTTGCACAATCAATTTGAAGCTCTTTCCCTCAGCACACCTCATGAGGCACACATAGAGGAAGAAGTGGTTCCACCGGAGGATCTCTCCCTCATCACTATTGATGAGATACAAGATCAGGTACATGTTGATGACCAGGCTGCAGGAGAGAAGCTCATTGTGCTAGGGGATTCTATCATTAGAAATACGGAGGGATGGATTTGTGAGGAGCATGATAACCGGATGGTCACTTGCCTGCCGGGTGCAAAGGTTGCAGACATCACCAGAAATATAGATAGCTTGTTAGAGAGAACTGGGAAGGAGCCAGTGATCATGGTACACGTCGGTACCAACGATGTCGGGAAGGCCAAGCGGTCAGTCTTGGAAGCCAAATTCAGGTTGCTAGGTAGAAGATTGAAGTCCCGGGCTTCCAAGGTAGCATTTTCAGAAGTGCTACCTGTTCCTCGTGCAGGTCCCGCCAGGCAGGCAGAACTCAGAAGCCTCAATGCGTGGATGAGGCGATGGTGTCGAGAGGAGGGCTTTAGATTTGTCAGGAACTGGAGAACATTTTGGGACAAGCCAAACCTGTTCAGGAGGGATGGGTTGCACTTGAATCATGATGGGACCAGATTGCTGGCACTCAACCTCAAAAAGGCAGCAGAGCAGCTTTTAAACTGATAACTGGGGGAAAGCCGACAGGAGCTGTGTGGCATCCGGTTCGGAACACCTCATCCTCGGGGAATGAGGTTGGAGAGGGTAGAGAATCACATAGAGATGACATAGCAAGTATTAACACTGGCAGAATAGCGGAATGTGACAGTTCGTCTACTGAAAATAAAAGCTGTGGGGGGAGAAGAACAAGGCAGCAGCTGTTGCGGGACCCACTGTACAAGTGCTTCTACGCCAATGCTCGAAGCCTCCGAGCAAAGATGGGAGAACTTGAACATCTGGCAGCTAGGGATAACATTGATATAATAGCCATAACAGAAACCTGGTGGAATGTGGAGAACCAGTGGGACACAGCAATCCCAGGCTATAAACTCTATAGAAGGGATAGAGAGGGGCGGGTTGGAGGAGGAGTGGCATTCTATGTCAAAGAAGGCATAAAATCCAGCAGAATGGAGATTGACAGAGGGTCTGACTCCGCCATAGAATCACTGTGGGTTAAACTACCAGGTCCAAAGAGTGATGTGATAGTTGGAGTATTCTATCGTCCACCAGATCAAAAACTTGAGGGGGACCTTGAAATGAGGAGAGAAATCATGGAGGTGGCTAAGAGGGATAGGATAGTAATCATGGGGGACTTTAATTATCCCCACATTGACTGGGCCAATGCGAGCTCTGGGCAAGAAAGAGAAACTGGGTTTCTCGACTTGCTGAATGACTGTGCCTTAGAGCAACTTGTCATGGAGCCCACCCGAGAACAGGCAACTCTAGATCTAATATTGTGTGATACTCAGGACCTCGTCAGGGATGTGAATGTCACTGAGCCTCTGGGGAACAGTGACCATGCTGCAATTACCTTTGCCATGCATGTCGGAGGAAGAGTGTCAACCAAATCAGACATAAAAACCCTTGATTTTCGAAGGGCAAACTTCCCTCAGATGAGGAAACTAGTTAGAGAGAAACTGAAGGGGAGGGTTAGAAGAATCCAATCTCTTCAGTGTGCATGGAGCCTGTTTAAAACAACAATAATAGAGGCCCAGCACAAGTGCATACCACAAAGAAAGAAGAGCTCATTTAAGTCCAAGAGGACACCGGCATGGTTAACGAGTGGAGTTAGAGAGGCTCTAAAGCACAAGGAGAGGTCCTTCTGTAAATGGAAATCCTCCCCAAATGAGGAAAATAAAAAGGAACACAAACTCTGGCAAAAGAAATGTAAAAAGATGATAAGGGAGGCAAAGAAAGACTTTGAGGAACGCATGGCTAGCAATATAAAGGGTAATAATAAAAGCTTCTTTAAATATGTTAGAAGTAGAAAACCTGCCAGAGAACCAATTGGGCCTCTGGATGGTGAGGGAGGAAAAGGGGAGGTTAAGGAGGACTTGGACATTGCAGAGAAATTGAACGAGTTCTTTGCGTCTGTCTTCACGACAGAGGACATTGAGAGGATTCCGCTGCCTGAGCCGCCCCTCTTGACTAAAGAATTAAATCAAATACATTTTAAAAGAGAGGAGGTTTTAGGACTAATTGATAAATTGAGGATTAACAAGTCACCGGGCCCAGATGGCATCCACCCAAGGGTTATTAGGGAACTGAGAAATGAAATTGCAGATCTCTTAACGGTTATATGCAACTTGTCTCTTAAAACGGCCACAGTGCCGGAGGACTGGAGGATAGCAGATGTCACACCAATTTTTAAAAAAGGAAGGCGGGGGGACCCAGGAAACTACAGGCCGGTTAGCCTTACATCTGTCCCAGGGAAGATGGTGGAAGGCCTCATCCAAGAGAAAATCTTAAAACACATAAAAGAACAAACCTTGCTGAGAGAAAATCAGCATGGCTTCTGTAAGGGTAAATCTTGTCTTACAAACCTTTTAGAATTTTTTGAAAAGGTCAACAGGCACGTGGATTTGGGTGAACCGGTGGATATAGTCTATCTGGATTTTCAAAAGGCTTTTGACACAGTCCCTCACCAAAGGCTGCTGAGAAAATTGCATAGTCAGGGGATAAGAGGGCAGGTCCTCTTATGGATTGAGAACTGGTTGAGATCCCGGAAACAAAGAGTAGGTGTCAATGGGAAATTTTCACAATGGAGAGAAGTGAAAAAGCGGTGTGCCCCAGGGCTCGGTCCTGGGACCGGTGCTTTTCAATCTGTTCATAAATGACCTGGAGACAGGGATAAACAGTGAGGTGGCCAAGTTTGCAGATGACACAAAACTTTTCCATGTGGTAAAAACCAGAGAAGATTGTGAAGAGCTCCAGAAGGATCTCTCCAAACTGGGGGAGTGGGCTGAGAAATGGCAAATGCGTTTTAATGTAACCAAATGTAAAGTAATGCATATTGGGGCAAAAAATCCAAACTTCATCTATCAACTCATGGGCTCTGAGTTATCCGTGACGGATCAGGAAAGAGATCTTGGTGTGTTGGTGGACAGCTCCATGAAGGTGTCTCCCCAATGTGTGGCAGCAGTGAAGAAGGCCAATTCCATGCTAGGGATTATCAAAAAGGGGATTGAAAATAAAACAGCCAACATTATAATGCCGTTATATAAAACAATAGTAAGGCCCCACCTGGAGTATTGTGTACAATTCTGGTCACCGCATCTCAAGAAAGACATAGTGGAACTGGAAAAGGTGCAGAAGAGAGCGACTAAAATGATTACTGGGCTGGGGCACCTCCCTTAAGAGGAAAGGCTAAAACAATTGGGCCTCTTTAGTCTGGAAAAAAGGCGCTTGAGGGGGGATATGATTGAGACATACAAAATAATGCAGGGTA
The DNA here is from genome assembly GCA_037367245.1 of Phrynocephalus guinanensis. Lineage (NCBI taxonomy): Eukaryota > Metazoa > Chordata > Lepidosauria > Squamata > Agamidae > Phrynocephalus > Phrynocephalus guinanensis. The sequence goes on from CM074737.1 coordinate 130,484,945, forward strand.
TGAGTAAAGTGGATAGAGGGAAGCTCTTCTCCCTCTCTCAAAATACCAGAACTAGGGGACATACACTCAAATTGAGTGCTGGGAGAGTAAGAACTGACAAAAGAAAATATTTTTTCACCCAGCGTGTTGTAAGTCTATGGAACTCCCTGCCACAGGATGTGGTGATGGCATCTGGCCTGGATGCCTTCAAAAGGGGATTGGACAGATTCCTAGAGGAAAAGTCCATCACGGGTTACAAACCATGATGGAGATGTGTAATCTCTAGGCTTTAAACCAGGGTACTTCAAGGGCCAGATGCAGGGGAGTGGTATCAGGAGACAGATATCTAGTCTCATGCGCTCCCAAACGCATCTGGTGGGGCCGCTGTGAGATACAGGAAGCTGGACTAGATGGGCCTTTGGCCTGATCCAGCATGGCTCTTCTTATGTTCTTATGTTCTTATGAGAAACAGACATTCCGTTCCTCCCCAAATCTGAATGAGGGGTCTACTCCTCTACTCCTCTCAAATTGGCCCCCCCATCACCAAGGTCCTTCTGCCTTCACTTCACATTCACAGTCAAAGTCACACACACTTAAAGGACAAGCAATAAAGCCAAAGCCAATGCAACCCTGCTTTTGGTCATGGTCAAAAAAAACATTAGCAGTTAGAGCCTGAGGTGGTTAAGCTACGTACCTAGCTAGTAGCTGCTACAGCCAGGAATAGTTTTGGTAGGGATGGGAATGGGATAGGGCTCTGGGTTGCTCTGGCTTAAGTTTTACAACCCACAGCCCAGCCCACTAGGCTATACAAGGAGGAGGACTATCTCTGGTCCATAAGGCCAGAGTAAGGGCGGCCACTCCGGTCAGGCCACAAGGCAGAGTATGAGAGCACCACAGCACAGAGCCAGAGTGCGGCAGGCTCATTGCCAGCTCCAGTATAAAAAGGATGGAGCTGAATGGCATGACAGGAATTTAAATGCCACTGGCCTTGGGTCACAGTGTCTTGCAGCCCAGAGGACTGAGTTGCGGAGGAGGCCAATCACCTTGAGTCTGGTCTGGCACCACACTGCCTGCGATGCACCAGATGGCACTTTCTGACAAACTCTTGGGTGGTGCTGTACGTAGTACGAACGCTGTTCAAATCAGTACCCCCCTTCCGTGTGAAACACGGCGTCTTGCAGCCCAGAGGAAAGACTGGCGGAGGAGGCCAATCACCTTGAGTTTGGTCTGGCACCACACTGCCTGCGATGCACCACTGTCCACCACATGTCACTTTTTGACTAAGTCTTGGTGTGGTGCTGTACGTACGAATGCTGTTCAAATCAGTACCTCCCTACTGTGTGAAACACGGTGTCTTGCAGCCCAGAGGAAAGACTGGAGGAGGAGGCCAATCACCTTGAGTTTGGTCTGGCACCACACTGCCTGCGATGCACCACCGTCCACCACATGTCACTTTTTGACTAAGTCTTGGCGGTGCTGTATCAGGGACCCCCTTCCATGTGAAACACGGTGTCTTGCAGCCCAGAGGAAAGACTGGAGGAGGAGGCCAATCACCTTGAGTTTGGTCTGGCACCACACTGGCTGCAAAAAGGACAGCAAGCCACATTCTGAGTCTGACTCTTCCTCCCCAAGTCCCCAGCTGTGTGCTGGTAGACTTGCTACCTGCCGGCCCGGTAGTCTACTACCATGCCCTTTGTGAATCACAGTTGGTTCCCACACAACTCCAAGAGCCAAGCCTGCAACTTTGCAATAAACTAATGGAGGGCTGGCACCCAAGTCCTCTTATCTTCGTTGTGAGGCACAGTGTCTTGCACCCCAGGGGAAAGAGTGGCGGAGGCCACAAGCTGGAGTAATTGAATGCTGGGCCAGCAATCCACGACCATGGCCTTCGTTGTGAATCCCAGCTCCTACAACTGCAACAGCCAAGCCTGGATGGAACTGTCAGAGAAACTACTGGAGTGCTGGCACCCAAGTACTCTTCCCTTCTTAGTGAGGCACAGTGTTTTGCATCCCAGAGGAAAGAGTGGCGGAGGCCACAAGCTGGAGTAATTGAATGCTGGGCCAGCAATCCCGACCACGACCATGGCCTTCGTTGTGAATCCCAGCTCCTACAACTCCAACAGCCAAGCCTGGATGGAACTGTCAGAGAAACTACTGGAGTGCTGGCACCCAACTACTCTTCCCTTCTTAGTGAGCCACAGTGTTTTGCATCCAAGAGGAAAGAGTGGCTGGAGGAGCCCACATAGCCTGAGTCTGAGGCCACAGGGCCTCCGTAGGGGAGGAACATTGCCAGGAAGAAGCTCCTGCTCCCCAACGTAGCAGAATGGCCTGAGGAGGACGCCAGGAAATTGCCCTTCTTCGTGAGCCACAGTTGGCAGCCCAGTGGAAAAGCAGAGTCCACATGGTGTCTGACTCTGAGGCCTGAGACCACTCTGACAAAAGGACTGCAAGCCAGAGGGTCTTCCTACACAGCTGTGTGCTGCTTTCCCCGGCCATAAACTCCTAGCAGGCCAGCACAGCCATGTTCCCTTCTCAGTGAGACATAGCTTTGCACTCCACGGAAGACAGTAGGCCTGAGAAACACAGGCTCACTGTCTGTGTGAGTCAGAGTACCCACAAAGAACCAAGCCTGGAGTGGAGGCTTCCTTGCTCCCTCCCTTCACAGAGAGCCACAGTCAGTGCATTGCATCCCAGTGGCATGCCCTTCGTAGTGAATCACATTCCCCACAACTCTAAGAGCCAAGCCTTGAACTTTCTGATAAACTGTCCTATTTGTAACGGTGACAGAGGGCCACCAGCACGGCAGTAAGTTGCCCTTCTTTGTGAGCCACAGTGTATGGCAATGGCAGCCCACTGAAGACTAATTGGCGGTCCGGAGGCTGACAACACTCCCACACTGCGGCACTCCTTCCTGCAGAGTCCTGTCACTGTCCCAGGCAGAGTCCAAGGGTGCTTTCACATGAGTTCTGCCTAATCACGGGCCCACCCCACGGCTGTTTTCTAGCACACAAGCACAATTCCCTTCTCTGTGAGGCACAGTGTGTGCAAACAAATAGTTGTTGAGTGAATGCACTGTTACAGTTGGTCTTCAAGAGGTTTTCCGCCAAGAAGAGGGCACAGCCGTGGTTGCTGCATGGGCAAGTTGAGGGCAGTGGCGACAGGGCTGAACTTGAAGCACTAACTGGACCATGATGTTAGGGTGAAGGAGAAGCGGCTGGAAGGCCTCCTCTAAGCCGGAAGTGGGGGGAGCCTGACAGGCAGGCAGGGAGAAGACACAGAGCTAGAGTGGGTCTGAGTCTTTGACCACACAGGCTTCCAAAAGGACAGCAAGCCAAGCTTTCTGACTTTCTTTCCCAGCTGTGTGCTGGTAGACTGCTCCTAACTGCCGTGCCGGCATTCCATCTCCATGCCCTTCGTAGTGAATCACAGCAGTTCCACAACTCCAAGAGCCAAGCCTGGAACTTCCTCCTGAAAGACTCTTCTATTTCTAAGAAACAAACGATTATTGAGCTGAACTGTGGTACGCGCAAGTACATTCCACTCCAGCCCTTCTTAGTGAGACACAGTGTGGTGCAGCCCAGAGGACAGAGTAGCGGAGGCCTAAACATCCCCCTTAACCCTAACCCTAAGCCAACCACCAGCTGTTCCTGAAGAGTGTTCCCATAACTCAATCATCATCATCAATCACAACCTAGATTTGCAACCAGTAACTTTTCTGGTCCGGCAGCCTTTGTTCCGGGGTTAGGGCAGAAATGATTATAAAATGTTTAAGCACCAAGTGTGCGCACAATGAGTCACACAGCACAGCACCAAGATCCACACAGGGGACTTTCGGCCAGGAGTACGCACACACAACAAGGACATTTCCCTTCTTTGTGAGGCACGGCTGGCAGCCCAGTAGAAAGAGTGGCGGAGGAGACAGAGCCAGGTCTGTGTAAATTACAGACTCACACAGTCAGTGTGGGACAGAGTATCCACCAAGAACCAAACATGGAGGCTTCCTTGGCAGGCAGAGTTTCTCTCGCCACCCCAGGAGACCGGGTTTTGGCAACCAAGAAGACAGAGTGGAAGCAGGAGAACTGGGTGGGTCTATTTAAGGCTGTAAGGAGGGGAGCTTGCCCCCTGATACTCAGTCTTTGAGGTAGGTTGTTGTAAAGTGCTTCCTCACCACTTTGTGTGTGAGAAAATACAGGTAGGCAGGCAGGCAGGCAGGCAGGCAGGCAGGCTCGTAGGGCCAAGGGAATGGTGTGAAGCACCAAGGAAGGCAGGTATTAGGGTCTCTCTCAGACCAGCCATGGCAAAAGGAGAAACATTGGGCCAATACAGACAGACCCTTTCCAATGACACTTTGAGTGGCCCTGCCTGGTTTGGAGACAGGCCAGGGCAAGAAAAATTGGGCCACTAATAGTACCCTTCAATTGTGTGTGTGAGAGAATACAGGCAGGCAGGCAGGCAGGCTCGTAGGGCCAAGGGAATGGTGTGAAGCACCAAGGAAGGCAGGTATTAGGGTCTCTCTCACACCAGCCATGGCAAAAGGAGAAACATTGGGCCAATACAGACAGACCCTTTCCAATGACACTTTGAGTGGCCCTGCCTGGTTTGGAGACAGGCCAGGGCAAGAAAAATTGGGCCACTAATAGTACCCTTCAATTGTGTGTGTGAGAGAATACAGGTAGGCAGGCAGGCAGTTCTGCAGGCATTAGGCACTGGAGTCGGCAGGTAGTCACAGGGCCAGGCAGGCAGGCAGGCAGGCAGGCAGGCAGGCAGGCAGGCTCGTAGGGCCAAGGGGAGGCAGGCAGGCTTGCAGGCGGGCATGGAGGATTGCAGGCAGGAGGTTAGGTTACAGGCAGCAACTTAGTTCTTGGAGTGTTGGGGTAATCCCAAGGTGGAAAGGTTGAAGCGGATGAAAGTCAACCTTTCCACCGTCTCCGGGTCCAGGCGACAGCGGCACGGCCTCAGGACATCTCCCATGTGGGAGAAGACACGCTCACTCTGGACACTGGTGGGTGGGATAGACAAGAGGTCCAACGCCAGAGTTGAAAGAGCGGGCCAGAGGTCTGCCTTTCTGGCCCAGTAGTGCAGTGGGTCCGAGCTGAGGGGTTGGAGGGGCTCGGCCATGTACTCCTTCACCATGGTCTGAGCGGGGTCTGCTACTTCTTCCTCCCTTGCCTCCACTGAGGAGGAAACTGCCATGGCTAGGGCAGAGGCCAGGTAGTTGGCTGCTGGAACGGAACCTGGTCTCTGGGTGAACGCTCCTGGAGTACAGAGGGATGTGGATCCTTGCGAGGACTCCTCCTCAGCATCGCTCTGGCTTCCGTGCGCCCTCTGAAACGCCTGGCCCTCATCGGAGACAGCCCTGACTTGACGGCATAGCTCCGTCTTCCAGGATTTCAGTTCGGCAGTGCTGGCCACCAGGGAACCCTTGACGCGAGGGTCGCACAGGCAGGCCATCTGGTACACCTTTTCCCTTCTGAGTGGCCCAAGGTGGGTATCCACGCCGGTCAACAGCCTGTCTGCCAATGCCCTGCTCTTAGGGAGAAGATTGCCTTCTTCCCGGGTACTGGTCTCTAGGCGTTGGCGAAGGGCATTGACCAGGGGGGGAGAACATGGCCCAGGCTGGCGTTGTAGCTGCTGAGGACGTGGGTGGTCTCCTCAAAAGGCTGCAGGATACCCGCCATCTGGGAGAGGGCGAGCCACTCGGTAGCACCAAGGTCCAATTCCCTCCCCTCATGCAGGACTGGGGTGGTTGACATGATGTATTCCACCACTTCCTTCTGCTCCACCAGACGCTTGACCATTTCGTGGGTGGAGTTCCACCGGGTGGTCACGTCCTGGATCAGGACGTGCTCCGGTCGGCCCGTCTCCGCCTGCCTCTCACGCATCATCCTGGCTGCCTTGACACTGCGAGCGAAGTGCCCCACGATCTTCCGGCACTTGTCCAGCAAGGCCCTGGTCTCCGTGGTCCCCTCACTCCAGGAGTCCTTTGGTGCACCCAGGCCAATGGCATCGCCCACCACTAGATGCAGTTTGTGTGCTGCGCACACGATGCCCTGGAACCCTGCCCCAAGAACCGCGTTGGTCATGTTACGGCCCGCGTCTGTAACCATGACTCCACGATTGACCTGTCCCTCTGTCCCCAATCCCCACTCTCGCATTGCTGTCTTGAGAACGTCAGCAATGTTGATCCCTGTGGCGTTGTCCTCCATGCTTTGTGCCTGGAGAAGCACCACCCTATACCCTCTTGGGGTGCTGCCTTGTGCCTCCCCCTGCAGCTGCTCATGGGCTGACCGGGGCTCCAGGACCTCCTTGGGTTGCCACCAATGAGCCGTCAGTGAGAGGTATCCGTGGTGCCCACCGGTCCAGAGGTCGGAAGTGAAGTGGATCTTCCTCCCTCTGGCCGCCTGCAGCAGGGCCCGGATCCTGTCCCTGACAGACTCATAAAGGGAGGGAAGCACCCGCCTGCTGAAGGTACGCCGGGATGGAGTCTCGTACCATGGTGCCACGTGCTTCATCAGGTGCCTGAAGCCTGATGACTCCACAAAGGAGAGGGGCAACCCCGTTCATGGCCACCATTTCACCCACCACTCGAGTGGTGGTCTCCTGTGCTTTGGCCCTATTTTGAGGGCTGACAAAAGTCCCACCCAACAGCCCCACTTCTTGCAGAGTGGCCTGCCTCTTCCCACTCTCACTAGCGGAGCTGTGTTTTTCTTTCTCTATCTCTAACCCTTCTTCCCCTCTCTTCCTCCCTGAAGAGCAAGGGCCTGACAGGGTTCCAGGCAGAGTCCCAGGGTGCTTCCTCATCAGATGGCTGCGCAACCCACTTGAGGAGAGGTGTTTGGGGTCATTCCCCCTGCGCAAGACCACCCCGCATATCTTGCACACCGCCATCCTTGCGTCTTGGGGGCTGTTTTCAAAATGCTCCCACAGACACCCTCGTGGCTTACAGAAAGTAACGCCCCCTCTGTTATTGCCTGCCGCTGCCGCTGCTGTGGTGCTGGTGTGGCCTCTGCCCTGCCGGGAAAGTAGACTAGTACTACTGCTCTCACTGGTGGTACTCTGGGTGGAAAGAGGGCTGCTCCTTCCGTCACTGCCTGGAGCCTGCCTTAAGTCTGACTCTGCCAACAGGTCCTCAGAATCTGGCAGGTTTAGATACAAGGAGCCCGATTCTGATTCTGATGCCATTTCAGAATCAGAGCCCTTGTCTTCTTGCTGTTCAAGGGTGGGGCTCTCAGGTAACGAAGATGGGATTTGGTACGCCTCATCCATGCTTCCCTCGGTGACAGACGATGGCACATTGCTGCTTGTGCCACTGGCACTGCTACTCGAGGAGGGAGTTGCACCAGTATCACTTTCTGCACTACTTCCTGTCCCTTCCCTCAGAAACGTGCCCCTATTTATCTTAGTAGGGGTCCCCCTCCCCTGCCCTCTAGCTGTGCGACCCCTCCTCATTTTTCTCACTTCTTGTGGCTCAGGCCAGGGAATGTATAATGTGATAGTAAGGAAAAGCACCAAGGAACTGTGCAAGTAAATGAGTGACTCACAACAGCAGGACAACAAAGAAGGAAATAGGAGCTAGGGGTTTGCCAATCCTGGCACCCAACTAAGTTTCTCTATGCCCTGCACAGGGCAAGTGTAATTAGGAGGAGAACTGTAACTTCTTCCCAGTTGTAATTGGATTGTGTATGTAGACTGTGGTGTCAAGTAAATGAGTGAGATGGACTCACAACAGCAGGAGAACAAAGAAGGAAATAGGAGCTAGGGGTTTGCCAATCCTGGCACCCAACTAAGTTTCTCTATGCCCTGCACAGGGCAAGTGTAATTTGGAGGAGAACTGTAACTTCTTCCCAGTTGTAATTGGATTGTGTATGTAGACTGTGGTGGCAACAAGTAAATGAGTGAGATGGACTCACAACAGCAGGACAACAAAGAAGGAAATAGGAGCTAGGGGTTTGCCAATCCTGGCACCCAACTAAGTTTCTCTATGCCCTGCACAGGGCAAGTGTAATTAGGAGGAGAACTGTAACTTCTTCCCAGTTGTAATTGGATTGTGTATGTAGACTGTGGTGTCAAGTAAATGAGTGAGATGGACTCACAACAGCAGCACAACAAAGAAGGAAATAGGAGCTAGGGGTTTGCCAATCCTGGCACCCAACTAAGTTTCTCTATGCCCTGCACAGGGCAAGTGTAATTAGGAGGAGAACTGTAACTTCTTCCCAGTTGTAATTGGATTGTGTATGTAGACTGTGGTGGCAAGTAAATGAGTGAGATGGACTCACAACAGCAGGACAACAAAGAAGGAAATAGGAGCTAGGGGTTTGCCAATCCTGGCACCCAACTAAGTTTCTCTATGCCCTGCACAGGGCAAGTGCAATTTGGAGGAGAACTGTAACTTCTTCCCAGTTGTAATTGGATTGTGTATGTAGACTGTGGTGGCAACAAGTAAATGAGTGAGATGGACTCACAACAGCAGGACAACAAAGAAGGAAATAGGAGCTAGGGGTTTGCCAATCCTGGCACCCAACTAAGTTTCTCTATGCCCTGCACAGGGCAAGTGTAATTAGGAGGAGAACTGTAACTTCTTCCCAGTTGTAATTGGATTGTGTATGTAGACTGTGGTGGCAAGTAAATGAGTGAGATGGACTCACAACAGCAGCACAACAAACAAGGAAATAGGAGCAAGGGGTTTGCCAATCCTGGCAAACAAGTTTCACAAATTAATGCACAGGGCAAGTGTAATTAGGAGAACTGTAACTTAACTTCTTCACAGATGTAAGTTATACAACAACTGCACAAAAACCAAGCTAATAGAAGCAAGGGGTTTGCAAAATCTGGCAGCACCCAACTTTCACAATAATGCACAGTAACTAAGATGAATGGAACTTCTTCAAAGATGTAATTGAAGAAAAAGTTCTATAGAGGTGGCTGGGTGCCTGCCCTTCAACAAATGTTTGTTTGAGTGCCTGACTGCAAAAAAATGAATGAGGTGTTGGACAAGGGAAAGAAATTCAAAGAATATCTATAGTGTTAAGTAAAATGAAATTGTAAAATGTTCTATAGAGGAAGGTGCCCTAGCCTTGTTGCCAAAACAAATGTGTTTGAGAAAATTTGAGTGAGTGCACTGGTTGGCGAGGGAGACTCTGCCTAGTACTCAGTCTGTACTGTATAATATTTTTAAAATAATTTAATCCACAGCCTCCAACCTCCCCTTCTAAGCACTAGTACTACTGGACCTTGGCTGTTGCTTGCCACTTGCTAAAAACTGTAAAATAGAAAATAAATGGAATAAAACTATAAGCTGCTACTAGGGTAGGATAGGGGTTGCTGGATTCCCTTCCAAAACCCCAATCGCAACAGCAGCAAAAAAACTGTAGGCGCAGGGTAAAAGGACCTTGGCCAAGTAAATGAACTTGGTGGGAAATTGGGATACAAAAGAAATGGTATGGTAGTGTAATATAAAATAATATATTTTTCAAAATAAATCCGCAGCACCTCCCCTCCACTACCGCTCCCACTCAAATCTTCCCTCCCCCTTGAAGCAAATATAAAATGTACGGAACTCTTCCTCAAAAATGGAGAAAACAAAAAAGAGAATAAACACTGTGTTGCTATTCCCCACAGGGAATAGAAGAAATTATTATGTTTTGCGATTCGAATTAATATCAATTCAATTCCCTCCCTGCCTAGCGAGACCGAGACCGCGACCGCGAAATCGAAACTAGACTGAGCGCAGCAATCCAGCCCTGACCACCCTCCACAAGATCCAAGCCCAGACTGTGACGGACTGGAACTGTCTCGGCTTTTTATGCCCTCTGGCACATCCAGAAGTGTCAGTCAAAACCTGTCCATGCGATTGGTGGAATGGCTCCAAAAATTTGCATGGTCCCGTCCCATGGCCAGCCCATCGTTGCGCAGGTGTAAAAAAATAAATTAAGAAAAAATAAAATAAAATCAACGGAGATGTATTTTGGCAAGACAAACCCACTGCTGGTACTGTAAAAAATCAAGCATTTAAAATAGGTTACTTTTGCATGTTTCTGTGGTGCTTTGGTGGGGTTTTGGGCAAGGATTTCAAAAAAAATATTGCGGTCGCCATTTTGGACCGGGAATCGGGTTTTTTTTTTACTTTTAAAAACTTTTTTTCTGTGCCGCTTGGCATTGCGCGATCGCCGCGATGCAAGTAACGAGCACGACAAATCAGACCAAATTGTTCGTTCGTCGGTTCGAGCTCGAAGTCTGGGGCAGTGATTCCCGTTACCGTTTCCGTAGAGTAACGGAACCGAGTAACGGAAACGGAAACGGGAATACCGCTAAGTCGTGCCCATCTCTATTCGTGAAGATTGGGTTTGGCCATGCCAGTTGCTAAAGGGCAGTTTTCTGAGGGACACACTTTTTTTGTGGATGTATAACTCACATTTCTGCATCACAATCTTTCAGTGTCTCTAGTTTCCTGGAAGGCCATTCCATGGGGCTTTAAAGGCAAAAGGAAATCAACAAGTCAACAAATTGATTCATTGATTCATCAGGGAATAAAAATGTGCATTCATATCATGATTCATTGATCTTGACCAATCAGAAATTGAAATGAATCATTATTTTTCCAGTTTGTACCCATCTCTGTTGAACAACCATTGGTCCAAGCTCCTTTGCTTGGATCGTCTTGAGCAGTGAGAATTGGACTCGGTGTCCTTAGATGATCTGCACAAATGATTTTTCTTAGTTTGAGTGGTCCCTGACCCTTGAGATGCCCTAAGCCAGTGTTGGCAAACATATGGCATGGGTGCCAAAGGTGGCCCTCGGAGCCCTTTCTGTGGGCACCCGACATTGCCCCTTCACAGCCACCTGTATTCAAGTTAAATGGCTGTATTGGCACTTTGCAAACAATTAGTAAGTTTTGAGTTGCAGTTTGGGCATTTGGTCTCTAAAAGGTTCACCATCACTGCCCTAAGCAGTCTTCTTGAGCCCCTATTAACCCTTTCTTCTCCAGCCCCCCAAATAACAGCAATATGCACTGGGAGCCGTAGCCCTGTAACACAATTTGGTTTCCTGTCTTCTCTGTAGGAGTTGGAGAACTACCTGGTGAATGTAACGGCCCGCGAGCCACCTGGATTCTATTTTACCTCCTGGGGGGTTTATGTGTGTCACCCAGTGAACATCAGCGTACTCAACATGAAGAAAGCTGAGTGCCCCATTTGGACTGTAGAGGATGTTAGTACTGGTCTACCTCTGGAGGACCTTCCATAGAAGGACCCCCAAGTGTGTGGGTGGGGTGAATTGTGGAGGGCTGGGGGCTGATTTTCCACCTCTAGAATCTGGCTGGGGTTCATCAGCCCCAGAAACATGAGTGAAGATGAGCAATGGGCACGAACCAGCAAAATAGTTCGTCAGAGTTCATAAACCTCTGAACTTTTCCTGAGCAAACCATTACACACACACACACACACACACACACACACACACACACACACACACACACACACACACACACACACACACACACACACACACACACACACACACACACACACACACACACACACACAAGGCCTGGCTACCTGTGATGAGAACCACCCAGGGTTTTATTTTTAAAAGCAGATGGCTTCTCAAGATGATGGCAGCAGAGGAGGAAGAGGTGGAGGAAGTGTCAGCAAAGAGTCGAGAGGCTATGGGGGCAGGCAGAAGCGGAAAGGGAGTAGGGTGTGAAGGCTGGGAAAACGAACCAGAAAGTTTGGTGAAACTTTAAAAATGTTTGTAGTTTGCGTCAAGTCTGATTCTCCAGTTTGGACCAACCCGGACCAATGAACCAGCAATTTTCAACAAACTGGTCTTTGAATTCTACCTCTCAGTTTATGAGAGGAAAGGAGTGGTGGTGTTGGTGGTGGGGGTTTGGAGGCTGCCGGGGGGGGGGGGGAATACCTCACATTTAATAGTAGGGTTGACACTCCAGGAGGCTTCCAAGAACAGACCTTTGCCTTTGCTTGCTTATAAAGCCTTTAAAACCCTAAATGGCTTGCGTACAACCTGTCTCAAGGACTGTGTTTCCCCGTATGTGCCTGCTTGAATGTTAAGATCATCAGGAGAGGCCATTCTCTCAGTCCCACCAAAAGAGGTGTGTTTGATGGGGAAATAAGAACAGGAGAACATAAGAAGAGCCATGCTGGATCAGGCCAAAGGCCCATCTAGTCCAGCTTCCTGCATCTCACAGCAGCCCCACCAACTGTGTCCAGGAGCACAGAACTAGATATCTGTCTCCTGATCCCACTCACCTGCATCTGGCCCTTGAAGTATCCCGGTTCTAAGCCTGGAGATGATGCATTTCCATCATAGTTTGTCCCCTGGGATGGACTTTTCCTCCAGGAATCTGTCCAATCCCCTTTTGAAGGCATCCAGGCCAGATGCCATCACCACCTCCTGTGGCAGACCTTCTCTGTGGCTTCTCCCAGACTCTGGAACTCCCTCCCACTGGAGGCCAGACTGGCCCCATCTTTGCAGTTTCTTCTGCAACCAAAGACTTCCCCTTGGCTTCCCCTTAATGACTCTCTGACTGAAAGGGATTTTTTTAAAATAAGTGTTGTGCCTTACTGCTTTGAATGTGTTTTTGGAGATGCTTTTTGTTTACTGTTGTTTGGTGTGTTGTCGTTTTTTTAAATCCTTTTTAGTATTTTGTATATTTACTGTTTTCAGCTTTAAATTATGATGTGAGCCACCTTGCACCCTTCTTATAGAGAAATGCCAGTATAGATACTGTGTTAAATTTTTAAAAATAAGTTCTGGGTGGTGCCATGGACGACAATTTGCCATTGGGGCCTCTCTGCTTCTGAAGAACATACCTTGTGTTTCCTGTTGTTCTTTCTTGGCAGATGTACTGTATCCCAGCTAACCCCTACTTGGTCGAGAACAGGCTCAAGATCTCCTTGATGTTGCACAGGTAAGGCCCACACAGAAGCAATAGGCAAGGCAGGCAAGAGATGTTAAAAAGTGAGTTGGGTTTTAAATGTTTCAAAGATTAGCAGAGTTATGCATTGGCGTGGAAAGATAATTACTAAGTACAGATTTGAAGCTTGGAGACAGAAGTTTAACTTTAGCATAAAAGCTTGCAATGCATTACCAAAACAATCACAAATCTACAACGAGATAAAACACACAGCATAAATATAACAGAGTAGGGGGGGGGGGACTGCTCATCTCACCAAGAAGCAGTCCCAAAGCAAAATGGGTTACAATCCTGCCTGTTATGCATATGGCAGACATCGTATAAACCAATCCCATGAGTACACATAGGCAGACAAGGTTAAGCAGTTATCCATGGCACCTGGATATAATTATTCTGACCTTTTCATGGGGTTATACTATTCACCTGTGTTTTGGCAAATGACTATGCATTTATACGCAGACACCATTTTGAATCTGTTAAATATTATATTACATACATTTTGTTAAAAGTTACATTAATTTGACAAGACACCTTTTGGGTCCTCCCCCATAGATGTTGGCAAAAAGGAGTTGAGCCGTGTGGCCATCACAAACACAATTACAAAATTAGGTTACAGGCCCATAGATGTTGAATGCCATGGGTTGAGCACGGCACCCTCAAGATCCACTTCCCAGGGCTTGTCACAGACAGCAGCTTGTCAGTAGTTTACATACTTTGCAGTGTCCTTTTCTGCTGAGCACCTCAAAGCAAAATTAAATCCACAACATAAAATAAATATAAGAATTAAAGAAGAAAGATTATGGAGAAAAGGACACACCTCAGACGTTTTTCAAAGAACCTCAGGCATCGATTCAGCCACCTAAAAGAGGAATCTTGGCAGTGCATTTGGAAGCTTCTGAATTGAAGGGACCTTTGTGACATTGTCCTATGACATGAAAAGGCCAGCCTTGCATGTTCTCAATGCAGTGCTTCTAAATAATCTTCAAGGCAGGTCCACTTAACGCTCATTGATGTGGTCTAGACAACAGATTGCATGAGTAGGCATGCACCAGTGCTTAGTCCTTCCTGGCAAGAGTGTAGACAAAACCAGCAGAAGCTGACAAGAGGAGTGCCTGGCCCCAACACGGTAGTCCTGAGCATGTAGGGAAGAGACCCAAATCCAGGAGTCCGTTTCTCGTTTCTCTGGAGGAGTGAAATAGGCACTGCTACCACTGCAGCTTTGCTCAAGCAGACCACTGTGACCAGGTGTCTACTTCCATAAGGAGAGAAGGCTGAAAGATCCACCTTCTGAGTCCATGGCAGTGGCAGGGCTTGCTTACTGGAAGGTTAAGATGTCACTTGAGCATCTTCTTCCCATTTCCTGAGATTCTTTCCCACTTGTAGACAGCATGTCTGAAGCAGTGCCGACGACCACCTCTTTACCTCGCCCTTGAATTTCTGGCTCGATTAAACCTGCCATGGTGGGGCTGACACCGTGGCATGAAGGGAGGAGGTAGCCAACAAGCAACAATCCTCAAATATACGGTTTCTAAGTTACTTGAGAAAATATTCGTGCTGTCACTCCAAGTACTTCTGAGATGACCTGGATGTTTGTCAGTTGGGCTTTCAAACCAAGATATGGATCTGAGACTGCTTTGGTTGCCTTGGCAACCGGGGACTGGATAAAAGGAGGGCTTTTTGAGTTCTTCAGGGCTTCTTGGTGGCACCATCAGCCTTGGTGTCTTGTAGGACCACCTGACCAGCTGGGTATTATTAGCAGAACCACTATGCTTTTCTGGCTTTGATTGGTCTGATCACAGCTTGTTTTAAAAAAAGGATGCTGTGGAAACACCATTGGACAGCATGGCCTTTGGCATGTGTGGAATCCATCAGGGCTCTACATCCTCTGGAGTGTTTGGCATCTAGTGTTCATGATGCTACTGGCAGAGGTCCTTCAAAGCACTGGAGTGAGGTGCCCACAATCTGCTGATGACACATGAGATCTTTTTTGATGAGGATGCCAGGCAGGGACCAAACCCAGGAGAACCTGACTGGTTCATTTTAAATACTTGTATAGTTACTATTTTTAACTTGATTATTGTCTTCTAATGGTGTAAGCCACTTTGGGTAAGTTTTGGTGGGGTAACATTATTGTATTTAAAATAAATACAATCTTCACCTGTCAAGCCATTGCTGCTCGACTGGGATATCTCCATGACACACCATTTGTTGACGACCCGAACGTAATTTGTTGTTTCTTTATTTTCAGCGGATTTTTCGACATGCAGATGAAGCTTGTAAGTTCTTCTGTGTATTTGAATATACTCTGTAGAGTATTTAGAGTACAAGGAGCTGTGGCTGACAGTACATGCACCTTTCCCAAGGGAACAAACACATACATCTTTCCTGGCTAAGCAGGAACCTGGAGCCTCAGAGCATTGTTCATTTTTGATACCAGCATATGATGCACAAACAATATGTCTGTCTCACAGCAGTGGCTTCTGATTCCTTTCTAAGACAGTTACTTCATGTCCCGTTTGTCCCTCCTTGCTGTCCCGCTTGGTACCGGTACAAAAAAACCTTACTTCACGTCCATAGCATGACAGCAAAAAGTTGTCTCGGCCACACCCTCGGGACTGGGAACAGAGCGTGACAAGCTGTACCTGCCCCTGGGCTGGGGAATTCTTTTGTCTCTGTTCCTGTTCTGGGACAAGGTCCTGTGAGGTAACAACTGTCACGCAACGAAGACAATCTTCCTCTCATGAACTTGCGCCTGTCAATTTCTCTTGTACTTTTGAGTGCTGTGGATCGACATTTCAAATAGACGAAGCACAGGGTGTGTGGTGCGCCCTTTATTTTTATTATTTGTTTTCAAAAAAAGCAGCTCTTGCCACAAAACAAGGCCATGAAGTAACACTTGTCACGAGACAAGTTATCACGACTGTGAGTAAACGGAAACAGGGACTAAACAGGGACAAAACCACGTGATCACGACCAAGGCTGTGGAACAAGGTAGGACATAAAATAACTGTCTAAGTCTGATTCCCAAGTTCAAATTTATGCTGTAAAGCCCTGGTTTCTTGCGGTCACGGGCATCAGAGCAATGAAAACCTCCAGCTTTTAGCAGTGACTCCAAATCAGCAAAAATCCTCACTACCCTTCACAGCATCGCTGGGCCAGAATCTTTTTTTGGACTTGTTGCAACACATCCCCAGATATTTTGGACCGGCATTAAAGGAGTTAGTTTGAATGGGTCAAACAAACAAAGAAATAATCTGTCAATTGATGGGCAGGATATAAACAAACAAAGAAAGAAATAATTGGGGTGGGGAATCAGACAGCTCACAGAAGGGAGCCCTTGAGAAGATATACAGTATATATCTATAGTGGGCTTTATTGTTCAGTCGTTCAGTCATGTCCGACTCTTCGTGACCCCATGGACCAGAGCTCACCAGGCCAGTGGGCTAGAGCATTGAAAACTGTCAGCTGCAAAGTCGGCAGCTCGGCAGTTCGAATCCTGGTTGCCACGCAGTGGATTGAGCTCCCGCTGTTAACCCCAGCTCCTGCCAACCTAGCAGTTTGAAAGCATGAGGAGCAGCTTAGGTTTCTGGGAATGTTTAGCCTTACAAAAAAGAAGACTGAGAAAGGATATGATAGCTATGTTTAAATATTTGAAAGGATGTCATATCGAAGAGGGAACAGGTTTGTTTTCCATGGCTTCAGAGACTAGGACTCGCAGCAATGGTTTCAAACTACAGGAGAAAAGATTCCATTTGAACATCAGGAAGACCATGACAGAACTGTTTGGCAATGGAATATGCTGCCACAAAGGAGGGTGGTGGAGTCTCCTCCTTTGGAGTCTTTTAAGCCGAGGCTGGATGGCCATGTGTCAGAAATACTGTGATGGGTGTTCCTGCATGGCAAGGGGTTGGACTGGATGGCCCTTGAGGTCTCTTCCAACTCTATGATTCTATGATTCTATGTAAATGCAAGTAGATAAATAGGTACTGCTGTAGAAAGCTGGAACGTAAACAGTGTTTCCTTGCAGCCATGCTGGCCACATGGCCACAGACTTGCACAACACTGGCTCTTTGGCTTGAATATGGAGATGAGCACCGCCCCTAGAGTCGGACACAACTAGCATGCATATGTGGGGGGAAACTTTACATTTTTACTACTCTATAGAACCTCTCCTGTGGCACAGTCCACCACGAATGAGCTCTTCCCCAAGCTCTCTTCTCCCTCTCCTGCACAGGACCCAGTGCATGGGGCAAAAGCTGCTTGCTCCGGGCCAGTGAAGGGAATCATAGAATCATATTATGGGAAGAGACCTCCAAAGGCCATCTAGTCCAACCCCCTGCCATGCAGGAACCCCCATCAAAGTACCCCTGACAGATGGCCATCCAGCCTCTGCTTAAAAACCTCCAAAGAAGGAGACTCCACCACCCTCTTTTGGGGCAGCATATTATTCCACAGCTGAACAGCTGTAACCGTCATGAAAAAAGTGTCCTGATCCTTGAATTGACCTCTTCAGGCTCAGTTCCCCTCCTTCTCTTCACAGACGACATCCTTGCGATCCCAGCTTGATATAGGATAGCACTTTTCTAAGACTTCAAAGCCTGTCCTGCAGAGGAGGGGCAGGGTCTGTTCTTAATCAATCCCCCAATGCAAGACAGGCAACAATGGGCTTACATTATAGAAAGCTTGGTTTCAGCTGAATATCAGGAAAAACTTCCTAACTGTTAGAGCAGTACCACAAGAGAGCCAATTACCTTGGGAGGTGGGGAGCACTTCATTTGCAGGAGGCACTCAAGAGAAAAACTGGGAAACCCCTTGGCTCATACCCTATGGCAGTGATGGCGAACCTTTGGCCCTCCAGATGTTTTGGACCCCAACTCCCAGAATTCCAAGTCTGCATTTCCAATGTCAAAGGACTATGGGAGTTGTGGGCCAAAACAACTGGAGCGCCGAAGGTTCGCCACCACTGCTCTATGGTTTGTATTCCTGCCTTGAACAGGACATTAACTTATAACTTCCAACTCCATATATATATATGGGGTTGTGGAGGGAATCAATGCTTTTTTCATGGAACCATTGATGGCATTTCTTTTAGGACAGAGATGGATCTGAGTTTGTTTCCATGCTACAGAGAGCCATGGATATGAAGGATCCCATTGCGCTGTTGGGTAAGAATTATGAGCCATTGGTATAAACATGGGTCCTTGTCACAAATATGGTATGGGTGTTATACAAATGTAGATAGGCAGGCACAGTTCACAGCCTGGATTCCCAAACTGGTGCCTTCTGGTGCTTTTGCCTATTTTATTTTATTTATTTTAAGATTTATGTGCTCCTGCCTCTCGAAGGGAACTCAAGGTGGTGTACATGAGAATAAACAAAACAACCACCACCACAGCAACCAAGAATGAGTGGCAGGGACAAGATGTAGATATGGAAAAAGGAAAAAGGAAAAGAAATTAGTCTTGGAAGCCAAATTCAGGTTGCTAGGTAGAAGATTGAAGTCCCGGGCTTCCAAGGTAGCATTTTCAGAAGTGCTACCTGTTCCTCGTGCAGGTCCCGCCAGGCAGGCAGAACTCAGAAGCCTCAATGCGTGGATGAGGCGATGGTGTCGAGAGGAGGGCTTTAGATTTGTCAGGAACTGGAGAACATTTTGGGACAAGCCAAACCTGTTCAGGAGGGATGGGTTGCACTTGAATCATGACGGGACCAGATTGCTGGCACTCAACCTCAAAAAGGCAGCAGAGCAGCTTTTAAACTGATAACTGGGGGAAAGCCGACAGGAGCTGTGTGGCATCCGGTTCGGAACACCTCATCCTCGGGGAATGAGGTTGGAGAGGGTAGAGAATCACATAGAGATGACATAGCAAGTATTAACACTGGCAGAATAGCGGAATGTGACAGTTCGTCTACTGAAAATAAAAGCTGTGGGGGGAGAAGAACAAGGCAGCAGCTGTTGCGGGACCCACTGTACAAGTGCTTCTACGCCAATGCTCAAAGCCTCCGAGCAAAGATGGGAGAACTTGAACATCTGGCAGCTAGGGATAACATTGATATAATAGCCATAACAGAAACCTGGTGGAATGTGGAGAACCAGTGGGACACAGCAATCCCAGGCTATAAACTCTATAGAAGGGATAGAGAGGGGCGGGTTGGAGGAGGAGTGGCCATCTATGTCAAAGAAGGCATAAAATCCAGCAGAATGGAGATTGACAGAGGGTCTGACTCCGCCATAGAATCACTGTGGGTTAAACTACCAGGTCCAAAGAGTGATGTGATAGTTGGAGTATTCTATCGTCCACCAGATATTACCCTTGATTTTCGAAGGGCAAACTTCCCTCAGATGAGGAAACTAGTTAGAGAGAAACTGAAGGGGAGGGTTAGAAGAATCCAATCTCTTCAGTGTGCATGGAGCCTGTTTAAAACAACAATAATAGAGGCCCAGCACAAGTGCATACCACAAAGAAAGAAGAGCTCATTTAAGTCCAAGAGGACACCGGCATGGTTAACGAGTGGAGTTAGAGAGGCTCTAAAGCACAAGGAGAGGTCCTTCTGTAAATGGAAATCCTCCCCAAATGAGGAAAATAAAAAGGAACACAAACTCTGGCAAAAGAAATGTAAAAAGATGATAAGGGAGGCAAAGAAAGACTTTGAGGAACGCATGGCTAGCAATATAAAGGGTAATAATAAAAGCTTCTTTAAATATGTTAGAAGTAGAAAACCTGCCAGAGAACCAATTGGGCCTCTGGATGGTGAGGGAGGAAAAGGGGAGGTTAAGGAGGACTTGGACATTGCAGAGAAATTGAACGAGTTCTTTGCGTCTGTCTTCACGACAGAGGACCTTGAGCGGATTCCGCTGCCTGAGCCGCCCCTCTTGACTAAAGAATTAAATCAAATACAGGTTAAAAGAGAGGAGGTTTTAGGACTAATTGATAAATTGAGGATTAACAAGTCACCGGGCCCAGATGGCATCCACCCAAGGGTTATTAGGGAACTGAGAAATGAAATTGCAGATCTCTTAACGGTTATATGCAACTTGTCTCTTAAAACGGCCACAGTGCCGGAGGACTGGAGGATAGCAGATGTCACACCAATTTTTAAAAAAGGAAGGCGGGGGGACCCAGGAAACTACAGGCCGGTTAGCCTTACATCTGTCCCAGGGAAGATGGTGGAAGGCCTCATCCAAGAGAAAATCTTAAAACACATAAAAGAACAAACCTTGCTGAGAGAAAATCAGCATGGCTTCTGTAAGGGTAAATCTTGTCTTACAAACCTTTTAGAATTTTTTGAAAAGGTCAACAGGCATGTGGATTTGGGTGAACCGGTGGATATAGTCTATCTGGATTTTCAAAAGGCTTTTGACACAGTCCCTCACCATAGGCTGCTGAGAAAATTGCATAGTCAGGGGATAAGAGGGCAGGTCCTCTTATGGATTGAGAACTGGTTGAGATCCCGGAAACAAAGAGTAGGTGTCAATGGGAAATTTTCACAATGGAGAGAAGTGAAAAGCGGTGTGCCCCAGGGCTCGGTCCTGGGACCGGTGCTTTTCAATCTGTTCATAAATGACCTGGAGACAGGGATAAACAGTGAGGTGGCCAAGTTTGCAGATGACACAAAACTTTTCCATGTGGTAAAAACCAGAGAAGATTGTGAAGAGCTCCAGAAGGATCTCTCCAAACTGGGGGAGTGGGCTGAGAAATGGCAAATGCGTTTTAATGTAACCAAATGTAAAGTAATGCATATTGGGGCAAAAAATCCAAACTTCATCTATCAACTCATGGGCTCTGAGTTATCCGTGACGGATCAGGAAAGAGATCTTGGTGTGTTGGTGGACAGCTCCATGAAGGTGTCTCCCCAATGTGTGGCAGCAGTGAAGAAGGCCAATTCCATGCTAGGGATTATCAAAAAGGGGATTGAAAATAAAACAGCCAACATTATAATGCCGTTATATAAAACAATAGTAAGGCCCCACCTGGAGTATTGTGTACAATTCTGGTCACCGCATCTCAAGAAAGACATAGTGGAACTGGAAAAGGTGCAGAAGAGAGCGACTAAAATGATTACTGGGCTGGGGCACCTCCCTTATGAAGAAAGGCTAAAATAATTGGGCCTCTTTAGTCTGGAAAAAAGGCGCCTGAGGGGGGATATGATTGAGACATACAAAATAATGCAGGGTATGAGTAAAGTGGATAGAGGGAAGCTCTTCTCCCTCTCTCAAAATAACAGAACTAGGGGACATACACTCAAATTGAGGGCTGGGAGAGTAAGAACAGACAAAAGAAAATATTTTTCACCCAGCGCGTTGTTAGTCTATGGAATTCCCTGCCACAGGAGGTGGTGCTGGCATCTGGCCTGGATGCCTTCCAAAGGGAATTGGACAGATTCCTGGAGGAAAAGGCCATCACAGGTTACAAACCATGCTGGAGATGTGTAATCTCCAGGCTTAAAACCAGGGTACTTCAAGGGCCAGATGCAGGGGAGTGGTATCAGGAGACAGATATCTAGTCTCATGCGCTCCCAAACGCATCTGGTGGGGCCACTGTGAGATACAGGAAGCTGGACTAGATGGGCCTTTGGCCTGATCCAGCATGGCTCTTCTTATGTTCTTATGTTCTAAATTTAAAAAATTAAAAGGTACCCAGCAGAACTGCAGAAAATACATTATACTTTATGCTCTGACACACTGAATTCAACCAACCCTGAGGGATTGTGACAAATGAATCCCCAAATGCTTTATCTGGAAGGTATCAGGTGAGGAAATGCCGTTGAAGTCAGAGGGGTTGAAACTTTGGACACTGGTTAGACTTCCCCACAGAACCCTCCAGGAGTAGCTGTAAACGCGTCCCCAGATGTTCTTGGACTAAAGCTCCCATAAGCTTCCACCAGTAGCTGCACTGGCCAATATTTCTGGGAGTTGCAATCCAAGAACATCTGGTGATCCCAGATGTTGATCCCAAGCACCAGTCCCCATGTAGCTACTAATCTTGGCAGGTGTTTTCTCTTGGTCAGAGTTCAAAGACTGGGAAGACACACACACCCCGACTCCCAGAACCCCACAGACATCATAGCCAATTCCAGACTGGCTGTTGGGTTTTAGGAGTTGCAGTCCACAAAGATAACATGTTGTAGTTGTTGGCTCTGACCTTCCTTGCACAGCTGACTTCCGGGCAGAACTGGTGATGGTCTGTTAGGGTCCCTTTAAGTTCTGCAGTTCAAAGGCTATTTATTATTATTATTATTATAATCTGGTGAACACAGCTGCCAGGTGTTAGGCTGGAGTTGGCCTTCTCCAATGATCCAGCTCCTTCCAAGAGCCTAAGATGACTGGCAATATCTTCGTAGAATATATTCTGTTCCTCATAATGTTGCCATTTGTAGTTGACCAATGTTGATCTTGTCAATGCCAAGAGTTTTCAGATGTTGATCCAGGTCTTTTGGGATTGCTCCCAAGGTGCCTATTATTATTGGTATTGTTCTTGCTTTCTTATTCCATAGCTTTTCAATTTCTATTTCTAAATCCCGATATTTGGTTATCTCTTCTTCTTCTTCTTCTTCTTCTTCTTCTTCTTCTTCTTCTTCTTCTTCTTCTTCTTCTATTATTATTATTATTATTATTATTATTATTATTATTATTATTATTATTATTATTATTATTCCCCCAAACCACCACCTGCTGGTGCTCCTCAGCCTTTGCTTCTCCAGATGTTTTGTCTTTAGGTTCACAAAATAAGTACAGTACTTTGGTGGGTATTCTGGATGCTGAATTCCTAAATGTTCCCAGAGCACCAATAGAATGAAATCATTGCTCTAAAGAGCCTTCCTTGACCTAAAATAAAAGCACTGGTTTTAGGAGTGCGGGGGTGGGGTGGGGTGGGGTATTTGTTCGAGGTTTTGTTTATTGTGGTCTAAGGGTGCTTTTACACGATCCCTAAGATCCGCTGGCAACTTAAATTCGGACCAGAGATCTTGGGGGTTTGTCACTCTTCCTGTGTTCCCACCCCTCTACACTCCCTTGCTCCTGTCTGCATGAGGGGAGGGAGGGGGAAAAGGGAGGAAAAATGCAGGCTCACCTCCGCTCTGCCTTTGTCCAGCTGCCCCGGGAAGCATTCCAGTCTCTTAAAGGGGCGGGGGGCAAAAAAAACCAAACAGAAGGTGAGGACAGCCCGGCACTCACTGCTTTTCAATGCGCATCAGAATTTTTTCAGCTTCGGAGACCAGGTACTTGGAAAATGCGCTGGGACGCACTTAGGTGGGCGTGGTCATACTTAATTTTTTTTTAAAGTCGGGAGCTGGTGGGAAAACAATTTTAAGCTCCGCATCTGGGAGCTCTTTGCCTCGGATTTTAGGGGTCATGTAAAAGTGCCCTAAGATGTTTTACATCAAAATGCATGCATTCATGCTCCATGTTTCTTCTCTTTAGAGAGCCCTGATCATGAGTTTCCATTGCCGCTGGTTTCAGGCATTAATGATATTGTGACAACGCAAACCAAGTATGATAAAGTAAGTCCTTGGAATCTCCCCCTTTTTAAAAAAAGAAACATATTTATGTAGGCCTTAAGGAAGGGGGGTGTTCATCACCTGGCTGCTGAGCCAGAGGTCAGGATCTTAATTCTTCACTCTACCTCTTGAGAAGAAAAGGCAGCCTGCATAGCTTTGGGGAAGCTGCATGCACCCAGCGTGGCCCAAACAGGGCAGGGAACATTAGGATATAGAGATGGGCACGAAACGAACAATTTTTCGTTTCTGTTATTCATTTCTCGTTTCATTACGTAACGAAACGACAAACAAAAATTGTGATGAAAATGAAACGAAATGAACAGAACCACGAAAATTGTGTTCGTTGTTTCGTTTCCGTTACTGGCGGCGTGCAATGAAATGAGATGTTTTAAATGTTAAAAAACACCCTGGACATCCATAAAAACGCAGCAATAATTATTTATACTGTCTGATAATACCTACCAGGAGGGGGGGTTGGGGTCCTTAAAACATGCATTTATGTCTTTTCTCAGATCGCTGTATTTTTTTTTTCCTTTAAGGGGAATTAGGGGACATCGACCCAAAATGGCTCCCAGATGCCTAATATTGATTTCTTGGGGATTAAAACGCCCTGGACATCCATAAAAATGCAGCGATAATGCGATAATTATTTGAAATTATTACCTACCAGGGGGTAAGGGTCCTTAAAACATTTGTTTTTGTCTTCTCCCATCGCAATGTATTTTTATTTTCCCTTTATGGATGACAAAATGGATGTCGCCACTCCAGCCACAAGATGGAGGCAAGCCATGTGATGGGATCATGTACATTCTTGGACAACTTCAACCAATAGCATGCCCAGGTTGCAGACTGGGCAGGTCTGGCAGCCACAGAGGGCATAAAAAGCTCTGGCAGCCCCCGACCTCCTTGCAGTCCCTGGTGGGAGTTAGGGTGGGATTGCTGTCTCTGCGACTCTAGCTTCATTCTTGCAACCGCCCTGTGTGCGTGCGTGCTGCGTACCTCTCAGTGAGTACCCTCCCCTGCCCCGCAGTGCAGTCACTCTGCGGCTGCCTTGCACCCTGGGCAACGCCCGCCGCTGCCTTTGCAGCATCCCTGCGTACCTAGTCTATACTGTGTCTCTGCCAGCATCCATTTTTTTTAGTGTTTTCCCTCTGGTCTGGGGCATTGGGGGACGCCCACGCACGGAAATGCTTTTAAAAATAGCGCAAAAAGCGGGTAGAAACAACAAACGAAAAAACAAAAAACGAAAATGAAATTTTTCCAAAAATTCACGAAAAACAAAAACGAAACGAAACAGACCTCTCAACAACAAACGACAAACGAAATGCCATTTTTTTATTCGTGCCCATCTCTATTAGGATATTTCATATCTAGAAAATCATGGAAAGCATCAGAATCAGTTTGGCAGTTAATAAGGATAAGGATAAGGATAAGGATATGATAAGAAGATAATAAGATGACAGGATAACAGAGTAAACATGATGGTGGGTATGAGGGTGTAGGTTAGAAGTACAGCAAAAGTTTTGTGTGGTGTTTTACATGTATAAATGCATTTTGGAAAGTAGCACAGGACAGCTTCACACAAAGAGCTTTTAGGCCACATTATGGTGGGAGGCAACAGACAACATGGGGTCATAAAAGGCAGGCAAGGGTGCATCATGTGAGGATAGTGTGTGTCTCTGCCAACTGAACACACTAGAGACCAAGAGGCAGGGGAGGATGTATGTGAGAGTGGGTGGTGGTGGTGGAGGAGGAGGAGGAGCTGAGTATAATGAGCTTTGGGGGCTTTGAAATCCACAATCACCCAGCACCCAGTACCAGGTGGGAGACATAGGTCACGGTCACTAGACCCAAAAGGAGTAGACCCCCCTGACTCTTTACACAAACATAAGCAGGTGATTCATTGGGGCTCCTCTTAGTTGGGACTCACAGGTGATGCTAGCCATTGGAATGGAATTCCAATGAGGCTTGTGGTCTGTTCAGATGAGACAGGGTCTCTCATTCTGCCATTTCTGGGAGAGGCGACTTCCACTCAGACCACCAGCCATCCCTGCCCAGGGAAGGTGGGCTGAGCAAGAGGGAGCATTCCCTGGTGGAACAGGAAGTACAGGAAGTGCAGTGGTGGTGGTGGTGGTGGTGGTGGTGGTGGTGGTGAAAAGCCACCTGAAAGCAGACGACAGAGGCAAGGGGCTACAGGAAGACCCAAGGGAGACAAAATGGCCAGCTGCCCTGGAGGGTTGTGGAGACCTTATGGAAGAGGAGAAGACTTGATGTTGTCCTTTAACTCTGTCAGGGAGGCGATGAGGGAAGTGCAGGAGCATTTTCTGTGAATTTAGAAGTCATGGCTAGACCAAAAAGAGGTGGAAAGCATGGCTGGTTGAGACAAAGTCAGCACTGCAGGAGGAAGTATCCGGAGGTGGGACAGCAAAATGGTGGCCTCATTCCTTCTCTCTCTCTCCTTGCAGGGCTATTTTTTGATATCGGTCATCCAAAACATGGTGCCCTAAATGGTCCATCAATCTGCTTTCTGGCCATTTTCTCCATCTTTGCACTACGGTTTCTTCTTCTGCACCCACTTCTGGCAAGGAAAGAAGGAAGGGGAAAAAAACAAAATTCCACCACCAAGGGACATCACAAGTGGCTGCCTTTAACCTTGTATGGACAGCATTTCTGTAGAAGAAGAAGGAAAAAAAGGAAGCCTCTTATCACACTGCTAGAATTTTAGGAGTGATGAGGAGCAATGCTCAAGCTGACGCTTCTTTTGTGCAAGCCCCACTGGGGGATTAAAAAACAGGACATAGCCTTCGCTCAGCTCCCGTGTCTTTCCCTGGAATCTGCTTAGCAGAGCCATCCATCCAACCAAGGATGTGTGTGTGTGTGTGTGTGTGTGTGTTTTAAATTCTTTTGTAGTTATATTTGCACTTGGGATTAATTTCATTTGTACAATAAAGTTCTATCTATGTATCTATCTATCCATTTAAAACAGAGGTCCTCAGACTTTTTAAACGGGTCTGGTTCACTGTCCCTCAGACACTGTTGGGGGCCAGACCCTGCAGCTCCCTGGCATGGGTCCTAGGGGGGAGATGGAAGACCCAACCCGCTTCACCCTGCCCCCTAGCTCAGCACCTGCCAGCCCGCATGGCGGCCCCACTTCTCCTGCGGCTCCAAGCGGAGTGGGCGAGGGCCCATCCCGCTCACACAGGCCCCAAGAAACTACGGGCAATGGTGGGCTTTCCCCTGGCATTGGTGGCTGAGGCGACAGCTGCTGCTGCTCCTGCATGGCGAGTTTTTGGCTGATGAGGGGGTGGGGGTGGAGTTCTGCAGTGGCCGGCGGGCCGGATTCAGGACTTTGGAGGGCCACACCCAGCCCATGGGCCAAAGTTTGAGGACCCCTGTTCTAAAAAGTCACACTACTGGATGCAGAGTTCTCACCTGTCTACTTCCATTTCACATCCATTGATCATCACTGGTCTTTTGAAATGGCCATGTAGTACATCTGCTCCTCTGATACCTCATCTCCTCTTCTTCCTCTAATAACATTTGGTTCCACGTGGGTGCAGCAATACGTATGACACATTTGTCTCATCAGTTTTGGTGGCATTTGGACAGGAAGATTTGCCATTAACAGCTTTTTTTCTTTTGCACCTATTCCAGACATGGGCACGACCAGAAAAAATGACGTTTCGAGTTTTCGTTTGTCGGAACGGGTCCGTTTCGTGTCGTTTCCGTTTGTCGTGAAATTTTTCAAAAATTTGTTGTTTCGTTTGTCGTTTGTCGTTTCCACCGCGATTTAGCGCGATTTGACTTCCCCCAGAGCATAGGGGCGTCCCACAATCAGGGCCAGCGCTAGGTGTTTTTGCGCCCTAGGCGGCAGGCGGGGTGGGGGGGCGGCAGCGGGGGGGAGGTGCGGGCGGGCGGCGGTGGTGGGGGGCCATGGGCGGGCGGCGACAGCGGCAGGGGGGAGGCGCGGGCGGGTGAGTGGGCGGGCGGCGGCCGTGGGCGGACGAGTGGGCAGGCGGCGGTGTGGGCCGCAGGTGGGTGGCGGCGCGGGCGGACGGGTGAGTGGGCAGTTAGGATATCACTTAGGATAGAGGTTCTGTTCTTGGCTTGCACCCCAAATGTCTGTGTGTGCAAGCAAATTGAAGGTGGGAAAATAGAAAATAAATGGTAGTATATAATACATTTTTAAAATAAATCCACACCTCCCACTCCCAGTCGAACCTCCCCCTTTATTCAATATCAGAAAAAAATCCTCACAAACTGCCAGAGAAGAAATAAAGAATAAACTGCTATTCCCTTCAGCAGACAAAGCTGCAGGGAATCAAAGAAATTATTGTCTAAATTCAATTCCCTCCCTGCCTGCCTAACTTAAATCCTAAAGCCTCCAGCCTCCCTCCTCAATCTCGATCGGATCACACCAGCACCAGCAGCCAGCCCTCCTCCCTCAACCACATCCATACACCCGACTGCGATTTCTGGAAGGTGCCTTGGCTTTTTATGCCCTCCGAGACATCCAGAAGTGTCAGTCAAAAACCTGGCGATGCCATTGGTGGAATGGTTCAAAAAAATTGCATGGTCCCATTCCATGCCCAGCCGAAATGGGCAGGTCTAAAAAAATAAAAAATAAAATAAAATAAAATAAAATCAATACGACGTTTTATTGCTATTAAAAAACCCACTGCTGGTACTATTAAAATTCAGGCATTTAAAATAAATAAATTTCACATGTTTCTGTGGTGATTTGGTGTGTTTTTTGACCACGATTTCAAAAGAAAAATTGCGGTCGCCATTTTGGATCCCCCCCCCACCGCATGGCATGCAGCAAGACAGACGACAAGGATGACCCCCCCCCCGCCTGGTGCAAGCAGCCCAGGACAGGAGAAGAGGGGGGGAAGGCCGGGGACCCCCCTGAAACCACCCCTCTGGTAGGTGGCAAAGCCTCAGGCAGGCATATTTTCACCTGCTTTTTTTGGCCGGGAGTCGGGGTGTTTTTTGTTTTTTGTTTTACTTTTTAAAACTTTTTTTCTGTGCTGCTTGGCATCGCGCGATCGAGCTGGAGCGGCGTAATTATCGTTACCGTTTCCGTTACGTAACAGAAACAATAACCGAAAACGGAAACGACAGTTTCGCTGCTCCATGCTCATGTCTAACCTATTCTGTTGGTGAGGGGTTTTTTTTCCCTTCACTCCACCACTCCAAATTACCCATATCTCCAAATAACAACTTCAGCCCATTCTGGGCAATGACACTGAACTTTCTACTGGCTCTTGATGAAGACAAAGGCATTTGGTCATAACTTTTATGGTTCCTGCATGGCAGGGGGTTGGACTAGATGGCCCTTGAGGTCTCTTCCGATTCTGTGATTTGATGAGTCTATGATTTGCCCCTGCCACTGTGCAACAGAATTATCTATATATTTGGGTTCCAAGATAATTTCTGCTATGGGTCTCTCTCTCTCTCTCTCTCTCTCTCTCTCTCTCTCTCTCTCTCTCTCTCTCTCTCTCTCTCTCTCTCTCTCTCTGTGTGTGTGTGTGTGTGTGTGTGTGTATTTAATGGTGAACTTCATTTTTTTTTTTGCTAAAAGCTGGTCAGATAATAGTAAAGGAGTGATGGAGACAGATGGATTAATCAAAAATCAAAAAGTCATCATGGTATGGAAAAATCGCAGACAGCTGATCTAGACTGAGGACTCTTCATTGCTGTTCCTACTTACCATGAACCCTTAACAACCCAGGACTCCTGTTATTCAACACCTTTCTTGGGCCTTTCAAGCTCAAGGCTCTGGTTTTCTCTCCTGAGTGAATAATCTCATGTTTGGTTGTTGAGGCTTGTTACCACTCAGAATTAAAAACCAGCAGGTCATTATTAGAGATGGGCACGACTTAGCGGTATTCCCGTTTCCGTTTCCGTTACTCGTTTCCGTTACTCTACGGAAACGGTAACGGGAATTACTCCGCCAGACTTCGAGCTCGAACCGACGAACGAACAATTTTGGTCTGATTTGTCGTGCTCGTTCCTTGCATCGCGCGATGCCACGCGGCAAAGAAAAAAAAGTTTTTAAAAGTTAAAAAAAACCGGTTCCCGGCCGAAAAGCAGGCGGAAAAATGCCTGCCGTGCCTCAGGGCACCTACCAGAGGGGTTGTTTCTGGAGGTCCCCGGCCTCCCCCCCCATCCCCCATCCTGGGCTGCTCTGGTGGGACTCGCCGCAGGCTCACAGCCAGCCAGCAAAAAGCCCAGTCTCGCCGGCCGCCGGCCGCCGCAATTAAAGCGCAAGCAAGCGGCACGGACGGCACAGGAAAAAAACTTTTAAACTCTCCCCCCACCCATTCCCGGGCCAAAAAAGCAGGCGGAAAAATGCCTGCTTGACTAAGGGCGCAGGGCACCTACCAGAGGGGTGGTTTCTGGAGGGGGGGTCCCGCCTCCCCCCCGTCCTGGGCAGCCGGACTCGAGTCGCCATGCCATGCGGTGCGGGCGGGGGATCCAAAATGGGGCGGCGAACGCAATATTGTTTTTGAAATCGTGGTCCAAAAACACACAAGCACAACAGAAACACGCGAAAATTTATAAACTGCCAGATTTTTCACAGTAGCAGTGGGTTTTTTCTTGCAACAAAATGTCTCTCCTCTCCTCCTCTGTCCTCCATTGATTTTATTTTATTTTATTTTATTTTTACACCTGCGCAATGATGGGCTGGCCGAGTGGCCAGCCATGTGGGAGTGGACGACCATGCAAATTTTTGGAGCCATCCCACCAATCGCATGGCCACTTGGCCATGGAGACTTCTGGGATGTGCCAAAAAGCCCCCTAAAACCTGCCCTAGCCCCCTAACCCTAACCCTAACCCTTGACTCCGTACCCATACGTCACAGACTGTCTTCTTAGTGGGTCAGAGAGGCACCCAGAGGTGCAACCCACTAGCCCACCGTAACCTTACCCGTCACTAGCCGAAACCTAGCCCTAACCCTAACCCACCTTAACCCTAAGCCAGATGTACTTGCATTGCACTACACGCAAGTACAATTCCCTTCTGTGTGAGACATGGTGGTGCGAGAGCCTTAGTTAGGCATCTCACCTATGGCTCTGGGTTCAGTGCCATCCACTAGTCTTCACAGTCACTGTCTGCACAACTGGTATGCAATATCCATATGGCTATTGCATACCATTTTGCAGCAGCAGCAGGTGAGGAGGGGAGACCCCCATGTTGAGGGGTCTCTTGGAGCCTGCTTCCCCTTCCTAGTGGGTGAGGATAGGAGGCACCCACGGGTGCCTCCAGGAGCCCACTTTCCCTTTATAGCGGGCCAGAGGAGGCACCCCCCCCACAGAGGTGCCTCCAGGAGCCTGCTCCCCCCCAAAAAACCAGTACTAACGAAAACAAAAAACGAAAAAACGAACCGACTAATTTTTGCGAATTTTCGCGAAAAACGGAAACGACCCGAAACGGAACCGGCCTGACTAACGACAACTCGAAAAAAATTTTTTTCAAGTCGTGCCCATCTCTAGTCATTATTTATTTGTAGGTTTATGAAGGTTTCTTTCTTTCTTTCTTTCTTTCTTTCTTTCTTTCTTTCTTTTCCTCCCTTCCTCCCTCCCTTTGCTCTTTTCTTCTTTTCATTGTTTTTTCCCTTCCTCCCTTCCTCCCCTCCTTCCTTTGCCTTTATTGATTTTCTGCCATAAAGAAAAGGTTGGAGAAACCAAGGAAAGCCAACACATGGTGGCCATGATGGTGCAAATTGAAAATGTTCCCTAGATTGCAAGATAATCCAGGACCACCATGAAAGTGCATTGCCTGTTACATAGATTGCTTCATTTCATCCTGTGTATGTCCATCTCAGTGGAAAACTGTGAAAATTGCCAAAATGTGTCTTTGATTAGGAAGCTACGTGATAGGGCTAGACCTGTTTTCTACTGACTGGTTTGATCTCATATCCTCATTGAAAATCTATGTTGCAAAAGAAAGAGAAACCACATCCATATTTTAGTCTATCCAATCCAAACGTGCTTCTCAGTGCAAGGCTACAAAATGAAGAATAAAGGAAGATTAAAAAAAAAAACTTTCCTGGCTAGTTTTTTTTAAAAAAAAGTTTTCCATTCTAACAGAAACTGCGGGCACACTGGATATTTGCCCTGAGGCTTGGATGTTTACACCCATGACTGGACAGTCCTTTCAAAATCTTGAACAGTCCTTTCAAATCCTAGCCTGTAATTATATACGGAAAAATAAATGCCATTGAGGTCATGAGAGGTTAATCTCAAGTAAATAGCTTCAGGAATTAGGCCTTTGAGCGCATCCGGGTGGCTCCAGATTGGCCAAAATGGGGGCCCACCCGCTCATCTTTACATTGGGATTATCCAGCAGGCTGGAGGTGGATTACCAGGTTTAATATTATACCAGCAGGAAGGAAGTCCCAGCCAGACACCCTTGGCTCTTGGAGAGGCCCTGGCCCATGCCAGATTCAGCCACGCGCACACGCACACACACACACACTGTCATTGCACTGAAGGAACCTTCTCGATGGGGTAGGGTCCCATGCGTTGCTCTGTTGAGAGGCTGTTCAGTAGGGGGACAGATTAGGGTTAGGGTTAGGGTTAGGGTTAGGGTTAGGAAGGCACCTCCTGAATCCCAGAAAAGCTCACTTTCCGTAGTACAGTTCCCAGAAGGTCCCAGGCAGCATGGCAGCTGTGGCTCAAAAAAATATAAACGCCAAAACAGGTGATACTTTTATTGGACCACTGGAAAAGAATGAAGTCAATAGAAAGGTTTTGTGGTTACCACCGAAACCTATCACCCACTGTTCTGTGGGGTACCCGTATGGCCATTCAGAGGTATCTTTTTTTCTGTTTTAAAGAAGACACTTCACCCAGTTTGGAGGCCTTGCTTTGGCTGATGAAAAGGCTGCCGAAGGTTCCCACCTCGAGTGGAGGTTCCATGAACTGACCCCTGGCACCATCTGGCAGCCAAGGAGATGCTCTGCTGCTGGCTGATGGACCTCCCTGGAAGGTCTTTGTCCTTCAGCAAAATATTGCAAATGTTCTTCTGATCTTCTTTTACACGAGAAGAGCCCTGAAGCTGGATTCGTCCAAGGGGGGGTGTCTCTCATTTCAAGATCCTCTTTGTCTGCTGGCCTATTGGTTGCAACCGTACCCTTGGTCCTACATCCCCTCGCAACATGCACTGTATACAGCAACAGACTCTGATAGAGCAGGTGGTGCACAACCATCCTGTACTGAAGCAGCTTCTAATCCCATTTTAAAAGTATCCAGGCTGGTAGTTCTCACCACATCTGGTCATGGGGAAATTCCAAAATCTGCAACCAGATGGTAAACCAAACTGTCTGCTAGCTGAGGAGTCTGCAGTGGGATGGGGTGATGAGGATATGCATCTTTATTTTCCAGTGTTGGATAAAGTCACTCTGACCTGCCTGGGGGAAGAGCAGGATACAAACACTATGTGGGTTAGATCCTATAGCTTAGTTTGCACTAAGGGGGAGGTATATAAGTATAAATATTAATTAATTAATTAATTAAACAAACCTCCAGTTGGCTTGATGATACCAGAACTCAGTACAACTGCTCTCTTAATTTTACTAATAGTGTGATGTAGAGTGCCATCAGGCCAGTTCTGATTTATGGGGACTTTTTCCAAGGCTTTCCAGAATATTGTATTTTTCTGTCTGTAAGCTTCCCCCCCCCCCAAAAAAAAAATGACTTTTCCAACCCAGAATTACAGTTTTGCAACCACACTATTCTCCCCTCAGCTTCCTTCTGTGTATAAGATGACCCTCAATTTTTAGTCCAACAATTTTAGACAAAAATATAGTCTTGTACATGGGAAAATACTGTACTCAGAAGTGGTTCCTTGTTCCCTGCTTAGACTATGCAGCTTTTTGCCCAGGGCCACCTAGTCTGTTTCTTCTCCCAGGAGGCACCATGGGGGAATCGAACTCCCTACCTCTGGCTTTACAGCCAGGAAACCTAAACCACGGAGCGATCCAACCAACAGACACTGTGCATCACTCAATCCAAATGAAGAATGGAGTCAGGAAGTCAGAGGTAGGCTGAGGTTCAAAATGGGTCAGCAACCAAAAGATTAGAAACCACCATCAAGTATAAGGACAGATTTAGACATTGGGGGTGGGGGGAGGAATGAGGGAAAACAAAACAAAACAATAAAGGAGACAAACACATGGCACCTTAACAACTAACTGCTATCATTTAGTGAGCTTTTGTGA
Source organism: Phrynocephalus guinanensis (assembly GCA_037367245.1). Classification (NCBI taxonomy): domain Eukaryota; kingdom Metazoa; phylum Chordata; class Lepidosauria; order Squamata; family Agamidae; genus Phrynocephalus; species Phrynocephalus guinanensis. Next base: position 130,518,577 of record CM074737.1, read on the forward strand.
ACAAGTCTGATTCCTCAGTTTTGGAACAAGTGGCCATGCCAAGAAAAACCAATCATCATCATCATCATCATCATCATCATCATCATCATCATCATCATCATCATCATCATCATCATCATCATCATCATCATCATCATCATCACAACGCTGGATGTTGTATTACAAATCACTAGTCGAACGCTTCCCAAGCGTTTAAGACTATGTGATTTATCGGAGAATTTTGCAAGCAGAGCGTAGTTATTATCTTGTCTGCTGTGTGGTGATCCCGGAAACAAAGAGTAGGTGTCAATGGGAAATTTTCACATTGGAGAGAAGTGAAAAGCGGTGTGCCCCAGGGCTCGGTCCTGGGACCGGTGCTTTTCAATCTGTTCATAAATGACCTGGAGACAGGGATAAACAGTGAGGTGGCCAAGTTTGCAGATGACACAAAACTTTTCCGTGTAGTAAAAACCAGAGAAGATTGTGAAGAGCTCCAGAAGGATCTCTCCAAACTGGGGGCATGGGCTGAGAAATGGCAAATGCGTTTTAATGTAACCAAATGTAAAGTAATGCATATTGGGGCAAAAAATCCAAACTTCATCTATCAACTCATGGGCTCTGAGTTATCCGTGACGGATCAGGAAAGAGATCTTGGTGTGTTGGTGGACAGCTCCATGAAGGTGTCTCCCCAATGTGCGGCAGCGGTGAAGAAGGCCAATTCCATGCTAGGGATTATCAAAAAGGGGATTGAAAATAAAACAGCCAACATTATAATGCCATTATACAAAGCAATAGTAAGGCCCCACCTGGAGTATTGTGTACAATTCTGGTCACCGCATCTCAAGAAAGACATAGTGGAACTGGAAAAGGTGCAGAAGAGAGCGACTAAAATGATCACTGGGCTGGTGCACCTCCCTTATGAAGAAAGGCTAAAACATTTGGGCCTCTTTAGTCTGGAAAAAGGCGCTTGAGGGGGGATATGATTGAGACATACAAAATAATGCAGGGTATGAGTAAAGTGGAGAGAGGGAAGCTCTTCTCCCTCTCCCAAAATACCAGAACTAGGGGACATACACTCAAATTGAGGGCTGGGAGAGTAAAAACTGACAAAAGAAAATATTTTTTCACCCAGCGCGTTGTAAGTCTATGGAATTCCCTGCCACACGATGTGGTGATGGCATCTGACCGGGTAGCCTTCAAAAGGGGATTGGACAGATTCCTGGAGGAAAAGTCCATCACAGGTTACAAACCATGATGGAGATGTGTAATCTCCAGGCTTTAAACCAGGGTACTTCAAGGACCAGATGCAGGGGAGTGGAATCAGGAGACAGAGATCTAGTCTCATGCGCTCCCAAATGCATCTGGTGGGGCCGCTGTGAGATACAGGAAGCTGGACTAGATGGGCCTTTGGCCTGATCCAGCATGGCTCTTCTTATGTTCTTATGTTCTTATGTTGATGATGATGATGATGATAATAATAATAATAATAATAATAATAATAATAATAATAATAATAATAATAATAATAATAATAATGAAGAAGAAGAAGAAGAAGAAGAAGAAGATCAAGAGGATCAAGAAGAAGAAATGTGGTGGCACCTTAGAGACAAAGTACTATACAGTGGTATCTCTTAAGACAAATGCCTCGTAAAAAAAATCATAGGAAGGAAAAAAAATCCTGGAATAGGCATGCTTCACATGACGAAAAATTCCCTATGGGATGCTTCACAAGACAAAAAAAAGCCCACTGTTTTGCGTGTACCCAGAAAAAAGACCAGTTTTGTTTGTTTGTTTGGTCTTTATTCTAGCCTCCGGAATGGATTAATCCATTCCCAATGCTATCCTATGGGAAATGGCATTTTGTAAGACAAAATTTTCATATAATGAAGCAACCCATAGCCTCTGGAACGGATTAATCCATGTTCAGTGCATTCCTATGGGAAACTGTGTTTCGTAAGACAAAATTTTCTTAAAACAAATTGACCTGTAAAACGAATTAAATTTGTTTTAAGAGATACCACTGTATTTTAATGTGAGCTTTTGGGAATGCTTCACCAGACACAGCAGTAGGTCTACGTGAAAAAAATATTTGTAAGTTTATAGAAGTTCATGCACCAAGCAAGGTGGTCAGTGGTCCCTCCTTCACAGGGTCACCATGAGCTAGAAGATACCTGATGGTACGTCACAATGGCATGTAATGAAAGCACTAAACAGAGCCTGTTTTGCTTTGAGCGCGTTATGAGAAGACAAGGCAAGACTCAATGGGAAAGAACAGAAAGCTGGGAACAGTGAGTGGAGGGCCACAAGGAAAACAGAAGGACCAACAAGAAATGGGTAGGCAAAGGAAGGGAGACCAAAGCCTTGAGTTTGGAAGATCAGACCTGTTGAGGACAGTGGATTTTGGAGGTCATAGGCTTGGTAGACTTGACAGACTTCAATTGATGGGCAAGAAGTGGTACTACAGTCTTTGAAAGATGCTGATGAATGAACCATGTTATTCTTTAAGTGGCTACCCTTTGTTATTATTACTTGCTGATATGTAGATTATTATTCTCAGGATGGACTTCCTTCTAATTCCCTAGAAGATAAGATGAAAATCCAAAATGACCTTGACAGATTAGAGTATTAGGCCAAAGCTAACGGAATGGGGTTCAACAGAGGGAACTGTAGGGTGGTGCATCTAGGTAAAAAGAATGAATTGCACAGATATAGGATAGGAGACACCTAGCTGGAAAATAGTACATGTGAAAGGGATCTGGGAGTCTTGGAGGACCATAAATTGAACATGGGTCAGCGGTGTGATGCAGCGGCCAGGAAAGCCAATGCGATTCTTGGTTGCATCAACAGAACCATAGTATCTAGATCAAGGAAAGTAATGTAATATCACTCTATTCTGCTCTGGTCAGACTACACCTGGAGTACTGTGTACAGTTCTGTGTGCCTCAATTTAAAAAGGATGTTGATCACCTTGAGCGGGTACAGAGGGAGGTGACCAGGATGGTTGAAGGTCTGGAAGAAATGTCTTATGAGGAATGGCTTAGGGAACTGGGAATGTTTAGCCTTTCAAAAAGAAGGCTGAGGGGGGATATGATAGCTAGCTATGTTTAAATATTTGAAAGGATGTCACATTGAAGAGGGAACAGGTTTGTTTTCCATAGCTTCAGAATACGAGGACTTGGGGAAATGTTTTCAAATTACAGGAAAAGAGATTCCATTTGAACATTAGGAAGAACTTCATGATGGTTAGAGCTGTTCAGCAGTGGAAAAATATGCTGCCACGAAGGAGGGTGGTGGACTCTCCTTCTTTGGAGGTTTTTAAGCAGAGGCTGGATGGCCATCTGTCAGAAATACTGTGATGGGGGTTCCTGCATGGCAGGGGGTTGGACTGGATGGCCCTTGAGGTCTCTTCCAACTCTATGATTCTATGATTCTTCCCCAAACAGGGAGATGTCTTAGAAAGAGACAGACAATGGGTCTTCAAATGCCTTCAATTATAGAAGCTTTTATCCATTAAGTTGCAGCTTTTCCTTTTGATCCATCTGAGAATGCATTTCCAGAAACAATAAATCATAAACCCCATTCTTCTGATGACCAGATCCTAGAGCACACCCTTCTTAAAAGAAAAGACGCAACAGTTCAGCCTAAAACCATTGTTCCATATCAGTATAAACAACCATCCTCTGCAAATGAAGCTGCTGTCTTATTTGACCAGTGCATGGCATTTAGATACATTATGGACTTTGCAACGGGCAAAATCCTCACAAGGTCAACCTCTAAAGCTCTCACCAAGGCCCAGGATCAGAGGAGCAAATAACTTCAGCTGGGCTGCTGCTGAGCAAATATTTTTGCTTTGGCCTTAACTCCACGGAGGCAGGAACTGGAAGGCATGAAAGGTAACCTGTTCTCATCGTTGGTGAAGGAAGGGAGGATATAGTTTATTTCTTTGGATTCGAGCCCATCCTTCTCCAAGGGCTAGGATCTGAGGTTCCTTTATGAATTTGGAAGGGTCCTACGAGGCCATCTATCTCAAACCCCTGCTCAAGTCAGGAAGAAAACTTAAAGCAGATCGCCCAGACTGACCCTTGGTCTGATGGTGTGTATAACAATTGAACAAACAAACAAACAAACAAACAAACAAACAAATCCTATTGAGTGCCTCCAGCATTGAAGCACTCACCACCTCCCGCTGAGGTCATTGGTTCTGTTGTCATACTGCTCTAACAGTTAGGAAGTTTATCCTGGTATTCAGCCTAAATATGTCTTCCTGTAGCTTGAAATCATTGTTGCATGTCGTGCACTCTGGGATGGTCAAGACAAGAGCAGACCCTGCCCTCCTCTGTATGACTTTTCAAATAGAATCATAGATCATAGAACCAGAGAGTTGAAAGATACCTCAAGGGCCATCTAGTCCACCCCTGCCTCGCAGGAACCCCCATCACAGTAGTACTCCTGTCAGATGGCCATCCAGCCTCTGCTTAAAAACCTCCCAAGAAGGAGACTCCACCACCCTCCTGTGCGGCAGCATATTCCACTGCCGAACAGCTCTAACTGTCATGAAGTTCTTCCTAATGTTCAAATAGAATCTCTTTTCCTGCAGTTTGAAACTATTGCCCTGAGTCCTAGTCTCTGAAGCCATGGAAAACAAACCTGTTCCCTCTTCAATATGATATCCTTTCAAACATTTAAACATAGCTATCCTATCCCCCCTCAGTCTTCTTTTTGAAAGGCTAAACATTCCCAGTTCCTTAAGCCGTTCCTCATAAGACATTTCCTCCAGACCCTCAACCATCCTGGTCACCCTCCTCTGCACCCCTCGAGGTTGTCAGCATCCTTTTTAAACTGAGGCGCACAGAACTGGACACAGTACTCCAGGTGGGGTCTGACCAGAGCAGAATAGAGTGGTGCTATCACTTCCCTTGATCTAGACACGATGCTTCTGTTGAGGCAACCAAGAATTGTGTTGGCTTTCCTGGCCGGCGCATCACACCGCTGACTCATGTTCAATTTGTGGTCCACAAAGACTCCCAGATCCCTTTCACAGGTACTATTTTCCAGCCAAGTATCCCCCATCCTATATCTGTGCAATTCTTTCTTTTTACTAGATGCAGCACGCTACATTTCCCTCTGTTGAAACCCATTCTGTTAGCTTTGGCTAACTGTTATCTGTCAAGGTTGAAGTCGTTGAAAAGTGCTCTCCTATCGCCCCTCAGTCTCCTTTTCTCCTGGCTAAACAAAACCAATTCTTTCCGTCTTTCCTGACAGTGTTTGTTTTCCACTTCCCAGATCATCCTTGCTGCCTTCCTCTGATCTTGTCCCAGTTTGCCAGCATCTCTCTTGAAGTGAGGCATCCAGAACTGGACACAATACTCAAGATGAGGCCGGATCAGAAGGGTCGCAACAAGACTAAAGCAGGCCTATGTAAAACATAGAGGAGATCTAAGGGCCTTCTGCCTTGGGAGGGCCAGCAGTTGCAAACCATCACCCTTTAACAAACACAGGAGGGAGGGCTTCCCCCTGTGTGGCTCCAGATTATGCAGTGCCCTTCCTTCTGAGTCGCCTTCATGAACCCCTTTTTCCTACTATTAGGAAGGGCTTAAAGACAAATCTTCTTAAGCAAACTGTATTTAGAAGCAAACTGTATTTTTGTGTGTGTGTGTGTGTGTGTGTGTGTGTGTGTGTGTGTGTGTGTGTGTGTGTGTGTGTGTGTGTGTGTGTGTGTGTGTGTGTGTGTGTGTGTGTGTGTGTGTTGTGGATTTTGTTGGTTCTGCAGCTGAATTTGCTTCTTGATCTCCTTATGATCCTGTGTTTGATTTATTCTTAGCTGCCTGGAGCATTGCTTCATAGTGGAAAATCAGAGGAGGGATGCAATAAATAGATAACCCACTGAGAAATGGGATGTGCGTGCCGGATTCCAAGTATCTTGGGGTGCTCCTTAGTGTCATCTCAGCCTGAGGCTAAACTCACTATGTCCATCCCTCTTGATGTATTTTTGATCACAGTGCCAATGTTGTTGTTGTTGATGATGATGATAGAAAGCACTGATAAAACCGATAAATAATGACGCAAAAATGCAATCAATCTTTGCCACAAAAGAAGAAGAAAACAACTGAGTTTAAAAGCGAAGTGGAAGGAAGGAAGGAAGGAATGTGAGTTTCTACGCTTGAAACCACCTTGAAAAACAAATCACCTTCCCATAAAAGTTGGGAAGGCCCAGGTGCAGTATCTCATGTGTACACAAAGAAAGAAAGAAAGAAAGAAAGAAAGAAAGAAAGAAAGAAAGAAAGAAAGAAAGAGAAAGAAAGAAAGAGTTTCTACCCTTGAAACCTCCATGAACAGTGAATTACCTTCCCATAAAAAGTGGAAATGTCCAGTAGCAGTATACAACTGGGTATACAGTGATCCCCCACCTATTGCAGGGCTTAGGGACCTGACCCGACCCACGATAATTGAAAATCCGTGATATGCAGATGCAGGTCAGGTCAGGCCTGAGCCGCCTAGCTGGGGGCTTTTGTATTTACCCCCAGCCTGGCGCTGCCCCAAATGGGCCTGGAAGGGCCTTCCCGGACCTTTGGGGGCCTCCAGAAAGCTCGGGAAGGCCCTTGCAGGCCCGTTTGGGGCAACGCCAGTAAGTAAGGGAGGCCTGAAACAGTCCTTTCCCCCATTACCCCAGGGGCCGTTTTTTCATACACTGCAGTCCCGCAATATAGCAGGAGCGCAGTATATGAACTGCGAATGGTCAGGGGACCACTCTACCCATTTTTGAAACCCAGGGAACCTCTTGCCACTTCTGCTTCCTGCTCGGAAGAGGGCATTATTTGGTGGTCTGCCAGAATCCTGATGGATTCTGGCAGCAGAGAATCATCTTCAGGATCTTCCCAGCTTGCCCACCATCTTTCTGAAATATCAGCACTGCTTCGCTGCACTCGTCAAAGCCTCCCACCCACTGCAGCAAACCTAAAACGGAGGGCTGTGTGTCAGGGGCATATCTGGGGGTGGGTGGGCAGAAGGGTACATCTGCCCCGGGTGCAGCGATCTGGGGGCGCCTGGAGGGGGAGCAGGAGGAGGAAGCTGTGCACCCTCCCACCGTCCAGCAGTCCTCCTTTCCCCTAAGGCTTGGTGGCGGCACCCCTTCCACCGCCTCCACCGCTGCACGCCAGGCAAGCGGCGAAGCAGGCAGGCAGGCAGGAGTGCGGTACCCACGGCGCTTTCCTCCTCCTCTTCCTTGCCTTAGTGCAGGCATGTCCAAAATCAGTCCCGCGGGCCAAATGCGGCCCGTTTTCAAATTTTGAGCGGCCCACAGCCTCTTCTCCCTGCCAGCTCAGCCCGTCATGCATCCCTGACAGCTGGACCCTCCCCATACTGGATGGAGATGTCAGCTTGCAGTTTTATGGTTTGCCTGACCTCCCTGCCTCCGTCTGTCCCCACCCCACCCCACCCCAGCCACCTGCCCAGTCTACCTGCCCTGGTTCCATTGTTGCAGCGTCCTCCCTGCCTCCTTGCATGTCCTAGAAGCTTGTGAAAAGTACATTGCAGGGGCCAAATGCAGCTGAATGGTCGGCCCCCACACATTTTCACCTCACCAAATCCGGCCCTCTTTGCAAAAAGTTTGGACACCCCTGCCTTAGTGGGAGAGGTGTAAGCGAGCGCCTGCCTACCTGTCCACCCATGTACACACACAAGCCCCCACCCACCCACCCACCCATGCCCGCAGGGTTCGGCCTCCATTGCTGGGTGGCTGCGATGTGGCGGGGGGGGGGGTGGCAGGAAGGGCACAAAAACGAGCTTTGTTCCCAGGCACTCCAAATCCTGGCTATGCCTCTGCTGTGCGTGTGAATCTGTGTGTCCCCCCCCCCCCCGGCACACAGGGAGCCGCTAAGCCAGGGGTCCTCAAAGTTTTCAAACAGCGGGCCGGTCCACCACCACCCAGACACCACTGGGGGCCGGATCACAGTCCAAAAGCAGCTGTGGAGGCTTGCTTGCTCACAAAACAGGGGGTAGGTGGGGGGGTTGCAATTGGTCCCAGGGGCCGGATTCAAGACCTTGGGGGGCCGCATCCGGCCCCGGGGCCTTAGGTTGAGGACCCCTGCCCTAAGCAAAGAGTCAGCCCCACAGCCCATATTGCGCTCTCTCTTTCTCTTGCTGATCCCGGCGGGCAGCAATATCTCTCAGTGCTTGGTTTTCACAGCCTAAGCTAGAGAGCCTGATGGGTGTTGAGAAGCTACAACCCTGTGCTTTTGAGGCAAGGGCCAAGTGTGTAGGGACGAGGAACTAAGTTCTCGGAAGTCCTGGCTCACAAATGAAAGAAGCTGTTTCAAGACAATTTGCCCGTTCAAAATATTTCTCTCTCTCCTTTCTCCCTGGAAAGAATCAAGGTGACCAGAGTTTGGTCTCCTGTTCTGGAGAAAGTGGTTGGCCAGGCAAAGAGGACAGTCCACCACCACCACCCCCACCACCCCCACCACCCCTCTCAGAAAGCAGGGTACTTCCCTGGCACCTGGATGTTGCTTTCTGAATTCACCTAAAACAAAACCTCAAGGGATTCAGGGGTGGAAGGGTTTTATTTTTGGTTTTTTCTAAAGAGCAAGGGGCTTTTAAAATTTTGGTGATTTTCACCATGACATTTGTGGATCTGTCTTGCTCCAGGGAGGCCCAGGTGGCTTGCATCGAACCCTTTCTTCCCATAGGGCAGGCTCTGGGGCCCGAGCCAGCCTGGTGCCAAGGGCATCCCTGTGTCCCACCCACGTGCCCTCCGTCCAGATCCTTCTGTGACGAGGAGCGGCAGGAAGCCAAAAGCCCTGGCCTGGCAACCAACAGATCCACCACCACTCCTGCGACATGGATCACTGGCCTCCAGTGGACCGTGGGAAGCCACCCCGCCCTGAAGGTGAATTTGGCACCGGTCATTCTCTTTAATCTGCCTTTTACGTACAAGAGTGGGCAAAGATATATAAGGCCTCGGAGACTCCCATGCCACTCAGCTCAAACCGGAGGAGGAGGAGGAGGATGAAGGTCTTCTGAAACTCTTCACGAGGAGCAGAGGCCATGGGGGTAAGATGGAGAATATTGTCAATAGAGTCTTCATGCCCACAATGCCCAAAATGCAACCAGGTTGCTGTTCTGTACCCTTTGGTTGCTTCTGACTTTTGACTGTCCTATGAATTCATTATTATCCTCGGGGGAGTCTTTTTCCTCCCCTAAGCCCTGCACTGATCTTGGAAACTCAAGCTTCCTCCTGGGGCAGGCTACAGAGGGGAACCATTAGGAGCATTTTATAGTAGGACCCCAGTATCTGCTGGGGATTGGTTCCAAGCCTTCCCGTGGATAATGAAAACTGTGGATAAGAGAGAACGCCAAAATGTTCCCCAAAACTGCTGTTTTGTGATAGTAACTTGCTTTAGAGCCGCTGTTTTGCAACAGTAACTTGCTTTACAGCTGCTGTTTGTGATGGTAGCTTGCTTTACAGCTGCTGTTTTATGACAGTAGCTTGCTTTACAGCAGCTCTTTGTGACAGTAGCTTGCTTTGCAGCTCCTGAATTATTTATTTTTTCCTCTGCCAACCGTGGATAACTGAATCAGTGGATAATGAATCAGTGGATACAGGGGTCCCACTGTATCAGAAAAGCAGATGCATGAGATTGCAGGGACAGAACCCTCATCTTGTCCTAGGCAGAGAAGTCTCTGGCATGGTGGTGGAGAGAGAAAGGAAGGGCGAGGAGGAAAAAAAGAGAGTTCCTTACCCTCTCCTTTTCTCATAATGCTGGAACAATGTTGGTCTTTCGCTGCCTTATTGCTTGCAGTTTTAACTGTTGTTTTATGTGTTTTTACTCCTGTTAGCCGCCCAGAGTTCCCGTTGGGAAGATGGGCGGGATATAAGCTCATAAATAAATAAATAAATATAAATAAATAACTATGGCATGGGTGCCAAAGGTGGCCATCGGAGCCCTTTCTGTGGGCACCCGGCATGGCCCCTTCACAGCCGCCTGGATTCAGGTTAAATGGCTGTATTGGCACTTTGCAAAAAATCAGTGGGTTTTGAATCACAGTTTGGGTACTTGGTCTCTAAAAGGTTCGCCATCACTGTGCTAGAAAGTGAGATTATTTAGTGAATCGTTGACTTGGGCGGGGGGGCATGGGCAAAAGTGGATGTTAACTGAACACTCATCAGTAGAAGAGGAGATTCCTTGTGCGCTGATCATCACAGTGGGAATTTTTCCCAACTCCCCGTTTTTAGCAAAGCCAAGCAGAGTGGGTTGCTTGTAGACAGCACAGTAGTGCTTAAATGTTGCCTTCTAATACTGTCTAAGATACGCCTCCATTCCCTGTTTCACAAACTGATTATGTCTCAATTGTGATGGACTGTATATTGTCTCTCCTTACTGTAAGCCACCTTGGGTCATTTTCCAAGGAGAAAGGCAGGGTAAAAATACTCTAAAAATAAATAAATAAATAAAGTAAGTTAAAGCACTCTCTGGGTGGTTTACAAGATCATTTTGCAGACTACAGATTGCTCCCTAAGCGAGCTGGCTACTCATTTTACTGACCTCAAAAGGAGCAAAGGCTGAGTGAACCTCAAGGTGGCTACCCAGGACAGTATCCCAGGTTGTGAGCAGGTTTTTGGCAGGCGAACCACAAGCTCTTCTGGCTTGCCTTGCTTTGTAATCAATCCTCTGCAGCTCAACAGTGATTTTGTTTGCAAAGAGAGTCGCTTTTGACCTGGTTCATGCCTTGGTGCCTTGGTTCCGGTGATGGGTGTGTGGACTCCTACTGTTTTCAAGGGACTGGGGGTGGGGAGTAAAATAGCCCTGCTTCCCAACTCTGAGAGTAGAAACATTTTGGTGAAATTTCAAGGAGATGACAGTTGTCTGCTTTTTTTGGGGAGGGGGGCACCCATGACCGGCTATTGGATGCCCCTGCCCCATTCTGCCTCCTTGTGGAGCAGCAGCAGGTGCTATGGCCAAACAAGAGGGGGGAGAGGCAGAAATGGGGAGGGAAGTGTTGAAATGGTTGGCTCATGAGGACATGGGAAAAAAAGAGCCCTAGACAAAAGCTACCAATATGTCCTCCAATGAGGCAGGGGAAGTGAACATTCTTGTTGAGAGGGGGTGGCCGCCGTTCACATCCTTGATCCATTCCAATCCGGGTTCAGGCCGTTTCACGGGACCGAGACTGCCCTGGTCGCTCTGCAGGATGACCTCCTCAGGGAGGCCGACAGGGGGCTGCTCCTCCCTGTTGGTCCTCCTTGATCTGTCAGCTGCCTCTGATACAGTCGACCACGGTAACCTGCTGGCCCGGCTCGCCAAGGCGGGTATCAGGGGCTCAGCATTCTGCTGGCTCCGATCCTTCCTTGATGGCCAGTCTCAGCAGGTTCAGCTGGGGGATGACTTGTCGGCTCCTTGGACGCTCCTTTGTGGGGTGCCCCAGGGGTCGGCAATCTCTCCTGTGCTGTCAATGTTTATATGAGGCCGCTGGCGGAGGTCATCAGGAGGTTTAGAGTTCGCTGTCATCAGTACGCTGATGATACGCAGCTCTATCTCTCCTTTTCTTCTTCTGCAGTGGAGGCAGTTCGCTCCCTTGACCTGTGCCTGGAGGCGGTCTTGGAATGGACAAGCACCAACAGGCTCAAACTTAACCCGGAGAAGACCGAGGTTCTGTTCTTCAGAGCGCCCTCATTCAGGTACAATGGCCCCCTCCCTAGTCTGGGGGGAGTTTCCCTCCGGCCTATGGACAGGGCCAGGAATCTGGGTGTGGTCCTGGACTCAGCCCTCTCCCTGGAAGCCCAGGTGATGGCGGTCTCCAGGGCCGCTTTTTTCCAACTCCGCAGGACCGCCCAGATCCGTCCGTATCTCAATGAGTCCTCCCTGAGAACAGTTGTGCAGGCCCTCATGATTTCGAGGATTGACTACTGCAACACACTCTACGTGGGGTTGCCCTTGACCCTTGTCTGGAGACTCCAGCGGGTACAGAATGCGGCGACCAGACTGGTGGTGGCTGCTCATAGATACGATCACATCACCCCAGTTCTGGCTCGCCTGCATTGGCTGCCCATGGCTCTCCGGATAAGGTTCAATGTCCTAGTTTTGGTTTTCAAAACCCTCCACGGCTTGGAACCTGAATACCTGGCGGAGCATATCTCCCAGAGGTCAACCGAGGCTAGGCCCACTCGAATGTCGCGGGTGCGCTCACTCAGGGTGGCCAGTCCTAGGGAGGCACAGAAATCGCTTACACGCAACCGCGCCTTCTCTCTTGTTGGGCCCTTCACTATGGAACCATCTACCGAGTGAGCTGCGCCTTGCACAGTCCCTGTCCGCCTTCAAAAAGGCATTTAAAACTATGCTTTTAAAGGAGGCATATGATGACCTTATCTCCACTTAATTTCTTCCTTTTGTGTGTGCGTGTATCCGCTGCGTCCTGCTGAGGGTTCCCCCACTTTTGCTTATATTCATAGAATCATAGAATCATAGAGTTGGAAGAGACCTCAAGGGACATCTAGTCCAACCCCCTGCCATGCAGGAACCCCCATCACAATATTTCCGACAGATGGCCATCCAGACTCTGCTTTAAAAACCTCCAAGGAAGGAGACTCCACCACCCTTTGTAGCAGCATATTCCACTGCCGAACAGCTCTGTCATGAAGTTCTTCCTAATGTTCAAATGGAATCTCTTTTCCTGTAGTTTGAAACCACTGCCCCGAGTCCTAGTCTCTGAAGTCATGGAAAACAAACCTGTTCCCTCTTCAATATGACAACCTTTCAAATATTTAAACATGGCTATCATATCCCCTGTCAGCCTTCTTTTCTTTTTGAAAGGCTAAACATTCCCAGTTCCCTAAGCCGTTCCTCATATGACATTTCCTCCAGACCCTCAACCATCCTGGTAGCCCTCCTCTGCACCCGCTCGAGGTTGTCAACATCCTTTTTAAATTGAGGTGCACAGAACTGGACACAGGACTCCAGGTGGGGTCTCACCAGAGCAGAATAGAGTGGTACTATCACGTCCCTTGATCTAGACATTATGGTTCTGTTGATGCAACCAAGAATTGCATTGGCTTTCCTGGCCGCCGCATCACACTGCTGACTCATGTTCAATTTGTGATCCACCAAGACTCCCAAATCCCTTTCACAGGTACTATTCTCCAGCCATGTGTCCCCCATCCCATATCTGTGCAATTCATTCTTTTTACCTAGATGTAGCACCCTACATTTCCCTCTGTTGAAATCCATTCTGTTGGCTTTGGCCCAGCACTCTAATCTGCCAAGGTCTTTTTGAATTTTCATCCTATCCTCTAAGGAATTAGCAACCCCTCCCAATTTGGTATCATCTGCAAATTTAATTAGCATACTCTCTATTCCTTCCTCTAAGTCATTAATAAAGATAATGAACAGCACTGAACCCAGAACAGAACCCTGGGGCACCCCACTGATCACGTCTCTCCAAACTGAAGAGAGGCCATTTATGGTCACTAGAGATGGGCGGTTCGTTTCCGTTTTTCGTGAATTTTTGCAAAAAATTCATTTTCGTTTTTGTTTGTTTCGTTACCGTTTCGTTACCATTTATTTCAATTTTTGTGATTTTTTTAGCATTTAAAGCAGTTCAATGTATTGCTGTAACGAAAACGAAACGGACGACAAAATTTCTTGTGTTTCTGTTTCTTTTGTTTCCTTTTAGAGACAAAATTTATTTGTCGTTTCATTGCGTAACGAAATGAAAAACGGAAACGGAAACGGAAAATTGTTTGTTTCGTGCCCATCTCTAATGGTCACCCTTTGGGTGCGATCAGTCAACCAATTACAAATCCACCTAACAGTAGCACTATCTATCCCACTTTCTACTAACTTCTTAGCAAGAATATCATGGGGAACCTTATCAAAGGCCTTACTAAAGTCCAGATAAGCAATATCCACAGCATTCCCCTCATCCACCAGGCCTGTAATTAAATCAAAGAAAGAGATCAAATTAGTCTGGCATGACTTGTTTTTTAAGAAACCCGTGTTGACTTCTTGTAATGACAGCATTGTTTGTTAAATAGTTGCAGACTGCCTGTTTAATAATCTGCTCTAAGATCTTTCCAGGAATTCAAGTCAAGCTGACTGGGCGGTAATTATTAGGGTCCTCTTTTCCCCCTTTTTTGAAGATGGGGACATTAGCCCTCCTCCAATTGATGGGGACTTCCCCTGTTCTCCAGGACTTCTCAAATATTATTGCCAATGGTTCTGAAATTACTTCCGCCAGTTCTTTTAATATCCTTGGCTGTAATTCATCTGGCCCAGGAGACTTAAATTCATTTAATGTTTCCAGGTGTTCCTGTACTATCTCTCTACCTATTCTATGTTGCAATTCCCATCCTACCTCATCTACTCTTTGTCCCAGCAGATCTCTTTCTTCCTTTTTGGAGAAAACAGAGGCAAAAGTGTTGAGTAGTTCTGCCTTTTCCTTGTCTCCAGTTAGTAACTGGTTATCATAACCACACAGAGAGCCTATCTTTTCCTTATTTTTCCTTTTGCTGTGGACATAACTCAAGAAGCCTTTTTTACTATCTTTAATCTCTCTGGCAAGTCTAAGTTCATTTTGCGCTTTAGCTTTTTTTTTACCACCCCCCTGCATATATTAGCTGTTTGTTTATATTCCTCTTTGGTGCATTTCCCATTTTTCCATTCCTTGTACTTCTTTTTCTTTATAGTTAGCTGTGCTGAAAGTTCTTTAGTAAACCATTATGGTTTCTTTAGACCTCTCCCATTTTTTCTTCTTGTTGGAACAGTTTTAAATTGTGCCTTTAATATCTCGCTTTTAAGGAACTCCCATCCATCTTGGACTCCCTTCTCTTTCAGTGTTTCAGTCTATGGAATCACAGCCAATAATTCCCTAAGTTTACAAAAATTGGCTTTCTTAAAGCCCAGGATTCTTGTCTCACTATGCTTAGCTTCACCTTCCAACTGTATAACAAATTCCAAGAGGGCATGGTCACTTTTACCTAATGATCCCACCACTTTGACCCCATTTGCAAGGTCCTCTTTATTGGTTAAGATCAGATCTAAAATGGTTGTGCCTCTTGTTGCCTCCTCTACCTTCTGGACCATGAAATTGTCTGCAAGGGCATCAAGGACTCTGTTGGACCTTGCATTCTTAGCTGAGTTGGACTGCCAGCATATATCAGGATAGTTAAAATCTCCCATTAGTACTACATCTCTCCCTTTTGACTGTGCGACCATCTGCTCACAGAAGGCATCATCCCACTCCTCTGGCTGGCTTGAGGGGGTCTATAATATACCCCCACAGTGACATCCCTCCTAGTTTTCTCACACCTGATTTTCACCCAAATACTCTCAACATGCTTCCCCTGCTGTATATTTTGTATTTGTTCAGCAGTGTAATTGTCATTAATATATAGTTACACCACCTCCTTTCTTACTAGGTCTGTTCCTTTGAAACAGGTTATACCTTCCAATAACAACATTCCAATCATAAGTCTCATCCCACCAAGTTTCAGTGATGCCAATAATGTCATATTTATTTTGCTGTATTAGGAGTTCCAGCTCCTCTTGTTTGTTCCCCATGCTCTGTGCATTGGTGTAGAGACATTTGAGGCTGCGTATGCTTCATAAATGTCCTCTACTTAACCTGTTTTTCCTCACACTGATGGTCTGCACTACTCCTTGTCCTGCTCCTATTGCAATATTTGGGCTAATCTCCACAACCCCTTCTGGATCTCTACCGTTAAGAAAACTTTCTCCCTCCCCTGCAAACTCGGTTTAAAGTTCTCCTTATTAAATCTGCAAGTCTCTTGGTAAAAAGATTCCTACCAGCAGTGGTGAGGTGCACCCCATCCTCGCCCACTATCCCAACTGAATGAAATATCAAACCATGTTCCAATAATCCAAATCGTTCCTGCTGGCACCATCTCTGAAGCCAATTGTTCATCCCCACTATTGTTCTTTCCCTACATGGGCCACAACCTTCTACAGGGAGGAGAGATGAGATTACCACCTGGTCACCCAGGTCCTTCAGCGTCCTACCCATCTCTTCGTATGCTTTTGTAATATCCCAAAAACTGTGTTTTGGAGTATCATTAGTTCCTACTAATGCTAGTTCCCTGAACATCTTGCCCTCTGAAGATTCCTGCCACAGCGTCTGGCAAAACATCAGGAAGAAGAATTTCCAGAACACGGCCAAACAGCCCGAAAAATCACCTTACAGTTATTATTATTAATTCTACTTCCTCTTTCTTTAATTGCTTATTCACAATCATATTCAAAAATACTGCCTTGAGAGACATTTGAACGCTTTGCCCTATTATTTCTTGAATTTCCTTAAAAGCCAATGTCCAGTGCCTCTTTGTTATTTTGTACCACCACCACATATGCAAGTGTGCCCCATTTTCTTATTTACACCCAGCATACAGGGAATATATTTTAATTTATTGTACTTAACTTTAGTGGTGTTATATGCCACCACTAAATTTAAGTACAGTGGTACCTCGACTTACGAATTTAATACATTCCGAATGAATGCTCTTAAGTCGAACTACTCTTAAGTTGGGGTATCTATCTTAAACATTGAAAAAAAGTTAAAAAATAAAAAATGGAAAAATATTTGTAAATCGAGCACACCATATCTAAAATTTGTAAGGCGGCAGTTAAAATGCTAAAAGTTTTCTGCTTAAGTCGAGGTACCACTGTATAATGAATACATTTTGCTATAAAAAGAATTTTATTTTTTATCATAAAAATGAATTTTTGATATTATTTTAGTTGTTCTATTATCTTTCTTCACTTTTTTCTAAACTGTTTAAGGATCACCTGTAAACCCCATATCACCTTTATTCATAATAAGTAAATAATACTAAATTAAATTGATGCTATTTCTTAATTTACCTTCAAATATTTACTTGAACATCGTTATTACTTTAATAACAAACTTTCTGACTTGTTTCAATTCACGTTTAATCCTGTTATTCACTAGCATTTCTATTATTAATGGACAGCCCTGTCTCATCCCTTGATCTAAGGAAAAAAATTCCTGTCATTTTCTATCGTCATTCAACTAAAATTCTTGCCTTGTTTTGTGAACTGTTTAATTATATTACTAAAAGGTACATCCTAAATGATTTCACAATAGTGTGGTCTGATATTTGATTAATATCTGTGTTTACATTGTTTATCCTTGTCATTAGATCTTTAGACACAAATTTATAACCAGTTCTTGAACAAGACTTGTGCAACTGTGATTAGAGATTGGCACAAAATGATTTTTTTGTTTTGTTTTCCATTTTTCATTTAATTTCCCTAACAAAATGAAAAATGAAATGATCCATCAAAGAAAAACGAAACAAAATGAAATAGTAATTTTCATTCTGTTCCATTTTGTTTTTCATTTTCCCATAGGGATGCATTGAAGCAATACATTCCTACAGGGAAAAGTCTGTGGTTCCCCCCCTCCCCCAATGCATCCAATCAGGTGGGGGAAACCACAGGATATTTAATTTATTTATTTTTTTGGCACCCCAAGTACCAATCAGCTGGCACGCGGGGCTTCAGGTGGCAAAAAAAAAGAGTTGAAAAATCCCACGGTTTCCCCCAACTGATCGAGCACGATTTCCCCTTTATTTATTTATTTTGTGCCACCCCAAGTGCTGATCAGCTGGGGCGAGGGTCTTTGGGTAGCAAAAAAAAAAAGTTTAAAAATCCCCCGGTTTTCCCCACCTGATTGGGCACAGGGAAAGTGCGGGATTTTTTTTAAAAAAAATGCTGGTCGAAAGCTCCACGCCCCAGCTGATCGGTGCTTGGAGTGGCAAAAAAAAAGAGTGCCAACCGCCAGGGCTGACGCTAGTTTTTTTTTTTTTTAAAGACTGGCTGGCAGGATTCCAATAGTTGTAAAAAAAGAAAAATAAATTAAAAATGTAAAACAAAACAAAACAAAAATGAAACAATTTTTTTAAAAAAATCATTTTGTAAAAAAAATGAAATGGAAAAAAAACTGAAAGGAAAAACAAAATGAAACACCATCTTGGCGTTTCATGCCCATCTCTACTTGTGAATAAATGGAATGTTATCTCCTCCACTCAACACCCTCCAATATCCTTAAAATCTATTTTATTAATTTTTTTCCAACAGTTTTTTTTACCTTTTTCTTCCTTTAATTTTTTGGTCACCCTTCCTAACATACCTAGTCAAATCAAAATGGTCCTGCCATAGTAACATATGGCAAATGGCAAATGCTTTTTAATGTAGCCAAATGTAAAGTATTGCATATTGGGGCAAAAAAATCAAAACTTTGTCTATCAACTCATGGGCTCTGAGTTATCCCTGACAGATCAGAAAAGAGATCTTGGTGTGTTGGTAGACAGCTCCACGAAGGTGTCTCCCCAATGTGTGGTAGCGGTGAAGAAGGCCAGTTCCATGCTAGGGATTATCAAAAAGGGGATTGAAAATAAAACAGCCAACATTATAATGCCATTGTACAAAACAATAGTAAGGCAGCAGCTGGAGTATTGTGTACAATTCTGGTCAGCGCATCTCAAGAAAGACATAGTGGAACTGGAAAAGGTGCAGAAGAGAGCGACTAAAATGATTCCTGGGCTGGGGCACCTCCCTTATGAGGAAAGGCTAAAACATTTGGGGCTCTTTAGTCTGGGAAAAAGGTGCCTGAGGGGGGGGGATATGATTGAGACGTACAAAATAATAGAGGGCATGAGTAATGTGGATAGAGTGATGCTCTTCTCCCTCTCACAAAATACCAGAATTAGGGGGTATACTGAGGGTTGGGAGAGTGAGAACAGACAAAAAAAATATTTTTTTTTACCCAGCATGTTGTTAGTCTGTGGAACTCCCTGCCACAGGACATGGTAATGGCATCTGGCCTGGATGCCTTCAAAAGGGAATTGGACAGATTCCTGGAGGAAAAGTCCGTCACAGGTGACAAACCATGATGGAGATGTGTGATCTCCAGGCTTAAAACCAGGGTACTTCAAGGGCCAGATGCAGGGGAGTGGTATCAGGAGACAGAGATCTAGTCTCATGCACTCCCAGATGCATTTGTTGGGGCCACTGTGAGATATAGGAAGCTGAACTAGATGGGCCTTTGGTCTGATCCTGCAGAGCTCTTCTTAGATTACTAAAACATATTCTTCCTGGGGGAGGGGCTGTCCTAAGTATTCCATCGGGATTCTCTTCATGTTTGCAGGGCCTCGACATTGGTTAGCCAGGGGTTAGAGTGCCTTCACCTGTTAGTGGGACAGCGGGACAGATTTGGCATTGTGCTGGGTTACCGTGCTCCCCGCAACCCAGCACAATCCCTTCCGGAGCTCTCCGAGTTCATCGCGGCTGCTCTATTGAAGTCCCCGCGCCTTCTGGTTGCGGGTGACTTTAATGTGCATGCCGGCGGTGAGCTCTCCAGAGTAGCCCTGGAGTTCATGGAATCCATGGCTTCCATGGGTCTGTCCCAGCATGTTGTATGCCCCACTCACAGGTCTGGCCACACCCTGGATCTGGTATTTTCCTCCATGTCGGGGACTTTGAGTCTGGAGGTAGGGGGCATTGTCTCCCTGCCTGTGTCATGGTCGGACCATCACCTGCTCTCTTTCCCCCTGGCGATCCCGGCCCCTCCTCGCGGGGACCATCGGCCTCCAGTTTTGGCCCGCCCCCGACGACTCATGGACCCTTCTCGGTTCCAGGAGGTCTTCGGGGTGCTTCCTGGAGAACTGACTGGCGTGCCGGCCAGGTTGTGGCTAACCATTGGTTTGATACAGCTGCCCAGACCATCGACCGGATCGCCCCTAAGCGCCTTCTCCAATGCCGAGCTCGGTCCTTGCCGTGGTTCACGACTGAGCTCCGAGCAAGGAAGCAGGTGAGGAGAAGGCTAGAGCGCAGCTGGAGAAGAAC